>LR738715.1:585503029-585519498 GCA_902687465.1 Secale cereale
TGGGCTTGTAATGGGTCAAGTTGGAACACCCCTGCAGGGTTTGAACTTTCGAAAGCCGTGCCCGCGGTTATGTGGCAGATGGGAGCTTGTTAATTCCGGTTGTAGATAACTTGACACAATGAGGTTAATACACTACCAGCGTGTGTTCCGTGACTGTCAATTTCCGAATAGGGATTCGGGAGTTGAACACGGAGGGGTTATGTTTGTGAGCTTGTAGCTAGGATCACTTCGTGATCACTTCTCGCTTTGCCTTCTCTTCTCGCTCTCTCTTGCGTAAGTTAGTGCTAGTTGCTGCTGCAGACTCTTTGTTGTTCCTTCACCTCATTTCTTTCTTCAGCCTTTTCCCTCACCTAAAGGCTTTGTTAGTTCTGTTACCCGGGAACGGGATTGCTGAGTCCTCTGTGGCTCACAGTTTCTTCACACACCAGATGCAGGTCCAGCGGTGAGCTATCCAGGTGATGGCACCGAGCTGGATTGGGAGTACGACGAGGAGCGTAGTCGGTACTACGTTCGCTACCCGGACGATCAGTAGTGGAGTCTCTTACTAGGTTTCGATCCGCCTGTGGTTGTTTTATTTATCTGAGTTTGGTACTTTGACATTTGGCTTTTGCCCTTAGAGGGTTGTAGTGATCTTATTGTATGATGTTTGAGACTTGTACTGTTATTTTGTGACGTGGCGTTTGTAAGCCAACTATTTTCAGTTTACTTTCCCCCTTTTACATGAGTTGTGCAAAGATTACCAAACTTGAGATCATTCTAGGATGGACTTATGCCTTTAAGTCGTGCCTCGACACGTAGGAGGTATAATTCCATCCTGGGCATTACAAGTTGGTATTCAGAGCCTTCTCCGACCTAGGAGCCCCCACTATTTGATCGAACCGTTGACGGTTGAGTCTAGGCACACACTAAAACTTTTTGAGTCCTATATTATATCGGAGAGTAGGATTTCTTTGCTTCTCATCCCCTTTCTCTCTGGTGAGGACTCCTGACGTCTGCTCTTGTCTCTCCTATCTTCAAAATTTGCACAAATTTTTTTTTTTTAGGAATCCCGCGAGTATTCTGGGATTGTTTCGATGTTCTTGTGACAAGGATATTGTTCCTGATGCCTCCTGTTACCGAGGAGTTGAGCTTTGGGGTATCATTGTAACAAGCATATCGCGACAGTACTAAATACTTAAGACGGCCGACATCGAAAATCTCCCCTATACGGCCAGTGGCAAGATAACCCCGACATCACCCAGTACTGGGGAGGTAGTTCGGGAGTATTGCCATAGCTTGTTATAGTGGATGCTTTTCGAAGGTCCGAGGTACACAGTTTCCGAGAAAGACTGGTTATGTGTTGAAGCATGGATACACCTGGATGTAGGTTAGAGTTGATTGCGCGGTGCTTCCCGTGTATCCCCAACACCTGATTGCATAACTGGAATCTTTCGGAAAACTATAGGTGGGTTTTATCCAGTAGATCGTAGGCATTCTTCCAACGAATGCAGGTTAGTGAGTTCGGGGTTCGACATTGAGTGAAGGAGTTATATGACCGAGGTTACTATCAGGAGTTGCATCTTAAAGGGTCCTTGGCTATGCTGATCCAGGGATTGCAAAACCTTTTCGTAACGCGTTCATATGCTTTCAGCACAAAGATGTAGAACGAAACTCCTCTCTTGTGTTTGTTCCTTTCCGTACCTTGTTGTTTTATTATTTTATCCTTTTGATCCCTATGTGGCTTCTCGTGAAGACTGATGTTATCAATTAACTGAGAAATTCATTCGTTCCTCTTGTTCGGATGATTTCATTCGTTCTTATTGTTCGAATGATTATTGTGAAGACTTGTTGCAATTCATTCCATTGATTCAGCTTATTCCTTTTGTCAATCAATTGCTGATTCGTGGTCATCTCTTACAGGATGGCTCCGAAAAGGGTTCCGAATGCTAACCCAGAGATGGAAGAGGTCCCAGAGCATCCTCCTTCACCTCCTCCTCCGCCTGAGGCTTGGAGAGCAATTATGCAGACTACAACTCAGAACACTCAGTTGATGATGCAGATGATGCAGCAAATGCAGGCTATGCAAGCTAATCAAGCTAATCAGGGTGTTCCAATGAACCAAGGAAACTTCTTCCAGCAGCACCATGCTACCCTCAACCAGTTCTTGGCCAACAATCCTAAAGCTTTCAGTTACTGTGTCGACCCTCTTGATGCTGAAGATTGGCTGACCGATATAAAGAAGCATTTTGAGTGCAGTAACGTGAAAGAAGATGACTATGTGAAGTTTGCAGCCTTCCAACTGAAAGATCAAGCAGCTGACTGGTGGCAGCAGTACAAAGACTCAAGGCCGGGTCAAGTGATCTCGTGGGAGAACTTCTGCAAGGATTTCCGCTCGCATCACATTCCTACAAGTGTTATTGAGGGTATGCGTGAGCAATTCCGCAACCTCAAGCAGGGCTCCATGTCAGTTTATCAGTATAATGTCAAGTTCCAAAACCTCGCTCGCTATGCAAAGCAAGACATACCTGATGCAAAGAGCAAAATCTATCAGTTCCGTGGAGGTCTCAAAGATGAACTTCAGCTTGCTCTCACCTTGTTCGAGCCAGACGAATTCGATAAGTTCTATAATATGGCTTTGAAACAAGAAGCAGCTCAGCTCAAGATGGAGGCTTCTAAGAAGAGAATTCGAGATGCTGTTCACTCTACCTCATCGTCTCAGTTGGCTGCGAAACAACAGAAATTCTGGCTTCCTCCTCCTCCAATGATTCGAGCTCCATACAACAACTCCAGCAACTTCAACAACTCCAACAACAAGAACTCTAGTGGTCGTGGTTTCTCCCACCCACCCAACCCAAGCAACCAGTCGAAGAAGCAGTTTCAGTCTCAAGGCTCCAAGTCCAGTGGCTCTCAGTTCCGTCCTCTCTCAGAAGTGACTTGCAACAAATGCACTCAGAAAGGTCACTATGCCAACAGATGTCTGAATCTGAAGCGTCTTCCTCCGCCTCCTCCTGTCGGTACCGCTATGGTCAAGCATGATCCAAAGGCTGCAAGGGTCAATCTGATGAATGCAGCACAAGCAGAGGCTTCTTCTGATGTCATTCTGGGTAACCTTCCAGTGAACTCTTTTCCAGCTAAAGTGTTATTTGATTCGGGTGCATCATGCTCTTTTATGTCTCAACCTTTTGCATCCAAGCACAGTATTGCCACTTCAAATTTGCCTCAGAGGTTGGAAGTTATTTCTCCAGGCAGACGTATGTCTTCTACTGTTTATGCTCCGGATGTTTCCATTCGCATGGGAGATTATCGTTTTATGGCTAAACCGGTGGTTCTTGGTCATTCTGACATCGACCTCATTCTCGGAATGGATTGGCTTTCTCAGCATGATGCTCACATTGATTGTGCTCAAAAGGAAGTCAAATTGACTCATTCTGATGAAGATGTGATTATCTTCGCCTCCAGGGATAATACTATTCGGCTTTTCTCTCTTAATGATAAGGGTGAAATTAATGCCATAGAGCAAATTCCAGTGGTGAATGAATATCAAGACGTCTTTCCAGAAGAACTTCCAGGCATGCCTCCACACCGTCAGGTGGAGTTTGTCATTGAACTCGAGCCGGGCACCGAACCTGTTTGCCGGCGTCCATACAAGCTCTCTTCAGATGAATTGAAGGAATTGAAGAAACAGTTGGATGAACAGGAGCGTATGGGTCTCATCAGACCGAGTACATCTCCGTGGGGCTGTGGTGTCTTATTTGTCAAGAAGAAAGATGGCACGGAGCGTCTCTGTGTTGACTACCGGCCACTGAACAAGAAGACGATTAAGAACAAGTATCCGCTCCCCAACATCAACGAACTCTTTGAGCAGCTCAAAGGAGCTAAAGTGTTCTCTAAGCTTGACCTCCGAATGGGCTATCATCAAATTCGCATTCACGAGGAAGACATTCCCAAGACGGCCTTCAGAACGAGCTACGGTTCATATGAGTATACCGTCATGTCCTTCGGTCTCGCCAATGCTCCTCCTACCTTTTCAAGGATGATGCATTACATCTTCAACCCCTATACTGGCGAGTTTGTGCTTGTGTATCTGGATGATATTCTGGTGTTTTCCAAGAATGAAGAAGATCACGAAAAGCACTTGCGTCTGGTTCTTGATCGACTCAGGGAGCATAAATTCTATGCCAAGTTCTCAAAGTGCGAGTTTTGGCTCGATAAGGTTCTCTACCTGGGCCACATCATCTCAGCTGACGGTATTGCGGTTAATCCCGAGAAAGTTGAAGCAATTGTCAACTGGGAAGCTCCTCAGAACGTCAAGCAGCTCCGCAGTTTTCTGGGTCTTGCCAGCTATTGCAGAAGGTTTGTGGAGAACTTCTCCAAGATTGCCAAGCCTCTTTCCAACCTCCTTCAGAAGAATGTCAAATACTTTTGGTCTCCCGAGTGTGAAGTGGCTTTCAAAACCCTCAAAGAGAAGCTTGTCTCAGCTCCAGTTCTGATTCCTCCTGATGAATCCAAGCCCTATGAAGTGTTCTGTGACGCTTCTCTTCAAGGCCTTGGTGGTGTGCTTATGCAAGAGAAGAGAATTGTGGCATACACTTCACGTCAGCTAAAGCCAGCTGAGAAGAACTATCCCACACATGATCTCGAGCTAGCAGCTGTGGTACATGCTCTGATTACGTGGAGACATCTGTTGTTGGGCAGAAAGGTCGACATCTTCACTGATCACAAGAGCTTGAAGTACATCTTCACACAGCCGCATCTGAACCTCCGCCAGACTCGTTGGGTCGAGATGATCCAAGAGTACAACCCCAGCATTGAGTACACTCCAGGCAAGGCGAATGTGATTGCAGATGCTTTGAGCAGAAAGGCATATTGCAACAGCCTTCTTATCAAGCCACACCAGCCTGAGCTTTGTGAAGCTTTCAGGGAGCTCAACCTTCAGGTTGTTCCGCAGGGTTTTCTTGCTAATCTCCAGATTGCTCCTACCTTGGAAGATCAAGTCCGTGAGGCCCAGCTCAGTGATACCATGGTGAAGAAGGTGAAACATGGGATTGCAAAGGGCACTCCAAAATATAAGTGCTTCCGTGTTGATGAGAGAGATACCTTGTTCTTCGAGGACAGACTCGTTGTTCCCAAAGGTGATCTCAGGAAGCTCATAATGGAAGAAGCTCATGATTCTCTCCTTTCCATTCATCCTGGCAGTTCCAAGATGTACCAAGACCTCAAGCAGTCTTACTGGTGGACACGCATGAAAAGGGAAATTGCCCAATTCGTGAATGAATGTGATGTATGCAGAAGAGTGAAAGCAGAACATCAACGTCCAGCCGGTCTACTCCAACCTCTTCCTATTCCTGAGTGGAAGTTCGACCACATTGAAATGGACTTCGTCACTGGCTTTCCTAAATCCAAGCGAGGCAATGATGCTATCTTTGTGGTGATTGACAAGCTTACCAAAGTCGCTCACTTTCTTCCAGTCAAAGAATCAATCAATGCAGCTCAACTTGCAGAGCTGTATACTTCCAGAATTGTGTCCCTACATGGCATTCCTCAAGTGATATCCTCAGATCGTGGCAGCTTGTTCACATCAAAGTTCTGGGACTCCTTTCAGTCCGCCATGGGCACGAAGATCAGGTTCAGCACTGCCTTTCACCCTCAGACTAGTGGTCAAGTCGAGCGTGTAAATCAGATCCTTGAAGATATGCTCAGAGCCTGTGTCATCTCCTTCGGCATGAAATGGGAGGACTGTCTTCCATTTGCAGAATTCTCTTACAACAACAGCTTTCAAGCAAGTGCAGGCAAAGCACCGTTTGAAATTCTCTATGGCAGAAAGTGCCGTACCCCTCTCAACTGGTCTGAAACAGGCGAACGCCAACTTCTTGGCAATGATTTGATCTCTGAAGCCGAAGAAATGTGCAAAGTCATATGTGAGAATCTCAAGGCCGCTCAGTCGCGTCAGAAGAGCTACTATGACGGAAAGCATCGTGATTTGGTTTTAGACATCGGTGATCATGTCTATCTCCGAGTTTCTCCGATGAAAGGAACCCAAAGGTTCGGTATCAAAGGAAAGCTTGCACCTAGATACGTCGGGCCTTTCAGAATTCTTGGCAAAAGAGGCGATCTAGCCTATCAGCTCGAGCTCCCTTCCAACTTTGCAAATGTTCATGATGTCTTCCATGTGTCTCAGCTTCGCAAATGCTTCAAGGCACCTGAGCGCATGATTCCGTTTGAGGAGATTGATCTTCAACAAGACCTTTCCTACCGAGAGCATCCAGTTGCAATTCTCGAAGAAACTGAACGCAAGACTCGCAACAAGTCCATCAAGTTTCTGAAAGTCAAGTGGTCACATCACACAGACCGAGAAGCTACCTGGGAACGAGAAGATCATCTTCGTTCCGAGTACCCTTCCTTTTTCCAGTCCTAGATCTCGGGACGAGATCTTTTTGTAGTAGAGGAGAGTTTGTAATGCCCCGGATGTAATACTTTCCCTTTTGGGTATATAATAAATCTCCGGCTTCATCTATTTCCATTTCGGGTTCTTTGTCTTTCGGGCTTTCGTCGTTTTGTTGTGTGAGTGTGTGGCATTCATTCATATCATGTAGACATGTGCATTGCATTGCATTTGTGTTGTGGGTTGCATCCGGTCCGTGGCGTTCCTTCCCGTTGTCCGTTTCGCGTTCCGGAGCTCCCTCACGTGTCCGTGACGGCCCGTAGGACTACTTTGTTGTTCGGGCGTTTTTCGTTACCGGTGTGCCGCGAGGTTGTGTTGTGTGTTGTTGTTTTGTTGTGTGCAACCCGCCTCTCAATTCTCGTCTCGTTTGGACTCCGTTGACTTTTTCCTCCGTTGTCCGTGTGGGTCCGAAGTGCCCTTACTTCGTGTCCCGGAAATACCCCTGCTGCAGTCTCTTTTCTCCGTCTGGGCCTTTTAAATCATCCCCGCGATCGGATCCGTTGGATCACGATCGGAGGGCTCCTAAACACCCCTAGTCTCCAAACCCTAGTCTAAATTGCTATATATAGACCCCTAGGTCTATTTGGGCATCCCCTTCTTCTTCCCCCTCCTCCACTTTCTTTTTTTTCCCTTCTTCCTCAGATCCAAAAAAATCAGCTCGGGATCCCGAAGGATCCCCTCGATCCACGCCGCCGCAGCGCTCCCTCGGAGTCAACGCAGCGCCGCATCGCCGCAGTCCCGCGCCAGGCGACCGCGTCGGCCTCGACCGGGCCGTACGCCTCAGCCAGCGATCGGTCCGGCCAGGACCACTTCGCCTGGGCCGTACGCCCGCGGCCCGCTTCCTCCGCACCACCCCGCGCCAGGTCGCCCAGGGCGCCAGCCTCCCGCGCCTGGGTCCGCTTCGTCACCGCCGCCAAGGCCCATCGGCCCGTACCGCACCGCCGCCGCTCCCGGTTTCACTTCGCCTCCACCAGCCACCTGGGCCCGCCGGATCGAGCCGCCTGCTCGCCTCGTCGGGCCTCCCGCCTCCCACTCTCCGCGCCAGGGCCGCTCCCCGCAGGCCGGGCCGCCTCTGCTCCGCCAGCCGCAGCCGGCCGGGCTGCTCCTCCCCGTGGGCCACCGCAGGCCCAGCGCCACCGCAAGCCACGCGCGCCGCCGCCTGCTCGCCTCGGTGGGCCACCGCCCCCGGCCCGTGCCACCGCTCCCGCGGGCCTGCTCCGCTTCCGGGCCGTGGACGTCCAGATCTGGGCCTCGCCACTGTTCATCCGGGCCGCCCCCGCACTGTTCATCCACCAGATCCAGATCTGCTCAGTCTGACCCCAAAATTCCATTAAGTCCCTGTTTTACTTGTTCTGTGATGCAAAGTTTGACCATGCATAACTTTTACTGTGGTGCTCCGTTTTGCGCGTGTAGCATGTCCAGATGTTCGTGGAGATGCCCTCTACGTTTTACCTGTTGTAGTCATGCATGTTAGAGGTCATCTAGGGGCTTGTTTTGCTGTTACAAGAGTGCATGATGATATAAACTGCTGTTATGTGTTATTTTCATGCCACCTTTGACATGTGATATCTTCTAGCTCGTTTGTCCAAACGATGCAAATGACATGTCCACGTGTTCGTCTCGTCACGAACTACGTGTTGTGTGTGATAGGTTGCATGGTAGGATTATTGTTTCCTTGTTATCATCGTTGCAAGATGCCATGTTCACATGTTGTGTTTTCACTTGTTTTGAAATGCCATCTTGTTGAGCTCGTTGTAATCGGTGTGTTCACCACATTGATGCATGCTTGTGTGTTTCGGGATCACCGTCATATGTATTTTGATGAGGTGCTTACCCTTTGCCATGTTTAGTTTCGAGGTGTCTTAAACATGCTCTTTTTGATGCTATGATAATGTTGCTGTTTTAGGACTTAGTGAAATTTCACTAAGTCTGAAATCTGTAACGTTCCGATGCCATGTTCGTGTGATGTTGTAGGACAAAGCATGATAGTTTTGGGGTGGATTTTGATTGTTCCATGAAGTATATATTGTTGTCTTTCCATCCATGTCCTCACATGTCCATTTGAGTGGCTGTAGCATGTTTATCTTTTGCTCCAAACTTTCAATAAAATTCTGCTACCAGAATTTTATTTCAAAGTTCAATATGTCCAAGGTCATTGCTATTGATCCGTGACTCCGTTGGGGGTGCACTTTGGACCTAGTTGCTGTACTTTATATCTAGTTTATGTTCAAGTCCTTTGCCATGCTTTTTGGGTGCTGTAGATTAATTATTTTGAGCTCCCAAGATGCTATGTTGCTGTAATTTGCAGTTTTCGCTCAAATCTTGTTTCGGGCATAACTTTTAGCCCGTAACTCCGATTTCAGCGAATCTTATATCAAACTTGGGTGATTTTCTGTGTAGATTAATAATATCAGGTTGTTATATTGTTTTGAGGTGTTTTGCTTGAGTGATGTTTTTCGTGCTCCATGTGCATCTTTAGTGCATCCATCATGCATTCATGTTTTTCGAGTGCGCATTGCATCGTGTTGATTGGTGCTTGGTGTGTTTGTCTTGTTTAGAGCCGGAAGTTGAGCACGAGTTTTCCAACGAGGTTGAGCACGAGGTTTCCAACGAGTTTGAGCAAGATGACCCTTCTTTCGATCCGAACTTCTTCTCTTCAGGCAAGATGACCGAACCCCGATAACATTACTATCTTTGCCTATTGCTAGTAGTCTCGATCTATAGTTTTGCCTCGATGCCCATGTTCTTCTTGTCAGCCTCCTACTTGTAACCAATTGCCATGTTTAACCAACCCTACCTATGCAAACCGTTGCTTGGCTAAGTACGCTTCGCTCAGCCCTTCTTATAGCGTTGCTAGTTGCAGGTGAAGTGAAGATGCTTGCTCCATGTTGAAGTTTGGTTGGGTTATATCACACTATATGAATGCTTTAATTGAAATCACATATATATTGGCAAGGGTGGAAGGCTAAGCCTTTTGCTTGGTGTTTTGTTCCACTCATGCCGTTAGGATCCGTATAAGCCGGTTTTATGTTCCTTGATTATGCGTTCCTAACACGGTTGGGGTGTATGGGACCCCCTCGATAAACCGCTAAGTGCTAAGTCTTTTCCAGCAAATCCCAACATTGGTACTATTTGCCTAATAACAAACTAAACTTGCATAGGGAGTTATAAACCCTTTTTCTTAATCAACAACCCCGGGCCAGTGCTCCACATGAGTGTTGGTCCGAAACGGGGAGCCTGCGGGGCCACCTCGAGGAAACTCAAGGTTTGGTAAAAACCCGTAGCTTCGCCCATCCGGTCGTGTCCTGAGACCTAGATACGCGCGGCTACGATCAGGGTGTCGACACGCCGGGAGGATTTGCTGGATTAGCCTTACCTTAGCTCGGTATATCTTGAGCACGGGATTCCGAGGATACTCGGGTCTTCCCACTTTGGAGTTGCGACTCCGCGGATCATGGGCTTGTAATGGGTCAAGTTGGAACACCCCTGCAGGGTTTGAACTTTCGAAAGCCGTGCCCGCGGTTATGTGGCAGATGGGAGCTTGTTAATTCCGGTTGTAGATAACTTGACACAATGAGGTTAATACACTACCAGCGTGTGTTCCGTGACTGTCAATTTCCGAATAGGGATTCGGGAGTTGAACACGGAGGGGTTATGTTTGTGAGCTTGTAGCTAGGATCACTTCGTGATCACTTCTCGCTTTGCCTTCTCTTCTCGCTCTCTCTTGCGTAAGTTAGTGCTAGTTGCTGCTGCAGACTCTTTGTTGTTCCTTCACCTCATTTCTTTCTTCAGCCTTTTCCCTCACCTAAAGGCTTTGTTAGTTCTGTTACCCGGGAACGGGATTGCTGAGTCCTCTGTGGCTCACAGTTTCTTCACACACCAGATGCAGGTCCAGCGGTGAGCTATCCAGGTGATGGCACCGAGCTGGATTGGGAGTACGACGAGGAGCGTAGTCGGTACTACGTTCGCTACCCGGACGATCAGTAGTGGAGTCTCTTACTAGGTTTCGATCCGCCTGTGGTTGTTTTATTTATCTGAGTTTGGTACTTTGACATTTGGCTTTTGCCCTTAGAGGGTTGTAGTGATCTTATTGTATGATGTTTGAGACTTGTACTGTTATTTTGTGACGTGGCGTTTGTAAGCCAACTATTTTCAGTTTACTTTCCCCCTTTTACATGAGTTGTGCAAAGATTACCAAACTTGAGATCATTCTAGGATGGACTTATGCCTTTAAGTCGTGCCTCGACACGTAGGAGGTATAATTCCATCCTGGGCATTACAGTAGACACACTCTTCCCTCTCGTTGCTATGCATCTGGTAGATAGATCTTGCGTGTTCGTAGGAAAATTTTAAAATACTACGTTCCCCAACATGTGGCCCAACAAGTAGATCTGGCCCATCATGGGAAACCGAGAGAGCTGGCCCATCATGGCAAACCGAGGAAACAAGGATGGACGTAACCAAATCATCCGTTGATGGTGGATCGCATGTCACGTGAGGATCATGGAATAACGGATCCGCCGCCGTAGAAAGCACACGTCCAGTCCACGGAGATCCAACCGTACCAAAAACAATCGGCGGAGAAGCCACCGGCCACCGGAGATTCACCATGTGAATGACGAATTCTTGTCAACTCTCTAAATAGATATAAGTGAAGCAAGAGAGTTTTAATTCTTTCTACAAAATTTATGCCCACACTCTAACAATTATAAGTGAAGCAAAAGAGCATTCTACAAATGGCGGTTTTCTATGTGAAGAGAAACAGGCAATCCAAACTTCAAATGATATAAGTGAAGCACATGAAGCATTCTATAAAGCCATACTCAAAAGTTATAAGTGAAGTGCAAAGAGCATTCTATAAATCAACCAAGGAATATCTCATACCAGCATGGTGCATAAAAGAAAAGGTGAAAACTAAATGCAAAAGACACTCCAAGATCTGCACATCTCACATGAATGAAACGAATCCGAAAACATACCGATACTTGTTGAAGAAAGAGGGGATGCCTTTCGGGGCATCCCCAAGCTTAGACGCTTGAGTCTCCTTGAATATTTACTTGTGGTGCCTTGGGCATCCCCAAGCTTGAGCTCTTGCCTCTCCTTCTTCTCCTCACATCGAGACCTCCTCGATCTTCGAACACTTCATCCACACAAAACTTCAACAGAAAACTCGGTAAGATCCGTTAGTATAATAAAGCAAATCACTACTCTAAGTACTGTTGCAAACCAATTCATATTTTGTTTTTGCATTGTAGCTACTGTAATATAACTTTTCCATGGCTTAATCCACTGATAGAAATTGATAGTTTCATCAAAACAAGCAAACTATGCATCAAAAACAGAATCTGTCTAAAAACAGAACAATCTGTAATAATCTAAACATTCAACATACTTATCATACTTGAAAAATTCTACCAAAATTAGGATAAAATAAAAAATTTGTGTAGAAAGACAGTGCTAAAAGTTTCAGAACCATTTGACGTTCCAGCAAAAAATGTAAAATCGCGCACTACAGCCAAAGTTTCTGTCCTGCACCGCACAAACCAACAAGCATTGTAAACATCCTAAAGGCAAACCTTGGCACATTATTTTTATAATACAATGGAATTGTACAAGGGGATATTTTTTTTTGATGAAAAGTTTCTGTAATTCAAGATTTGCAAAGTTTCCATGGGCATGAACAAAGTTCAAGGAGCTCCCCCATTTCAACGGTGCTCGTCCTTCTTACTTTCACTTTTCTTTTTGAAAAAGTTATAGGTTCCCCTCTTTATTTTTTTTGTTTTTAAACTTTATAAAAGCACACAACATAAATAAATGACTCTCTAAAACTTCCGGGTTGTCTCCCTGGCAGCGCTTTCTTTAATGCCATTTAGCTAGGCATATAGTGCTCAAGTAATGGATCCACCCGGATCCCAAGGTATATTAAAGCCAATTTTAATTAGCAATGATTTGGCATTTAGTAGTGAGCACAAAGTGATATGTATCATGCAAGAACGAAGTCTAACTCTCTTCCTATGCATAGGCATGTCATACAAGAACAATTCATGCACATCAAGTAAAGGCCAATGCATAGTATAAGCAGTTTCTTGCAATTTTATCATGTTGGAAACATAGAGAGGCGGAGATGTAGGTCCTCTCTCATAATAATTGCAAGTAGGAGCAGCAAGAACATGCATATTATATTTACCAAAATCATCATGTGTAACAGAAAAAGGCAACCCATCAATGCAATCCTTAATAAGTGCAAACTTCTCCGATATAGTGTAGTTTGGAGAATTCAAAAAGATAATAGGACTATCATGCGTGGGTGCAACATCAACAATCTGATGTTTAACATAAGGAACTATAGCAAGTTCATCTCCATAAGCATAATTCATATTGGCATATTGGCCACAAGAATAGCAAGCATCATCAAAAAGGGATATTTCAAAATAATCAACGGGATCATAGAAATCATCATAGCATTCATCCTTCGGTAAGCACGAAGGGAAATTAAACAATGTATGAGTTGAAGAGTTACTCTCATTAGAAGGTGGGCACGGGTAGCTAATCTGCTATTCCTCCTTTTGTTCTTCGCTCTCCTCCTCATCTTTTTCATCCAATGAGCTCACAATGTCATTAATTGCTTCTTCCATAGACTCCTGCAAAATATTAGTCTCTTCTTGCACAACGGAGTAGGCCTCAATATATGGTTTAACATAGGCATTAGAAGCATAATTATCATAACAATATTTAAATATGGCAAAATTTTCAGATTTGTAAAGAGTAGCATCATACTTTTCAATCAAAGAAGCAATTTCATAAGCACCCTTAAAAGCAACAAATTGTTCAATTTGTTGAACATCATAGTAACTATAAACACCCTTAGCATATGAAGATATGATTCCATTATAACTAAACTCACATTGGTAGGGAAGGTGTTTCGTAGGGTCTTTAGAACAACAAGTAAAATAATAAATTTCACATAAATTCCAAGCATAGCATTGCAAACGATGAATTTGATCCAGTAAAAGTATCCCTATTTCAGATATGCGGTGTCGCACATAACAAGCATGCTCATCTAAAGATTTTCCCTCAACTAAGCTAGTTGGGGTTTCAGCCCGAGCACATAGGGATCGAAGATGATCCAAGTAATAAGCTTCAGTAGTGTGATAGATTTTGAGTGGTTCTTCAACCATTGGTTCAGTAGGTACCACTATTTTATTTAGTATTTTGCATTTCCTACCCATAACTAAAGATAGAAAACAACTTAGGACAGAAAATAAAATCTACTTAGTGATAAAGCAAACAAGCGCACATGAGAATATTCACCCCACGCTATTGCTCCCCGGCAACGGCGCCAGAAAAAGGTCTTGATAACCCACAAGTGTAGGGGATCAGTTGTAGCCTCTTTCGATAAGTAAGAGTGTCGAACCCGACGAGGAGCTAAAGGTAGAACACATATTACCTCAAGTTCTATCGACCACCGATACAACTCTACGCACACTTGACGTTTACTTTACCTAGAACAAGTATGAAACTAGAAGTACTTTGTAGGATAAGTTTGCAAGAATATAAAGAGCACGTAAATATAAACTAGGGGCTGTTAAGATACAGAAGCAATAATGTTAGTGATAGCGAGTGTGGAAAAGTGGTGGTAAGAGTTGCGAAATTGCCCCTAAGCAATTAACTATGTTACTAGACCGATAGCAAGTTTTATGTGGGAGAGGCCACTGCTAGCATGTCATCTCTTACTTGGAATTCTATGCACTTATGATTGGAACTATTAGCAAGCATCCGCAACTACTAACGTTCATTAAGGTAAAATCCAACCATAGCAATAAGATATATTGGCCCCCCTTCAATCCCGTATGCATCAATTTCTATGCTAGGTTGAAGCTTCTGTCACTCTTGCCCTCCAATACGTAGTCCTATCAACATACAACTAACCCTATGGTGTGATCCACGCGTGCGCTCATATGATGAGCACCAAAGGACAGCAACATAACCACAAGCAATTTAAATCAATCATAGCAATTCACCAATCACCGATAGGACAACGATAATCTACTCAGACATCATAGGATGGCAACACATCATTGGATAATAATATGAAGCATAAAGCACCATGTTCAAGTAGAGAGTACAACGGGTTGCGGGAGAGTGGACCGCTGTAGATATATGGGGGAAGGTGATGGAGATGTTGGTGAAGATGACAGAGGTGTTGGTGTAGATCGCCGTCAGACGATGATGGCCCCGGTGGCACTCCGGTGCCACCGATAGCGAGGGAGAGAGAGCCCCCCTCCTCCTTCTTCTTCCTTGACCCCTCTGGTCCATGGCCTCCATGGCGGCGGAGGGGCGAGAGCCCCTCCGAGATTGGATCTGTCCCTCTGTCTCTCTCTGTTTCTGCGTTCCCAGATTCTAGCCCTTCACCGTTTCTTAAATTCCCGGAGATCTGTAACTCCGAATGGGCTGATTTTTTGACACGATTTTTATCCGAATATTAGATTTCTTGCGGCGAAAGAAGGGCATCAACCGCCTTACGGTGTGGCCACGAGGGCCCAGGGCGCGCCTGTCCCTAGTGGGCGCGCCCCTGGCTCGTGGCCCACCCGGGCATCGTCTCATGTTGGTTCCGCTTCCCAAAATTCACATATATTCCAAAAAAATCTCCGTCCATTTTTATTCCGTTTGGACTCTGTTTGATATGGATATTCTGCCAAACAAAAAACATGCAACAAACAGGAACTGGCACTGGGCACTGGATCAATATGTTAGTCCCAAAAAACAGTATAAAAAGTTGCCAAAAGTATATGAAAGTTGTAGAATATTGGCATGGAACAATAAAAAATTATAGATATGACGGAGACGTATCATTCTTCTAGATAGATCTTGCATGATCGTATGATTTTTTTTTTGAAATACTACGTTCACCAACACTATGGTCATGCTATGCCGTCACCTCGGCAAGCCAACATTGTCGTCCCAATTGGCGCATACCAGCTCACGTGATCACCTTTCTGGTCAAATTGCCATACCGACATGTTCATCTGCCTCGTGGACTTCAGCTTCGCCAAGAGAGCTCTACCTCGTCGGGTCTTCGGTGCAGAGGCCAAATTCCTTTAATTATTTACATCACTTATGTCCGTTAAGTAGAAGATTTTTTTTCTTGGTTGTACTATTTTATCTGTGTAGGTAGTCGACTTCGCCTGCATCACGCGGCCACCTCGGCGTACTGACATCATCGTCCCACCTCCGTCGACCCAGTTGTATTGTCACCTTGCTGACCTACTTTCTATCATTGGCTGGACTAGGAGCTTCACCTCTCCACAGCGGCCGTGCTATGTCGCCACTTCAGAAGTGCAGAGCTCTTTGTTCGGCCACCTCGGGACCAGCTTGGGGGCTGGGACATAGTCTCGCTGTAAGCTCGGGCCGCGTCATCGACACCGGACGCATTAACTAGCCAAGTCGCTTTAAGGCTCAACTTTTTCCAATTTTAATTTTTGTTTAGTTCAACCAAGCATTATATTTGTGTTAAAAAAGCTGGTTGTTAAAAATTTAGTTCGCTTAAGAACGTTGTTTGTTAAAAACACTTCTTTTTCCCGTGTTAGTTGGGGGCTTTCAAATTTATATGAGCCATTTTATAATAAAAGTTTTCTTCTTAGTCGTTGCAAAGTCTTTTTCTATCACTCCTTTTCCGACACGAGTGTGTGGTCAATAGCCGGGGAGCCTAGTTTATCTCTCAAAGCTGCTCGAGTTTAGTTCGCTAAACTGGCCTAACGAGAAGTACTCCGCCTTCGGGATAGGAGGTTGCAGCCATAGGCCAACCCGCTTGAAGTCTTGAGATCGGATGTGTCATGTTAAAGCACAATAGTAGCACAATTTTTTAAGACCAAATTCGGATTGGCACAAAAAACTTGATTTAGTTCGAGTGTATAGTTTTCACTGAAGTTTTTTTGGTTTTTAAGCCTATGACACTTTTAATCTATTTGCATGTTTCCAACATAAATCGAGCAGTGCAACGCCAGAATCCTTTAAAGCATTGGCAATATTAACGGGGGGGGGGGGGGGG
>LR738715.1:585519590-585550573 GCA_902687465.1 Secale cereale
GTTGAGATTACGGCCGAACCCACCAAAACTGAGGTACCCCATAGAGTCCTCGGCAAAGCGTTCTCGGGTATTGCTTTATATGTATCGGTTTCGAATTGTGTCTTTGGTCAATAGTTGGATTGCCCGGCTCCTGTGCTTGCCTCCTACGTTCCGCTTTGTTCGGCTAGGTGTGCAAATGGAGAACCACTGCGATTGTGCTTCCAGCTCGCATGGTTGAGCGCCTCAATGGAGAAAGCTGAAAACTAGCTTTCACAATAAGCGTAAACTGGTCAGCGATCCGATTATTGTATTAAACTATAAGATCGATAGAGGTCACCCCATGTTAAATGACGGGCTGTTCATAACATTGGCCGAAGTGTTTACAGCTTAACCTCGGTTGACGTCCAACACTACCCGGGGGCTAGTAACTGGCCTCCCAACTTTAAACTCCTATGGCTAAGTGAAAGTTATAAAGCCCGCATATCTGATTGCCTCGTTTCCGCTAACACAACCACCTCCGGGCACCGAGACGTCGGCTAAGGGTTGTCTTGTTATTGCGGAAACACCCTGTGTAGTATCTACAAAGGGGTAGAAGCCGACGATGGGCCACTTTCAAATGATAAATGGTCGCAATGGAGTCAAAATAAACATATATCATCAGTGTTTGTATTCATTATACAAGCGCCACCTTTCATAATTATCGTTATAAAGCCATAAATATGCATCAATTTGACTTAAGATTTTGGCCAAGCTGGGTTGCCTGGCTCCTGTGATTACCCCTACGTTCCCGATTGTTCGTCTAGGAGGTAAAGGGAGCACCTCTGTGATTGTTACTTACAGATCATCCGTGTTTAGTACCTCAGAATGGGAGAAGCCGAAAGCTAGCCATCTTAAAGAATATAATTGGTCGACAACGACGGAAGTGAAAATTTAGGTTCACTAAAAAGCACAGAGTTCGGGAACTTTCCCCAAACTAAATCCTTAATATTTTCCTCCGACATTGCTCGGAGGTGAGGTTTTATGATCACGATCAACATGAAAACCCAAAGAAAGGAACCAATAGCGGGACTATTTTCTTTGGAAGATGTTTCTTACATTAAATAGTAATATAACATATCTCTCTGCGTACCTTTGTTTATAAAACCATATGAACGGATTGCCTTGTTTTCCATAAATCTTTGCCCTTATAACGGCTTTATAAAGTAGGAAAAACACTCCCATGCTACTGGCCGAGGAGGTTGAAGCCGATGGTCGGTCAACAAAGTTTTGTACAATGCAGATGTGAGCATTAATGATGTAGAGTACTTGGATACATAGAGTCATTACACATAATTTGTGATTTTACTACGGATATCAATCCTTAATTCGGCCACCCGTGCCCACATTAAGGCTTGGGAGCTACTGGGCTTCGCGCTCATTATTTATAAATATTAAAGGGGCACATCGATCCCCTGATCTGGTGTTGCCACCCAACCAGTGCCTCGGGGGCTACTGCATTGCCTATTCAATGCAGAAAATTCAAAGTGCTCAGTGTTCGGCTTGACCGAGCTATAGGCAAACACGTATTCGGACAATAATAGGTACTATCTTGGGCCTATCCAGCATAAAGCTCAGATACAAATGGTTGGCTCCATAGAGGGCATTTCCGGCATTAAGATCGGCTAAACTCCTTCGACTTTTTTGAGCCAAGGTGATCTATGACACCTCGGATATAGTCCGGCATTGGAGCCCGGATAATCTCCGGCATTGGAGCTTGGATATAGTCCGGCGTTGGAGCTTGGGTACAGTCCGGCGTTGTTGCTTGGATACAGTCCAACATTGGAGCTCGGATACAGACCGACGTTGGAACTCGACTGCAAAAGACACCTCGAATGCAGTTCGGCGTTGGAGCTTGGATAGAGTCCGGCATTGGAGCTCGGACGCGAGAGGACACCGACGCACGGGAAACACTTCAAACCCGAGGTGTGGCGTAAAAATAATAAGGCATTGATAAAGGACAAAGACTTAAAGGGCTCCTCGGATGCCCGACGTGTGAACTCTTCGGATTCAGTTCGGCAATCCTCAAGATCGAAGATGGGAAGATTTGTTGAACCAGTTTTCGAGATCAACGACCGAAGATGAAGAACAGTTTGGAAGAACCGAGGAGAGTCCCCAACTTGAAGACCAATTCAGGGGGCTACTGACGGTGCCATGGATTATGGGGTACTGCTACTTCTCGAGCTTGCGTTGTATTCACTCGAAGAGGAAAGGGAGATGCAGCACAATAGCGTAAGTATTTCCCTTAGTTTTTGAGAACCAATGTATCAATCCAGTAGGAGACCACGCGCGAGTCCCTCGCACCTGCATAAACAAATAAGAACTTCGTAGCCAACGCGATAAGGGGTTGTCAATCCCTTTACGGTCACTTACGAAAGTGAGATCTGATAGAGATGATAGTTTATATTTTTGGTATTTTTGTTTATAAGAACAGAAAGTAAAAGCGGAAAAAGTAAAGTAGACGTAGATTGATATGTTGAGAATAGACCCGGGGGCCATAGTGTTCTCTAGTGGCTTCTCTCATGATAGCGATATTCTACGGCGGGTAAACAAATTACTGTCGAGCAATTGATAGAAAAGTGAATAATTACGAGACTATCTAGGCATGATCATTGTATATAGGCATCACGTCCGAGACAAGTAGACCGACTCCTGCCTGCATCTACTACTATTACTCCACACATCAACCGCTATCCAACATGCATCTAGTGTATTGAGTTCATAAGAACAGAGTAACGCCTTAAGCAAGATGACACGATGTAGATGGATAAACTCAAGCAATATGATATAAACCCCATCTTTTTATCCTCGATGGCAACAATAGAATACGTGCCTTGCTGCCCGTACTGTCACTAGCAAAGGACACCGCAAGATTGAACCCAAAGTTAAGCACTTCTCCCATTGCAAGAACTATAGATCTAGTAGGCCAAAACAAACCAATAATTCGAAGAGACTTGCAAGGATATTATGAGCACACATAAAGAGTTCATAAAAGAATCAAATATTTCTCATAGATAATCTTGATCATAAACTCACAATTCATCGGATCTCGACAAACACACCGCAAAAAGAGATTACATCGAATAGATCTCCTCGAAGACCGAGGAGAACTTTGTATTGAGATCCAGAGAGAGAGAGAGAAGAAGCCATCTAGATACTAGCTATGGACCCGAAGGTCTGTGGTAAACTACTCACAACTCATGGTGAGGCGATGATGATGATGTAGAAGCACGCCGTGATGGATCCCCCCTCCGGCGGAGCTCCGGAACAGGCCCCAAGATGGGATCTCACAGGAACAGAAGGTTACGGTGGTGGAACTAGGGTTTTCTCTTCTTCTCTGATGGTTTCGGGGTACGTAGGCTTATATAGGAGGAAGAAGGACACCGGGGACCTCACGAGGGGTCCATGAGGTAGGGGGCGCGCCCTAGGGGGGGGGGCGCCCCCACCCTCGTGGGCACCTCGTGGCCCCTACTCCGTGGTTCTCAAGTCTCTCGTGCGTTATTTTCTCCAAAAATATCTCTCCCGAAGGTTTCATTCCGTTTGGACTCCGTTTGATATCCCTTTTCTGTAAAACCCTGAAACAGGCAAAAAACAACAATCTGGACTGGGCCTTTGGGTTAGTAGGTTAGTCCCAAAAATAATATAAAAGTGTATGACAAGGCCCATTAAACATCCAAAACATCATAAAAAATAGCATCGAACAATAAAAAATTATAGATACATTGGAGACATATCAAGCATCCCCAAGCTTAATACCCGCTCGTCCTCGAGTAGGTAAATGATAAAAATAGAATTTTTGATGTGGAATGCTAACCAACATAGTTTTTCTATGTAATTCTCTTAATTGTGGCATGAATGTTCAGATCTGAAAGATTCAAGATAAAAGTCTATATTGACATAAGAAATAATAATACTTCAAGCATACTAACAAAGCAATCATGTCTTCTCAAAATACTATGGCTAAAGAAAGTTATCCCTACAAAATTATATAGTATGGCTATGCTCCCTCTTCATCACACAAAATATTCATATAATGCACAACCCCGATTTCAGCCAAGCACTTGTTTTCATACTCTATTCTTTCAAACCTTTCAACTTTCACGCAATACATGAGCATGAGCCATGGACATAGCACTATGGGTGGAATAGAGAGGTGGTTGTGGAGAAGACAAAAAGGAGGGAGATAGTCTCACATCGACTAGGCGTATCAAGGGGCTATGGAGATGCGCATTAATAGATATCAATGTGAGTGAGTAGGGATTGCCATGCAACGGATGCACTAGAGCTAAATATGTATGAAAGCTCAACAAAAGAAACTAGTGGGTGTGCATCCCACTTGCTTGCTCACGAAGACCTAGGGCATTTGAGGAAGCCCATCGTTGGAATATACAAGCCAAGTTCTATAATGAAAATTCCCACTAGTATATAAAAGTGACTAAGCATGAGACTCTCTACAATGAAGAACATGGTGCTACTTTGAAGCACAAGTGTGGAAAAAAAGATAGTAGCAATTGTCCCTTTTTTCTTTTCTTTTTCTTTTTCTTCTTTTTTTTGGGCCTTTCTTTTTTCTTTGGCCTTTCTTTTTGTTTTTGTTTTTTTGTGCAGGGGCTTTATTGCTTTAGCCTTTCCTCCCATGGGACAATGCTCTAATAATGATGATCATCACACTTTCATTACAACTCGATACTACAACAAAATATGACTCTATATGAATGCCTCCGGCGGTGTACCAGGATGTGCGATGAAACAAGAGTGACATGTATGAAAAATTATACATGGTGGCCTTGCCACAAATACGATGTCCACTACATGATCATGCATGGCAATATGACAATATGAAGCATGTCATATGAATGGAACGGTGGAAAGTTGCATGGAAATATATCTCGGAATGGCTATGGAAATGCCATGATAGGTAGGTATGGTGGCTGTTTTGAGGAATATATATGGTGGCTGTTTTGAGGAAGGATATATAGTGGGTTTATGGTACCGGCGAAAGTTGCGCGATACAAGAGAGGCTAGCAATGGTGGAAGGGTGAGAGTGCGTATAATCCATGGACTCAACATTAGTCATAAGAACTCATATACTTATTGCAAAAATCTACGAGTCATCAAAACAAAGCAATCAACGCATGCTCCTAGGGGGGAGGTTGGTAGGAGTTAACCATCGTGCGCCCCCGACCTCCACCCAAAGGTTGGCACTTTACAAATACCTCATGCTCTAACTTCGTCACATAGCGGTTCACCATACGTGCATGCTACGGGAATCACTAACCTTAACACAAGTATTTCTCAATTTCATAATAACTCCACTAGCATGACTCTATTATCACTATCCTCATATCTCAAAACAATTATCAAGCATCCAACATCTCATCATATTCATCGCACTTAGTGTGAATTTTTTTACTACATTGATATTGGATGTCTACTATGTGAAGACTAGTTTTATAGCCTAAACACATTACCATGCTGTTTTAATAGACTCTCAAAAGGATATAAGTGAAGCATGAGAGTTCAACAATTTCTTCAAAATATTACCACCAACGTGCTCTAAAAGATATAAGTGAAGCACTAGAGCAAAAACTATTCAACTCAAAAGATATAAGTGAAGCACATAAAGTGTTCTATCAATTCCTAGGCCATATTTAACTCTCTCAAATAGGTGTGTCCAACAAGTATAATTGTTGCAAACTAACAAGCAAAGACTCAAATTATACAAGACGCTCCAAGCAAAACACATATCATGTGGTGAATAAAAATATAGCTCCAAGTATAGTTACCGATGGATGAAGACGAAAGAGGGGATGCCTTCTCGGGGCATCCCCAAGCTTAGTCCTTTTATTATCCTTGAATTTTACATGGGGTGCCATGGGCATCCCAAAGCTTAGGCCCTTGCTACTCTTTGTTCCATAGTCCATCAAAGCAATACTCAAAACTTGAAAACTTCACAACACAAAACTTAGACAAAAATCTCGTGAGCTCCGTCAGTATAAGAAAACAAACCACTACTAAAAGTTACTGCAATGAATTCATCCTTTGTTTATATTGGTGTTAAACCTACTGTATTCCAACTTCTCTATGGTTCATACTTCCCAATATTACTCATAGATGCATTGAAATAAGCAAACAACACACGAAAAACAGAATCTGTCAAAAACAGAACAGTCTGTAGTAATCTGCAGGTTTCACATACTTCTGTAACTCCAAAAAATTCAAACTAAATTGGTAAACGTGAGGAATTTGTCTATTAATCATCTGCAAAAATAATCAACTAAATAGCACGCTCCAGTAAAATCTAATGACCATTCTAGCTAGCGCTAACGATTCTGTTTTTCACAACAAGATCAAATAAACTTCACACAAGTATTCCCAAAGGTTCTACTTGGCACAAACACTAAACAAAACAAAAAACCACATCTAAACTGAATCTATATGCAATATTTATTCCTAAACAGAAGCAAAAACACAAAATATAAAATTGGGTTGCCTCCCAACAAGCGCATCGTTTTACGCCCCTAGCTAGGCACGATACAAGAATAAATCTAGGTATTGCCATCCTTGAAAGGAACTTCTTTAATTAAGCACTTATGATTCTTAGGCACTTCTTTATCCCTATTAATAATAAAACTCTTGGGAAAGAAATCAAGAAATTTTAAAGTGTCAAAAGGGTCTCTTGCAAAAGTAAGAAAATTAGGGTGAACACTTATGGATTTGAGATCCGCAATTCCTTTACTAGATATTTCACCCTTGTCTTTAGGGACATACATGAACTTAGATAATTTAGTGGTAGAAGTATTTGGAGTAGTTTTATTAATAGAGAGAGCGAAACCCACATTAGTAATAATATCCTCAAGCTTATTGATTCTAGTAGAATCCCGATCTAGCTTTTCTTTAACTATGGGCTCCTTTCCCTTAAGATTTTTCAGAACAACCCCTACCTTGGATCCATATTGGGTAATTTCATTATGGATTTTTCTATCCATGTTCTCTACCAGTTCTACCGTAGCAACTTTATTTTCAATGATTTCTAACATTTGCATTACATGCTCCAAAGTTAAAACGGTCCCATTAACCATAAGAGGTGGTGAGCCAAATAATCCAGTCATAGCATTATAAGAATCAAAGGTATGGCTACCCAATAAATTCCCTCCGGTAGTGGTATCTAAGATAAATCTATTCCACAGAGTTATGCCAACATAAAAATTGCGAAGATGCACGGAAGTGGAAAGCTTCCTATTGGATCTATTTTGAGCATTGCAAATTCTATACCAGGCATCTTTTAAGTTTTCTTCCTCCCATTGTTTAAATTTGAGGATCTCACTCTCGGGAGTGTTGATAATGATAGGTGTGCTAGACATGATGACAAACAAGCAAGCAACACACAAGCAAACAAGAAGCAAGCGAATGATAAACACACGGCAGAAGAAGGGAAAATAAAATGGCAAGGGTGAAGAGGGGGAGAGGAAAACGAGAGGCAAAAATGTAATGCGAAGGATAAGGGTTTGTGATAGGTACTTGGTATATGACTTTTGCATAAGCCTCCCATGCAACGGCGCCAGAAATTCTTCTTGCTACTTCTCGAGCTTGCGTTGTATTCCCTCAAAACGGAAAGGGAGATGCAGCACAGTAGCGTAAGTATTTCCCTTAGTTTTTGAGAACCAAGGTATCAATCCAGTAGGAGACCACGCGCGAGTCCCTCACACCTGCACAAACAAGTAAGAACTTCGCAGCCAACGCCATAAGGGGTTGGCAATCCCTTTACGGTCACTTACGAAAGTGAGATCTGATAGAGATGATAGTTTATATTTTTGGTATTTTTGTTTATAAGAACAGAAAGTAAAAGCGGAAAAAGTAAAGTAGATGTAGATTGATATGTTGAGAATAGACCCCGGGGCCATAGTGTTCTCTAGTGGCTTCTCTCATGATAGCGATATTCTACGGCGGGTAAACAAATTCTTGTCGAGCAATTGATAGAAAAGTGAATAATTATGAGACTATCTAGGCATGATCATTGTATATAGGCATCACGTCCGAGACAAGTAGACCGACTCCTGCCTGCATCTACTACTATTACTCCACACATCGACCGCTGTCCAGCATGCATCTAGTGTGTTGAGTTCATAAGAACAGAGTAACGCCTTAAGCAAGATGACATGATGTAGAGGGATAAACTCAAGCAATATGATATAAACCCCATATTTTTATCCTCGATGGAAACAATACAATACATGCCTTGCTGCCCCTACTGTCACTGGGAAAGGACACCGCAAGATTGAACCCAAAGCCAAGCACTTCTCCCATTGCAAGAACTATAGATCTAGTAGGCCAAACCAAACGAATAATTCAAAGAGACTTGCAAGGATATTATGAGCACACATAAAGAGTTCAGAAAAGAACCAAATATTTCTCATAGATAATCTTGATCATAAACTCACAATTCATCGGATCTCGACAAACACACCGCAAAAAGAGATTACATAGAATAGATCTTCTCGAAGACCGAGGAGAACTTTGTATTGAGATCCAGAGAGAGAGAAGAAGCCATCTAGATACTAGCTATGGACCCGAAGGTCTGTGGTAAACTACTCACAACTCATGGTGAGGCGATGATGATGATGTAGAAGCACTCCATGATGGACCTCCCCTCCGGCGGAGCTCCGGAACAGGCCCCAATATGGGATCTCACGGGAACAGTGACGGTGGAACTAGGGTTTTCTCTTCTTCTCTGATGGTTTCAGGGTACATAGGCTTATATAGGAGGAAGGAGGACACCGGGAGCCTCGCGAGGGGTCCACGAGTCAGCCCCTCGTGGGCACCTCATGGCCCCTACTCCGTGGTTCTCAAGTCTCCCGTGCGTGATTTTCTCCAAAAATATCTCTCCTGAAGGTTTCATTCCGTTTGGACTCCGTTTGATATCCCTTTTCTGTAAAACCCTGAAACATGCAAAAAACAACAATCTGGACTGGGCCTTTGGGTTAGTAGGTTAGTCCCAAAAATAATATAAAAGTGTATGACAAAGCCCTTTAAACATCCAAAACATCATAAATAATAGCATGGAACAATTAAAAATTATAGATACGTTGGAGACGTATCAGGTTCTCACCACGTAGTCTCTCGGCCGGTTGGATCGAGCCGAGGACCCCCAAGGCGGTTTATTCATGGGCCACTTCGGGTAGCCCATGCCGCATACAAGGGGGTTTCCACAAGACTTGGAGCACAAGACGAGGACTCTCCAAAAACCTGGGCCTCCGGTGTGTTATATAAACGGAGGCCAGGCTAGCCAATAGATCATCTGATATTCATTAGATCAATCTCGTGGTAGACACATGTACCCTGTACTATACCCATATCAATATAATCAAAATCAGGATGTAGAGTTTCACCTCCATCAAGAGGGCCTGAACCTGGGTAAAATCCCATGTCCATGTTACCATCGCTCCAAGACGCCTAGCTTAGGACCCCTACTACGAGATATGCCGGATATTGAACCGACATCGAGGTCTATCATAGAGAAGAGGGGGAAGAAACAATAAATATATAGTAAACAAGTGCATCACTAAGCATGATAAGACGATATGCAGTGTTAGGGTTGTTCTAACGCAATGCTGCACGTTGTAGACGGAGAGGGAAAACATCCGGAGGGGTTTTCCCGGCGTTTGGCATTTTTTGGACAGATGAATGAGAGGGGACGGTTACATGCTTAGGATGATAGGGGCATGTGACAAATGATTGGATTGGATAATCGAATTTGTTGGATTTTTCTGAGCAATTTTCATATATAAATATTTTCACCCGAGTTATAGATTAATCTATATTAATTTTCAATTTTTCATTGATTTTTTTGGATTTTCTAGAATTATTTAAATTTCGAAATTAAAAAGGAAAATTGCTAGGTGCAACCAGTGAAGTGCACCCAGAGGCTGACAATGGGCCTGGTCCACTACTGACTCGACAATTGACTGGTCGATGGGCCCAGGGGGACCTACTTATCATTGTCACATGGGCATCTTTAAAACAATTAAACTAATTTAGATATGGGGACCATGTGTCATAGTCTAACTACTAACTGGGTTAGTTTTAAACAGGGGGTTAATTAGGCGGCGGGCCCAGTGTGAGCGATGGTTTAGTGGCTGGTTAGTGGGGTTAATCAAATGGCTAATGACGCCACATCAACCAGTGAATGGCGGCGGGGTAGAGCTTGCCAGTGTTGTGCGCACGACCGTTTCCGGCGACGGCTGGAAGCACGGGTGGGCTCGTTGGTGAGTCAGCGATGCGGTGCATCTAATGGTGCCCGCAGGGTTGCTCGAAGCGGCGTGCAGCAGCTAGAACAGCGAGCTGAGCGGCGGCGGCAGAGGGTAGCATGCAGCGGCGAGCGAGCAGGGGCAACGGGGTGGGACTCACGCGTGCGCTGGGTGCGGCTGGGGCGTGCGGGTGCCATGATACATCTCCCTCGTATCTATAATTTCTGATTATTTCATGCCAATATTATACAACTTTCACATATTTTTGGCAACTTTTTATATGATTTATTGGATTAACCTATTTATCCAGTGCCCAATGACAGTTCCTGTCTTTTGCATGTTTTTTGTATCGTAGAAAATCCATATCAAACGAAGTCCAAATGCAATAAAATTTTATGGAGAATTATTTTGGAATATATGTGATTTTTGGGAGTTGGAATCACCGCAAACGGAGGCCCACATAGCCCACAAGACACCAGGGCGCGCCAGGGGAGCCTGGCTCGTGGTGGTGGGTTGTGCTCACCTCGTACGTCGGTTGGAGCTCTACTTCTGGCGCAAGGAAGCCTATATCCAGAAAAAATCATGTTAAAATCTCAGCGCAATCGGAGTTACGGATCACCGGGAATATAAGAAACAATTTTCGGCCAGATCTGGACAACGCGAAACTGAAGAGAACAAAGAGGGAAATCCAATCTCGAAGGGGCTCCCGCCCCTCCGCCACCATGGAGGCCATGGACTAGAGGGGGAACTCTCCTCCCATCTAGGGGGAGGCCAAGGAAGAAGAAGGAGGAGGGGGGCTCTCTTCCCCTCGCTTCCGGTGGCGTCGGAGTGCCGCAGGGGCAACGATCGGGGCGACGATCTACATCAACAATCTTGCTACCATCAACACCAACTCTCTCCCCCTCTATGCATCGGTGTAACACCTCTTCTCCCCGCTGTAATCTCTACTTAAACATGGTGCTCATCTCCATATATTATTTCCTAATGATCTATGGTTATCCTATGATGTTTGAGTAGATCTGTTTTGTCCTGTGAGTTAATCGTGATCTTGGTTGGTATGATTGTATATTTTATTTACGGTGCTATCCTACAGCGCCCTCCGTTCTCGCGCAAACGTGAGGCCCCCCCAGCTGTAGGATGTTGCAATATGTTCATGGTTCGCTTATGGTGGGTTACAAGAGTGACAGAAGCTTAAACCCGAGTAAGTGGGGTATGACGTATGTGAGTAAAGAGGACTTGATACTTAATGCTATGGTTGGGTTTCACGACCTTAATGATCTTTAGTAGTTGCGGATGCTTGCTAGGGGTCCAATCATAAGTGCATATGATCCAAGTAGAGAAAGTATGTTAGCTCATGCCTCTGCCTCATATAAAATTGCAAGAATGATTACTGGTACTTGTTATCGGTTGCCTAGGGACAAATCATTCTCTTGTGTTACAGAAAGCTTGCTACTACACTACTTTTATTATTCTTGCAATGTACATCTACTTTTATTCTTGCAAAGTAGTTCTAGCATCACACCTACAAAATAGTTTCATACTTGTTTTCGATAAATAAAATGTCAAGTGTGCGTAGAGTTGTATCGGTGGTCGATAGAACTTGAGGGAATATTTGTTCTGCCTTTAGCTCCTCATTGAGTTCGACACTGTTATTTATCTAAGTAGGCTACAAACAATCTCATATACTTGTGGGTTATCAAGGCCTTATTCTAACGCCATTGCCGGGGAGTTATAGTGTGGGGTGAATATTCTCGTGTGTGCTTGTTTGCTTTATCACTAAGTAGTTTTTATTTTATGTTCTAAGTTGTTCTCTATCTTTAGTCATGGATATGGAACACGAAATACCAAAAAATAGTGGTACTTGCTGCTCATGGAGATGGGGAACCTCCTAAACCCCTCGATGCTGGTTATGTGAAAAAAATTATGCACTACTTTGATAATCCTGAGAAAACTACATTCAAATATATAATGAGAGTAACATTGTAACAACATGAATACTTCATGGATTATCACTTGACTCATAAAGGGAAATTGTTATGGGATCAAATTCATATATTAAAGTGGTATGCTTGGAATCTATGCTCTAGATATGATTATACTTGTTGCTCTAGGGTGAACGCTCCACATCTTCCCTTTTCATGCAAATTTAATGACAATCAAACCTTAGCTTCTTATGCTAATGGTATATATGATTATTACGATCTAGAAAGAATAGAAGAATTTGTTGCTTTTAAGGGTGCTTATGAAAGTGAATGTCTGTTTCTAGAGTATGAAGATTGTGATGATGCTGTTTATAGATCTCGAAATTTTGCTATATTTGAATATTGCTATGAGAACTATGAATATAATGCCGATATTGATGCATTTCTTGAGAAAGTCTCCGCTGTCCAAGAAGAGACTAATATTTTGCAGGAGTCTATGGAAGAAGAAATTAATGACATTGTGAGCTCATTGGTTGAAAAAGATGAGGAGGAGAGCAAAGAACAAAAGGAAAGAGCAGATTGATCACCCGTTCCCACCTTCTAATGAGAGTAACTCTTTATCCCATACATTGTTTAATTTCCCTTTGAATTTATCAAAGGATGAATGATATGATAATTGCTATGATCCCGTTGATTCTTTTGAAATATCCCTTTTTGATAATGCTTGCTATGCTTGTGGCCAAGATGCCAGTATGAATTATGCATATGGAGATGAACTTTCTATTGTTCCTTATGTTAAGATTGAAATTGTTGCTATTGCACCCAAGCATGATAGTCCTATTATCTTTTTGAATTCTCCAAACTACACTATATCGGAGAAGTTTGCACTTATTAAGGATCATATTGATGGGTTGCCTTTTACCGTTGCACATGATGTTTTTGATGAATATAATATGCATGTGCTTGCTGCTCCTACTTGCAATAATTATGAGAGAGGAACTACATCTCCGCCTCTCTATGTTTCCAACACAACAAAATTGCAAGAAACTGCTTATACTATGCATTGACCTTTACTTGATGTGCATGAATTATTCTTTTATGACATGCCAATGCATAGGAAGAGAGTTAGACTTTGTTATTGCTTGATATATGTTGATTTGTGCTCACTACTAAATGTCAAATCATTGCTAATTAAGATTGGCTTTGATATACCTTGGGATCCGGGTGGTAACATTACTTGAGCACTTTATGCCTAGCTTAATGGCTTTAAAGAAAGCGCTGCCAGGGAGACAACCTGGAAGTTTAAAAAAAAGAGTCATATATTTTTGTTGAGTTCTTTTATAAAGTTTCAAAACAAAAAAATATAGTGGGGAACCTAAAACTTTCACAAAAAGAAAAGTGAGAGTAAGATAGACGAGCACCGTGGAAGCGGGAGCATGCTTTGAACTTTGTTCATGCCCGTGGAAACTTTGTGAACCTTGGATTACATAAAATTTTCAACAAAAATAATTATCCCCTTGTATAATTCCATTGTATTATAAAAATAATGTTCCAAGAGTTTCCTTTAGGATGATTAGATTGCTTGTTCGTTTGTGCGGTGCAAAAGCAGAAACTTTGGATGTAGTGCACGATTTTACATTTTTTACTGGAACGTAAAACGGTTCTGAAACTTTTTGCACAGTCTTGCTATACGAAACTTTTATTTTGTCCTAATGTTTTAGAATTTTTAGAGTTATGGAAGTATGGTGAATGTTCAAATCTTTACAGACTGTCCTGTTTTCACAGATTGCTGTTATAACTTCATTATTTGCGTATGTTTGAGTTCTTGTTGAAGCCTCCTTGACTTGGGGACATAGAATTGTGACATCATACAGTGGGTAATGTTTGATTATATTTATAAAATAATGTTAGAGCACTACATGATGGGATTTCATTGATCATATGCACTAACCCCGCCACTGAAAGTTCGGTTAAGTTTTGTGTGGATGAAATGTTCAAAGATCGAGGAGGTCTCGACGTGAGGAGAAGGAGGAGAGGCAAGAGCTCAAGCTTGGGGATGACCAAGGCACCCCTAGTAAATATTCAAGGAGACTCAAGCGTCTAAGCTTGGGGATGCCCTGGAAGGCATCCCATCTTTCTTCAACAAGTATCGGTATGTTTTCAGATTCGTTTCGTTCACATGATATGCGTAAATTCGTGGAGCATCGTGTGCTTTTTCTTTTTTCTTTTAATAACGCATCATGATGGTATGAGATAGTCCATGGTTGATTTATAGAATGCTCACTGCACTTCACTTAAATATTTTGAGTATGGCTTTATAGAATGCTTCATGTGCTTCACTCATATCATTTGAAGTTTGGATTGCCTGTTTCTCTTCACATAGAAAACCGATGTTCGTAGAATGCTCTCGTGCTTCACTTATATTTGTTAGAGCATGATCTTTTGTAGAAAGAATTAAACTCGCATGCTTCACTTATATCTATTTAGATAGTCAAACAAAATTGGTAAATTGCATGGTTAGTCATAAAATCCTACATAAAACTTATGGATCACTGAATATGATATGTTTGATTCCTTGCAATAGTTTTGCAATATAAAGATGATAATATGTGGGAGGTACTAGTGGATGATCATGTTTAGTAAGATATTGGTGTTAAACTTTGTGATTCCCGAAGCATGCACGTATAGTCTCTCGTTATGCCGGGAAGTTGGAGCATAATTTATCCTTGATTGTCTTTGTGTGAAGGTCGGGGGCGCGCGATGGTTAACTCCTACCAACCCCCCCCCCCTAGGAGAATGCGTAGTATTACTTTGCTTCGAGGGCTAATCAACTTTTTCAATAAGTATGTGAGTTCTTTATGACTAATGTGAGTCCATGGATTATACACACTCTTACCCTTTCATAATTGCTAGTCTCTCTCGTACCGCACAATTTTCGCCGGTGCATAAACTTTATTATACCTTCCTCAAAACAGCCACCATACCTACCTATTATGGCATTTCCATAGCCATTCCGAGATATATTTCCATGCACTTCCATCTTATAGTTGACTTGAGCATTCATTTTCGTATTGCTTTGCATGATCGTAAGACAGCTAGCACGGCATTTTCATGGCTTGTCCATTTTTTGATATCTTTGCTATGCTAGATCATTGTACATCCTGGTACACTGCCAGAGGCATTCATTTAGAGTCATACTATGTCATAGGTATCGAGTTGTAATTTTTTATTTTTTGAGTTATAAGTAAATAGAAGTGTGATGATCATCATTATCCATTATTAGAGCATGTCCCAGTGAGGAAAGGATGATGGAAACTATGATTCCCCCACAAGTCGGGATAAGACTCCGGACAATGAGAGAATAAATTACAAAAAAAGAAAAAAAGAAAAAGAAAGAAAAAAAAGAAAAAAAAGAAAAAAAGAGAAGGGGCATGCAAAGACCACACTTGTGCTTCAAAGTAGCACCATGTTTTTCATATAGAGAGTCTCCTATGTTTTCACTTTCATATACTAGTGGGAATTTTCTATAGTAGAGTTTGATGCATACCCACTTAGTTTCATATTGAGCTTTCATAAACTTATAGCTCTTAGTGCATTCATTCCATGGAAATCCCTACTCCTCACGTTAATATCGATTGATGGACATCTCCATAGTATATTAGTTTGCCTAGTTGATGTGAGACTTTCTTCCCTTCTTTTGTCTACTACGACCGCATACTATTCCACCTATATTGCTATATCCATGGCTTGCGCTCATGTATTGCGTGAGAGTTGAAAAATGCTGAAGCGCGTTAAAAAGTATGAACCAATTGCTTGGCTGACACCGGAGTAGTACATGATTTATACTTTGAGCTGGGAAGATAAAGCATGACAGGACTATATGATTTTGTAGGGATAACGTTCTTTAGCATTTGATAATCTGAAAGACATGATTGTTTGTTGGGATGCCCGAGTATTGATGTCTTTATGTCAAATTATAGACTATTGCTTCTTGATATTCATGCCATGACTAGATATATGATCAAGTTTATGCTAGGTAGCATTCCACATCAAAAATTATCTTTTTTATCATTTACCTACTCGAGGACGAGCAAGAATTAAGCTTGGGGATGCTGGTACGTCTTCGTCGTATCTATAATTTTTGATTTTTTCATGCCAATGTTATACAACTTTCACATATTTTGGCAACTTTTTATATGATTTATTGGACTAACCTATTGATCCAGTGCCCAGTGCTAGTTCCTATTTTTTGCATGTGGGAAAACTTTGTTTTTGCCATTCTAGTTTTTGCCCACTTTGCTTATGCCACTCTAGAATTTGACATTTCACTTTTGCCACTCTTAGCTTTTGACAATATATCACCTTTGCCATTCCGTGGCAAAACAAAATTTTCAGAGTGGCAATTGTAATACATTGCAAAAGCTAAGAGTGGCAAAAGTGAAATGGAAAATTATCGTATTTGCCACAAAATGGCATTTGTGATGTATTCTCAAAAGCTAAGAGTGGCAAAAGTGAGATGTCAAATTCTAGAGTGGCATAAGCAAAGTGGGCAAAAACTAGAGTGGCAAAAACAAAGTTTTCCCTTCTTTGTATCGCAGAAAATCCATATCAAACAAAGTCCAAATGCAATAAAATTTTACAGATAATTATTTTGGAATATATGTGATTTTTGGGTTGGAATCACCGCAAATGGTGGCCCACATAGCCCACAAGACACCAGGGCGCGCCAGGGGAGCCTAGCTCGTGGTGGTGGGTTGTGCCCACCTTGTACGTCGGTTGGAGCTCTACTTCGGGCGCAAGGTAGCTTCTATCCGAAAAAAAACCGTGTTAAAATGTCAGCCCAATCGGAGTTACGGATCTCCAGGAATATAAGAAACGGTTTTTGGCCAGATCTCGAGAACGCGAAATAGAAGAGAACAGAGAGGGAGATCCAATCTCGGAGGGGCTCCCGCCCCTCCGCTGCCATGGAGGCCATGGACCAGAGCGGGAACTCTCCTCCCAGCTAGGTGGGAGGCCAAGGAAGAAGGAGAAGGAGGGGGGATCTCCCCCCTCGCTTCCGGTGGCGTCGGAGTGCCGCTGGGGCAACGATCGGGGCGGCGATCTACATCAACAATCTTGCTACCGTCAACACCAACTCTCTCCCCTCTATGCATCGGTGTAACACCTTTTCTCCGCGTTGTAATCTGTACTTAAACATGGTTCTCAACTCCTATATTATTTGCCAATGATCTATGGTTATCCTATGATGTTTGAGTAGATCTGTTTTGTCCTGTGGGTTAATCGTGATCTTGGTTGGTATGATTGTATATTTTATTTATGGTGCTGTCCTGCGGTGCCCCCCGTTCTCGAGAAAACGTGAGGGCCCCCCGCTGTAGGGTGTTTCAATATGTTCATGGTTCTCTTATGGTGGGTTGCGAGAGTGACATAAGCTTAAACCTGACTAAGTGGGGTATGACATATGGGAGTAAAGAGGACTTGATACTTAATGCTATGGTTGGGTTTCACGACCTTAATGATCTTTAGTAGTTGAGGATGCTTGCTAGGGGTCCAATCATAAGTGCATATGATCCAAGTAGAGAAAGTATATTAGCTCATGCCTCTCCCTCATATAAAATTGCAAGAATGATTACTAGTACTTGTTATTGATTGCCTAGGGACAAATCATTCTCTGGTGTTACAGAAAGCTTGCTACTATGCTACTTTTATTATTCTTGCAAAGTAATTCTAGTTTTATTCTTGCAAAGTAGTTCTAGCATCACACCTACAAAATAGTTTCATACTTGTTTTTGGTGAAGCAAACGTCAAGTGTGCGTAGAGTTGTATCGGTGGTCGATAGAACTTGAGGGAATATTTGTTCTGCCTTTAGCTCCTCGTTGGGTTCGACACTCTTATTTATCGAAGAAGGCTACGAACGATCCTCTATACTTGTGGGTTATCATGCCACACTAGGCAGCGGCGGGCACGTCCTAACGCGGGCGGGCGTGAGAGCGTCCAAGTCATGCGCGGGGTGAGCTACAGGGCCGACGGTGACTCGTCGGAAGGCGCCTCCAGCGACAATTCGTCGGCAGGGTTCGGTCCAATGGTATCAGCATGTAGCCACACATCTAGTGGCGCACGCGGCTTCTACGTCTCCAATGTATCTATAATTTTTGATCGTTCCATGCTGTTATATTATCATTCTTGGATATTTTACAATCATTTTATAGTCATTTTATATCATTTTTGGTACTAACCTATTGACATAGTGCCAAGTGCCAGTTGCTGTTTTCTACATGTTTTTTACATCGCAGGAAATCAATATCTAACGGAGTCTAAACGCAGGGAAACTTTTTTGTGGATTTTTTTGGACTAGAAGACACCCAATGGGCCACGGCAGCACCCGGGGCAGGGAGGGGGGGTGCTCCGAGGGGAGCACAACCCACCAGGGCGCGCCAGGAGGCCTAGGCGTGCCCTCGTGGGTTGTGCCCACCTCGGGTGCCCCCCCGGACCGCCTCTTTGCTCTATAAATACCCCAATATTCCAAAAGCCCTAGGGGAGTCGATGGAATTTTGATCCAGCCACCGCGGAGTCAAGAACCACCAGATCCAATCTAGACACCATCACGGAGGGTTCACCACTTCCATTGGTGCCTCTCTGATGATGCGTGAGTATTTCCTTGTAGACCTATGGGTCCGTAGTCAGTAGCAAGATGGCTTCATCTCTATCTCTCTCTCTCTCTCTCTCTCTCTCTCTCTCTCTCTCTCTCTCTCTCTCTCTCTTTATTATCAATACAAATGTCTCTTGGATATCCATATGATGTAACTCTTTTGCGGTGTATTTGTTGGGATCCGATGAACTTTGAGTTTATGATCAGATCTATCTTTTTATATCCATGAAAGTTATTTGAGTGTTCGTTTGATCTCTTATATGCATGATTTCTTATAGCCTCGTATTTCTTCTCCGATATTGGGTTTTGTTTGTCCAACTTGATCTCTTTATCTTGCCATGAGAAGAGGTGCTTTGAGTGGGTTCGATCTTACGGTGCTTGATCCCAGTGACAGAAGGGGAACCGGCACGTATGTATCGTCGCTACTAAGGATAAAATGATGGGGTCTATTTCTACATAAATAGATCTTGTCTACATCATGTCATCGTTCTTATTGCATTACTCTGTTTCTCCATGAACTTAATACACTAGATGCATCTTGGATAGCGGTCGTGTGTGGAGTAATAGTAGTAGATGCAAGCAGGAGTCTGTCTACTAATCTTGGACGTGATGCCTATATAATGATCATTGCCTGGATATCGTCATAATTATTTGAAGTTCTATCAATTGCCCAACAGTAATTGTTTTCCCACCGTTCGCTATTTTCTTGAGAGAAGCCACTAGTGAAATCTACGGCCCCCGGGTCTCTTTCTCATATTATTTGCCATTGTGATCTATTTTCCTTTGCTTTTGTTTTCAGATCTATTAAACCAAAACCCCAAAAATACATTGCTAAAATTTATCTTATTTGGCGTTCAATCTATCAATATTTACAACTCTATCACGCCCGTTACCCGAAAGGGATTGACAACCCCTTTTACACATTGGGTTGTGAGTATTTGTTATTTGTGCGTAGGTGTTGTTTACGTTGTGTTTCTTGGTTCTCCTACTGGTTCAATAACCTTGGTTTCATCACTGAGGGAAATACCTACCGCTGCTATACTGCATCATCCCTTCCTCTTTGGGGAAAAAACCGACATAGTCCTATCAGTCATCAAAAGGAATTTTCTGGCGTCGTTGCCGGGGAGCACCTTCAACATATACAAGGTTCCTAATCACAAATCTCACCTCCTCGCCATTTCCATTATTTTCCATTTACCTCTCGTTTTCATCTCTCCCACTTCACAAAAATTTGCCGTTTTCTCCGCCCTCTTTTTCGTTCGCCGTTTTTCTTGCCGGATATATTAGAAGCTCTTGTCACCATGGAAGACCTTAAAAAAACTAAGGGTTTTCTCGCAAGTTTTAGTGATTTGGATAGCCCCTCTGTCCTCTCTAAGATCATAAACAATGATGGTATGGAAAGGCTTACCGGGGTTGGTAAAGAAAATTCTAGCAATTTTGATGAAGATGATCCCGAATTTTTTCGTTATTTGCTTGATGAATCTTTGAAAGATGCTTGGGATAGGTTGTTGAGAATCCGAGCTAGTTATGTGCCCCAATACCAGATAGAGATCTACTTGAAAAGTTTTTATGCCGGTTTGCCTTCTTCGTTTAAACAAGTTTTTATGCGGGTGGCGGAGGCTGCGGCCACCTACAAAGAGGGCGATGAAGCGGGCGAGGCGCTGTTTGGTGAGACCGAGGACGAGGCAGAGGACAATGCCGGCTCCAACGAGTCCCTGCTCCGCTGGCGTCGACGAGGCCCTGCTCCGCCGAGGCCCTGCGGCGCCAACAACGAGGCAGAGGACACCGCCGGCTCCATCGAGGCCCCGCAGCGCCAACAACGAGGCAGAGGACACCGTCGGCTCCGCTGAGGCCCCACCCTGCCGGGAACGAGGGGGAGGATTTCCCCCGCTCTGCTGGCAACGAGAGAGAGGACATCGTCGGCTCCGCCGGGGCCCCGCCCCGCTGCCAACGAGGCCGCGCCACACAGAAAACAAGGAAGAGTAGAGCATGGTAGGTCGCCGCCGCTCGGGTTCAAGTAAGGCCACCACTGCTACCCTCCGCCCGGTTAGCTTCTTGGCGGCGACGTGGAGTCAGAGAGCTATGTTGGAGAAGGACACTGTTTCTACTTAACTGCTGGTGCAGTTGGCTAACTGAAACGTGGGCCCAACAGGCATCTGGGCCACATGTCAGTTATGCAACTGCACCTGCAGTTAAGTCACTGAAGCTTCTGTTTGGCTCAGCCGGACAGAAGTGGGTAGCTTTGGTTAATTAATTATACCTCCAGTGCACCCCTTTTTAGTTGAAGAATGTATGAAATGTAATGAAATCCGGCATGTTTATATGAAATCTGACCATGTATGAATGAATTTATTTCGATTAGTTCGAACTCTTGTATCACTGGCATTGGATGAACATGCAAAACAATACATAATAGCATTATTCCTAGGGTGATCACCTCGTTTGCAGGAGTTTCACATGTACTCCCTCCGTCCTTTCTAGTCTGCATACAAGTTATGTTTGCAGTCAAAGTATCTCTACTTTGACCAATCTTATAGAAAAAAGTATGCACTTTCACAATGTGCGAAGTAAAAAGGAATAGAAGGAGTATAAATAGTTTGAGTAGCTTTTTATCGTTCCTATACATTGCAATCAAAGACACATGCCTGGCAATTCATAGAGAACATTCAAAACAATTGATGATTATGCATCTCAGCGATTCACATGTCAAAGCCAATATTTACTTCACAACTAAAGAATAAAGAAAAAATGGATCGACGCTGCTGACAGCAAAGGGCGTCCCATTCGAAAATATCAAATGCATGTCTTCTTGCTAAAATCAATGAGCAATATTTGACAAGCTTTTCCCATTCCAAAATATCAAATGCCTGCGATTGTGGAGTGGGCAGGGTTTGCTATCAGTTCAGACATTGACATGGCACCTCGTGCTAAATAAACTAGCTGTTCTTTTTGTGCAGTTCCACCAAAATCAACCAAATTCACGCGTAGCTTAGATGATTTCGCCCTTATATGTTGCAACGCCTTGAACTTATCGGCACCTCCTTTCTTGTGGTGGAAATGAATGATTCGATGTATTCGTGAAAATTTTGTGCAGTTCCCATTGAATTCAAGCTGAGCACCCCTGGTTGCACAAATACAAAAAAGTGATTAGTATAAAGCAAACTGTACTATGAATTGACAGTTTAAACATGCACTTACATGGTCCATGTAGAGCACACTTTTAGAAAAATGGAACTCACCGGAAAGAATCCTAGAACAACATTGTACTCGCGCATCACAACAAGAAAATGGAGTTTTGCCAGTCCTTCTGAGCTGAAGTTAGTTTGGTCTTGTGGGGGATAATGTAACCATCCATCAACTGCTCCTTCTGGTGAGAAGATAGACATGGCTTCTTCATCCTGGCATAATCGGAACTAGTCACTTCACGTACTCCATATTCTTCTTCAGAGGAGGATGATCCTGTTGTGCAAAGACAAGAGGATAATTAAATGCTAGCATCCCTGTTTGCTAGAAAAAAGGAAAGGAAATATTTAAAACAACACAGATGAAGCACTTCTCAAGGATAATACCACTTTTTGATGACAGTATCTAAACAGTAGCACAACACCAATAGAGATGACAAAGCTCAATCATTTGGATGAAATCAGTGGGCGAGTACCAACCTTTGTCAGGTGGCTTATTGTGTAGAGCATACAGATGAAGCACATCTCCGGAACCATCTGTTGCTATCTACTGTGGTGGCCATGCTTACTATATACTCCTCGATTAGATTAATGTTTCCAACATCTTCTTGTGCATTTCCACTAAAATATATGATATCTTCAAAGAAGATCCCTGTTTGCACAAGTAGAGATAATTACGTATTACATTAAGAGTGGCATCAAATCAGTGGCAAAACAATTGCTCGTTCCAGCCATAGCAATAAATTAAGATGCAAAACTATATCATTACTTGTGTCATCACAGTTCTAGTGCTTCTTTACAGCACCAAGAGTTGATTTTTGTTTTTCTTCCGCTTGTTCTTCCCCTTCATCACTTGGTTCAATAATAGACAAGCTTCGCCTTCAATGTGAAAGAAGTCTAGTACTGACCTCTCATGACGCGGAATTCAAACAACTCACAAGAAGAAGATCTGAACCAAATTTGCAAACACGGATAGGAAGTAAGGTCTCCTCTTGTGCAGTTCCACTAAGATCAAGCAATCAAGCAACATTGTCGGTGTGACATTTTGGTTGAACTACACAAAATACTCTTAAAACAAAAGTGTTTTGTGAAGTGCAACAAAAGGTCACAATGGCAACGAGGTGAAGTAGTACCCTGTTTACACAGAGGTGCAAATGAAACAACTAGTGGTCAATAACGGTGGATGACGCATAAGCCAACAAAAAGAAGCATCTACCTTATCTAAATGGGAAAGAAAGCAATACAATAGCATTTCTCAAACGGTGGCATTGATTAATATTAACAGAGATATTATATTAACAATAAAATTCATTAAACATGTAATTTGCTTTTAACTGTGGCATTGCATCAATTTTCCAGCGGCATTGTTAGAGGGTGCTTGTTTACAGGGACATTTTGGTGGAGGGACTAAAAAAACTCCATGTCAGTCCCATCTACACCAGACATGAGGGACTTTTAGGGACTAAAAGTGGGCATTTGGGACTAAAGAAAGAAGACCCCGAGGGAGAGTCTTTTTGGGTCTTTTTCCAACAGTTGCCCCTGCCACGCATGGCACCTTGTCTCTATTAGTTCATTACTAGGGGTAACATGGTATTTTAGCATGTCATTTAATAACCTCTAGTCCATGTTTAGTCCCTGGAACCAAGCAAGTAGGGACTAGGGAGTTTTTAACCAAACAGGGCCTTAGATTAACAACAGCTAAAGAGTAGCACGGGATAGTGGACGCACCAGCACCATGTGCATCTACAGATGCACTGGGGTGATGCATAGTCTGTTGCAACAAAGAACAAACAACCAAGGAGCATATTTGTGTTGGTCCCAGTTTTGTTATCTTTAGAAACCTTTCCCTATGTGAGCGCAACAAATCTAGTCCTGCTCAAACTCTACAACCTTGTCGCCCAAAACAAAAGATCAGTTCGTTACAGATGTGCGTACTGCGTTTGTCATTGTTTTCCCTTTTCGACCAACGTATGTGTTGGATAGCCAGTCTGTACTAGTACTTTACCCACTTCCTTTCCTCTGTGAACCACGTCCTAGATTTCCCTTTTCGACCAACGTAGGTGTTGGATAGCTAGTCTCTACTAGTACTTTCCCCACTTCCTTTCCTATGTGAACCACGTCCTAGATTTATGATATACAACTTTCCCCCATTCCTGTCCTCTTTGAACCACATCTTAGATTCCTGCGATACAACTTTCCCCACTACTTTCCCGCTTCCTTTCCTTTTTGAACCACGTCCTAGATTCATGCTATAGCTCTTTTGCCACTACTTCCCCCCATTCCTTTCCTCTTTGAACCATGTCCTAGATTCATGGTATACAACTTTCCCCACTACTTTCCTGTTTGATCCAACACCTAAATTCGAGTGCAGAAGCAGAAAAAGCCCACATGCAGCTAGAGCAATGCATGTGGAATAGGTAAATTATACCTTAAGGTTCTTGGGTGTGGTTCAGTGGGTGACCGGAGGCCGTTCGGCTCACACTATGTACGTCGGTGAAGAAGAAGGGGTCGAAGGCCCTCCCGCGCCACCGCTGGGTGAAAGTGAACAGTTGCGCCGGTAGTGGATTCCCTCCCTCGCCGACGGCGACAGCGTTAAGCCTCCTTCCCTTCTCAGCGGACGGATCCTGCTGGCTCTTTGACCAGCAGTGAGGGGAGAGAGAGAGGCCAACGAAGTCTTGTTTAGATCTGGAGAGGGTGAGAGAGTGTGAAGAGAGCAACTACAAGCAGACCAGCAGTGAGGGGATAGAGAGAGGCCAACGAAGTCTTGTTTAGATCTGGAGAGGGTGAGAGAGTGTGAAGAGAACAACTACAAGCGCTGCGACTCCAGTGTGTGTATATATACTAGAGAGAGTGTGAAGAGTGCAAACCCTAGAAAAAAAGCGCCGAGGCTGTAGCTTATACGTGATGAGGTGATTATATGGTCACTACGAGATCGTATAGCTCCGTATCCATCCATTTTGACCAGTCAAAGAATCCTCCTGGCACGAATTATGCTCAAGTGTAGTTATCGAACCCGAGACCTCAAGTTTGATGAGCGAACAGGCTAACCAGCTACACAACCCTCCCGTTATGTTCAACGAGAGGAAAATAACCTTTTAAACATTCCTGCATTCGTATGATAATCATGCCGTATTTTTGTGTGTGTGTGGGAGTCATTGGGATTTAAATCATAATCGTGTCATGTGGCTTTGGTGGTAAGACTATCCACAGTGGTGCAAAAAATAATGCAGCCGTAGTCACCTTACCTCTCTCCATGTAGCACGTTGGGTCCCACCAGTCAGAGGGAAGAACAAACAAATTAATAAGAAAAATTAAAAGCGTCAGCGGTGTATCTTACCTCACACATCTCGCTACTGCTCGGGAGCACTGTCCAATTGATCCCTCTGTTCGCTCATGTACTATTTTAAGTGAATCCTTATTATAAAATGCACACAATTTTGGGCACTTGTATTCGACCTAAGTCAGTGTGCCATTGTATCTCGTACGACTCCCTCCGTCTGGGTGTAATAAGTCACGTTAGAAGGTGAAGCGGGACCAAGGTGCAAGCAGATTGGAGGAGAAGGAGAAACTTGACCGGTCATTCCTCCAATCAAAGCCCTGATTTATGTCTCTAAACGCAAAAATTGATCCAAACAACTAAGGGCCTCTTTGATTCGTAGGATTTCCAAAACGCAGGAATAGGAAAAATGTGGGATTGGGGTGGCATGTCATCTTGAATTCTACATGATTCTATGAGTGTTTGATCCTGCACAGAAAAAACGTAGGATTCTTTCAAAGAGGTTAGTGTGGATTGAAAATTTCCTATGAAATCTAGTGCAAATGAATCCTATGGAAAAGTTCCTATGGTTTAGAATCCTATGAGTCAAACTACCAAAATAAGAAAAAATCCTAAGGAATTGAATCCTTCAAAATTCCTTTGAGAATCCTTGGAATCAAAGAAGCCCTAAGAGATGCCGTTTTAGCTACCATGCAGGGCCACGTATTAACTCGCATGCAAGCCGACTTTGATTTCTTGACGGGTCAACGCGTAGTTGCACTCCATGCATTGGGTTTCCGGGGGAGATAACAAGGCAGAGTAAGGAGAATTTGGTTACATTGCTTAGGCTAGTCATAGTTTGTACGTACTCCATTTGTATCTCACTTCCTGTGGCTTCGCACTCGCACAATTTTCCTATTCTATAAACCTGTGTGTGCGTGTGCGTGTGCGTATGTGTGTTTCACAACATGTGTGTGTTAGAGAGAGCGACAGATCGACCTACTCCTACAGAGAGATGGTGTGTAGTGTATGATTTTAGCTGCGAGAGTCGGTGCATCCTCTCGTTTCCCGGCGTTCGGTAGGGACAGGCGGACAGCTGCCACGCCCGGTCCTGACCATCCTGGCCCACCCAAAGCCCCTCCATCGCCCGCGCGTGCTTCCTGCCTGAAACGGTCAGTGCCGCTCCAAGATGCCACATTCATGCCTGGGCAGAGCGGACGCGACCTCTCACTGGCGCCTGTGTTGAAGGGAGAAGCGGATTCAAGAGTGATGGTTGCTTTGTCCGTCCAACTTACTGCTGGGTCTATGTGATTTGACGACTCATTGGTCATTATTACTGAGGTGGTAGGACTGCTGGATGTCCCACACTTTCAGCGAAAGGAGGTACTACTAGATTAGAATTTTCTCCATTCTTACGGCGGAGGAGTGCAAGAGCAGTGAAAACACGCAGGCTTAGTGATTACATGGCCCACCTCACACTATCACTATATTTTCTAGACACCGTGCGACACCTAACTCTTTACATAGTACTCTCTCCGTTCCTAAATATAAGTCTTTGTAGAGATTCCACTAGGTGGACTACATACAGAACAAAATGAATGAATCTACACTTAAAATGCATCTATATACATCTGTATGTGGTTCATGGTGAAATCTCTGCAAAGAATTATATTTAGGAACGGAGGAAGTACTTGTATAGTACGTACTGTAATTTATCAGCGAGATAGTACAATGCTATGAAGCTTCCAGCTTCTGTTACATGTATCTTGCGTCCAAGGTTGCCCGTTGCAACATTTCATCAAATACAAAGGAGACTAACATGCATGCTATTGCATCTCAATGATTGACAGATCATAGGAAATATGTACTCCCTCCGTTCCAAAATAAGTGTCTCAACTTTATGCTACATATGGAGCAAAATGAGTGAATCTACACTCTAAAATATGTCTATATACATCAGTGTTTGGAGTATGTACTAGTAGTTCATATTGAAATCTACTAAAGGACATATGTATTCCAAATAATATGATAGTCTCTCTAACCAAGGTAGTAGGGACGAGGAGTAAACAGAGGGAGTAGTAAAATTTGACGTAGTCCTGCGGGCCACCGCGCGCGTGGGTGAGGGAGCGGGCGTAAGGCGTAATAAGCAAGCTTCACCCCATCCTGCGAGCCACCGCGCCGGTGGGTGGGGGAGACAGTGTACTAAGCAAGCTTCTCCTCGTTCTGCGAGTTGACGGGACACATCAAAAGTACTCCAGTGTATAGAGCCTTGCCTCTAAGGTAGGCCCCACATGGTTTGCCTCTTTTTTAACATAACGCGTCAGGTCGCAATTTGTTTATTCACCTGTGGTAGATGATCTCACGCGGGCTACCTTTTCATACAGAAATGAGCTCCACCGTGTACCAGCGCATGTGTGGTTGGGAAAGAGACGGGAGTATGTGCGCCGTGCGTGCACCTCTTCTCTTCGTGCACGCCCCCACCTACGTGGGTGTGTGTGAGAGATACAAACCTAGACAAATGGCTTGTGTGCGTTCGTGAGTGTTTTTTGTTTTGGGGGGGGAGGTTGATTTCGTGAATGTATTTGTGGGAATATGTGTCGATGACATCTCAAACAAAATTTTGCATGCAATGCGTGTGAAATGGAGGCCTATCCATATCATATATAGAGGGTCGGGCGATCCACGAGAAGAGATGGAGGGGTCATAGATATCGATAGAGTCGAAGAGACGATCAAGTGGGTGGGTGGGAGATCGATGAAGAGAGCCATCGAAATTGTGTGTGTGTGCAATTCAAAGATATAGGGCGACTGACCTAGCTACTAGAACGTCAGAGGGCACATGTCAAGTTTGTGTGTGGCAGGGAGACATGACTAGAGCGCTCGATGTATCGGTGTGTGTGTGTGGGAGGGGGTTTGGGGAGGGGTAGGCAGAGGCCCACCTATAGAGGTAGAACGACTCGTATATGTGTTGAGAAGGAGAGACCCAGCTATGTCTTGAGGGAGATCGGTCAACATCCATACATAACTGAAGGACGGGAAATAGGATGGGAGAGAGAGAGAGAGGGAGGGAGAGGGGTAGAGTGCTGGATGGGTGATGGAGTTGCTTCTCGAAGATGGTGGGAGAGGCCTACTAGACAAACTAAGGGTGGAACTGCAATATTATCAATAAGAGTGGGGATGTGTTTCTGTGTGTGCATGTGCGTGATAGATCTGTCAAGACATATCCATGGATGATGAAGGGGAACCATGTGTTTGGTAAGCATACCTAACTAGATCGGTAGAACAATTATTGTTTGTCGGAGGAAGGGAGAGGCATAACTAATGAGGTAGATCAAGCGACGCGTGGGAAAAAACGAGTTATAAGGTCCTAGCTAGCTATATGTATAGCGGGAGATCGGTCGGTGTACGTCCATTTGTTAGAGGAAAATAAGGCCCGACGAGACGGATAGACATAGAGAATGGAGCTAGGAGGTGGTGCGAGAGGCCCAGCTACTAGCTAGATAGGGGGAGGAGTGTGCGGTTGTGAGATCATTGAAAAGAGGGGCGAGAGTTTACATGTGTGTGGGACCGTATGAGAGACACGAGGCAAGGACACATAAAGGAGGAGATTGAAGGTGCGTGTGTATGTTGTAGGCAGACATCACTGGAGAGCTTTATCGATCGGTGTGTGTCGAAAAGGAGTTGTGGAGACTGTGGGAGAACGACCTAAAGAAAACAAAATGAATGTGTGCGATGGATAGAATGCTGAGGGAGGGGGAGGGTGAGGAGGGCGAGGAGGGCGTGTGCATGCACGAGAGAAAGTTAGTGGTAGCTACAAAGGTTAGAGGATTGTGTGGGTGTAAGAGACTAACAAAGATCACAATTTGATATGAAAGTGGATTCATATATTTGAATATGAGATCATAGTGTTTTAAACATATGCATGCATGAATATTGCGGTGATACGCGTGTTGTGGTTTTGCACATGTTATACCATAATGTGACAATGCATGGCGTTTGCAACTCACAGCTAAATGCCGAACAATCTAAACCATACTATACATCGAACAATCTCACATTTTATTTGAATTTGTGATAATGTGTGGCATTTGCAGCTTACAACTAAATATCGAACAATCTAAACTATACTATATATCGAACATTCTCACATTTTATTTGAATTTGTGGTAATGTGTGGTGTTTGCAACTCACATCTAAATACTTGTAGGCGTAGGGGGTAGGGCACGATACATAATGTGATAAACACATTATACACATGAGACATGGTTTAGTTTGTGAAGACCTAGCTAGAGCTTGAAATGTAGTATGATTTGAAATCAACATAAAGTGGATTCAAAAAATCGAGTTCGAGTTCATATAGTACACATAGTTCATATGTAACTCGAGACTAATCATGTGGTGTGCTGTGAAGATAATACACAAATGATGGTTTAACTTGACAATAATGACGATTGTAGATCTTATTAAAACAGAGAAACGAATTCAAATGCTTTGACTTCACAACAATCATTATTGTAGATCTTATTCAAATAGAGAAACGAATTCAAATTTAGTTCATATTGAAGCGGTAGTATATACGTTTGGAATGCACTAAAACTTTCATTTGAGTACTAGGTTGCATGCATTATACACGTAGCGAAATATTTTAATTGAACATAACATGAATTTAAAGTTTTGAATGACATTTGTAGTGCGAATTGATTTGGTATACTACACGTTAGGCTTGTCCAGAAATTTCAACTCGCGCCTTGTTAGCCCGAAATATTGAAGATATATTTTTGCCTCGTTGTGCTCCGACAACTCGCTCCATCTCAACGCGCGCCTTGCTATTCCAAAATTTCAATGCGCGCGAAACTCCCACCTCGTGTTAAATCCCGACACGTGAAATGCCCGTGATACCCCTGAACCGAAAGAACCGCCTCAAATCGGTGGGGGTACTTTTGTAACTTACCCCACATTTCGGACAAGCGCATCCCTAAGCCATGGTTCCCCACTCCCATCCCATCCACCCACCCATTCGTACACTGAGGCCGGCAAAACCCGCGAAGCCCCACACCCTCCTCCGTCCGCCACCCAACTGGAGCCTCTTCTCCGACGACGTCGTCCATAGCAACACCTCGACGTCCCTCATCCACCGTACCGGATGAGGATCCGTCATTGATCTGGTCGTCCCGCCAGTACAGCCACCCGGTCCTCCACCTCCAAGGAGCTGCCCCGATGTTCCCCTCGTCTTTCGCGGCACCTCCATTCCCACACCGCCGTCTTCACCTGCATCACCGGAAGAGCATCATCATCACCATTTCCTCGGATGAAGCTGCGGCCTAATCGGCGCCACCAAAGAGGTTGTACATTAATCACCGCATTGTCTTCTTCACTCGATCTCACGATGCTGCCGGCGCTCGGTCCTGAGCCGACCCAGCGCGGCTCCATCCACGGCGGCGTCATCGACCACTTCCTCCACGGCGTCGCTCCCTCTATGGCGACGTCCACATCAGTAGGAGTTGCTGCTGCTTTAGCTCTCGCTCGCGCCGCTGCTCTGCTCTTGCTCTTGCTCGCGCTGCTGCTCTCGCTCTTGCTCTTGCTTGCGATGCTGCTCCGATTTAGCTACACTTCAATCGACTGAATTAACTTTTGGGTCAGTCGATTTTCAGGGGGTGGGGGGGGGGCTCGCCGAAGTTAAGGAAGAACCAGCCGCTGTGGGGAGGGGGGCTCGCCGGAG
>LR738715.1:585558516-585589357 GCA_902687465.1 Secale cereale
TGGGCCCCAGGCGCAACCAGGTGGGTTGTGCCCTCTCGGGGCACCCCCTGGTGCTTCTCTGGCCCAACAGGTTTCTTCTAGTCCAAAAACAAATTCCACAAAAAGTTCCGCTGCATTTAGACTCCGTTTGGTATTGATTTCCTGTGATGTAAAAAACAAGCAGAAAGCAACAACTAGCACTTGGCACAATGTCAATAGGTTAGTACCAAAAGATAATATAAAATGATCATAAAACATATAAGAATAATAATATAACAGCATGGAACAATCAAAAATAATAGATACGTTGGAGACGTATCAGTGCCCACCTCGGTGGCCTCCCGCACTGCCTCTTCGCTCTATGAATACCCCAATATTCAAGAAACCCTAGGGGAGGCGAAGAAAATCAATTCCAGCCGCCGCAAGTTCCAGAACCACCAGGTCCAATCTAGACACCATCACAGAGGGGTTCATCAAGTCCATTGGTGCCTCTGCGATGATGCGTGAGTAGTTCTTTGTCGACCGATGGGTCCGTAGTTAGTAGCTAGATGGCTTCCTCTCTCTATTTTGATTATCAATACAATGGTCTCTCGGAGATCCTTATGATGTAACTCTTTTTGCGGTGTGTTTGTTGGGATCCGATGAACTTTGAGTTTATGATCATATCTATCTTTTATATCCATGAAAGTTATTTGAGTCTTCTTTGATCTCTTATATGCATGATTGCTTATAGCCTCGTATTTTTTTCTTCGATATTTGGTTTTGTTTGGCCAACTTGATCTATTTATCTTGCAATGGGAAGAGGTGCTTTGTAATGGGTTTGATCTTACGGTGCTCGATCACAGTGATAGAAGGGGAGCCGACATGTATGGATCGTTGCTATTAAGGATAACAAGATGGGGTCTATTTCTACATAAATAGATCTTGTCTACATCATGTCATTGTTCTTATTGCATTACTCCATTTTACCATGAACTTAATACACTAGATGCATGCTGGATAGCGGTCGATGTGTGGAGTAATAGTAGTAGATGCAGGCAGGAGTCGGTCTACTAATCTTGGACGTGATGCCCATATAATGATCATTTCCTAGATATCGTCATGATTACTTGAAGTTCTATCAATTGCCCAACAGTAATTCGTTTACCCACCGTTTGCTATTTTTCTCGAGAGAAGACACTAGTGAAACCTATGGCCCCCGAGTATCTTCTTTAATATATTTGCTTTCGTGATCTATTTTATTTGCTTTTGTTTTCAGATCTATTAAACCAAAAATACAAAAATACATTGCTGCACTTCATTTTATTTGGCGTTCAATCTATCAATTCATTACAACTTTCTCACGTCCGTTTGACAATTTCTGGTGCCATTGCCCGAAAGGGATTGACAACACCTTTAATACGCCAGGTTACGAGTATTTGTTATTTGGGTGCAGGTACTGTTCACGTAGTGTTGCGTGGTTCTCCTACTGCTTCGATAAAATTGGTCTCATCACTGAGGGAAATACCTACCGTTGTTGTGCTGCATCATCCCTTCCTCTTTGGGGAAAAACCGACGTAGTTCAAGCAAGCATCAAAAGGAATTTCTAGCGCTGTTGCCTGGGAGACATCATCAACATCTACCGGGTTCCTAATCACAAATCTCATCTCCTTGCAATTTACATTATTTGCCATTTTCCTCTCGTTTTCGTCTCCCCCACTTCACAAAATTTGTCGTTTTATTCGCCCTCTTTTTCGTTTGCCATTTTTTGGTTGGATCTATTGCCTACTTGTGTTCTTATTTACAATTGCTCAAGATGACGCAAGAGAACACTAAGTTATGTGATTTTTCTAATACCAACAACAATGATTTTATTAGCACTCCGATTGCTCCTCCCGCCACTAGTGCGGAATCTTGTGATATCAATGCTGCTTTGTTGAATCTTATCATGAAAGATCAATTTTTCAGTACTCCTAATGAGGATGCCACGTACAATCTTAATACCTTCGTGGAGTTATGTGATATGCAAAAGAAAAAAAGATCTGGACAATGATATTGTGAAGTTGAAATTATTTCCTTTCTCTTTGTGTGACCGCGCTAAAATTTGATTATCATCTTTGCCTCAAAATAGTTTCAATTCTTGGGATAAGTGCAAAGATGTTTTTATTACTAAATATTTTCTGCCCACAAAAATTATTTCCCTTAGAACCCAGATCATGAATTTCAAGCAACTTGAACATGAGCATGTTGCACAATCTTGGGAAAGGAGGAAATTGATGCTAAGGAATTTCCCAACTCATGGGTTAAATGTTTGGATGAACATACAAAAAATTTATGCGGGGTTGAATTTTGTTTCTCGAAATCTTTTGGACCCCGCCGCGGGTGGTACTATTATGGAAATTACTTTGGGTGAAGCCACTAAATTGCTTGATAATATTATGGAGAACTATTCGCAATGGCATACCGAAAGGGCGCATACTAGCAAAAATGTTAATTCGGTTGAAATTGATTCTTTGAGTGAAAAAGTTTATGCTCTCATGAGAATGGTTGCTAGTAAGAATGCCCCGATTGATCTTAATGATTTTCTTTGTCTACTTTGATTGAGCAAAATAGTGATGCCCAGATGTGAATTTTTTCTCGTGAAATAATTTCAATAACAATGCTTATAGAGGTAATTTTAATCCTAGGCCTTTTCCGGGAAATTCCTCTAATAGTTATGGTAATTCCTATGGTAATTCTTCTTATAACAATAATAGGAATGCCTCTGATCTAGAAAACAATATTAAAGAATTTATCAATACTCAAAAGGTTTTGAATGCTTCTATAGAAGAAAAATTGAATAAGATTGATGATATGTCTAGAAGTTTTGATAGAATTTCTCATGATGTGGAAAATATCAAGTTGAAATTTGTGCCTAAGGTTGAGGAATCAATTAAAGCTCTTGACGTTTCTGTGGATGAAACTAAGAAGAATCGCTATGTTTAGAGCTAAAAGAGAATTTTTAGAAAAAGCGTTTTCTAGTGATTGCTTTCATAAAAATGATGAAGATTTTAAAATGATTGGTGTTTCTTCTATTGATTCCTTGTTTAGTAAAGTTCAACTTGATGATAAAGGGACTGAAGAAGAGTCAACTTTAGCTAGAAGGCATCCCGATAATTCGAAGGATGAAAATCTTGTTGAGAAAATTGATAAAAGTGGGTTTGAAGAGGTCAAAACTTTAACTAGTGATGTGCCCACTCTCTTGGATTACAAAGACTTTAATTATGATAATTGCTCTTTGATTGATTGTATTTCATTGTTGCAATCCATGGTAAATTCACCTCATGCCTACGAACAAAATAATGCTTTTACTAAACATATTTTTGATGCTATGATGAAAGCTTTAGAAGATAAGTTGGAATTAGAAGTGTCAATTCCTAGAAAGTTGCATGATGAATGGGAACCTACTATCAAAATCAAGATTAAAAATTATGAGTGCAATGCTTTATGTGATTTGGGTGCTAGTATTTCCACGATTCTAAGATCTCTTTATTATGTTCTTGGTCTTACCAATATTGAAGATTGTTCTCTTAATTTGCATTTGGCGGATTCGGCTATTATAAAGCCTTTGGGAAGGATTAATGATGTTCTTATTCTTGCGAATAGGAACTATGTACCCATAGAATTTATTGTTCTTTACATTGATTGTAATCCGTCTTATCCCATTATACTTGGTAGATCATTTTTACGCACTATTCACTGGTATGCGTCGGTGCTATACAAACTGTTTTAACCCCTTTCCGTGATGGCATTTGGAACCGTCGCCAAGTGAGTGTGGGCGATAGGGGGGGTCCTTCCCACACGACCCAGAAACCGTCGGGGATATGCCTTCCTGGCAGACATGCTCGACAAAATGAGTCGTGTGTGACCGGCGAGTGCTCAAATACTGTAATACGTACAGTAGAGCTAAAAAATTACAATTATACAGGCGAAATTGTTTCCGGTCACAAGTACATCCCACACAGTCAGTCCCCACTAAACGTTTCCATTCGTATGTACATCCCACACAGTCGCTCCAAGGAAAACGTTTCCGTTCACAAGTACATCACACACAATTTTCCCCGTTAAATCGTTTGTGATAGCGTTGCCATTGCACACGGTATTAACAGTTTTATCGTTTGCGTTAATGAATGCATGACACATGGTGCATAGAAGAAATTGTGTGGCAAAGGTTGTCCATCACACACAGTTTTTTGTGGTAAATGTTTGCGCAAGGTGGGCTAACGCAAACAATTTTCAAGAGGATGTCGTGTGTTATTGTTCATTGATACAACACGGTTTATTCCTAGAAACTGTGTGCTTTGCCTGAGGTCACCGCCCATGGTGTTTTCTCAATAACCATTTGCAATAGCAAAACCCAATTAGCCGGCTAATTGCCATATTATTAATAATCAATTTATTAATCAAATTGACATTCATATTAAGCACATAATATATTTCATTCCATATTAAGGAAGCGGGATTTCATAATTGAAATACATCAGAGTACAACATGATATAGCTTCAGCATTTAGCTACCCCATTACACAACTGCACCAGCACCAAGTTTCACATGCAACATGTAGAACCTTTCGAAATTAGCATCATAGATGGTACATAGACAAATGCATCTCATCTGGAAAACTGCTGAAGCGGAAAGCGAATATTGAGCCTTCATTCATGTTGAAGGTCCTTGCAACTTTAGGCCAATGCCTGTGGATGATTGACCGTCCATCCTTGGTCCTCTTCAGGAACACTTCAATATTGAACTGTGGGTGTTGTATGAAAACTTTCCTCGCCTCCTGACCATAGAGGTTGTTTGAGAGGTAATCATCAGTGAACTGCTTTGGAAAGGCCTGAAAACAAGGATGTGCATAAATACCTTTTCTATATTGGAAATGGGGCAAAGGAATAAAAACAGGCAAGGTATAATAGTTAGTACCATCTTGTAGTGAACTGATGTCTTCTTCATTGTGCAGACAAAGATTTTGTTGTTTTTTCCCGCTAATTTCTTTATCCTAACACTCTTTCTGAGTTTCTTGACTTGATTGATATTCATGGAGAACTCATTTCCCCATATGCAAAAAGGGTCGAACAATGGGGCAAAACCTCTGGCAGCAGGACCTACATGTGCAAGAACAAATTGTTAAAAACCTAAATATTAGAATGATTCCTGTAATTGCACAATAATGTGCTATTAGACAACGGACCATGCACGTGGAGTTAACTAAACACCACAACAAATGAACCAAACGTTAACTGAGCACAACATTGCACAATATAAAATACTCCTAATAGAAGATTAGACAGTTAACCAAACCAAGCATGCTTAACAACTTGGAAATATAACAATTGTATTTGTTTCTCATGTATTTAGTATATATTTAGTATAGCCAAATTCAATTTATTTCTCACATGGTATACAATAATAGAATGCACCCACAACAATTGAACACCGCATTGCAAAATTGAACCAAGCAGTTCACTAAACACCACAACAAATGAACCAAACACTAACTGAGCACCACATTGCACAATATAACATACTCCTAATAGAAGATCAGAGAGTTAAACAAACCAATCATGCTTAACAACTTGGAAATATAGCAATTGTATTTGTTTGTCATGTATTTAGTACAACCAAATTTGATTTATTCCTCACATGGTATACAATAACAGAATGTACCCACAACAATTGAACATCGCATTGCAAAATTGAACCAAGTTGTTAACTAAACACCACAAAAAATGAACCAAACGTTAACTGAGCACCACATTGCACAATATAACATACTCCTAATAGAAGGTCACAGAGTTAAACAAACCAAGCATGCTTAAAAACTTGGAAATATAGCAATCATATTTGTTTCTCATGTATTTAGTACAATCAAATTCGATTTATTTCTCACATGGTATACAATAACAGAATGCACCCACAACAATTGAACATCGCATTGCAGAATTGAACCAAACTGTTAACTAAACACCACAACAAATGAACCAAACATTAACTAAGCACCACATTGCACAATATAACATACTCCTAATAGAAGATCAGACAGTTAACGAAACCAAGCATGCTTGACAACTTGGAAAATTGCACCCTGAAGAATTGAACATCACATTTGCAGAATTGAACCAAATAGTTAACTGAACACCACATTGCACGACATATAGAACATATACACTACAGCAGAAGATTGCATGGTAAAAGTAGATAGCACAATTCACTAGAATTTGTTAAGGAAATGCAGTAGCTAGCAAACTAAACATGGGTCCTTATAGTGAGCTAATAAGGCAAACTACTCCTCATTGTCGGACATATCGATGACGATTGGCTCCTTGGACATGGAAGAGGGCGAGGCCTCTTCATGTGGGTGCCCTCGTCGTAGTGGTGAGTTGCCTAAGCCCCTCCGGGCACCAACCTTCTGGCTCTCGAGATGAGGTAAGCACGTGCACGCTGAGAAAACCCTTCGTAGTCTTCATCGAAGGCACCGAGGGTGGCCTCAAGAAAACACCATGAATTGTCGTTTAAAGCAGCCAACCGCATTGCGGCGTCGGCGCGTGTGGCGTCGACGGTGGCCTCGACGGTGAGGTGCTCCTCCAAGATCTGGGGGTCAGCACGAATGGCAGCCATCGCGACCTCATTCGCGCATGCGGCAACAATTTTCTTCTCCGCTGCCAAATGCTCCTTGAGATCCTGGCTATACTGCGTGCACCATGGCTTAGGGTGGCACTTATTTGGTGGAGGGCTCAGTGACTTGGGTGGAAGGTGTCGTGCCGGCGGTCGGGACATGTGGGATGTGGAAGGAGGAGGAGGATGGGGGTCGGGTGTGGATTACCTGCCTGGATAGACGAGGCTGAGCAGCGTGAAGGAGGGTCGCCGACGAGGAGGCGGCATTCCAAGCAAGAAGTGAAGGTTTGAACTTGGAAAGGAAGGCGGAAACACGTGAAATGTGGCTTTTGGTAAGGGGGAGGGGGCGGGGAGGTAGATATTTCCGCGGAAGCCGAAAATTTGGAATCGCTTCAGCGAAACAACTGGCAGGCAAAGTGTCATCAGACACGGTCCCTTATTCAGAACCGTGTACGATATGCGAACATCACAAATGATTCAGATAGCTTAACCCGTGTGTGATGAGTTTGAACTACATGCACATGCTCCAGTCCATAGAAACGGGTTGCAAAATCAAGTGTTTGTCCTTGGTTGCAAGATTAGGTCACATGCAAGAAATGAGAACGAATGTCAAACACCTTGACAATGTCGCTCGTTGGCTAACATTGAGATACATGGTTTTAAAATTCTAGTAAATTGAAAACTCGTCTGAAATTCATGAAACTTGACATGATATGATGGAATGGCAGCGACATGCCGTCGTAAAAATTGTCCCATTTGGGGCTGGTGTGGGTATAAGCTTCTCGCAAACCAGAGCTTCTCTCACAACAAGCCTGATGGTTTTAGCAGGGAACGTGCAACCTTGGGGGACGAAATGATATCTGTTTTCTATGCATTCATGTACATAATCCAAATTTGAACTACAGGCACATGCTCTAATGCATGTAGATTAGTTGAAAATTCAAATATGTGTCCTTGGTTGCATGCTTAGGTCCCATGCAAGAAATGGGAATGGATGTCAAACACCCTGCCACCGTCACTCGGCGGCAAATGTTTAGATACCTGGTTTTTAAATTCTAGTAAATGCAAAGCTCGTCTGAAATTCATGAAACTTGGCATGCTATCATGGAGTGGTATCAACATGCCATGGTAAATTTTTTGTCCCATTTTGGGCAGGTTTGGGGATATGCTTCTCACAAACCAGAGCTTCTCACAACAAGCCTGATGGTTTAGGTAGGGAACGTCCCACCTTTGGGGACAAAACGATATCCACTACCTCTTATTGCTTTCAATTTTTTTGTCGTGTCAACATAGAACAACATGAGTGTTGTGTCAATTTTTGGGATTTTTAGGGGTTTGTTTGGACATTTTTATGCATTAATTGAGTTTTCAATGCATTTTTGTGCATAATTCAAATTTGAACTACATGCACATGCTCTAGTGCATATAAATTTGTTGGAAAATCAAATCTGTGAACTTCGAACACCAGGGCACCGTTGATTGCCGGCAAAACGTTGAGATACTTTGTTTTTAAATTCTAGTAAATCCAAAACTCGTCTGAAATTCGTGAAACTTGGCATGCTATCGTGGAATGGCACCCGACATGCTGTGGTATTTTTCGTGTCCATTTTGAGAGAAGGCGCACTCGAATAACAGCCAACAAAGGCATTTTGAAAAAATAGCTGCCACTTCAATATCTCAAACATTTGCATAATTCAAATCGTGTGCATTTTGTTAACCATTCACGTGATGCCACGTGTCTTCATTTGAATGGCTATAAGAGGTACTGTGCGGACAGCTGTTTAACTGAACGGGAGGCGTGCTAGCGGAGTCCGGTGCGCAGGCTGACCGAGAGGTGTGCAAGCTATCCTCCAATGCGTAGGGTCATCGGGAAGCATGTGAGTTGTGCGCCGTGCAGGCTCACTGGGAAGCGAGCCCTTTGACTTCCATGGCCGCCCGCCTTCCTATCCATTAATGGTGCCCAAGCCGCTGTTTAATATGGGCGACCTTACTATTCGCCTCCCATTCCCCTCCCTCCCACAGACCTCCACCAACGCCATTACGCAGAATGATCATCTGCCACTAGTCTTCAAGTTTGGTGAAGTTGACTCGAAGCCGGAGGAGATAGAAAATAAGGAGGAAAGGGGCCTCATGGACATGGCCCTGAAGGAGCTGGCCGCAGTGGTTGCTGCCCCCGCTCCCGTCCCAGCTCCCATCCCCGCGCCCGCGCCAGCGATGATCCCCGTAGCATTGACGGGCTTGTCGACGAGCACTATTGCAGAGCTAGAAGCGCGGGCATCAGCGAGGTCTTCGTGGACCCGCGCGAGCTCGTGTACATGCCAACGCCAGCGCCCGTGCATGTGCCCGTGCGCGCCCCTCCACCTACCGTGGCGCTGGTCCCCGTGCGTTTGGCTGCACCCGCCGCGCCCATACCCGTGCGCGCCCCTCCAGCCACCGCGTCGCTGGTCCACGTGAGATTGGCTGCAACCGCCGGGCCCGTGCCAATGCACGCGCCCCCCTCAGCGCCATGGGACGCTGCCACCAACCGCTGCCTCTCAGCGGCGCCAGTTGCCGTCCTCCCACGTCCCGCCCGTCGATCGCCCGACGACATGATCCAGCGTTCCAGCCAGAAAGCTGTTAGGGTTCATCGTATCCCATAGAGGAATCGAAGCTAACCCAGCCAAAATCCGGGCCTTGTCAGAACTCAAAATACCAACCGATCTCAAGCAAGTGCAAAATCTAGCAGGCTGCGTAGCAGCCTTAAGCCGCTTCATCTCCAGATTAGGAGAAAAAGCATTGCCACTTTACAGATTGCTACGACGCACTGATAATTTCGAATGGACGAATGCGGCCACAACTGGATTGGAAGAAATAAAAGCCCTACTAGCAAGCAACCCAATCCTAGCCGCCCCCGGTGTTGGCGAACCAATGCTGCTGTATATATCAGCCACTCACCAGGTAGTGAGTGTCGTGCTCGTTGTCGAGCAAGCCCAAGAGTGACATAAATTCCCTGTTCAAAAACCCGTATACTACGTATCCGAGGTTCTAACACCGTGCAAATCACGATACCCCCACTATCAGAAAATTGCCTATGCGGTCTTCTTGTCATCTCGGAAACTTCGACACTACTTTCAAGAGTGTTCGATCACAATGGCATCCGTGGTACCACTCAATGATATTATCAATAATAAAGACGCCACGGGATGCATAGCCAAATGGGCCATCGAGCTCTTACCGTTCGAAATATCCTATAAGCCACACCGGACTATTAAATCCCAGGTGTTGGCCGACTTCGTCGCATAATGGACTGAAGCCGAACAGCCTAAAGAGTACGGCTCATACTCCCACTGGACAATCTACTTCGACGGCTCTAAAATGCTAGCCGGATTGGGGGCCTGCGTAATATAGATATCTCCTGCTGGAGATAAAGTCCGATACGTTCCAAATTATGTACACGGACTCGAACAATGCGGCCGAATATGAGGCCCCATTACACGGTCTCCGCCTCGCTCTATCTATGGGCATACAATGCCTCGAGGTATGCAGAGACTCAAACCTTGCTATCCCCCAAATTAACGGAGATTTTGATGCGAAAGATTCAAAAATAGCAGCTTATCACAATGTTATATTGAAAATATCGGCTCGATTTGAGGGGTTGGAATTCCATCACGTAGCCCGGGATAATAACCAGGCCGCTGACGTACTCGCTCGCATGGGCGCTAAACGTGACCCCATCCTACCTAACACATTTGTGGAAAGGCTATTTAAGCCATCAGTAACATGGCAGGACGCGAGCAGCGATATGAATTCGGATCCGAACACACCACCAGCCGAACTCAATCAAGACGTCATCGGAGACCCAAACATGGAGATATCTACTTTGGCTCATGAAATCATGGCTGTCATAGCACCCTGGACGGAGCCCTTCCTAGCTTACCTTAAAAGGCAGGAACTCCCCGATGATCAAAATGAGGCCCGTTGCATAGTCCGGCGTTCTAAAGCCTACAAAGTTCACGAAGGAGAACTATATAAGAAAAGCACAACTGGTATTCTACAAAGGTGCATCTCCGAAGAGGAGGGAAGGCAAATTCTCGCTGACATACACGCTGGAATGGGCGGCCACCACGCCGCAACACGGGCGCTCGTAGGCAAAGCTTTTCGCGCTTGCTTTTACTAGCCCACTGATACGTCTCCAACATATCTATAATTTATGAAGTATTCATGCTATTATATTATCCATCTTAGATGTTTTATATACATTTTTACAATGTTCAAGAAAACATTTTTAGGCGCCGCTTAAGCTTAAGCGGTAAGCGACAGATAAACGCTTCGCTTCTGGCCTAGGCAACAGTTTTAGCGTTAAGCGAAAAAGCGGGATTTAGCGGCCGCTTTAGCGCTGAGCGCTGGCTAAGAGGTCGCTGAGCGCACTTAAGCGTTCAAAAAGCAAGGAATGGGCCATGGGCTGGAGGTAAAAGGGGGGGGGGTAGGTATAAAAGCCTGGCCCAATACTGGCCTGTTCGGCTAGGGTTTACTAGGTTAGAAGGGGAGGGGGGAGAACAAAGCTCGTGTGGCGGCTGCTCCTGTTCTACATCCAACTCAGCTCCATGCATTCTTCCTCCTCATCCCCGGACTGGGTCTGAACTACTGCTTGGGCTGGGCTAGGGCTGTTGTTGTTTGGCTGCTGCTGCTGCTTGCCCGCAGCTGCTATTTATCTTATATGCTGTAAGACAATATTATGCATTTATGCTTGCTGTGTAACCACTGAACCTTATCCATATGTGTTATTTGGCTATTTGTTGCGGTGGGAACCACTAACCTTATATGCTATTCCAGATTTTCAGTTACCTATGTGCTATATTTCCTGTTTTCTTGTGCATATTATTCAAAAACAGCCAAATTTTGGCCAATTAAAAAAATGCTTAATCCCGGTTAAGCTGCGCTTAAGCGGCCATTGCTCTAAGCTGTGGCCTTCCGCTCCTCTTACGCTTACCTCTTTCTTGAACACTGCATTTTTATGCTATTTTATATTATTTTTGGGACTAGCCTATTAACCTAGAGCCCAGTGCCAGTTTATGTTTTCCCTTGCTTTTGAGTTTTACAGAAAAGGAATACCAAACGGAGTCCAATTAACGTGCCAATTTTTGATGTTTTTTATGGACCAAAAGAAGCCCCCAGGGTGAAAGAGTTGGGCCAGGAGAGTCCCGGGCTGCCCACGAGGGTGGGGGGCACGCCCCCTATCTCGTGGACAGCCCGGAGACCCCGGGACGTGAGATCGACGCCAAAAATTCCTACAAATACAGAAACCTCCAGAAAATAACCTAGATCGGAAGTTCCGCCACCGCAAGGCTCTGTAACCACGAGATATCAATCTAGGCCCTCTCTGGCACCTTGCCGGTGGGGGCCATCATCACCGGAGGCCATGGAGGAGGATCCCGGAGGGGCCATCATCTCCATGAAGGCAAAGGATCAGAGAGAGAACCTCTCCCCATCTAGGGGGGAGGCCATGGAGGAGGAAGCACAAGGGGGAGAACCTCTCCTCCTCTCTCTCGGTGGCGCTGGAGTGCCATCGGGAGGGGAATCATCGCCGCGGTGATCGTCTTCATCAACATCACCATCATCATCACCATCCTCATCTCTTTTACACGGTCCACTCTCCCGCACCCTGCTGTAATCCCTACTTGAACATGGTGCTTTATGCGACATATTATGATCCAATGATGTGTTGCCATCCTATGATGTTTTGAGTAGATAACCTTTGTCTTTGGGTTGATTGATGATCTAGATTGGTACGAGTTGTATGTTCTCTTTTGGTGCTGTCCTATGGTGCCCTCCGTGTCACGCAAGCGTGAGGGATTCCCGATGTAGGGTGTTGCAATACGTTCATGATTCGCTTATAGTGGGCTATTTGAGTGACAGAAGCATAAACCCGAGTAAGGGGATTGTTGCATATGGGATAAAGGGGACTTGATGCTTTAATGCTATGGTTGGGTTTTACCTTAATGATCTTTAGTAGTTGCGGATGCTTGCTAGAGTTCCAACCATAAGTGCATATGATCCAAGAAGAGAAAGTATGTTAGCTTATGCCTCTCCCTCATATGAAATTGCAATGACGACTACCGGTCTTGTTAAGAATTGCCTAGGACAGTTCCGCACACCGATCCATCATTATTCCACACTCACTATTTATAATATTTAGTAATATATTCTAACTTTATGATAACAACACCTACTTTTATATTTTAGCTCTTCGATATCATGGAAAGTTATCCTCTTCATACCCACAACGTAGTTTTATTTCTCATTTCTAGTTGGAAGCAAACGTTCGGTGTACGTAGAGTCGTATCAGTGGTAGATAGGACTTGAGAGAATATTGATCTTACCTTTAGCTCCTTGTGGGTTTGACACTCCATACTTATCACTTCCACCATTGGGAATTGCTACGATGATTCCCTGCACTTGGGGACCATCAAGCTCTTTTCTGGCACCGTTGCCGGGGAGCAGTAGCGTGGGGTTGATATTCTCATGTGTGCTTGTTTGCTTTCTTCACTAAGTAGATTTTGTTTTTCCTTTTTGTTTCTGTTTAGTTGTGGGTGAAACATACAATTTTTTAAAGAATGTAAATACAAAAAAATTACTTGCCTCTTATGCCTAAAATATTTTTCAAAAAGAGAAGTGATTGGAAAGTTATGCATTGAAGAAGTGAGGGTCGACCTTGAGCACTTGTGTTCATGCTCACGGAAACAATGTAGAATTTTTCATGGAAGTTTCTCTGTAAATAATTATCCCCTTGTATACATCCATTGTATTATAAAAATAATGTGCCAAGCTTTGGTTTTAGGATGATTAGATTGCTTGTTTTCTATGTGCAGAACAAAAATAAAATAGAAACTTTGGCTGTAGCACGTGATTTTACATTTGTTACTGGAAGGTCAAATGGGTCCAAAACTTTTTGCACATTACTTCTGTACAAATTTTTCAAATTTTCATATTTGTTTACAATTTTTTAGAGTTACAGAAGTTTACTAAACTTCCAGATTACTACACACTGTCTTGTTTTTGACAGATTCTGTTTTCTATGTGTTGATAGCTTATTTTCATGAATTTGTGGGTAGTATCGGGGGGTATGAACCATGGTGAAGTTGGAATACATTAGATAAATTGCTAATATGAAATTGGAATAAGTTTGCAATAGTACCTAAAGGTAGTGATTTGCTTTATTATACTAACGGATCTTACAAAGTTTTGGTTAAAGTTGTATGTGGATAAAGTGTTCGAAGATCGAGGAGCTATCAATATGAGAAGAATAAAGAGAGGCAATAGTTCAAGCTTCGGGACGCACAAGGCACCCTAGGTAAATATTTCAAGGATACTCAAGCATCTAAGCTTGGGGATGCCCCGGTTGGTATCCCATCTTTCTTTTTCAACAATTATTGGTATACCTCGGTTTTTGTTTTGTTCACATGATTTGTGTCCCTTGTGTTTTTCCTTTTTTTCTTTAAGAACCATGCTAGTATGAGATAGCCCTTCCTTGATTTATATAATTCTTCATGTGCTTCACTTATATATTTTGAGTATGATCTTATAGAATGATCTTTGTGCTTCACTTAAATCTTTTGAGTATGGTTTTATAGAATGCTTTGTGTGCTTCACTTATATATTTTGAGCTTGGATATTTGCTAGTCAATATTAATCCTAGAATACTCCATGAACTTCACTTATGTCTTTTGGAGTATGAATAATACTATCATCTAAAGTGGATTTGGAAGAGTGTCAAGTTTGGTTAGTAATGATTCCACTATTTCGAGTTTGCTCCCACTATTCCGAATGAGAAGAATTTCGCTTATGTGGAGAGTAGTAAAATTTCTATGCTTGTAGATCATGAAAATAATGCTTTGTGTGATGGTTATATTGTTGAATCCATTCATGATGCTACTGAATTTTTTATGAGGGAGGAATACATGCTTGTAGAAGTTGCAATAATATCAAGTTTCCTCTCTATGTGCTTAAAGTTTTGAAGTTATACTTGTCTTGCCTTCCTATGCTAGTTGATTCTTGTTCCTATAAATTATGTGCTCACAAAATCCCTAGGCATAGGAAGTGGGTTAGATTTAAATATGCTAGTCTTATTCTTCATGATGCTCTCTTCATGTTTCAATTCTTATCTTTTATGTGAGCATCATTGAAATCATCATGCCTAGCTAAGAGGCATTAAAGAAAAGCGCTTGTTGGGAGACAACCCACTATTTACCCTTACTTTTTTTGTGTGTTTACATGATTAAGCTAATGTAGTAATCATGTTTAATAGCTTTTGTTTCTATAAAGTGCCAAGTAAGACCTTTGGGAAGACTTGGGTGAAAGTTAATGTGATCTTGCTGTAAAAAACAGAAACTTTGCGCTCGCGGGATTAGCTGCCATTTTTTACACAAGAGTGCTTTTGAGTTGATTATTTTTGCAGAAGATTAATAGACAAATTCCTCACGTCCACCAATTTATTTCATAATTTTTAGAGTAGCAGTAGTATGGTTTTTGTTCAGATGATTACAGATTGTTCTGTTTCTGACAGATTTTGTTTTCATTGTATAGTTTGCTTGTTTTCTAGTTTCTATGGCTTACATTTCTCAATATAAATTGTATAAATGATATGGTACAATAGGCATTGTGTGAGGACAATTATGAACATTGTCTTTGACAGTACCAAAGTGAATGGTTTACTCTTTATCATACTAACCTATCTCACGAAGTTACGTTAAGTTTTGTGTGGTTTAAGTTATCAAGCTTTGAGTGAGATATCGATATGAGGAGAATAAGGAGTGGAAAGACCCTAAGCTTGGGGATGCCCAAGGCACCCCAAGGTAATATTCAAGGAAGACTCAAGCGCCTACGCTTGGGGATGCCACGGAAGGCATCCCCTCTTTCGTCTTCAAAACTATCGGTATTCCTCACTCAGAGCTATATTTTTATTCGTCACATAATATGTGTTTTGCTTGGAGCGTATTTTCAATTTCACTTGCTGTTTGAATAAAATCATTGGATCTGAAATCTAGAATAAAAAAGAATCCTCCCATGGCTAGTTAATTATTTGACTACTTAGTGTCCTTCACTTATATCTTTTGGAGTAGTTTGTCATTTACTCGCGTGCTTCACGTACATCCTATGAGTAAATGGTTGAATGAATTGAATATCATAAATCTGAATTTATATATGTTTCATATGCTTATACCATGGGGAGTAATGACTTCACACAAGATAAGTATATGTAGTAAACTTATTGAAAGTTAGCAAACGCAGAATTGGCACTTGAACAATTCATGAAAGAATATTGAAGGAAGAGAGATTTCACATATAAATATACTATCTTGGACATCTTTTCTAATTGTGAGCACTCATTAAAATATGACATGCTAAAAGGTTTATGTTGCAAAAGGAAGACAACTTAATGGGTTATGTTTTCCTATATCCGAAACGTTATATTGTCTTGGATCATCAAACATGTTTTGCTTGCCTTTCCCTCTCGTGTTAGCCAAATTCTTTGCACCAAGTAGAAATACTACTTGTGCTTCCAAACATCCCTTAAACCAGTTGTGCCATGAGAGTCCATCATACCTACCTAAGGATTGAGTAAGATCCTTCAAGTAAGTTGTCATCGGCGCATGCAATAAAAATTGCTTTCTAAATATGTATGATCTATTAGTGCAAAGAAAATAAGCTTTATACGAACTTGTGATAGGGAAGAAATAAAAGCGACAGACTGCATAATAAAGGTCTTTATCACAAGCAGCAATATAAAGTGACGTTCTTTTGCATTAAGATTTTGTGCATTCAACCATAAAAGCGCATGACAACCTCTGCTTCCCTCTGCGAATGGCCTATCTTTTACTTTTATCTTCTACCCTTATATAAGAGTCATGGTGATCTTCGCTTTTCCTTTTTACACTTTTTTCTTTGGCAAGCACTATGTGTTGGAGCGATCCGGATATATATATCCACTTGGATGTAGGTTTTCATAAACTATTATTGTTGACATTACCCTTGAGATAAAGGTTGGGAGGCAAAACTATAAGCCCCTATCTTTCTCTGTGTCCGATTAAAACTTTGAACCCATAAATATCACATGAGTATTAGCAATTGTGAAAGATTAAATGATAGTTGAGTATGTGGAGTTTTCTGAATCAAAGCTCTTACATAGACCCTTCCCGAAAATAAGATGAATTGCAATTGTTTGATGACTAAGAGCACTGTTTGTTGGTTTTCAAGAAAGTTTATGATCTATACTTTAACATGTGAATAGCTTGTTACTTGATCATGAAAAGTTTTATGAGATGAGCTACTGTTATGACACATAATGATGCTAAAAAAGGTGATTGACATTATCATTGATCAAACTTGTGCACCTGCTAGCATTCACACTTCATAAATCATTTATTTTATCATTTACGTACTCGAGGACGAGCAGGAATTAAGCTTGGGGCTGCTGATACGTCTCCAACGTATCTATAATTTATTAAGTATTCATGCCATTATATTATCCATCTTAGATGTTTTATTTACATTTTTATGCTATTTTATATGATTTTTGGGACTAACCTATTAACCTAGAGTCCAGTGCCACTTTTTGTTTTTTTCCTTGTTTTTGAGTTTTACGGAAAAGGAATACCAAACGGAGTCCAATTGACGTGCCAATTTTTGATGATTTTTTATGGACCAAAAGAAGCCCCCAGGGTGAAAGAGTTGGGCCAGGAGAGTCCCGGGCTGCCCATGAGGGTGGGGGGCGCGCTCACCCCCTGGGCGTGCTCCCCTATCTCGTGGACAGCCCGGAGACCCCCTGGACGTGAGATCGACGCCAAAAATTCCTATAAATACAGAAACCTCCAGCAAATAACCTAGATCGGAAGTTCCGCCGCCGCAAGCCTCTGTAACCACGAGAAATCATTCTAGGCCCTCTCTGGCACCCTGCCGGAGGGGGCCATCATCACCGGAGGCCATGGAGGAGGATCCCGGAGGGGCCATCATCGCCATGAAGGCCAAGGACCAGAGGGAGAACCTCTCCCCATCTAGGGGGGAGGCCATGGAGGAGGAATCACAAGGGGGAGAACCTCTCCTCCTCTCTCTCGGTGGCGCCGGAGTGCCATCGGGAGGGGAATCATCGCCGCGGTGATCGTCTTCATCAACATCACCATCATCGTCACCATCCTCATATCTTTTACGCGGTCCACTCTCCCGCACCCTGCTGTAATCCCTACTTGAATATGGTGCTTTATGCGACATATTATGATCCAATGATGTGTTGCCATCCTATGATGTATTGAGTAGATATCCTTTGTCTTTGGGTTGATTGATGATCTAGATTGGTACGAGTTGTATGTTTTATTTTGGTGCTGTCCTATGGTGCCCTCCATTTTGCACAAGCATGAGGGATTCCTGCTGTAGGGTGTTGCAATACGTTCATGATTCGCTTATAGTGGGTTGTTTGAGTGACAAAAGTATAAACCCGAGTAAGGGGATTGTTGCGTATGGGATAAAGGGGACTTGATGCTTTAATGCTATGGTTGGGTTTTACCTTAGTGATCTTTAGTAGTTGCGGATGCTTGCTAGAGTTCCAATCATAAGTGCATATGATCCAAGAAGAGAAAGTATGTTAGCTTATGCCTCTCCCTCATATGAAATTGCAACGACGACTACCGGTCTTGTTAACAATTGCCTAGGACAATTCCGCACACCGATCCATCATTATTCCACACTCGCTATTTATAATATTTAGTAATATATTCTAACTTTATGATAACAGCACCTACTTTAATATTTTAGCTCTCCGATATCATGCAAAGTTATCCTCTTCATACCCACAACGTAGTTTTCTTTCTCGTTTGTAGTTGGAAGCAAGCGTTCGGTGTACGCAGAGTCGTATCAGTGGCATATAGTACTTGAGAGAATATTGATCTTACCTTTAGCTCCTTGTGGGTTTGACACTCCATAATTATCACTTCCACCATTGGGAATTACTACGATGATTCCCTCCACTTGGGGACCATCACTCATGGCCCGAGCAGATGCCCAAACCTTAGTCCAACACTGCGTTGGCTGCCAGCTCTTTGCAAATCAAAGTCACATGCCTCCCACCGTTCTGAGAACAATCCCCATTACTTGGCCTTTTGCGGTATGGGGGCTTGATATGGTTGGACCCCTTAAAGGGGAAGTCATAAAAGGAAATACTTATTGGTGATGGTAGATAAATTTACTAAATGGATAGAAGCCAAGCCAGTAAGAACAGCTAAAGCAGGGCCTGTGATAGATTTTATATCTGGCGTAGTACACCGTTATGGTGTCCCACATAGTATTATCATAGACAATGGCTCCAATTTCACAGCTGACGAGGTAAAAAATTGGTGCGCAAAGTTAGGTATTAAACTTGACTATGCTTATGTATACCATCCTCAAACAAATGGTCAAGTCAAAAGAGCCAATGGTCTGATAATGAGCGGCATTAAACCCCAACTAGTGCGCTCCCTACGGGAGTCTGATAAACACTGGGTCAAAGAGCTTGACTCCGTACTCTGGGGGCTGCGGACCACACCCAATCGTACGACCAGATATACACCTTTTTTCATGGTGTACGGCGCAGAGGCTGTTATGCCATGCGACATTATTCATGACTCACCTCGAGTGCACATGTATTACGAGAGAGAAGCCGAGTTAGATCGGCAAGACGACCTAGATGGACTTGAAGAGGAGTGCAACACAGCGCAAGCGCGTTTCACATTCTATCAACAACAGGCCAGGCGATACTAGAGCAGAGAAGTCCGGGCCAAGACATACAACATTGGCGAACTCGTTTTACGCCTCCCGGAGAAGAAAAAGGACAAGATCAAATCAAAATGGGAGGGCCCCTTCATTATCGACCAAGTACTCTCTGGTGGAGCCTACCGCCTTCACAATGCACAGGATAACCGTCTTGAGCAGAACCCGTGGAACGCTGCCAGGCTCCGACGATTTTATGGATAGTACGGTAGCAATTTTTTTCCTCCTTACAAGTTAGGTCTTGTCTTTTACTTTTTCATATTTTCTCTTTTCCCCTTTTATATTTTTCTCTCATGCTCGCCCGAACTGCCACAGGATAAGTACATCTTCGAATGTATATACCCCAAATATACCTGGGGGCTTCTTTAATGAAGCCCATTATAAATAAAGCTTATTGCTTAAATTGTTGTCTGTTTTTAGAGTTCTTCATTGCCATGATATGCACCGATATGACTTAAGTTCTGACCAAGCTGGGTTGCCTGGCTCCTATGCTTACCCCTATGTTCCCGATTGTTCGGCTAGGGTGTAAAGGGAGCACCTCTGCGATTGATACAACCGGGTAATCTGGATATGTACCTCAGACTGGGTGAAGCCAAAAGCTAGCGCTCTTAAGGGAATAATTGGTCGGCGGATATACGACATATCGCATTCTAAAGCATATTTTAAACTATCATAGGAGATGGCATCCTACTGTCCTTCTCATAGGATTGAAAGCCTAGGCCCGCATCTTTATGCACGACGACCCAGGGAAAGGAACCCCTAACAGAACTATTCTCTCTGGAAGATGTTTCTTACGTTAAATAGTAATATAACATAACTCCCCGAACACAGTTCGTCTGTTCAAGCAATTATGATCGGATTGCCTGGGTTCCGAACATATCACGTGTTTTAACACATGTATAGTATTTGAAAACACTCCAGCCTTTGGGTGTATGGAGGTTAAAGAAGAAGGTCGGCCATGACAAACTTTATATAAATTCGGCTGGAGATAAGTTTGATGGTAAAAGTACATTAATACATAGAATCAAACGACTACTCATTTTCTATTCCCTCTATTAGGCTGTCTAGCTTACAGTCCTGTTGAGAAAGCTTGACAGCTATCTCTACTTGGTCATGGACCAAATGCGGAGGAATTTCTTGTCCATCGGACACTCGAGGTCCCACGCGGGCCATGTGATTTGGATCAAGACGAGTGTAACACGTCTTCACCATGGCCCAGGCTTCTCGAGCACCCATGCGGCATGCTGATGCTTTCCATAGTTCGAAGCAGCGTCGAGCCCCTTTGAACAGGTCCTCTAAATCCTCCATAGTTTCTGGAGGTGAGTTGCCAGGCCATAGAGCTCTGGCCATACTCTTCATGGCCTTCTGAGCCCGTTCATGGATCCTGGAAAGCTCTTGCAGCATGTCACCCTCAAAACCGGACACTCCGCCTTCAGGCTGCCCAGTCAACAAACCTGCAGGAAAAGTTTTGCAAGAAACTTTCAAAATAAGAGACTATAAGGAGAGCTAGGTATAAGAGACATACTAAACATGCCGCTTTTTAGCCTCCTTCTCTTCCAAGGCGCTTGAGAGTTGGGCCTTTACGGCCTTTAGCTCCTCTTCGAGCCTAATATTTCTATCCCGCGCTTGGTTCCTTTTCTCCATAGCTTGCGTTAGTGCACGCTCGCCAGTGGTTGTTTCCCCTTCGGCAAATTTTTTGTCCGCTAAGGCAGCTCGTAGCTCCCTCTCCAGTTGGTCGGTCGATCTTGTTGCTGTATTACAAATTAGTACATACATAATAGTAATCAGCAGAACTATCATAGCTTCCGGACACAATTATTCTTACCACCAGCATCCTTTCTGGATTCCTTCGATTTTTTCAATTCGGCGAGCTTGGTCCGGCACCCTTCAAGTTCTTTGGATAAAGAGTTATTCTTTTCTCGAAGCACCTATAAAACACAACGATCCTCAAATCAGTTGTACCAACTGCTTTAAGTCTCGGGGGCTATTGGCCTCGGAACACTCAAAATAAACACTTACCCGCATATCTTTTGAAAGCTGATGAGTGGCTCCGGTGAGTCCATCTTGAGCGGCTCGGATATAGGCATATGCAGAGTTGAGGGCGTTAAACGCCTCCTCAGAAAAAACGGGGTCATGCATGGCTGCTTTCCGCCGCCGGTGAATCATCGCAACCACCACTTCGGAATTGGTAGCTCACACTTCATCCGAATCCTCCTGGAGAGGACAATCCGGCACCGAATTAGCATTTACCCTTGACCGGCCTGATGTCGGATTGAGTGGAGCTTGGCTTGCATTGCCTCCGGAGACAGTCCGGTGTGTATTCCCCCTAAAAGGAAGAAACAAAGCAGAAAGTTATAATGCTGATTTCACCACCCAACACATGTTAAAACAAACATACCTCTTTGAAGGTCCGTTGGTGTTCGCGGTCCTTTTTCGCTTCAAGACCTCGCCCGACGCGGGCGCCGCCCTCTAGGTTGGCGGTCTATGCGCAGTTCGGCGTGAGGAGCGTCGTCCCTATTCAAGTATGATAGAATACAGTGGGTAAAGGCGCGTTAGGAATCTTCTCTTTTGAAGAGATATGTCCCGAATACTTACATAGGAGGAAGGAATGAGGCCTGGGTAATCGGCTACTATAGCCACCAGGGGACCCTCACGACAGGCTTGGTAGAAGACTCCTTCTTCTAGCTCTATGCCCACGTCCGGATCTTCATCGTATCCGGGGCCTGCATTTTGAAATTGGTCCTCTGGTTGAGGGGCGGGACTGTTAATCCCCTCGATCACCTTCCTTCACTCCTATTCGGAGAAACCGAATTCAGTTCGGACAATATATCATAAAAATGGACAGTCATGAGAGAAACTCACCTAGTCAGGAGGATTGTACATTGAAAAACCCTCCCAGCACGTGAGGCGAATAAAGTCTTGTTTCTCTCCCTTATAGAGGTCTTCCAGGACAGCGACTAGAGCGTCAGGGTCATCTAGACCTAGGCATAAGCAGCGCGAGGCATCATCTTGGCCATTATAGTGCCACATTGAAGCGGCTGCACGCATTGCTTTATTGAAATAGCCATCACTTCGATTATGGATAGCCCTACATTGGCGAGCAATTTGATTTTACCAGCCAGTCTGCTAAACCTCCTCTCTCTCTTCTTCCGAGGGATTGCGAGGACACCAATTGTAAAGCTTCTTTGGTGGAGCACTGAAAAACTTGGGGAGTCCGCACCGGACTGGATCTGGCAGAGCGACGTCCTCAATATAGAACCACTCTGAAGGCCACTCTTCAGATGCTTTCTTCGGAGTACCGGACAGATAGCCTGCCCCGGCTATGCGCCACACTTCGGCGCCCCCGACTCAAATATGGATCCTTCTTTCGATCGAGGGACAAGGCATAATTACTTTCTCCACAGCTCAAAGTGTGGCTCGTAGCCCAAAAACAGTTCGCACAAAGCGACAAAACCCACAATATGCAGGATGGACCCCGGCGTAAGATCGTGCAGTTGAAGACCGTAGAACTCCAGGAGTCCCCTAAGGAAGGGGTGGACGGGGAACCCTACGCCTCTTAAAAGGAAGGGGACAGAACATACCCGCTCTCCATCTGAGGGGTTGGGAAAACTCTTTGCCAGGGCTTGATTGTCGACAGACCTTAGTCCAGCCCGTACGGGGACTAGATCCTCTGGAGGGAGATATCCCTGCGCTTGAAGTGTCCTCATACGTGCATGGGACACATAATAGCTTTTCCAATCTCCTGCACGAGGGCCGTGGGGGCGCGAGGAAGAGCTTGGGGCACCAGACATGTTTGATGCAGGCACTAGGGTTTCTCCTGCGTGGAATGGGATGGAGAGGCAACTGGGATCTACCTTCTTAGATAGGTGCCTGCTCTACACCGCCAAGGGGGTATTTATAAAATTTCCCAGATGATTCGCATTCATTGGACACGTGGAAGTCAAGGCGACGCCGGCGAGGAATCGACGCAGTACAACATTTAAAGAAGCCAAACTATCATCCAGGAGGACTCACCTTGAAAGACCGAAGACATGAAGCCGGACACAATCTCGTGCTTGAAGGCAAGTCCGGGGGCTACCGAGGGAGTCCTATATCCAGGGGTCCTCAGGCATCCGGGTCGTCGAAGCTGGGCCGTATTGGTGGGCCGTATAGAGAAGAAGCGAAAGACCTTCCCCCGTATTCGGTCCGGACTCTTATGTACATAGAAAGGCAAGTGTAGAGTCCGGATGTATCAAATACTTACTCCCCAAGTCACCCTTGTAACCCTAGGCCCCCTCTGGCATGTATATAAGCCGAGGGGTTTAGTCTGTAGCGAGGATCATCATCATCATCAGAACACCCCCATAGGCTAGACTTTAGGGTTTAGCAATTATGATCTCGAGGTAGATCAACTCTTGTACTCATATTCATCCATATTAATCTAGCAGGAAGTAGGGTATTACCTCGATCGAGAGGTCCTGAACCTGGGTAAACATCGTGTCCCCAGTCTCCTGTTACCATCGATCCTCTAAGTGCATAGCTTGGGCCCCCTACCCGAGATCTACCGGTTTTGACACCGACAATGATCCTATTTGTTGAGTCGAGAATGGTCTTGTACGAACCTTCCATGCTAGCCGAGGTGATGACATCGCACTGATCAATGAATTCCTCCACCACGTCATCTTTCAGATCGGGGCAAGAATAACAGGGTTGTTTCCGGTCTGTTTCCTCCATGGAGAAGACGATCGAACAGTGGCAGAAGGAAGGGTGAAGGAATATGGAGGGAGGAAGAGTGTGCGACAGCAGTTCCAAATCAAGAGGGAAAGGGGAAGAGGCGGTGGACGGTTGCCACAGTACAAGAAGAGGCTAGTGGGGAGTGAACGGTTGCCACAAAGGTCACACACGGACGACAAGGCCGAGTGAACCGCATGCCGTATATCGCACACACCTTGATCTGGCTAACCGTTTATTTTGTGTTGCCTAATCACAAACAGTTAATCTGAGTGGACCGTATGTTGTATATCGCACACGCCTTCATCTGGCTACATGTTTCTTTTGTCCCACCTCATCAGAAACAGGTAATTGAACTGAACCGTATGCCCTGCATCGCACAAGCAACTAAAATCTGAACCGTGATTGATGCATCCGCCATCGCAAACGTTTTGCACCTTTTTGACACCACCATTTGCGATTATTGCATCGCACACAGTTTCGTCGAAGGGTCTCTGATTGTAGTGTCACATTAGCAGCATCCAGCAGTAGTGTGTGGGAAGGACCCCCCTATCGCGCACACTCACTTGGCGACGGGGCCAAACGCCGTAGCGGAAAGGAGTTAAAAATCGTTTGTATAGCACCTCGTTGTACCAGTGGCCAGATCATCTCCACGCCTAGGGTGTGCTAAAGGGTTATATTGCTCTCGCGTTTCCTTAGGGGGCTTGGGATTCCCCTACACCCCTTTGTAAGGGGGTTGATGTTCTTCTATGGGCTAGATTTTCATAATCCAGCCCCCAACTCCCTCCTCCACATCTCGACCTTCATTGTCATCTGCGAGGCACTCCTCCGAGTTCAACCGCACTTTGGCCTATGGCTGAAGGTGTTCAACGTCAAGCCCAAGGTGGTGGGTAATGACCATGCAGACTCCGGCGGGGCCATGATCAGCAAGCTGACGCAGCTCCAGTGGCCGCAGGGCAAGTTTGTCGACACCGTCAAGGTGTGGAAAAAGGAATGGTTCTACATCATCGAGCCAAGGGATGCCTCCTGGGGAGAGGCTCCCGCATTTAAATCCGTACCCCCTAACAGACTGGGCTCGTGGACCACCAAGAGTCCGGACTGGGGGTCCGCGGTCGACTTGAAGGCGCTGTAGAAGAGCATCCTCAACATAATGGGGACTGGTGCAAAGCTGGTCTACATGGTCCAGATCATGCTCAACCGCTGAATCCTCCCTTGCCAGGAGAGGGCAAAGCTGATACGTCTCCAACGTATCTATAATTTTTTATTGTTCCATTCTATTATATATTCTGTTTTGGATGTTTAATGGGCTTTATTATACACTTTTATATTATTTTTGGGACTAACCTACTAACCCAAGGCCCAGTGCAAATTACTATTTTTTTTGTCTATTTTAGTGTTTCGCAGAAAAGGAATATCAAACGGAGTCCAAACGGAATGAAACCTTCGGGAGAGTTATTTTTGGAACGATATCTTCATGAGAGACTTGGCGTACAAGTCAGAGAAGAAATGAGGTGCCCACGAGGGAGCAGGGCGCACCCAGGGGGGGTAGGCGCGCCCCCACCCTCGTGAGCCCCTTGTTGCTCCACCGACGTACTTTTTCCTCCTATATATACCCATATACCTTGAAAACATCGAGGAGCATGAATAAACCCTAATTCCACCGCCGTAACCTACTGTTCCCGTGAGATCCCATCTTGGGGCCTGTTCCGGAGCTCCAACGGAGGGGGCATCGATCACGGAGGGCTTCTACATCAACACCATACCCTCTTCGATGAGTTGTGAGTAGTTTACCACAGACCTTCGGGTCCATAGTTATTAGCTAGAGGGCTTCTTCTCTCTCTTGGGATCTCAATACAAAGTTCTCCTCGATCTTCGAGGAGATCTATTCGATGTAATCTTTTTGCGGAGTGTTTGTCGAGATCCGATTAATTGTGGGTTTATGATCAAGATTATCTATGAACAATACTGGATTCTTTTCTGAAATCTTTTATGTATGATTATAATATACTTGCAAGTCTCTTCGAATTATTGGTTTGGTTTGGCCTACTAGATCTATAGTTCTTGCAATGGGAGAAGTGCTTGGCTTTGGGTTCAATCTTGCGGTGTCCTTTCCCAATGACAGTAGGGGCAGCAAGGCACATATAGTATTGTTGCCGTCGAGGATAAAAAGATGGGGTTTATATCATATTGCTTCAGTTTATCCCTATACATCATGTCATCTTGCTTAAGGCGTTACTCCGTTCTTATGAACTTAATACTCTAGAAGCATGCTGGATAAAGGTCGATGTGTGGAGTAATAGTAGTAGATGCAGAATCATTTCGATCTACTTGTTACGGACGCGATGCCTATATACAATGATCATGCCTAGATATTCTCATAACTATGCGCTTTTCTATCAATTGCTCAACAATAATTTGTTCACCCACCGTAGAATTCTGCTATCAAGAGAGAAGCAACTAGTGAAACCTATGGCCCCCGGGTCTATCTTTATCATATTACTTTTCTTTCAACTAGCCAATTTCTATTGCCGTTGCTTATTTACTTTATTTACTTTTTGTTCTTATACAAAAAATACCAGAAATATTATCCTATCCTATCTATCAGATCTCACTCTCGTAAGTGACCGTGAAGGGATTGACAACCCCTTATCGCATTGGCTGCGAGGTTCTTATTTGTTTGTGCAGGTGCGAGGGACTCGTGCGTGGTCTCCTACTGGATTGATACCTTGGTTCTCAAAAACTGAGGGAAATACTTACGCTACTGTGCTGCATCACTCTTTCCTTTTCGAGGGAATACAACGCAAGCTCGAGAAGTAGCAAGAAGAATTTCTGGCGCCGTTGCCTGGGAGATCTACGCAGAAGTCATATAACAAGTACCTATCACAAACCCTTATCCCTTGCACTACATTATTTGCCTCTCGTTTTCCTCTCCCCCACTTCACGCTTGCCGTTTTATTCACCCTTCTTCTTCCGTGTGTTTTACCGTTCGCTTGCCTCTTATTTGCTTGTGTGTTGGATTGCTTGCTTGTCACCATGGCTCAAGACAATACCAAATTGTGTGACTTCTCCAATACCAACAATAATGATTTTATTAGCACGCCGATTGCTCCTATCTTAGCTGCTGAATCTTGTGAGATTAATACTGCTTTGTTGAATCTTGTTATGAAAGATCAATTTTCTGGCCTTCCTAGTGAAGATGCCACTACCCATCTAAAAAACTTTGTTGATTTGTGCGATATGAAAAAGAAGAGGGATACTGATAATGATATTGTTAAATTGAAGCTATTTTCGTTTTCACTTAGAGATCGTGCTAAAACTTGGTTTTCCTCTTTGCCTATAAATAGTATTGATTCTTGGAATAAGTGCAAAGATGCCTTTATCTCTAAGTATTTTCCTCCTGCTAAGAATATCTCTTTTAGAAATGATATTATGAATTTTAAGCAACTAAATCATGAGCATGTTGCACAAGCTTGGGAGAGAATGAAATTAATGATACGTAATTGCCGTACACATGGTTTGAACTTATGGATGATTATACAAAACTTTTATGCTGGCTTGAATTTTGCTGCTAGAAATCTTTTAGATTCGACCGTGGGGGGGGGGGGTACTTTTATGGAAATCACTTTAGGGGAAGCTACCAAACTCTTAGATAATATTATGGTTAACTACTCTCAATGGCACACCGAAAGATCTACTAGTAAAAAAGTGCATGCTACCGAACTTATGAAATTATTTCCTACTAAGAGTGCTTCTTCTGATCCTAATGATATGCCATTATCCACGTTGATTGAAAATAACAATGAATCTTTGGATGTGAATTTTGTTGGTAGGAATAATTTTGGTAACAATGCTTATAGAGGGAACTTTAATCCTAGGCCTTTCCTAGTAATTCCTCTAATAATTATGCTAATTCCTACAATAACTCTTATGGAAATTTTGGCAAGATGCCCTCTGAATTTGAGACTAGTGTTAAAGAGTTTATGAATTCGCAAAAGAATTTCAATGCTTTGCTTGAAGAAAAATTGCTTAAGATTGATGAGTTGGCTAGAAACGTGGATAGAATTCTTTGAAACTTAGATCTATTCCACCTAATCATGATATCAATGAGTCTCTCAAAGCCATGAGAATTTCCATTGATGAGTGCAAGGAAAGAACCGCTAGGATGCGTGCTAAAAAAGATTGCTTTATGAAAGCGTGTTCTTCTAGTTATCATGAGAATAAAGATGAAGATCTGAAAGTGATTGATGTGTCTCCTATTAGATCCTTGTTTTCTAGTATGAATCTTGATAAAGATGGGACTGGAGATGAGTCTACTTTAATTAAAAGGCGTCCCAATGATTCGGAGTTTTTATATCTTGATGCTAAAATTGTTAAAAGTGGGATTGAAAAGATTAAAACTTTGCATAACGATGAACCCACTATCTTGGATTTCAAGGGATTTAATTATGATAATTGCTCTTTAATAGATTGTATTTCCTTGTCGCAATCCGTGCTAAATTCTCCGCATGCTTATAGTCAAAATAATGCTGTTACCAAACACATAGTTGATGCTTTAATGCAGTCTTACGAGGAAAAACTTGAATTAGAAGTTTCTATCCCTAGAAAGCTTTATGATGAGTGGGAACCTACTACTAAAATTAAGATTAAAGATCATGAATGCTTTGCTTTGTGTGATTTCGGTGCAAGTGTTTCTACAATTCCAAAGGCTTTGTGTGATATGTTAGGATTCCATGAACTTGATGATTGTTCTTTAAATTTGCATCTTGCGGATTCTACCATTAAGAAACCTATGGGAAGGATTAATAATGTTCTTATTGTTGCCAATAGGAATTATGTGCCCATAGATTTCATCATTCTTGATATAGATTGCAATCCTCCATGTCCTATTATTCTTGGTAGACCTTTCCTTAGAAAGATTGGTGCAATTATTGATATAAAGGAAAGAAATATTAGATTCCAATTTCTGTTAAGGAAAGGTATGGAACACTTTCCCAGAAAGAAAACTAAATTACCTTATGAATCTATTATGAGAGCCACTTATGAATTGCCTACCAAAGATGGCAATACCTAGATCTATTCTTGTATTGTGCCTAGCAAGGGGCGTTAAACGATAGCGCTTTTTGGGAGGCAATCCAATTTTATTTTCTTTGTTTTTTGCTTCTGTTTAGGAATAAATATTGCATCTAGCTTCTATTTAGATGTGGTTTTGTGTTTTAATTAGTGTTTGTGTCAAGTAGAACCTTTGGAAAGACTTGTGTGAAGTTTATGTGATCATGCTGTAAAAAACAGAAACTTTAGCGCTCACGAGATTGGCTGTCATTTTTTACTGGAGAGTGCTTTTTAGTTGATTCTGTTTGCAGATGATTAATAGAAAAATTCCGCATGTCCACCAATTTATTTCAATTTTTTAGAGTTACAGAAGTATTCGAAAGTTACAGATTACTACAGACTGTTATGTTTTTCACATATTCTGTTTTTCGTGTCTTGTTTGCTTATTTTGATGAACCTATGAGTAGTATCGGGGATATGAATCATAGAGAAGTTGGAATACAGTAGGTTTAAAACCAATATAAACAAATAATGAGTTCATTACAGTACCTTTGAGTAGTGGTTTGTTTTCTTATACTAACGGAGCTCATGCGAATTTTGGCTAAGTTTTGTGTTGTGAAGTTTTCAAGTTTTAAGTATGGATTTGATGGACAATGGAACAAAGAGTGGAAGAAGCCTAAGCTTGGGGATGACCAAGGCACCTTAAGGTAAAATTCAAGGATAACCAAAAGCCTAATCTTGGGGATGCGCCGGGAAGGCATTCCCTCTTTCGTCTTCGTCTATCGGTAACTTTACTTGAGACTATATTTTTATTCACCACATGATATGTGTTTTGCTTGAAGCGTCATGTATGATTTGAGTCTTTGCCTTTTAGTTTTCCAAAATCATCCTTGCTGGACACACCTTTTGAGAGAGATAAATATTATTTATAAGTTATTAGAACACTCTATGTGCTTCACTTATATCTTTTGAGCTAGATAGTTTTGCTCTAGTACTTCACTTATATCTTTTAGAGCACGGTGGTGGTTTTATTTTGTAGAAATTATTGATCTCTCATGCTTCACTTATATCTATTTGAGAGTATTTTAGAACAGCATGGTAATGTGCTTTGGTTATAAAACTAGTCCTAATATGATAGGCATCCAAGATGAGTATAGTAAAAAAACCTTCATATAAAGTGCATTGAATACTATGAGAAGTTTGATACTTGATGATTGTTTTGAGATATGAGGATGCTGATATTAGAGTCATGCTAGTAGAGTAGTTGTGAATTTGAGAAATACTTGTGTTGAGGTTTGCAAGTCCCGTAGCATGCACATATGGTAACAGTTGTGTGACAAATTTGAAGCATGAAATATTTCATTGAATGTCATCCTTTGTGTGGAGGTCGGGATCGCGCGATGGTTAACTCCTACCAACCCTTCTCCTAGGAGCATGCGTGTAGTACTTTGGTTTGATGACTTGTAGATTTTTGCAATGAGTATGTGAGTTCTTTATGACTAATGTTGAGTCCATGGATTATACGCACTCTCACCCTTCCACCATTGCGAGCCTCTCTTGTACCGTGCAACTCTCGCCGGTACCATACACCCACCATATACCATCCTCAAAACTGCCACCATACATACCTATCATGGCATTTCCATAGCCATTCCGAGATATATTGCCATGCAACTTTCCACCGTTCCGTTTGCTATG
>LR738715.1:585589367-585620177 GCA_902687465.1 Secale cereale
AAAAAACCTTCATATAAAGTGCATTGAATACTATGAGAAGTTTGATACTTGATGATTGTTTTGAGATATGAGGATGCTGATATTAGAGTCATGCTAGTAGAGTAGTTGTGAATTTGAGAAATACTTGTGTTGAGGTTTGCAAGTCCCGTAGCATGCACATATGGTAACAGTTGTGTGACAAATTTGAAGCATGAAATATTTCATTGAATGTCATCCTTTGTGTGGAGGTCGGGATCGCGCGATGGTTAACTCCTACCAACCCTTCTCCTAGGAGCATGCGTGTAGTACTTTGGTTTGATGACTTGTAGATTTTTGCAATGAGTATGTGAGTTCTTTATGACTAATGTTGAGTCCATGGATTATACGCACTCTCACCCTTCCACCATTGCTAGCCTCTCTTGTACCGTGCAACTCTCGCCGGTACCATACACCCACCATATACCATCCTCAAAACTGCCACCATACATACCTATCATGGCATTTCCATAGCCATTCTGAGATATATTGCCATGCAACTTTCCACCGTTCCTTTTGCTATGACACACTTCATTATTGTCATATTTCCATGCATGATCATGCAGTTGACATCGTATTCGTGGCTAGGCCACCATGCATAATTTCATACATGTCACTCTTGATTCATTGCACATCCCAGTACACCGCCGTAGGCATTCATATAGAGTCATACTTTGATCTAGTATCGAGTTGTAATATCGAGTTGTAAATCAATATCAGTGTGATGATCATCATTATTAGAGCATTGTCCCAAAGGAAAAAAAAGAAGGAAAGGCCAAAAAAAGGCCCAAAAAGGAAAAAGAAAGAAAAGAAAAGGACAAGAAAAGGGACAATGCTACTATATTTTTCCACAGTTGTGCTTCAAAGTAGCACCATGATCTTCATGATAGAGAGTCTCTTGTTTTGTCACTTTCATATACTAGTGGGAATTTTCATTATAGAACTTGGCTTTTATATTCCAACGATGGGCTTCCTCAAATGCCCTAGGTCTTCGTGAGCAAGCAAGTTGGATGCACACCCACTCAGTTTCTTTTGTTGGGCTTTCATACATTTATAGCTCTAGTGCATCCCTTGCATGCCAATCCCTACTCACTCACATTGATATCTATTGATGGGCATCTCCATAGGCCATCGATACGACTAGTTTATGTGATACCATCTTCCTCTTTGTCTTCTCCACAACCACCACTCTATTCCACATAGTGCTATGTCTATGGCTCACGCTCATGTATTACGTGAAAGTTGAAAAAGTTTGAAAAAATTAAAGTATGAAACAAGTGCTTGGCTGAAACCGTGGTTGTGCATGATTTGAGTATTTTGTGTGACGAATATGGAGCATAGCCTAACTATATGCTTTTGTAGGGATGAACTTTCTTTGGCCATGTTATTTTGAGAAGACATGATTGCTTTGATAGTATGCTTGAAGTATTATTATTCTTATGTCAATATAGACTTTTGTCTTGAATCTTTCGGATCTGAACATTCGTCCCACAACAAAGAGAATTACATTGAGAATTATGTTGGTTAGCATTCCACATAAAAAATTCGGTTTTATCACTTACCTACTCGAGGACGAGCAGGAATTTAGCTTGGGGATGCTTGATACGTCTCCAACGTATCTATAATTTCTGATTGTTCCATGCTATTATATATTCTATTTTGGATGTTTAATGGGCTTCATTATACACTTTTATATTTTTTTGGGACTAACCTACTAACCCAAGGCCCAGTGCAAATTACTGTTTTTTTGCCTACTTCAGTGTTTCGCAGAAAAGGAATATCAAACAAAGTCCAAACAGAATGAAACCTTCGGGAGAGTTATTTTTGGAACGATATCTGATACGTCTCCAACGTATCTATAATTTTTGATTGTTCCATGATATTATATATTCTGTTTTGGATGTTTAATGGGCTTTATTATACACTTTTATATTATTTTTGGGACTAACCTACTAACCCAAGGCCGAGTGTAGATTGCAGTTTTTTGCCTATTTCAGTGTTTCGCAGAAAAGGAATATCAAACGGAGTCCAAACGGAATGAAACCTTCGGGAGAGTTAGTTTTGGAACCGTATCTACCCACAAGACTTGGAGTACACGCGAGGGAACGAGAGAGGTGGCCACGAGGGTCCAGGGCGCGCCCAGGTGAGGCAGGCACGCCCCCACCCTCGTGGGCCCCCTCTGGCTCCGCCGATGCCCTCCTTCCTCCTATATATATCCATGTACCCTGAAAACATTGAGGCAACAGAGAAAACCCTAATTCCACCGCCGCAACCTTCTGTTCTTGTGAGATCCCATCTTGGGGCCTGTTCCGGAGCTCCGCCGGAGGGGGGATCTACCACGGAGTGCTTCTACATCAACACCATAGCCTCACCAATGAGTTGTGAGTAGTTTACCATAGACCTTCAGGTCCATAGTTATTAGCTAGATGGCTTCTTCTCTCTTTTTGGATCTCAATACAAAGTTCTCCTTGATCTTCGGGGAGATCTATTCGATGTAATCCTTTTGCGGTGTGTTTGTCGAGATCCGATGAATTGTGGGTTTATGATCAAGATAATCTATGAACAATGTTTGATTATTTTCTGAAATCTTTTATGTATGATTATAATATCCTTGCAAGTCTCTTTGAATTATTGGCTTGGTTTGGCTTACTAGATCTATAGTTCTTGCAATGGGAGAAGTGCTTGGCTTTGGGTTCAATCTTGCGATGTCCTTTCCTAGTGACAGCAGGGGCAGCAAGGCACATATTGTATCATTGCCATCTAGGATAAAAAGATGGGGTTTATATCATATTGCTTGACTTTATTCCTCTACATCATGTCATCTTGCTTAAAGCATTACTCTGTTCTTATGAACTTAATACTCTAGATGCATGCTGGATAGCGGTCGATGTGTGGAGTAATAGTAGTAGATGCAGAATCGTTTCGGTCTACTTGTCACGGATGTGATGCCTATATATAATGATCATGCCTAGATATTCTCATAACTATGCGCTTTTCTATCAATTGCTTGACAGTAACTTGTTCACCCAACATAGAATTATGCTTTCATGAGAGAAGCCACTAGTGAAACCTACGACCCCCGGGTCTATTCTCAACATATTAATCTTCCATCTAGTTTACTTTGCTTTATTTACTTTCTGTTCTTATATCAAAAATACCAAAAATATTATACTATCCTATCTATCAGATCTCATTTTCGTAAGTGACCGTAAAGGGATTGACAACCCCTTATCGCGTTGGCTGCGAAGTTCTTATTTGTTTGTGCAGGTGCGAGGGACTCTCGCATGGTCTCCTACTGGATTGATACCTTGGTTCTCAAAAACTGAGGGAAATACTTACGCTACTGTGCTTTATCACCCTTTCCTCTTCGAGGGAATACAACGCAAGCTCGAGAAGTAGCAGGAAGAATTTCGGGCGCCGTTGCCGGGGAGATCTACACAAAAGTCATATACCAAGTACCTATCACAAACCCTTATCCTTCGCATTACAATATTTGCCTCTCGTTTTCCTCTCCCCCAATTCACCTTTGCCGTTTTATTCGCCCTTTTTCCGTTCGCCTTTTTGTTTGCTTGTGTTGCCACGTGCCTTCTATTAGCATGCATCTTCGCTTGCTAAATTATGGATCCTCATCCACTTGCTAATATTTTTAAGAGATCTAATTATGATGAACCAATTGCTAGTGAGCTGCGTGTACTAGATTATCTTTATGAGGTTTTGCTTGAAATTCATGAATCTAAAAATTGTGATGAAGTGTTGAAAGAAGAAGATTATAAAGTGATTCACGATAGCTCCTTGAATGAAAGCATGATTGCAATGATGTTATTATAAATTCTATCAATTGTGCTAATGATATGCAAAACCCTAAGCTTGGGTATGCTTATTTCGCTATGCCCACTACTTATTACAATGATCATGATCGGGGTGATTCTTCTTATGATCTTGAAAATTTATTTAAGCCCCAAGATGAATATGAGATGATAATAATGTTTTCAATAATATTGAAAGGGGGATTGGAAGAGTGTCAACTTTAGATCCCACATATTTGGAGAATGTTCAATCTTATGAAATTGTTGATAAAAGTGGGTTTGGAGAGGTCATGACTTTAGTTAATGTTGCTCCCACTATTTTGGAAGAGTGTCAACTTTGTATGCATGTGGATCGTGTTGAGAATATGTTTTGTGATAGATATATTGTTTAATTTGCTTATGATCCTATATGAAATTATTATGAGGGGGAAAAATATGGTTGTAGGAATCTTCATGTTACTAAATTGCCTCTCTTCATGTTGAGATTGATCTTGTTCCTTTCTTCCTCCTTGCATACGCTATACATTGATTGTCTTGATAATTTGTTTGCTTATAAAATGCCTATGCATAGGAAGTATGTTAGACTTAGATTGGTTTTTCACGTGTTTTATGATGCTCTCTTCGTGTTTCAATCCTTATCTTTCATGTGAGCATCATTGAAATCTCAATGCGTACCTAGGGGCGTTAAACGACAGCGCTTGTTGGGAGGCAACCCAATTTTATTTTCTTTGTTTTTGCTTCTGTTTATGAATGAATATTGCATCTATATTCAGTTTAGATGTGGTTTCGTGTTTTAATAAGTGTTTGTGCCAAGTATAACCTTTGGGAAGACTTGTGTGAAGTTTATATGATCATGCTGTAAAAAACAGAAACTTTAGCGCTCACGAGATTGGCTGTAAGTTTTTACTGGAGAGTGATATTTAGTTGATACTTTTTGAAAATTATTAATAGACAAATTCCTCACATTTACCAATTTATTTCAATTTTTTTTGGAGTTACAGAAGTATTCGAAAGTTATAGATTACTACAAATTGTTCTGTTTTTGACAGATTCTGTTTTTCGTGTGTTGTTTGCTTATTTTGATGAATCTATAAGTAGAATCGGGGGGTATGAATCATGGAGAAGATGGAATACAGTAGGTTTAACACCAATATAAACAAAGAATGAGTTCATTACAGTACGTTTGAGTGGTGGTTTGTTTTCGTATACTAACGGAGCTCACACGATTTTTGGCTAAGTTTTGTGTTGTGAAGTTTTCAAGTTTTGAGTATGGCTTTGATGGACTATGGAACAAAGAGTGGCAAGAGCCTAAGATTGGGGATGCCCAAGGCACCCTAAGAAAAAATTCAAGGACAACCAAAATCCTAAGCTCGGGGATGCCCCGGGAAGGCATCTCCTCTTTCGTCTTCATCTATCGGTAACTATACTCGGGACTATATTTTTATTCAGCACATGATATGCGTTTTGCTTGGAGCGTCATGTATGATTTGAATCTTTGCTTTTTAGTTTGCCACAATCATCTTTGCTGGACACACCTTTTGAGAGCGATAAATATCAATTAGAAATTATTAGAATACTTTATGTGCTTCACTTATATCTTTTGAGCTAGATAGTTTTGCTCTAGTGCTTCACTTATATCTTTTAGAGCACGGTGCTGGTTTTATTTTCTAGAAATTGTTGATCTCTCATGCTGCACTTATATCCTTTTGAGATTGTTTTATAACAACATGGTAATGTGCTTTGGTTATAAAACAAGTCCTAATATGATCGGCATCCAAGATGGTATAGTAAAAACTTTCACATAAAGTGCTTTGAATATGATGAGAAGTTTGATTCTTGATGATTGTTTTGATATATGAGGATGGGGATATTAGAGTCATGCTAGTGGAGTAATTGTGAATTTGAGAAACACTTGTGTTAAAGTTTGTGATTCCCGTAGCATGCACGTATGGTGAACCATTATGTGATGAAGTTGGAGCATGATTTATTTATTGAGTGTCAACCTTTGTGTGGAGGTCGGGATCGCGCGATGGTTAACTCCTACCAACCCTTCCCCTAGGAGCATGCGTTGAATACTTTGTTTTGATAACTCGTAGATTTTTGCAATAAGTATGTGAGTTCTTTATGACTAATGTTGAGTCCATGGATTATACGCACTCTCACCCTTCCACCATTGCTAGCCTCTTGTGTACCGCGCAACTTTCGCCGGTACCATACACCCACCATATACCTTCCTCAAAACAGCCACCATACATACCTATCATGGCATTTCCATAGCCATTCCGGGATATATTGCCATGCAACTTTCCATCGTTCCGTTTATATGACATGCTTCATCATTATCATTCACATAGAATCATATCTTGTTCTAGCTTCGAGTTGTAAAGTAAATAAAAGTGTGATGATCATCATTATTAGAGCATTGTCCCAGTGAGGAAAGGATGATGGAGACTATGATTCCCCTACAAGTCAGGATGAGACTCCGGACGAAAAAGGAAAAAAAAGGGGGAGAAAGAAAAGAAAAAAAAGAGGCCAAAAAAAGAAAAAAAGAGAAGGCCCAAAGAAAAAAATGAGAGAAAAGAGAGAAGGGACAAGGCTACTATCCTTTTCCACACTTGTGCTTCAAAGTAGCACCATGATCTTCATGATAGAGAGTCTCTTGTTTTGTCAGTTTCATATACTAGTGGGAATTTTCATTGTAGAACTTGGCTTGTATATTCCAACGATGGGCTTCCTCAAATTCCCAAGGTCTTCATGAGCAAGCAAGTTGGATGCACACCCACTTAGTTTTTTTTGATGAGCTTTCATACACTTATAGCTCTAGTGCATCCGTTGCATGGCAATCCCTACTCACTCACATTGATATATATTGATGGGCGTCTCCATAGCCCATTGATACGCCTAGTTGATGTGAGATTATCTTCCTCCTTTTTGTCTTCTCCACAACCACCACTCTATTCCACATAGTGCTATATCCATGGCTCATGCTCAAGCATTGCGTGAAAGTTGAAAGGTTTGAAAAAATTTGAGTATGAAACAATTGCTTGGCTGAAACCGGGGTTGTGCATGATTTAAATATTTTGTGTGATGAAGAGGGAGCATAGCCAGACTATATGATTTTGTAGGGATAACTTTCTTTGGCCATGTTATTTTGAGAAGACATGATTGCTTTGTTAGTATGCTTGAAGTATTATTATTCTTATGTCAATATAGACTTTTGTCTTGAATGTTTCGGATCTGAACATTCATGCCACAATAAAGAAAATTACATTGAGAATTATGTTAGTTAGCATTCCACATAAAAAATTCTGTTTTTATCATTTACCTACTCGAGGACGAGCTAGAATTAAGCTTGAGGATGCTTGATACGTCTCCAACGTATTTATAATTTTTGATTGTTTCATGATATTATATATTCTGTTTTGGATGTTTAATGGGCTTTATTATACACTTTTATATTATTTTTGGGACTAACCTACTAACCCGAGGCCTAGTGCAGATTGCTGTTTTTTTGCCTATTTCAGTGTTTCGTAGAAAAGGGATATCAAACGGAGTCCAAACAGAATGAAACCTTCGGGAGAGTTAATTTTTGGAATCGTATCTACCCAGAAGACTTGGAGTACACGCGAGGGAACGAAAGAGGTTGCCACGAGGGTCCAGGGCGCGCCCAGGGGAGGCAGGTGCGCCCCCACCCTCGTGGGCCCCCTCTGGCTCCCCCGATGCCCTCCTTCCCCCTATATATATCCATGTACCCTGAAAACATCGAGGCAACAAAGAAAACCCTAATTCCACCGCCGCAACCTTCTGTTCCCGTGAGATCCCATCTTGGGGCCCGTTCCGGAGCTCTACCGGAGGGGGGATCTACCATGGAGTGCTTCTACATCAACACCATAGCCTCACCAATGAGTTGTGAGTAGTTTACCACAGACCTTCGGGCCCATAGTTATTAGCTAGATGGCTTCTTCTCTATTTTTGGATCTCAATACAAAGTTCTCCTCGATCTTCGAGGAGATCTATTCGATGTAATCTTTTTGTGGTGTGTTTGTCGAGATCCGATGAATTGTGGGTTTATGATCAAGATTATCTATGAACAATATTCGATTCTTTTCTGAGATATTTTATGTATGATTATAATATCCTTGCAAGTCTCTCCGAATTATTGGCTTGGTTTGGCCTACTAGATCTATAGTTCTTGCAATGGGATAAGTGCTTGGCTTTGGGTTCAATCTTGCAGTGTCCTTTCCCAGTGACAGCAGAGGCAGCAAGGCACGGATTGTATTGTTGCCATCGATGATAAAAATATGGGGTTTATATCATATTGCTTGAGTTTATCGCTCTACATCATGTCATCTTGCTTAAATCATTACTCTGTTCTTATGAACTTAATACTTTAGATGCATGCTGGATAGCGGTCGATGTGTGGAGTAATAGTAGTAGATGCAGAATCGTTTCGGTCTACTTGTCACATACATGATGCCTATGTATAATGATCATGCCTAGATATTCTCATAACTATGCGCTTTTCGATCAATTGCTCTACAGTAATTTGTAAACCCATCGTAGAATTCCGCTTTCATGAGAGAAGCCACTAGTGAAACTTATGGCCCCCGGGTCTATTCTCAACATATTAATCTTCCATCTACTTTACTTTGCTTTATTTACTTTCTGTTCTTATACCTAAAATACCAAAAATATTATACTATCCTATCTATCAGATCTCACTTTCGTAAGTGACCGTAAAGGGATTGACAATCCCTTATCGCGTTGGCTGCGAAGTTCTTATTTGTTTGTGCAGGTGCGAGGGACTCGCGCGTGGTCTCCTACTGGATTGATACCTTGGTTCTCAAAATCCGAGGGAAATACTTACGCTACTGTGCTGCACCACCCTTTCCTCTTCGAGGGAATACAATGCAAGCTCGAGAAGTAGCAATATCTTCACAAGAGACTTGGAGTACAAGTAAGAGAAGAAACGAGGTGCCCACGAGGGGGCACGGTGCGCCCAGGATGGGTAGGCGCGCCCCCACCCTCGTGAGCCCCACGCTGCTCCTCCAACGTTCTTTTTCCTCCTATATATACCCATATACCCTGAAAACATCGAGGAGCACGAAGAAACCCTAAGTCCACTACCGTAACCTTCTATTCCCGTGAGATCCCATCTTGGGGCCTATTCCGGAGCTCCGCCGGAGGGGGCATCGATCACGGAGGGCTTCTACATCAACACTATAGCCTCTTCGATGAGTTGTGAGTAGTTTACCATAGACCTTCGAGTCCATAGTTATTACCTAGATGGCTTCTTCTCTCTCTTTGGATCTCAATACAAAGTTCTCCTCGATCTTCGAGGAGGTCTATTCGATGTAATCTTTTTGCGGTGTGTTTGTCGAGATCCGATGAATTGTGGGTTTATGATCAAGATTATCTATGAACAATATTGGATTATTTTCTGAAATCTTTTATGTATGATTATAACATCCTTGCAAGTCTCTTCGAATTATTGGTTTAGTTTGGCCTACTAGATCTGTAGTTCTTGCAATGGGATAAGTGCTTGGCTTTTTGTTCAATCTTGCGGTGTCCTTTCCCAGTGACAGTAGGGCCAGCAAGGCACGTATAGTATTGTTGCCATCGAGGATAAAAATATGGGGTTTATATCATATTGCTTGAGTTTATCCCTCTACATCATGTCATCTTGCTTAAGGCGTTACTATGTTCTTATGAACTTAATACTCTAGTTGCATGCTGGATAGCAGTCGATGTGTGGAGTAATAGTAGTAGATGCAGAATCATTTAGGTCTACTTGTTACGGACGTGATGCCTATATACAATGATCATGCCTAGATATTCTCATAACTATGTGCTTTTCTATCAATTGCTCGACAGTAATTTGTTCTCCCACCATAGAAATCTGCTATCATGGGAGAAGCCACTAGTGAAACCTATGGCCCATGGGTCTATCTTTATCATATTACTTTTCTTTCAACTAGCCAATTTATGTTGCCGTTGCTTATTTACTTTATTTACTTTCTGTTCTTATACCAAAAATACCAAAAATATTATCCTATCCTATCTATCAGACCTCACTCTCGTAAATGACTGTGAAGGGATTGACAACCCCTTATCGCGTTGGCTATGAGGTTCTTATTTGTTTGTGCAGGTGCGAGGGAGTCGCGCGTGGTCTCCTACTGGATTGATACCTTGGTTCTCAAAAACCAAGGGAAATACTTACGCTACTGTGCTGCATCACCCTTTACTCTTCGAGGGAATACAACGCAAGCTCGAGAAGTAGAAAAAGCCAATGTGGGAGCATGACCCCGAGGATCCGACCACCGTGCAGCACCTCTTCGGCACAACCCACGACAAAATATGGGGTCTGCTATTCAAACCTCTAGAGGAGTGTCCGACCATGGGGAAGGAAATCAGCCTCGACGCTGTGAACGCTCCGACGGAGGTGAGCGGCATTCATCTTTAACATGTGTTTGGATATTTACACCGCGTATGATTCGATCTGAACCTCTATGCAGAATTTGCAGGGCTGGATCACCAAGGCCAAAAAGATCAGTGGCCCGGCGCCACTGCCCGAAGAGCCACGATCAGAGCAGCTAGATAAGCTGTTGGTCGTGGTGCCTTACAAGGCACCCGACAAGAAGGGTAAGAAGAAGGAGGTACGGGAGGCCAGGGAGGGCATCTACCGCAGAGCTCGTCCGGGCAACCAGTCCGGAGATGCTGCAACCCCATCCGCACCGGATGGGGACGAGGAGGAAAGCGCCTCCTTGCATTCCAAGAAGAGGGTGGTGTCTGAGGACATCGAAGAGGTACAACCCCATAAGGACCTGGAGAGGCGGTGCTGGCCCAAGCTGGTCCTGCCTGGCAGCTCGGACAAGGAGTCCGAGACGTCCGAAGAGGTTCCAAAGAAGGGACCCAGGGTCAAGCCCCTGGTCGGCAGGTATGGCACTGGTATTTTTAGCTACCTTGTTTTTTAGTAATTCATTTAGGTCGGAGGCTAACTCTTCAGAATTGCAGCATTCCACGCGACCTCCCCACCGAGCAGACCTCGGAGAGGACGTCTCCCCCCGCCGAATTGGCGAACATCGGGTCTGTGTAACGCTCAGCGCCTCCCCTGATCCCTGAAGAGATCGGGGAGGTGTTGTCCCGAAGGACACATCCTCCTCCGAACACGGAGAAGGAGGTCGACCCCGTCATGGCCAAGGTTGACGCCTCGGTTGCCGAAGACCAGGAGGGCGTGTCCCTCCTGGCCGATGCAGGAAGGGAGTCCGGACCATCCGGATCCCCTCAGCCGTCCACTCTCGAACCCCTGAGGCCCTGAACGACACCGGTTCCTGCTTCCAGTGGGGAAGGGGTCGGGGAACCAATGCCAGCGCCGGACACCTCCAAACGGGCGACAACTGGCTGGCCAGACGCGCTGGAGGAGTTGGTGAACAACTCCGTCATCGTTGACGGGCACCGCACTCTCATGAGTGCGGTCATGTAAGGCGTTCGGTCCCTCCAATCCGGACTGAACGACGATGTCCAAGGCCTTTTAAGAGGCTTTGAGGTAACTCAAGTAAAACTCTTTTCTCAAAAATTGGATTTAGTCCTTAGTTTTAGTATGCCATATCTTTAGTTGCCCCCAAGACTCTGCAAGGTTTGCAAAGAAAACCTGCAGGGGATCCCGTTCTATAGGCCAGTATTTGAAGTGGTGTGAACTTTTTAATGTCACAGACATCTTCTTTGGCCGCGATTACTAATGCTGCGGTGCTAGAGGATATGAATCGGAAGCTCAAGCATTCTGATGAAGAGCTTGACCTTGTCAACAAGTGGCTTGACGAGGCGCAAGGTGAGCTCTTTGATAAGATGTGTAATTGCTTGGTACCAGATATTGACGATCCGAACTGTATAATAATATTTTAATGTGACGATCCTACAGCTGCTGCCACCGAGGTCGAGGGATTGAGAGAGGCCCTGAAGAAAGCCGGGGCCAAGGCTGCCGCAAAGAAAACAACCGCTGACAAGGCGGTAGCAGAGCTCGAGAAGGCCAAGCTCGCTAGTGAGCAGCACGAGGCTCGAGTAGCCAAGGTGCAAGTGGAACACAAGGATGCCGTCAAGAAGCTTGAGGCCCTTGAGAAGGAGCAGGGGAGCGATCCTCCCAGCTATCCAAGGCGGAGAAGGAGCTCCAGGAGGAGAGGACCGAAGTGCGGGGTGTCCGGGAGGAGCTCTGCCAAGTGGGGTGAATAACAAATGGTAAGAAATACTTACTTCAGAGTGTGTTCGGTGGCAGCAGGTTCTCCTTGCTGATGCGGGTCTGGCACTCCGCATGCATCTTTGCCGAACTTACAAAGAATGTGGCAGCCGCCATGGAGCATTATGCACTCACGAGGAGGACTCCAAGCAGCGGCTCTTCTGGTCACAGTTTCTGGCCTCCGTGCATCTTCCCCTCCCTAGCAACCAGATGAAGCAGCTGATGGAGCTACATCGGATGTCTGAGCTAGCGCTGAAGGATCTATGTCTCCAGCTGTGGCCCGTCAAGCCAATTCCAGAGAGCTACTTTGGCCTGGTGTAGAGGCTGCGTGAAGCGCCGCTCCGCATTGGTGCTGTGAAGTGATCTACATGCCTTGAGGGGGCTAGGCTGGCGTATGCGAAGACCATGGTGAATTGGGCAAAGATTAAGCCGCTGGACATGGCCAGTGGTCCTCCGCCTACAGGAAAGGAGCATCGCCGCCTTGAGCTATACTTTGCACAGGTGATGAAGGGCACGCGGGCAATAGATGGCCAGTGCTCTAAGGATGTAATCATTACGTGATTGTAATAGGTTTATCAACTTGGGCATTTTGCTTTATAATGTGTTCGTCTGACTTATTTTATCTTGTCATGATTTAATTTTGACTCCTGTGGGGCCGTATGTTTATTCTGAAAGCTACCAGTCGTTGTCTTCGGCCCCCGGGGAATATCACGAGGGGTGTTTTGTCTGCACACTGCTACCCTTAGCCAACGTCTTGGTGCCTGGAGGCGGTAGTGCGTGAGCAAAACTAGGCAATCAGACTATTCGGCTTTATTGCTTTCACTTAGCCTTAGGAGCTTGATGGTGGGGGCTAAGGACTAGTCCCCAGTGTTTTGTGATGTACTTGGGAGCCAAGGTCTACCTTTTCCGATCACATGGTTTGTGTTAAGACGAACCCTTCGTGTGACACGATGAAATTGCCAATGATTTTTGGAGTTAAAACTTCATCATCGGATCGCTGACAAGTTCACACCTACTATGACGGTCAGTTTTCGACTTTCTCCTCCCATGGTACTTGACCGGGCGAGCTAGAAGTACAATCGTAGGGGTTCTCCCTTTGCCCTCTTAGCCGATTGTGCAAAACATCAGGGGCAAGCACAGGAGCCGGGTAACACAACTATTGACCCAAGACATAGTTCGGAACTGATGCATATAGTGCCAAATCCGAGACACTGAACACTCATCGGAAAGTGGCGTCGGACTTGGTACACGGAGCTGATGAGGAAATCAAGCTCGTGGTTAATAACCGATCATGTTCTCATGCCGGGTTGTTCAAAGAGCGGAAGGAGAATTGGAAAGGAAGGAGACAGTCGCGAGATGCGGATATCCGAACACCATAAATGGTGTTTTTATTTTTTCTCATAGGACCAAGACGTCTAACCATACAATTCGAACAGCAAAGGCATTTAAAAGAAAAAAGTTTTACAGAGTAAATGTTTATGCAGGGCTTTGATGCGTGAGTCGAAGCCTTAACTATGCCCTGCTGCACGTCTGCGCCTTTGTCGGTGTACTAAGATAGGGGTACCTTAATACCCCAACTTGTGCACGGGCAGTAGCAGCTTCCCGCGGCTGGGCTTACCACGTGCTTGCCGGAAACCTTTCTGGTCCCTATGAAGCCATTCAAAAACAAAGTATACAAGATAGAGGATCAAGGCCCCGGCAAGAGAAGCTTGCCGGGAAGGCCGCACCAGGCTCAAGATTATCACTTTAGCACAAGACCCTGGCAAGAGGAGCTTGCCAGGAAGGCCAAGGAACACATACCTCAAGAGATGCCTCGGCGCATCTTGCGCCCCGGCAAGGTCCGGAGAGCGACAAGCTTCCGGGCCCGGCAAGATCGCTACCCCAGCAAGGTGCTTGCCGGGGAGACCTACGTTGTGTGCCCGCGCTCTAGCTCATCGGCCCACGCGTCGCCCTGGGGCCCTTCCAGGGGCACGTGGCAGATGGCTGTGCAGCTTGGGGCACACGGTGGCAAGCCACGGTGACGAGGCTACTGCCGTGGCGAACGGAGAAGCATGGACAGACACTTTTGGGGTCGACGGCGATGGGCATTTAAAGCCCTTGTCCCCCACTATCAAAGTTAGGTGAAGACCACTGTTCATCCACTGTTCACGCACTATTCCCGCACTGTTACAACTACCACCAAAATTACGCCTTTACCCTCCTCTACGTTGACACCTGTCGGTGACCCCTTTGAGCTATAAAAGGAGGCCCATGCACAACGTAGAAAGGGTTCGAAACCTAGACAACTCTCTCGCTCGGTGTAGCTAGTACTGTAGCTCTTCAAGCTCCCGAGCCCACAAACTCAATACAACCTAAGGCAGGAGTAGGGTTTTACGCGTCCTCGCGGCCCGAACCTGGGTAAACTGCCCGCGTGTGCTCCTCGATCTGCTCTCCGTGCTCCCTCCGCTCCCTTACCGCAACGTAGAAGGGGCTCCGGTCCCATAGGTGCTCGTGGGAGGACAGTTTCCCCCGACATCTTTGGCGCGCCAGGTAGGGGGCGTCGAGGTTGTGCGAACCTGATCCGGCGCTCACACGGGCGCATTCTTCATCAACCTCTCCAGCTTCATCAACTTCATCAGCTACAACGACATGCCTCCGAAGAAGAAGGCTTCGGAGGTCAGAGGCCCGTCTGCGTCGATTCCACCGCCACCAGAACCAACGGTTGGTGGAGGAGACGCCGGCGGAAGGGTGGTCGCCGGCGAGGAAACTCACGGCGCCACCAAGTCCAAAGACAAGACGGACGATCGGGCGAATTCCAAGGCCTCGGTGTCCGTGGACGCGCCACGCCTCTCTCGGGAGGTGCAAGACCCACAGCGGCGTGGTACAGGAGGTACCATACGCTTGCTGGGACGAAGCCAAGCCGGAGGATCGCGGGATGCTCAAGGCCAGCATGCTGGCACGAGCAAGGCGCGGTCGCCGGGGCGGGAACGTGCTCCTTCTAACGCGGTTAGAAGTCCGAGCGCGTCCCGCTCCTCGCACCGCTCGCCGCCGTTCCCCTCTTCTCCAGCAGAAGCTCTAGCAAGAGCACAACTGCTCCTCGATTTCCCTCCAGCGGCAGACAAGGCCGAAGACTGGAGGGCGACTATTCAGAGCCTCATCGCCTTCGCCAACAACGACGCGCCACAGCAGTCGGTAACCTCACGGCCGCGGCAAGTCGATCAAGCGAAGGCCGATGGCGACAAGACCGCCGGGGGTGCAACTACCGTGCACTCCCCGCCGCGGAAGCAGAAATCGCCGCCCCGCCGGATCAACGTCGACGACGACTCCACGGCGTCGTCGGATCCGCGGGCTCGCCGCGATCAGCGCCAAGTCCTAGAAGACAGGCGTCAAGAAGACGCTCGGACTCGCATCGAGCGTCGACGAGAAGCCCGACGACAGTCAGATCAGCGCGCTGGGACCGCTGTCGACGCGCACGCACCCGGTGGACCAGGGGACTTGCCGTACGCGGCAGGTTGTCCTGTGTTCACCCGTGAGCTGCGGCAAGTCCAGTGGCCCAGCATGAAAAACTTCAAGCCCGACGTACCCGAGAAGTACGATGGCAAGACACACCCCTCGGAGTTCCTCAGCATCTACACCATCGCGGTGCAGGCTGCCGGGGGACGCGATGAGAAGATACTAGCTAACTACTTCCCGCTAGTGCTTAAGCCAAACGTCCGCTGTTGGCTTATGCACTTGCCGGAGAACTCCATTTCTTCGTGGGCGGATCTGTGCCACCAGTTTGTTGGCGCCTTCACGGGCGGCCACAAACCCCACGGCCAGGAGAGCGATCTCCACATCCTAGCCCAGAAGGAGGGAGAATCCCTGCGCAAGTACATCCAGAGATTCAGCCGCGTGCAACACAACATTCCCGACGTCCACCCTGCCGCGGTTATCAGCGCGTTCCACCAGAACGTGCGTAACCGCCGCATGAGGGAAGAGATGGCCATGACCAAGATCCGGGATGTCAGCGATCTCTACGCTCTGGCTGACAAGTGCGCGCGCGCCGAAGAGGGGAGGAAACTCCCCGGAGAGGATACTGGCGCAGGAGGAAGCGACAGCGAGGATGCCGCCCGGCAAAGAAGAGCCGGCGGCGGAACAACAGAAAGAAGAAGAACAAGGAGGTGCTGGTTGTCGAGCAGTCTGGCAAGGAGGCTCCCGCCAAGAAGGCACAGGCTGGCGGTTCTGGCAAGGAGCCTGCCCCTGTAGCGGCAGCCGACAAGCAGGACGGCTCCGACAAGCAGTACTGCAAGATCCACCGCACCAAGGGCCATGATCTTCAGAACTACAAGCGGGTCGAGTACCTCGTAGAACAGCAGAAGGCTGAATACGAGCGTCGCGACAAGGAGAAGGCCCAAGGAGGCGGAGGAGAGCCCAGCAAGAAGCGGCCGTTCAATGGCTGGGGAGGACGCCGCGGCAAGGCCAAGCAGCGGCAAGGTGACAGACCTCCCCGGGGCCGGGACAATGATGAGGAAGAAAACGACGATGATGACATGGAAGAAGGAGATAACAGCGAGCAGGAGTTCCAGAAGGCCACAGAGGTTCTGTGTGTCGACGGAGGCGCCTCTCTGCACACTTCCCACCGCCAGCTCAAGCAGTGGGTGCGAGAAGTGAACGCAGCAGAGCCGCCCGTCGAGTCACGCAGGCTGCTGAAGTGGTCCGGCACACCCATCATCTTTGACCTTGAGGACCACCCTGACCGCACCACGGCGGTCGGGTGCTTGCCGATGTTGGTCTCACCAACTATCCGCAACCTCAAGGTCACCAAGATGTTGGTTGACGGCGGGGCCGGCCTGAACTTGATCTCCTCAGCTGTGATCAAGAAGCTACAGATCCCAGACGGCGAGCTCGAAGAAACCGGGTCGTTCCAGGGAATCAACCCGGGAAGGAGCAAGCCGAAGGGCAAGATTACTCTGCCAGTGACCTTTGGCGGGGAGCTCAACTTCAGGACGGAGAGGATCACGTTTGATGTTGCCGATATCCCATTACCATACAATGGGATACTTGGACGTCCTGCCCTCGCCAAGTTCATGGCAGCTTCCCATTATGCCTACAACATACTCAAGATGCCGGGGCCGATAAGCGTCATCTCTGTCCCCGGCGACAAGAAGGACGCGCTTATCTGCGCCGACAAGATCTACCGGGATGCAGCAGCTGCAGCAGAAAGCAACACACTTCCCGCTGAAGCTCCCAGGGGGAAGACCAAGACCAAGTCCGGCAAGAGTTCTGGGGCCCACTCCGGCAAACGCACCTCTTCGGAGTGCTGCGCTGCCGTCGAGGACGCACCATCGAGCTCCACCGGCAAGTGCAAGAAAGGAATGGCGGCTCCACCGGCAACCAAGAAGGTGTCTGCCAAGGAGGACGGCACTAGTGGTACCTTCACCATCAGTGCTACGCTCGACAACAAATAGGAAAGCGCGCTTGTTGCCTTCCTGCGGGTGAATGTCGATCTGTTTGCGTGGCAACCATCTGACATCCCCGGCGTTCCCAGGAAGGTAATTGAGCACAAGCTTGCTGTTTGTCCTCATGCGCGGCCCGTCAAGCAGAAGGTCAGAAAGCAAGCCGTGGAGCGCCAAGAATTCATCGCCGAAGAGATAAAGAAGTTGGAAGCAGCAGGCCTAGTTAGAGGCGTGATCCATCCTACGTGGTTGGCCAATCCAGTGATCGTACGCAAGGCCAATGGGAAGTGGAGACTTTGTATAGACTTCACTGATGTGAATAAAGCATGTCCCAAGGATCCATTTCCCTTGCCGCGTATTGACCAGATTGTTGACTCCACCGCTGGATGTGAGCCGCTTTCCTTCCTTGATGCATACTCAGGTTACCACCAGATATTCATGGCCAAGGAAGATGAAGAGAAGACTGCATTCATTACTCCATGCGGCACATATTGCTTCATACGCATGCCCTTTGGATTGAAGAATGCAGGCTCAACATTTGCAAGGGTGGTGCACACTACTTTTGAGCCACAGATACACAGAAATGTGGAAGCCTACATGGATGATATAGTGGTCAAGAGCAAGAGCAAAGATACCCTGATCCAAGACTTAGAAGAAACCTTTGAGAATCTGTGCAAGATCCAACTCAAGACGAACCCCGAGAAGTGCGTCTTCGGAGTCCCCTCCGGCAAGCTTCTCGGGTTCTTTGTGTCCCAGAGGGGGATTGAAGCCAATCCCGACAAGATAAAAGCCATCGAGCAGATCGAAGCCCCGAAGCGCGTCAAGGATGTAAGAAGACTTGCTGGTTGTGTGGCTGCCCTCAGCAGGTTCATTTCAAAGTCTGCAAAACGCGCCCTGCCTTTCTTCAAAATCTTGAAAAAGGCAGGTCCTATGAAATGGACTCCGGAAGCGGAGGCAGCGCTGCAAGAGTTGAAAGGATACCTGTCCTCTACTCCGATACTTGTCGCACCTAGGCCACAAGAGAAGTTGCTGCTGTATCTAGCGGCAACCAATCAAGTGGTTAGTGCTGCGTTGGTAGCGGAGAGAGAGGCGGATGAGGAACCCACACCTCCGGCAAGCAAATCCAGCGACAAGCAGGGGGCTACTCCGACAAGCTCTGGCCCCGACGAGGACCAGTCTGCGTAGGAACAAGGAGAAGTACGGAAGAAGATGGTGCAGCGCCCAGTGTATTTTGTAAGCTCCCTCCTGCAGGGGGCTAGGTCAAGATACTCTGGGGTACTAAAGTTGCTTTTCGGCCTGCTCATGGCCTCAAGGAAGCTGCGCCATTACTTCCAAGCACACGAGATAACAATGGTCACTTGCTTTCCGTTGAAGAGGATATTGCAGAACCCAGAGGCAACAGGTAGGATCGTCGAGTGGGCACTGGAGCTGTCAAGCTTTGGTCTCAAGTTTGAGAGTACTTCAACCATACGGAGCAGAGCTTTGGCAGAATTCATAGCGGAATGGACCCCAACGCCAGATGAAGAAGTCCAAGAGACAAGCGTCCCCGTCCAAGAAGCGAGCAACGAATGGATGATGTACTTTGATGGTGCTTTCTCGCTGCAAGGCGCCGGTGCCGGCGTGGTACTCATAGCGCCCACCGGAGAGCACCTCAAGTATGTTGTCCAGATGCACTTTCCCAAGGAACAAGCGACAAACAATACTGCTGAGTATGAAGGTCTGCTTGCCGGCCTCAGAATTGCAGCCGAACTTGGGATCAAAAAGTTGATTGTGCGGGGAGATTCACAATTGGTGGTCCGACAAGTGAATAAGAGTTATCAGAGCCCTTTGATGGAAGCTTACGTCGATGAAGTGAGGAAGCTTGAAGAGCACTTTGAAGGTCTGCAAATGGAGCACGTCCCAAGAGCTCAGAATGATACTGCAGATGGCCTCTCAAAGTGTGCTGCAATGAAGTTACCTGTGGAACCAGGGACCTTCCTGCTCAAGTTAACTCAACCATCCGTTACACCATCAGTTGGACAGAACAAAAAGAGAAAGTTGGTCTCCGGCGACTACTTGCCGGCGGATCTTCCCGAAGCCGTCGCCAAGGTCCCCAAGATCAACAGCCGAGATGCTGAGGAACAGTTTGCTCCTGCAGATCCAAGGGTCTGTGCAGTTGAAGCAGGCGTTCCCGACAAGCCCTGCCCCGACAGGCTTGCCGGGGGACCATCAGCTCCGGCAGAGCCGGAGGTTCTTGCCGTAGAAGCTGGGGTTCCTGCAGCAGCCCTCATGCCTTTAGTCCTTGCCGTTGAGCCTCGGGCTCCAGCATGGGCACAACAGATCGTCCGTTTTCTGCAAACTGGAGAACTTCCCGATGAGCCAGAAGAGATAGAGAAAATAACCAGGCAGTCAAGTATGTACCAGTTCGTTGACAATGAACTGTACAGAAGAAGACTCAACGGTGTCAGGTTGAAGTGCATTTCCAGAGAAGATGGACAGAAGCTGTTGGCAGAAATACATGGAGGCATATGTGGCCACCACATTGGCGCAAGGGCACTTGCCGGGAAGGCGTTCCGGCAAGGGTTCTTCTGGCAAGAAGCCCTCCAAGATGCAACTGCACAAGTAACCAAGTGTGAAGCGTGCCAGTTCCATGCCAAGCAAATTCACCAGCCAGCTCAAGCTCTCCAGACGATTCCTTTGTCCTGGCCCTTTTCGGTCTGGGGGCTCGATATCCTTGGCCCCTTCCCCCGTGCTGTCGGGGGCTTTGAGTACTTGTACGTAGCAATCGACAAGTTCACAAAGTGGCCAGAAGTGGAACCAGTGAGAAAGGTGATAGCACAGTCAGCAGTCAGGTTCTTCAGAGCGATTGTTTGCCGTTTCGGAATCCCTAACAGGATCATCACCGACAACGGCACACAGTTCACAAGTCGCACCTTCATGCAGTACGTCCAAGACCTTGGCGCCAAGGTCTGCTTCGCTTCTGTTGCTCACCCGAGGAGCAATGGTCAAGCGGAGAGGGCCAATGCTGAAGTGCTGCGCGGGCTCAAGACAAGAACCTTCGACAGGCTGCGCAAGTGCGGAACAAACTGGATAGAGGAGTTGCCGGCGGCTCTTTGGTTAATCAGGACGACACCAAATCGAGCCACCGAACAGACACCCTTTGCTCTTGTCTATAGAGCAGAGGCAGTTCTCCCCACGGAACTCATATACGGATCTCCTCGAGTGCTCGCTTATGATGAGCTCGAGCAAGAGCAACTGCGACAAGATGATGCATTGCTCCTTGAGGAGGAACGTCTCCAGGCTGCTGTACGAGCTGGTCGATACCAGCAAGCCTTGTGTCGCTACCATAGCCGCAAGGTCAAGGCCAGGAGTCTCGAGGAAGGCGACCTTGTTCTTCGGCGTGTTCAGTCCACCAAGAATTCCAACAAGTTGACGCCGAGGTGGGAAGGCCCTTATCGGGTGAGGCAAGTCACAAGGCCCGACGATGTCCGCCTTGAGACCGAAGAAGGCTTATCGGTGAGCAACTCCTGGAACATAGAGCATCTTCGCAAGTTTCACCCGTAAGGTGCGGTTGCCGTGATCCGCTCCGGCAACCACCTTTTGTACGAGTCTTGCCGCTGTTGCATGTAAACCTTTGTACAAAGCCGAGCGCAGACCCCGTGCATCAGTAAAGCTTTTGTGCTTCGCGCTATTTGTCGTTTTCATGCTTTTCTTTGTTATTTGCATGCATTGATTGACACCTTGTGCAACGCACAACCCCGGTAAGCATTAGCAAGCCGTGAGGACCTATACTTGTTTTTCCTCCTCTTTTTCTTTCCCTCTTAAGCAGAAGGAATATTCCTCGCGCACAAGTTTGCCGGGGGGGGGGATGAGATGGAGGATGAACCAAGTGCTGTTCAAGAAAGAGAAGCCTTATCAGGGAGCAAACAATCTATGAAAGCTAAGTTACCAAAGTTTGAGTAATTCAAATTTTTTAAATTTTAGTTATCTTCCTTGAACAACCACACTTTGTATGGAAAACCTGTGCGCGGAGGAACCTACCCGTGGCTAGCCGCGCCCTTATTCTGTTTCGAGCACGCTCAACGGCCTAAGTGAGCTGCGACAAGTGTCGCGCCCTTACTTCGTTTTCGAGTTCGCTCAGCAGCCTAAGTGTGCTGCGACTAGCTGCGGCAAGGTTGCTTGCCGACGAGGTCTTTGCCAGCAGGCTGCTAAGAGTCCAGCACTCAGCGCTCGCGGCAAGGGCCCCTTGCCGGCAAGTCCCCTAAAAGCGTAGGGTAAAAAGCATACAAAGTGGAGGACCAAAAGCAAGGGAGATAACACTGCATTGTTCGCTCGAAATAAGATTGTATATTACAAAGATAGCTTGCCGCTGTTCTAATCAACTACTGCCTATGACTAAATTGGCAGTGGCAAGGAAAGCAGAAAGGAAAAGAATCTAGTCTACGCGATCGCCTTCATGCCTCGTGATCTTGCTCACCTTGGCGACAATGTGGGCAACCTGCGCCTTCAACGCCTCCTGGTCAGCTTCGGGCGGCAAGGATCGGAGGACGTTGACGAGGTTGATGCCGGGGTTGCGGTAGACGATCTTCGACAAGACACGCTCCAGGGTGCCCATGCAGAGCCGACGCGCCTCGTCGGCCAGCTGCACAGAGATCTTCTCCCGCAGCCGCGCAAGCGCCGGCGCAATTCCCCGGAAGAACAGGCTCAACTTGGCGCTGTGGGGGAGATTCTCGTCCGGAGAATAAACGAGATGCTCCGCTTTTAGCGCCATCATCTCCGCGTCAATATTGGCGGCGGAGGTAACCAGCTCATCAGTCCACTGCTCCACTGCCCGGCCTTGATACGTCTCCAACGTATCTATAATTTTTATTGTTCCATGCTATTATATTATCCTTCTAGGATGTTTCATGGGCATTAATATACATTTTTACATGATTTTTGGGACTAACCTATTAACCCAGAGCCCAGTGCCAGTTTATGTTTTTCTCCTGTTTTAGAGTATCGCAGAAAAGGACGGAGCCCAATTGACCTAAAACTCAACTGAGGACGTTTTTGGACCAGAAGAAGACCAGAGAGTACCGGAGGAGGACCTGAAGGTCCACGGGCTGCCCATGAGGTGGGGAGCACGCCCTCCCCCCTAGGCGTGCCCCCTACCTCGTGGACAGCCTGGAGACCCCCTTTACTTGCCCTCGACTCCAACACCTCCTATATATACCGAAACCTCCGGAAAATAACCTAGATCGGGAGTTCCACTGCCGAAAGCCTTTGTTGCCACCGAAAACCAATCTAGACCCGTTCTGGCACCCTACCAGAGGCGGAATCCCTCTCCGGTGGCCATCTTCATCATCCCAGCGCTCCCCATGACGAGGAGGGAGTAGTTCACCCTCGGGGCTGAGGGTATGTATCAGTAGCTATGTGCTTGATCTCTCTCTCTCTCCCTCTCTCTCTCTCTCTCTCTCTCTCGTGTTCTTGAGATGGCACAATCTCGATGTATCACGAGCTTTGCTACTATAGTTTGATCTTATGATGTTTCTCCCCCTCTACTCTCTTGTGATGAATTGAGTTTTCCCTTTGAAGTTATCTTATCAGATTGAGTCTTTAAGTATTTGAGAACACTTGACGTATGTCTTGCATGTGCTTATCTATGGTGACAATGGGATATCACGTGATCTACTTGATGTATGTCTTGGTGATCAACTTGCGGGTTCCGTGACCTTGGGAATCTATGCATAGGGGTTGGCACACGTTTTTGTCTTGACTCTCCGGTAGAAACTTTGGGGCACTCTTTGTAGTTCATTGTGTTGGTTGAATAGATGAATCTGAGATTGTGTGATGCATATCGTATAATCATGCCCATAGATACTTGAGGTGACAATGAAGTCTCTAGGTGACGTTAGGGTTTTGGTTGAATTGTGTCTTAAGGTGTTATTCTAGTATGAACTCTATGATAGATCGAACGGAAAGAATAGCTTCGTGCTATTTTACTATGGACTCTTGAATAGATTGATTAGAAAGGATAACTTTGAGGTTGTTTCGTACCCTTCCATAATATCTTTGTTTGTTCTCCGCTATTAGTGTCCTTGGAGTGACTCTTTGTTGCATGTTGAGGGATAGTTATATGATACCGTTATGTTATTATTGTTGAGAGAACTTGCACTAGTGAAAGTATGAACCCTAGGCCTTGTTTCTACACATTGCAACACCACTTATGCCAACTTTTATCAATAGTTACCTTGCTGTTTTTATATTTTCAGATTACAAAAACCTATATCTACTATCCATATTGCACTTGTATCACCATCTCTTCGCCGAACTAGTGCACCTATACAATTTACCGTTGTATTGGGTGTGTTGGGGACACAAGAGACTCTTTTTTATTTGGTTGCAAGGTTGTTTGAGAGAGACCATCTTCATCCTACGCCTCACACGGATTGATAAACCTTAGGTCATCCACTTGAGGGAAATTTGCTACTGTCCTACAAACCTCTACAATTGGAGGCCCAACAACGTCTACAAGAAGAAGGTTGTGTAGTAGACATCAAGCTCTTTTCTGGCGTTGTTGTCGGGGAGATGAGTGCTTGAAGGTATATCTTTAGATCTTGCAATCTAATCTTTTAGTTTCTTGTTTTATCACTAGTTTAGTTTATAAAAGAAAACTACAAAAAAATGTAATTACGGTTGCCTCATGTGTTTCATCTTTTTAATATCTTTCGTGAAAATGATGGGAAGGAAAATTGTGCTCAAGTACTAGAAGAGGAATTACATAGAATGCTTGGCACTAAAAACTTGAATGATGTGCATGATTGCAATGTTGTTAGTGTGAATTCTTCAAATATTCATAGTAATAATGATGATTGCACTAGTCATGATGAAAATATCTCTTATAAGCATGTCGATTTTTGTGGAGTGCATAGAGTTTGCAAGTACGTACCAAATAGGGAAGATAGATTTTGCAAGAGACATAAGTATTTAGAAACTAAATGGTTACAAGAAAGGCTAGATGATGGTGCTGAAAATTAAATATGTCTTAGCCATACTTGTGAACTTTGCAATGAATGTGGTCATTCAACTCTCCAATGCAAATTGTTTCATGATCGAATCGTGTCCAAAAATTGTGATTACTTGATTTCTTTTGCACATCATAATGAACTTAGCTTGCTTTCGGGCTATGATGAAATCAAATGTAGAACTAAGCATCTTCCAGGATTTGCTCTTGATAAACTTCTTGATTTTGATCTAGAGGAAATACATATGTATTGTGCGGTGAATTGCATCGAAAATCCTTATATTGCCAATTAGCTTAAGACAAGAAAACAAATAGGAGATGAAGATAATACTAATGAAAGGGAATATATTTCCCAATATCCTCCTATAATTTCTTATGATGAATCAGGTAACGAGGAGGAGCCTTCTATTCAACCAATCTCATTAATAAAGAGCTCCGAAAAGAAGATTAAACCCACACATAATGTGAAGAATAAAAAGAAAATACGAAGAAGCAAAGGTAAAGAGGTATCCCTTCCAAATGATGTTGCTCCTATTACTCATTGTGATGATGATAATTGCTATACTATCGGTGCTATCCATACTATTAATGATGAGAGCGATTATGCTTATGATATGAAAAGGCCCAAGCTTGGGGAAGCTATGTTTGATGAGAATGACATGTTTGAGAATTTATTTGCTGCAATTAATGTTTGTCCCAAGCTTGGGGATGCTACGTTTGATGAAGAAGATATTTTTAGTTCCCCAAGTTTTGGCGTGCAAATTTATTATGATGTAAGCATGCCTCCTACTTATGATGATTATTGTGATGACACTTATGACATAAAAAGTAGTGATGATTATATTTATAAAGCTTGTCATAATTATGATTACCCTTTTTATGAACATTACTCTTTTAATGTGGAAACAATCTATAGTATTCAAGTCTCTTATGATACTCCCACTATTCCGAATGAGAAGAATTTTGCTTATGTGGAGAGTAGTAAAATTTCTATGCAAGTAGATCATGAAAATAATGCTTTATGTGCTGGTTATATGGTTGAATTCATTCATGATGCTACTGGAAATTATTATGAGAGAGGATCATATGCTTGTAGGAATTGCAATAATATCAAGTTTCCTCTCTATGTGCTTACAGTTTTGAAGCTATGCTTGTTTTGCTTCCCTATGCTAGTTTATTATTGTTCCCATAAGTTGTTTGCTCACAAAAAATCCCTATGCATAGGAAGTGGGTTAGGCTTAAATGTGCTAGTCATATTCTTCATGATGCTCCCGCTATGTTTCAATTCTTATCTTTTATGCGAGCATCATTGAAATCATTGTGCCTAGCTAGGGGCGTTAAACGATAGCGCTTGTTGGGAGGCAACCCAATTTTATTTTCTTTGCTTTTGCTTCTGTTTAGGTATAAATATAGCATCTAGCTTTTGTTTAGATGTGGTTTTGTGTTTTAATTAGTGTTTGTGCCAAGTAGAACCTTTGGGAAGAGACTTGCGTGAAGTTTATGCGATAATGCTATAAAAAACAGAAACTTTAGCGCTCACGAGATTAGCTACAATTTTTTACTGGAGAGTGATTTTTAGTTGATTCTTTTTGAAGATGATTACTAGAAAAATTCCTCACGTCCACCAATTTATTTCAGAATTTTTAGAGTTACAGAAGTATTTGAAAGTTACAGATTGCTACAGACTATTCTGTTTTTGACAGATTCTGTTTTCATTGTGTTGTTTGCTTATTTTGATGAATCTATGAGTAGTATCGGAGGGTATGAACCATAGAGAAGTTGGAATACAGTAGACATTACACTAATATGAATTTAGAATGAGTTCACAACAGTACCTAAGTGGTGGTTTTATTTTCTTATACTAACGGAGCTTATGAGTTTTCTGTTGAGTTTTGTGTTGTGAAGTTTCAAGTTTTGGGTAAAGATTCGATGGACTATGGAATAAGGAGTGACAAGAGCCTAAGTTTGGGGATGCCCAAGGCACCCCAAGGTAAAATTCAAGGATAACAAAAAGCCTAAGCTTGGGGATGCCCCGGGAAGGGACCCCCTCTTTCGTCTTGGTTCATTGGTAACTTTACTTGATGCTATATTTTTATTCACCGCATGATATGTGTTTTGCTTGGAGCGTCAATTTGTTTTATTTTGTTTTGCTTGCTGTTTGAATAATGTCCCAAGATCTGAAATCCTTAAATGCTATAGAGTCTTCACATAGTTACATAATTATTCAGCTACTCATTGATCTTCACTTATGTCTTTTGAATTAGTTTGTTGTTTGCTCTAGTTCTTCACTTATATCCTTGTAGAGCACGGCGGTGGTTTTATTTTGTAGAAATTATTGATCTCTGATGCTTCACTTATATCTATTTGAGAGTCTTTTAGAACAACATTAATGTGCTTTGGTTATAAAACTAGTTCTGATATGATAAGCACCCAAGAGGGATATAATAAAAACTATCATAAAAAGTGCATTGAATACTATGAGAAGTTTGATACTTGATGATTGTTTTGAGATATGAGGATAGTAATATTAGGGTCATGCTAGTATAGTGGTTGTGAATTTGAGAAATATTTATGTTAAGGTTTGTAACTCCCGTAGCATGCACGTATGGTAACCGTTGTGTGACAAATTTGAAGCATGAGGTATTTCATTGAGTGTCATCCTTTGTGTGGAGGTCGGGATCGGGCGATGGTTAACTCCTACCAACCCTTCCCCTAGGAGCATGCGTGTAGTACTTTGTTTTGATGACTTGTAGATTTTTGCCATAAGTATGTGAGTTCTTTATGACTAATGTTGAGTCCATGGATTATACGCACTCTCACCCTTCCGCCATTGCTAGCCTCTCTTGTACCGCGCAATTTTCGCTAGTACCATACACCCACCATATACCTTCCTCAAAAAAGCCACCATACCTACCTATCATGGCATTTCCATAGCCATTCCGAGATATATTGCCATGCAACTTTCCACCATTCCGTTTATTATGACACGCTTCATCATTGTCATATTTCCATGCATGATCATGTAGTTGACATCGTATTCGTGGCTAGGCCAGCATGCAAATTTTTTCATACATGTCACTCCTGATTCATTGCACATCCCGGTACACCACCGGAGGCATTCATATAGAGTCATACTTTGTTTTAGTATCGAGTTGTAATATTGAGTTGTAAATCAATAGAAGTGTGATTATCATCATTATTAGAGCATTGTCCCAAAGAAAAAAGAAAAAGAAAAAAAATAAAAAAAAAGAAGGAAAGGCCAAAGAAAAAAAAGAAAGGCCCAAATAAAAGTAAAAAAAGAAAAAAAAAAGAAAAAAAAGGGACAATGCTACTATCTTTTTCCACACTTGTGCTTCAAAGTAGCACCATGATCTTCATGATAGAGAGTCTCTTGTTTAGTCACTTTCGTATGCTAGTGGGAATTTTCATTATAGAACTTGGCTTGTATATTCCAATGATGGGCTTCCTCAAACACCCTAGGTCTTCGTGAGCAAGCAAGTTGGATGCACACCCACTTAGTTTCTTTTGTTGAGCTTTCATACATTTATAGCTCTAGTGCATCCGTTGCATGGCAATCCCTACTCACTCAGATTGATATCTATTGATGGGCATCTCCATAGCGCATTGATATGCCTAGTTGATGTGAGACCATCTTCCTCTTTTGTCTTCTCCACAAACACCACTCTATTCCACATAGTGCTATGTCCATGGCTCACGCTCATGTACTGCGTGAAAGTTGAAAAAGTTTGAAAACATTAAAGTATGAAACAAGTGCTTGGCTGAAACCGGGGTTGTGCATGATTTGAGTATTTTGTGTGACAAAGATGGAGCATAGCCTAACTATATGATTTTGTAGGGATGAACTTTCTTTGGCCAAGTTATTTTGAGAAGACATGATTGCTTTGTTAGTATGCTTGAAGTTTTATTATTCTTATGTCAATAATAAACTTTTGTCTTGAATCTTTCGTATCTGAACAGTCATGCCACAATAAATAAAATTGCATTGAGAATTATGATAGGTAGCATTCCACATCAAAAATTCTGATTTTATCATTTACCTACTCGAGGACGAGCATGAATTAAGCTTGGGGATGCTTGATACGTCTCCAACGAATCTATAATTTTTTTATTGTTCCATGCTATTATATTATCCTTCTAGGATGTTTTATGGGCTTTAATATACACTTTTATATGAATTTTGGGACTAACCTATTAACCCAAAGCCCAGTGCCAGTTTATGTTTTTCTCCCGTTTTAGAGTATCACAGAAAAGGAATATCAAACGGAGCCCAATTGACCTGAAACTCAACAGAGGGCGTTTTTGGACCAGAAGAAGACCAGAGAGTACCGGAGGAGGACCAGAAGGTCCACAGGTTGCCCATGAGGGTGGGGGGGCGCGCCCTCCCCCGTGGGCGTGCCCCCTGCCTCGGGGACAGCCCGGAGACCCCCTTTACTTGCCCCGACTCCAACACCTCCTATATATACTGAAACCTCCGGAAAATAACCTAGACCGGGAGTTCCGCCACCGAAAGCCTCTGTTGCCACCGAAAACCAATTTAGACCTGTTCTGGCACCCTGCCGGAGGGGGAATCCCTCTCCGGTGGCCATCTTCATCATCCCGGCGCTCTCCATGACGAGGATGGAGTAGTTCACCCTCGGGGTTGAGGGTATGTATCAGTAGCTATGTGTTTGATCTCTCTCTCTCTCTCTCGTGTTCTTGAGATGGCACGATCTTGATGTATCGCGAGCTTTGCTACTATAGTTGGATCTTATGATGTTTCTCCCCCTCTACTCTCTTGTGATGAATTGAGTTTTCCCTTTGAAGTTATCTTATCGGATTGGGTCTTTAAGGATTTGAGAACACTTGATGTATGTATTGCATGTGCTTATCTCTGGTGACAATGGGATATCATGTGATCTAGTTGATGTATGTTTTGGTGATCAACTTGCGGGTTCCGTGACCTTGGGAATCTATGCATAGGGGTTGGCACACGTTTTCGTCTTGACTCTCCAGTAGAAACTTTGGGGCACTCTTTGAAGTTCTTTGTGTTGGTTGAATAGATGAATCTGAGATTGTGTGATGCATATCGTATAATCATGCCCACTGATACTTGAGGTGACAATGGAGTATCTAGGTGACATTAGGGTTTTGGTTGATTTGTGTCTTAAGGTGTTATTCTAGTACGAACTCCATGATAGATCGAACGGAAAGAATAGCTTTGTGCTATTTTACTACGAACTCTTGAATAGATCGATCAGAAAGGATAACTTTGAGGTGGTTTTGTACCCTACCATAATCTCTTCGTTTGTTCTCTGCTATTAGTGACCTTGGAGTGACTCTTTATTGCATGTTGAGGGATAGTTATATGATCCAGTTATGTTACTATTGTTGAGAGAACTTGCACTAGTGAAAGTATGAACCCTAGGCCTTGTTCTACACATTGCAACACCGTTTATGCTCACTTTTATCTTTAGTTACCTTGCTGCTTTTATATTTTCATATTACAAAAACTATATCTACTATCCATATTGCACTTGTATCACCATCTCTTCGCCGAACTAGTGCACCTATCCAATTTACCATTGTATTGGGTGTGTTGGGGGACACAAGAGACTCTGTTATTTGGTTGCAGGGTTGTTTGAGAGAGACCATCTTCATCCTACGCCTCCCATGGATTGATAAACCTTAGGTCATCCACTTGAGGGAAATTTGCTACTGTCCTACAAACCTCTGCACTTGGAGGCCCAACAACCTCTACAAGAAGAAGGTTATGTAGTAGACATCGGGCCTCACGACTGCCCATGGTATTTTGAGCGCGAAATTGTGCTGACGAGGGACGTGGAGCGCGAAGATTTTTGGCTTGCCATGGAGCACGCATCCCTATTTGTGACGAACGCATGCGGGTTCCCATGATGGGGAACGGGTTAGGACCCGTTTGTTGTTGTCGCCGGCCTTTACAGCGGGCCGGTATCGAGACCCGTATGGGCCCAATTTTTCCTCGGCCGCTAGGGCCGCAGTGTGCTCTTCGGTCCAAAGTGAGCGTTCTGTGTTGTCATTGATGGTTATGATGCCCGAAGGACCGGGCATCAACTTGAAGTACGCGTAGTGCGGAACGGCATTGAATTTAGTGAACATTAATCAGCCGAGGAGGGCATGATAGCCGCTGCGAAAAGGTGCAATTTTGAAGATCAAGTCCTCGCTTCGGAAGTTATCTGGAGAGCCGAACACTACTTCAAGCGTTACCATGCCTGTGCAGCTGGCCTCCACTCTTGGAATGACCCCCTTGAAGGTGGTAATACTGGGTTTGATCCTTGATGGATCGATCCCCATCTGCGCCTTTGCTTCTGAGGGGTGGGGTTG
>LR738715.1:585620244-585664550 GCA_902687465.1 Secale cereale
ATTGATCCCCGTACCGTCTGACGACAAGGTGATTCCGATGTTCGGGTTGGCCAAACACATGGTGCAGACCTATTGACGTAGGCCTCACGACTGCCCACGGGAGCGTGAAATTGTGCTGACGAGGCACGTGGAGCACAAAGATTTTGGGCATGCCGTGGGGCGCACATCCCTATTTGTGACGAATGCATGCGGGTTCCCATGACGGGGAACGGGTTCGGACCCGTTTGCTGTTGTCACCAGCCTTTACGGCGGGCCGTTATCGGGACCCGTATGGGCCGTTTTTTTTTCTCGACCACTAGGGCCGTAGTGTGCTCTTCGGTCCTAAGTGAGCGTTCTATGTTGTCATTGATAGTTATGATGCCCGAAGGACCAGGCATCTTCAACTTGAGGTACGCGTAGTGCAGAAAGACATTAAATTTAGTAAATGTTGTTCGGCCGAGGAGGGCGTGATGGCCACTGCGAAAAGGTGCAATATCGAAGATCAAGTCCTCGCTTCGGAAGTTGTCTGGAGAGCCGAACACTACTTCAAGCATTACCGTGCCTGTGCAGGGGGCCTCCACTCCCGGAATGACCCCCTTGAAGGTGGTGTTACTAGGTTTGGTCCTTGACGAATCAATCCCCATCTTCCTCACTGTGTCTTCACATATCAGACTGAGGCTACTATCTCCGTCCATAAGGACTCTAGTGAGGTGGAATCCGTCGATGATGGGGTCAAGCACTAAGGCTGCGGACCCTCCATGGCGTATGCTGGTCGGGTGATCCCTGCGATCGAAAGTGGTCGGGTGATCCCTGGCGCCCACCGTGGGGCTATCGCACGATGGTTTCAAGTTCTTGAAAGGCAGCTTTGAAGGACTCAAGGGCTACGCAGTGGGCCGGATGACTAAGAGTCGTCGCGGCAAGATCTACATCGATGATGCAGGCTCGGGCCCCGAGGCCGATTCAATCGAATATGGGTACCGGGTCCCCTTTGGCGGCATCCACGTCTTCATTGGCAAGATTGGCGAACCGGACATCTTCCCCAACATCGTCGAGCCGGCTCAGCGTGCGAGATCTGCCCAGATTCAGCCTGCCGTGAAGCATGTTTTCTTCGGAGCAGTTCTCGGAGTACAAGCTGAAGATGGATTGGACTCTGGCGGTGAGACTGTTATCTATTCTGGTGATGAGTCGTCCTCTGGAGAGACAGAATCTTTATACCTGTTGCAGGATGGCCGGTCTGAGGGCTGTTCCGATGGTGGCAGTATTCCGGACCCCCTTGAACAGCCAAACCGGGTTGCCGTTTTCATGGCGGGATCACAGTCTATGCAGGAGTCATCAACTACAGCAGCGCTAACATCAGATACAGTGGGGGCTAGGGCTGGAGGCCCTCGTCCGTCACCAGCCGAGACTTTTTCCACCTTGGTTGATACTTTGACAACACTATTAACAGCAGAGGTGGCCCAGACCGATAAAGCACAACATGATGCGCAAGTCGCTCAGGTGAAAGGCCAGATAGATCAAGCCAAATTGGACCTAGCTGGTGAGAATACCAGGATAGTTGCGAAGCAGGCCGAGCTGGACGCTCAGGCTTTTCGACTCATGTTGGATCAGACCGCTTCACAGGAGGTAATGATGAGAAGGCAACGATCTCGCCTACCGCCGGTTTACGATGCAAGGAACCTTTTTAGCATGCCAGGGGCAGGAACCAGTAACCAGCCAGAGGTAAACCGGGGGGAGCGCCGGGCATAGGAGCATCAGTTCAGCCGCAAGCCGCGGAGCCAACCCGCCGGGTCGTCCCGTCACAGCATGTACCCACCCCTCCCGGTCATTACTACAATCCATTGGATAATATAGTTGCAGCCGCTTCACGACTGGCCACCCTTCCCATTGAAGTAATGCCCCCCATAGCAGTGGAGGCACGGAGGGCCAGGGAGTTGCTGGAAACGGCGTTAAACCAACAGCAAGCTTATTCTCACAGCCGTGAGAGAATTCACTCCACCCCTCGCCCAAGCCGGAGTTACACCAGGCGCCTAGATGAACCAACCGTATCAAGCAGCGCGCGGAGACGTAACCCGCCGCGGAGGGATGATCTGGTTGGAGGAGAAGCGAACGCTCAGAACGTGGTGGATCAGGGCAGGCAGCGCCGGGAGGCCGATATAGCAGCGCAGCACGAAGCCCGTCAGGCAACGCCGGTTTGTCCTTCTACCTCAGTTGAACCAGGGGTTATGTCTAGCTCCCTGGGAGTGCCTTGTCTTACTCCCGCTTTGCGCAACGTGAAACTGCCCAAGGATTTCAAAGGACCGCGCAAGGTGCCCAACTATACTGTGGACCTATCTCCTGACACATGGATTGAAAGCTATGAGATGGCAATGGAGATGCTGGATGTAGATGATGTAGCGTGCGCCAAGTATTTTACTATGATGTTGGAGGGTACAACTCGCACTTGGCTGAAGGGCTTGCCACCCAATTCTATCGAATCATGAGCTGAATTGCGCCGCCGGTTTATCAATAATTTCAAAGACACATGCAAACAGCCAATGTCTGTCGTTGATTTAGCGACATGTGTTCAAGGAGAGAACTAGTCTACAAGCCATTGGGTACGTCGAGTGTCAGAGATCCTACACTCTTCCAACAACATCAACCCAAGCACAGCAGTTGTAACCTTGGAAGGCAATTGCCGGTTTGAACCTTTGAAACTAAAATTGGGATGGCTCAAATGCAATTGTGATGAGACGGGGACTCTCATGGGCGCTTTAGTGAAATATGCGGATTCAGAATTCAGATAGTACAAATACCCAGACTCCGATAATGACAAGTCAGGGAAGGTAAGCAAGAATGGTAAAGCACCGCAACCCAACCCGGTGAGTCAAGGATACAAGGGCAAGCATAAAGCGGATAGTTGCTCGGATTTTGTGGCTAACACCAATGCACAGGAGAACGACCAACGCCGTAAGGGTAGACCGCCCCCGCGGAATGGGAGGCCGCCCATCAACCTGGAACGCCAGATGAACATCCCTTGCCCGAGGCACGGTACGGCGGAAAAACTAGCTACGCATCTCTGGAAGGACTGCTTTATTATGAAGGAAATCATGAACCGGTCCCAGTATGATCATGGACCATCCGGCGGATCAGGCCCTGGCTTCCATGGGCCGGGTTATCAAGGCAATGGGTCCGGTTCAGGGTACCAAGGTAATCACAGCAACCAAAACTGGCACAATCAGCCTAACCAGCATCACGGTCAGGGTGGTTATAACAATCAACACAACCAGCAGCATGGTCAGGGTGGTTATAACATTCAGGGCAATCAGCAGCAGCAGCAGTCCGAATATCAGAGTAATCCGAAACAGTTGAGTAGTGGGCAGTACCACGGCTTCACCACAAGCCTATGTAAGCATGATCAGTAGGTTTACATGAGGGCGGTACATTCCGTTGAACCGGCGGCGCCATGATGCCTGCGTTGGTTAGAACAGCCCATTACATGGAGCCGAGAGGATCATCCGCCCTGGGTTGATAATCCGGGTCAGTTGGCTCTGGTGGTGGCACCCCATGTAGGGGGCTACAAGTTTACCAAGGTACTTATGGACGGAGGCAGCAACGTCAACATCTTGTATTATGAGACTTTTCGGCGCATGGGGCTGATAGATAAAAGGCTTCGGCAATCCAACACAGTTTTCCATGGTGTGGTGCCCGGTAAATCGGCATATCCAGTTGGTAAGATAGACTTGGAGGTCACTTTTGGCGATGAGCATGATTCCAAGTCTGAGACTTTGACCTTTGAAGTGGTAAAGATCAGGAGCCCGTATCACGCCCTGTTGGGGCGGCCGGTTTATGCTAAATTCATGGCAAGGCCGTGTTATGTTTATCTACAGCTCAAGATGCCAGGCCATAAGGGAACCATAACAGTCCATGGGAGCCGCAAAATTGCTTTGGAGTGCGAAGAAGGTGATGCAGCTTATGCTGAGGCAGTTTGTGCAACTGAGGAGCTAAAGTTTCATAAAGATAATGTTGATCCGGCAGATATGTCTCCACTGAAAAAGCCAACCACAGAACATGATCCGGCCTTGAAGTTCAAATCAGCTGAAGAAACCAAGCAGGTTGACTTTGTTCCGGGCGATTCATCTAAGCAGTTCACCATCAGTGCTAACCTAGACCCAAAATAGGAAAGCGCGCTCATCGAGTTCATCCGTGGGAATCGGGACATTTTTGCATGGAAACATTCTGACATGCGAGGTGTACCAAGGGAACTCGCTAAGCACACTCTCAACATTGATCCTAAGTTCAAACCGGTTAAGCAATTTCTGCTCCGCTTCAACGAATAAAGGCGCAAGGCTATTGGTGAAGAAGTGGCTAGGCTCTTAGCAGCAGGCTTTATAATCGAGGTATTTCATCCAGAGTGGTTGGCTAATCCGGTGCTGGTGCTTAAGAAAAATGGCACTTGGCGAATGTGTGTTGATTACACAGATCTGAACAAGGCTTGCCCAGCTGATCCCTTTGCCCTCCCCCTTATTGATTAGATCATTGATGCTACGGCGGGTTGCGAGCGCCTAAGTTTCTTGGACGCATATTCAGGTTATCATCAGATCAAGATGGCAGTTAAGGACCAGGAAAAGACGGCCTTTATAACACCCTTTGGAGCCTTCTGCTATGTATCTATGCCATTTGGGCTTAAGAGTGCCCAGGCAACCTATCAGCGTTGTGTGCAGAACTGCCTCCATGGACAAATTGGGCAGAATGTTCATGCATATGTGGATGACATTGTGGTGAAATCCAGGAAGGAGGAAACATTAATAACAGACTTGAAAGAAACCTTTGATAATCTCCAGGTTTACAAAACGATGCTTAATTCGGACAAATGTGTTTTTGGTGTTCCAGCAGGCAAGCTCCTAGGGTTCTTAGTATCAAACAGAGGAATTGAAGCTAATCTGGAGAAGATCAAGGCAATTACATCCTTGGCTAAACCGGCGTGCATCAACGATGTCCAACACTTGGCAGCCGCATTGCGGCGCTCAGCCGGTTTATCAGCCATTTGGGGGAGAAGGCTATCCCGCTTTATCAGATGATGAAAAAGACAGATCGCTTTGTCTGGAGTGATGCTGCTGATGCTGCGTTCGAAGAATTGAAGAAGCAATTAGCAGAACTGCCAGTCCTTGCTGCGCCAGTTGATAATGAGCCGCTGTTGTTATATGTGGCTGCTAACGCCTGTGTTGTAAGCATTGCCATTGTGGTAGAACGTAAGGAGGCACGCAAAGAATATCCGGTTCAACGGCCGGTTTACTATATCAGTGATGTGCTCATTGAATCAAAGAAGCGATACCCGCATTGGCAGAAACTGGTGTACGGAGTCTTCATGGCAAACTGGAAACTAAAGCAGTACTTTCAAGGCCATCCAATCACTGTGGTCACTTCAGCTCCTCTGGAGGATATAATCCAGAACAGGGAGGCGACTGGTCAGGTTGCAAAGTGGGCCATTGAGCTTAGTCCTCACGGTTTGAAGTATGTGCCCCGTACTGCGATAAAATCCCAAGCACTGGTGGACTTCATCAACGATTGGACAGAGTTGCAAGCACCAGAGGAAAAACCGGATCACACATATTGAACTATTCACTTTGACGGATCCAGGCAATTGGAGGGCTCGGGGGCTGGAGTCGTATTAACTTCCCCACGAGGTGATAAGTTCTGTTACGTCCTCCGGTTAATGTTCCCTTGTACTAACAATGCAGCTGAGTATGAAGCTCTCCTCCATGGTCTGCGGATGGCCAAGGAGATGAATTTAAGCCGGGTTAAATGCTTTGGCGATTCAAACCTGGTTGCTCAACAGGTGTCCGGTAAGTGGGATTCTAAGGATCCACTTATGGCAGCGTATTGACGAGAGGTAGACAGTGTTGTTGGACACTTCAAGGGTTATCAAGTGGATCATATAGACCGGCGAAAGAATGAAGCGGCTGATGCATTAAGCCGGTTGGGTTCTCAACGTAAACCGGTTCCACCCAATACCTTCCTAGATGTATGACACAATCCGTCGGTGCAGTTACCTTCAGAAGAGGACTTGGTTGTTCCTGATCCAGAGGCACAATTGGTCGTGGCGCTTCATGCTGTTTCGGATTGGACGCTCCCTTACCTGGCATACATGAACCGAGATGAGTTACCAGAGGATGAAGTCTTGGCTAGATAGATAGTCCGGTGATCCAAATCCATGACTATTGTCAATGGAGAATTACATCATTGCAGCGTCTCTGGCGCGTTTCAACGTTGTGTATCGCCAGATGAAGGCTGTGATATTCTTAGAGAGATCCACGAAGGAGATTGTGGTCATCATGCCGGTTCAAAATCTTTGGTGGCTAAAGCGTTTCGTCATGGGTTCTACTGGTTGACGGCTCATGCCGACGCAGAGGACTTGGTCAGAAAATGTGATGCTTGCCAGAAGTTTTCATGGTGTGCTCATATACCGGTTCAGGAGTTGAGGATGATTTCAATTACTTGGCCGTTTGCGACTTGGGGGCTTGACATGGTTGGACCCTTCAAGAGATCCCCAGATAAGAAGACCCACCTTTTGGCGGCGGTGGATAAGTTTACCAAATGGGTTGAAGCGGAACCAGTCAGCAAGTGTGATGCAGCAACGACGGTTCAGTTCATCAAAAAAGTGATTTTCCTGTTTGGCTTTCCACACAGCATTATAACTGACAATGGTACCAATTTATCCAAGGGGGCTATGGAGGAGTTCTGTCAATGAGAGCACATCCGCCTTGATGTATCATCAGTAGCTCACCCTCAGTCTAATGGCCAAGCTGAGAGAGCCAACCAAGAGATCTTGAGAGGCATTAAACCCCGGCTTATGGTCCCTTTGCATAGGACACTGGGTTGTTGGGTGGAGGAATTACCCTCTGCGATATGGAGCATCAACACTACACCTAACAGGTCTACAGGGTACACGCCTTTCTTCATGGTATATGGAGCTGAAGCGGTCCTCCCTAGCGATATACGTCATGATTCGCCACGAGTGGCAGCTTACATCGAAGCTGATAATGAAAGGGCAAGACAAGATGCATTAGACCGGCTGGATGAAGAACGGGACACAACAGCAGCTCGATTGGCGATTTATCAGCAAGATCTGCGCTGGTATCGCAGTCGCCGGGTTAAAACCAGAACGTTTCAAGAAGGGGATCTGGTGCTCCGGCTCATCCAAGACTAGACAGACATGCACAAGTTATCCCCGCCTTGGGAAGGACCCTTTGTGGTCAGCAAAAACCTGCACAACGGATCATACTACCTCGTCGATATTCGAGAACATAAGGACTCACGTACGGCGGAGGAGGAGACCAGACGGCCGTGGAACATCGCTCTTCTTCGACCTTACTACACCTGAGCCATAGGCTCCGCTTTATGTACATATCTTTGCAGTGTATATATTATGATCAATATAATAAACCGGCGTCCCCGATAAAGCGGGGTATCAACCACCTTTTTTTCATAAAGAGTTTGTCACATGGGGGCTTCTGTGTACAAGGGAGTTCATATGGCGTCATAAACCAGCGACCACGTCAAGGCCATCATAAGAGCATAGCTCTGGTTGCTTCGGCAATTCCCACATGATGATGAGGGGCAAAAGAGAGTTTTGATGCCTAGCACAACTCAAACATAGGCCCCGACGAGCATAGCTCAAATGCTACCTGGGGGCTCCTGATGCAAAGCATCGACGAGTTGACAACCCTTGTAGTAGGCTATCAAGCCATGGCTTGGAAGCCTGATGTATACACCTAAAACCTCGGATTAGCCTGCCTGCATTAAGTAAGTCACTCCGCCCAGGTAAACCTGGTACGACCCGTCGAACGTATACACAAGTCAATCTTTATAGACCCTGAACTTGGTAACGTTAAATTGACGATCATCAAGTATTTACACAAGTCAATCTTTACAGACCCTGCACTTGGTAAAATTAACATTGATGATTTGGTTAAGGATTGAGGACCATCTTAACAGGATTTGCAAAATGGTTAATGACAGTAGCCTGGCAGCTCATAAAAAGCCTCGAATTTGGAGCTTGGCAGCTCGTAAAAAGCCTCGACTACATGGTCTTATTTGCCCAAAAAATATTTTTTATTTTTTATAATTTTTTTATCTTCAAGGTCATTGGTGTCCATCCAAGTCCATTGATTCACGGAGTGGATAACTATAAGTTGCCACTACACCTGCGTTTACAGAGCCTTAGGCTGGGTTACGAACACCAGTACTAACTACAGTTAAACTAGAGTTCATCATAACCCGGTTCGGTTTCATAATGAACTGACAAATAATCAAGGGAGTCATCAACACTTACACCTTGGATCATTATCTTTGCCTACCGGATTAAGGTTCGTCGTGACACACTTAATCACAGAAGTAGGTAAAATAAACCATCAAAGGCATTATAAGCAAGACATAATTAAGAAGTTGCCAACTGAAGCAATCTCATACAAAGGATGGTATGTGACAACATAAAGTATTTCAGCTATCCTATTACAAGGCGCTGGAGAGCCCAAAACAATATCAGTTTTTTCTCAAGTACTGGGACATAAAATTTAAACCGGCGCTGGTTTAAGACTCGGTGTCAGCCTGACGTGAAGGTTGAGGATCAGCTCGCTCCGGTTCTTCGACGGTCTCTTCCAGCCGCTGGAAGTCAGTAGTGGTCTAGTCAATCTTGGTCAGCGCTCGGAAATAAACTTCATCATTCACGTGATCTGACGGATCAATGTCAGGAGCAAAAGTGTGCTTACGGACGGGCGGAATAAGATTTTCAATCTCATAAGCCGAAAGCTCTGCCCGCACGTTCTCAACATCATATCCCAGATGATATCTAGACAGATCAGCCTCGTCAGCTAGTTTGCTAGCTAGAGGCCGCATTTCCTTGGTTAACGCACGTAAGTCATTGCTGGAGAAGGCTGATATGTCTTCCTTCATACTTGGGTAGCCATTCATCGCCTCTGCCAGATCAAAATCAGGCTCCCAAGCTTTCGCCTGAGTTAAAGCCATCAGAGCACCCGCCCTTGCAGACGACTTTTTAAGCTCCACGAGGCGGGCAGGTAGAATGGACAGCTTTTCCAAAGTACCTTTGATTGTTGTGGGAACCGGTTTGTTGTGCGAGGCAGCACAGACTATCCATCTGGGCACCGGAATATAATTGCTCTATCACAGTATACGCAGCCTTCAATTTCCTTCGTATATCTTCGCCAAGATGAGCAATGCGTCTTCCTCCATTAAAACATATGAGTTAAACCGGAACGGTACAGGACTGCAATGTTCAGGGCTATGTTAATGGCACTTACCAAAGATGGCAGTCGTCATGGCATTTATCTGCTGCTTTAATCCGGACAATTCCTCTGTCATCGGATTAAGAGCGGCCTCTGCATCAATGGCCCTCTTCTCCAGGGTAGCTTTCTCAGCATCCCAGTCTGATCGTTCTTTTGCAAAGTCTTTTTCCAGCTTTTCTATACTTGCTAAAGCAAGTGTCAGCTCGTCTTTGACTTTGAGAGCAGCAGTTTCTTGGAACTTCAAAGTACCCCGGAGCTCAGTCACTTCAGAGTTTTTCCGGTTCAAGTCAGTCTGCCAAAAGGAAAGCACATTATATATTCAGGAGGCATCTTAGTCAAGTCCCAAGCACATAACAAGTTATGCACTTGACACTTAGGGGCTAATGTATATTTGTAGTTAAACAGACATTTTTCAGTAAAGTCCCAAGCACATAAACAAGTTATATGCTTGGCACTTGGGGGCTAATGTGACATTGTTCAGAACAGAATTCAGGTAGAAGTCCTGGTTCATCCTAAAGGAGTAAAACGGCCCTTGGGGGCTACATATGTGCAAAACAAACTATCTACTGGATCTACTAAAGTCCCAGTTCACCCTAAAAGGCTAAACCGGCACTTGGGGGCTACGATGGAGTACGGATAAAATTACAAGATGCAAGCAGAAATAGAGGACAAGTCAAAGGCAGAGAGGTCACCTCATAGCGCTCCTTCATCAAATTTACCAATCCAGCTTCATGATCACGGCTAGTGTATAGCCGGTTTAGATAGCCGGAGTGGAGTTCCTGGGTGCTGAGCTAAGCGTAGCTAGGAAAATCAGTACTCCACTTGCCTTTGTCCTTGCTGAGAACTTCATCCTTTGGCAGTGTGCTTGGACAAAGCGACACGCTCACCAGGAGCAGTAAAACCGGTCCCAGTGATTTCAACTCCTTCAGTTGAAGTGGCCGCGCCTTTAGTTGGGCTCGCAGGAATAGGGCTGGCTCGGTTGGGATCGACCGGTTCATTATCGTCATCCATTGGAATGTTTGCCTTCTCGGCAAACACTACATGATACGTGGGAATAGGATCATCATTCAAGGTGTCAATGGGTTCTTCAGTATTTGCAAAATCCTCAGCCGGTTCAAGAATCGCATCACCGCTCATCGGCTTATTAAGTTTGGCCTTTTTGCTAGGCTTGGGTTTACTACGAAAGTTAAAGATAATGAAAATCAGAAGAGTCAAAGATAAACGTTAAACCGGACAAAGTGAATAACAGCTTACCCATGAAGAGTCTTGAGGGGAGGAATCTGTGTGGCTGTTGATTAGCCAGAAGATGAATGAGGAGTCTCCTGATAATTCGAATCAGATGGATTAAGGGGTTGTCGAATAAGACCCGCTTTTGGGAAAAGAGCATCTAGAGTGAGTAAAACCTCGGAACGACGCCTCCGAGCTGGAGTGTGCGGTAATCCGGTAGATTCAATAGCGTGACCGCTATAACGAGTGGTGCGGCGAGCTTCATGTTGCTGTTTCTTCAAAAGAAAGTTTGGATCCAAATAAGCGAAAGGATTAGAAAACAGTACTTTCCGGTTTGTCCGACGGATTCTTGGTAGTGGCAGCGGTTCTGAACCGGAAGAAAGAGTAATTACCTCAACATCGTCTGCTTTACTGTCTTCCACGAGTCCCTGGGTACAGTCATTGTTAATAAAAATGCAGATAAAGGAAAGACAAGGAAGTCAAAAGAATCAGGTAATACCTCGGAGGCCGGTTCATCATCTTCTGGATTGGATCCAGACGCCGCAGTGTTTTTCTTCTTGACGGTTTTCTTGATAGCCTTGGTCTTTTGGCGAGGTGCTTTCGCCAGTTTATCCTTGGCCTTCTTTTTCTAGAAAGGATCATTGCCCTATTGAAAGAAATAAAGACACTTCAAGACAAGTGCTGCAGACGAATTAAAACAAAGCAAAACAATAATTTTTTACCGATGGTGGTTTGTTGAGCGCAGAGAAGGGAGCCAATCCGGTTTGACTGCAAACTTCCATGGGTTCATTTAGCAGTTTCTTGACGGATTCATTAATCTCGTTTTCTGATAACACCGGTTCTGTGTGGTGCAAATGATCTTTTGGATTCCCAGTATACTCACACATTAAACCGGAACGCCGGCTTAGCGGGAGAATACTCCAACAAATCCAGCAGCGGACAAAGTCAACCCCTGTCAGACCATTAGCCATAAAGGCCCTGAGTTTTGAGAGTTGAGGAGCGTAACGAGCTCGTTCCTGGGCACTTAGCCTCTGTGGAAAGGGGTGGTTCTCTCAAAGACGGTGGGAATGATAACCCGGCAATGGATTCTCATCTTCCGGGGAAGTATCTAAGCAGTAGAACCAAGTCTGATTCCACTCTTTTGGATGGCTGTGGAGACTAGCATGAGGAATACTAACATCTTTCTTTTCTGAATAGTCATCCCGCCAAGCTCAGTGTTTGGACCATCATGAAATTCCGTGCGACGGTTTAGGTGAAAGAAATCCCGGAACAATTCGACTGATAGCTCCCCTTGCAGATAAGCTTCACAAAAGACTTGGAAATTGCAAATGTTTGACACAAAGTTGGGACCAAGATCTTGCGGATGAAGTTGGAAATTTGCTAGCACGTCATGGAAGAACTTTGACCCGGGAGGGCTGAATCCCCGGGCTAGGTGATCAAAGAAGACGACAACCTCTCCCTCTTTGGGCTCTGGAGGACATTGTGACCCGGGGACCCTCTAGTGAAGGACATTTTTTGGGCCTAAACCGCCAATTTTGGCCATTTTCTCTAAATCCTCCTCAGTGATCCGGGATTGGACCCAGTTGCAGGAGGTAAACTGCTTGGCCATTTTTGAAGGAAAAGTCTGAAAATATAATGAAGAGCCGATTTACAATTTAAGCAAGTTTAAAACCGACAGCCTCTATGAAGGTATTTGTCCAAAACAATGGTTTAAGCAGGGGCCTAATGGTATCTATCGGATTAAAATATATGGAATAGCTAGAACAATGGCATCTACCGGATTATAGAGTCTGAAAAAGCTAAACCGCCAACAAGGGTAAACAAGACACAGATCTGAAGTTATGAAGAAACAGTTTTCGCACAAACATTAATGAAAATATGGATCTACAACATGCTAGAAATTCAAAGATATTCAGGTTATATTCGGCGGCTGACGAAAGCTCTAACAGGTGCAATCTAAACTAGTATTACAGGGAGAAATACAAGTATACTAACAAAACGGGATTGCTGCTACGATGTGGAGACAAGAAGACTAGATCCACATTGATTCATGGGGCTGTAAGGAAGAACCGTGAAGAACAACGCCTACCCGCAAACTCGTATGAAGGAACCCTAAAACAAGATCTATGAGCGGGATAAGGAGAGGACGTACCCGAGGCGACGGGTGCGGAGAAGCACCGGCGAGTTTCTGAATCGACCAGGTTGATGCAGCGGCTAAGACCTGACGAATATGCGGAGCTTGACGATGGCGGCGGAGCTCGAGTACGAACGAATGCAAGGAGGAAGAAGAACAAGAGGCAAGGGGGAAAAAAGAGATGCCCCTCTGCCCTATTTATAAGCTGAAGGATAAAACGGCAGGCACTGGAATCGAGGAGCCGAAAAAGTAGATATGGGATTATACTGTCGCCTCGATCTTCGGAGCTTTTAATGAATGAAAAATAAAAAACAGGTACAAGTGTAAGTGGGCCAATGACGTCACGACAGTTTAATGCGATCGGGGAAGATGACGTCACTCCGGTTTATGAAGTACTTGAAGCTACGGATGGGGAGATCTATACAAGGCTTTGAAGATTGACATGAACATGTTCAAATCAATCTGGGGCCTAATGTCAGGGATATTACTATCAGGTATAAATCGCCCAGGAGGGGCCGGTTTAGGTTTCTCGAGATTACCTTTACTGAAGCCCAGCAGAGCATGGAGCGAGAGACTTTAGCCCAGGAGGTTTAGAGCCCAAGTCTTAAGGCCCATGATTTGTAAACCGCCATACTGTGTGTAACTTGTGATGTAAGATAGGAAGGATAGAGACCGAGCCAGACACGTTTATGAGCCGGCCTCGGGATTCTATAAACCGGACTGTGCGTCACCTCGTATATAAAGGGATGACCTGGCTACGGTTCAAAGCAGAGAACAATAGCTCGAGACACAGGCAAAGCGGATTCGCTCCCTGGTCGTCGAAACCCTAGCAATATTACACCAAACTAGACGTAGGATTTTACCTTCATCGAAGGGGCCGAACTAGTATAAAACCCTTGTGTCCTTGTCCGCTTTAACCCCTTTAAGCTAAGCCGTAGTGATGGCCTCACGACTAAGTCCTTTTGCTAGGACATCTACCATGACAAAACCACGACACTGACGATGGATTAAACTTTGGCGCCACGGGCTCGACGACATATACGTTCTACATCGCTTGCTTCATCTCCTTGTGTATGTGGGTTGCGTAGATCATGTTTATTGTTTTGACCTCGGAAGGGTAGGGTTTCTGGACTCCACTATTCGACCTATGGGGCTCATTGTCGTCCTCACTTCATGGGATTTTTCCAAAGTCTTAGGTTGTAAGATTGCCGGCCTGTTTTATCACCCAACAGTTATAGTTGGATTGGTTGGCAGCCTTCTCTCATGAACCGTGGATCTGGCAGTGTTGGGAAACATTGCATGGAAAACAAAAAAAATTCTACGCACATGCAATGATCTATCAACGGAGATGCATAACAATGAGGGGAAGAGTGTGTCTACGTACCCTCGTAGACCGTAAGCAGTAGCATTTCACAACGCGGTTGATGTAGTCAAACTTCTTCGCGCTTCAACCGATCATGTACCAAACACACGACACCTCCACGTTATGCACACGTTCAGCTCGATGATGTCCCTCACCTTCTTGATCCAGCAAGACGTCGATATAGTAGATGAGTTCTGTCAGCAAGACGACATGGTGACGGTGATGGTGAAGTGATCTTCGCATGGTTTCGCCTAAGCACTATGAAAATATGACCGGGGGTGTAAACTGTGGAGGTGGGCGCAGCGCATGGCTAAGTCATTGTCTGTCTTGTGCTAGGGCGCCCCTCATATATATAGGTGGGATGGAGAGGGGAGGCTGACATAGGGCGCCCCAAGTAGGTCGAATCCTACTTGGGTTCCTCCTTGGCCACACCCCCACACTGCCATGTTTGTTTGGAGGGGGAAGGAAAGAGGGGGCGAGAAAAAGGAAGGGGGAATCCTATTTCCTTTCTTTCCTTTCCTTCTTCCCCTTTCCTTATCCACCTTGGCCGACCCATATGGGGGGCTCACCAGCACCTTGTGGCTGGTGTGTTTCCCCTCTTGGCCCATAAGTACCATATCTTTTGCCGGGGGTGCCTGGTGCTCCTTCCGGTGATCTGATATGTACCCGGTACCGTCCGGAACACTTCTGGTGTCTGAATACCATCGTCCCATATATCAATCTTTACCTATCGACCATTTCGATACTCCTCGTCATGTTCGTGATCTCATCCGGGACTCCGAACAACTTTCGGTCACCAAATCACATAAATCATATAATACTATATCGTTAACGAACGTTAAGCGTGCGGACCCTATGGGTTCGAGAACTATGTAGACATGACAGAGACACCTATCCGGCCAATAACCAATAGCGGAACCTGGATGCCCATATTGGCTCCTACATAGTCTCCCCCGTCCCCGATAAAGCAAGGACACCTAAGCTAGGCGCATTAAATGCGCCTTGTCATGTAATGCGAGGGATAACCTCGCATCACTGTACCCTTTCCACCTCCTGTGTGCCACTGTGGAGACCCCTTTTTCCCTATAAAAGGAGGCCCGAGGCGACCAGGAGGAGGATTCGGCTTTTTGGAGCTCCTCATGCCCCATAGCTAGCTGAAGAACACAAACATATAATCCACCAAAGCAGGAGTAGGGTTTTACGCATCCTTGCGGCCCGAACCTGGGTAAAGGAACCGTGTGCTATCTGTTTGATCCGCTCTTCTCTCAACCCCGTGCCCTGCAACCGTAGTAGGGATTCTTGTGATCCCATAGGTGTCGTTCCCAATACACTGACACTAGTTCAATCTTGTTACCAGCAAGTCTCTTTACTCATTCCGTAATACATCATCCCGTGACTAACTCATTAGTTATTTGCTTTCAAGTCTTATTATGATGTGTATTACCGAGAGGGCCCAAAGATACCTCTCCGATACTCGGAGTGACAAATCCTAATCTCGATTCACGCCAACCAAACGAAACACCTTTGAAGATACCTGTAGAGTATCTTTATAATCACCCAGTTACATTGTGAGGTTTGATAGCACACAAGGTATTTCTCCGGTATGCTGGAGTTGCATAATCTCATAGTCAAAGGAATTTGTATTTGACATACCTGAAAGCAATAGCAATAAATTGTATGATCAAATGCTAAGCTAATGGATGGGTCTTGTCCATCACATCATTCTCATAATGATGTGATCCCGTTATCAAATGACAACTCATGTCCATGGTTATGAAACCTTAACCATCTTTGATTAATGTGCTAATCAAGTAGAGGCTTACTAGAGACATGTTATTTGTTTATGTATTCACACATGTATTTAGGTTTCCGGTCAATACAATTTTAGCATGAATAATAAACCTTTATCATGATTAAGGAAATATAATAATAACAATTTTATTATTTCCTCTAGGGCATATTTCCATCAGTCTCCCACTTGCACTAGAGTCAATAATCTAGTTCACATCGCCATGTGATTAAAACCCAAAGAGTTTACTAGAGTCAATAATCTAGTTCAAATCGCCATGTGATTAACACCCAAAGAGTTTACTAGAGTCAATAATCTTGTTCACATCGTTATGTGATTAACACTATAAGGTATGATCATGTTTTGCTTGTGAGAGAGGTTTTAGTCAACGTGTCTGCAACATTCAGATCCGTGTGTACTTCACAAATTTCTACGTCTACAATGCCCTGCATAGATATACTCTAGCTAATTTCTCCTACGTTCAATACACATCCAGATTGATACTCAGTGTCATCTGGATTAGTGTCAAAGCTTGCATCGGCGTAACCCTTTATGGTGAACTCTTTATCACCTCCATAACCGAGAAACATTCCTTATTCCTCTAAGGACAATTTTGACCGTTGTCTAGTGATCCACTCTTGGATCACTCTTGTACCCCCTTGCCAGACACATGGCAAGGCACACATTAGGTCTGGTACATAGCATAGCATGCATGATAGAACCTATGGCTGAGGCATAGGGAATGACTTTCATTTTATCTCTAACTTTTGTAGTGGTCGGGCGTTGAGTCTGACTCAATTTCACACCTTGCAACACATGCAAGAACCCTTTCTTTGACTGATCCATTTTGAACTTCTTCAAAACTTTGCCAAGGTATATGTGCTTTGTGAAAGTCCTATTAAGCATCTTGATCTATCTCTATAGATCTTGATGCCCAATATATAAGCAGCTTCACTGAGGTCTTTCATAGAAAAATTCTTATGCAAGTATCCTTTTATGTTATCCAGAAATTCTACATCATTTCCAATCAACAATATGTCATCCACATATAATATCATAAATGCAATAAAGCTCCCACTCACTTTCTTGTAAATAGAGGCTTCACCGTAAGTCTGTTTAAAACCATATGCTTTGATCACCTCATCAAAGCATATATTCCAACTCCGAGCTGCTTGCACCAGTCCAGAGATGGATCGCTGGAGCTTCCACACTTTGTTAGCACCTTTAGGATCTACAAAACCTTCTGGTTACATCATATACAACTCTTGTTTTACAAATCCATTAAGGAACACAGTTTTGACATCCATTTGCCAGATTTCATAAAATGCGGCAATTGCTAACATGATTTGGACAGACTTAAGCATCGCTACGATTGAGAAAGTCTCATCATAGTCAACCCCTTGAACTTGTCAAAAAACCATTTGCGACAAGTGAAGATTTTGTAGATAGTAACATTACCATCAGCGTTTTTCTTCCTCTTGAAGATCCATTTATTCTCAATGGCTTGCCGATCATCGGGCAAGTCCACCAAAGTCCATACTTTGTTCTCATACATGGATCCTATCTCAAATTTCAGGGCCTCAAGCCATTTATGGAATCGGGGCTCACCATTGCTTTTTCATAGTTCGAAGGTTCGCCGTTGTCTAACAACATGATATCCAGGACAGGGTTACCGTACCACGATGGCGCGGTACGTGTTCTGGCCGACTTTCAAGGTTTGGTAGTAACTTGAACCGAAGTTTCATGATCATTATCATTGGCTTCTTCTCTAGTTGGTGTAGGCATCACGGGAATGGTTTTCTCCGATGATATACTTTCCAATTCGAGTGAAGGTACAATTACGTCATCAAGTTCTACTTTCGTCCCACTAAATTCTTTCGAGAGAAACTCCTTCTCTAGAAAGGATCCATTCTTAGAAAAAAACATCTCGCCTTCGGATCTGTGGTAGAAGGTCTACCCAACAGTTTCTTTTGGGTATCCTGTGAAGACACACTTCTTCGATTTGGGTTCGAGCTTATCGATCTCAAGTTTTTTCACATAGGCATCGCAACACCAAACTTTAAGAAATGATAGCTTTGGTTTCCATACGGTGTCATCTCAACGGATTTAGACGATGCCCTATTTAACATGAATGCAGCTGTCTCTAATGCTTAACCCCGAAATGATAAAGGCAAATCGGTAAGAGACATCACAGAACACACCATATCCAATAGTGTACGGTTATGATGTTCGGACACACCATTACGTTGTGGTTTTCTAGGTGGCGTGTGTTGTGAAACTATTCCACACTATTTCAAATGAAGACCAAACTCGTAACTTAAATATTCTCCTCCGCGATCGGGTCATAGCAACTTTATTTTCTTATTACGATAATTCTCTACTTCACTCTGAAATTCTTTGAACTTTTCAAATGTTTTAGACTTGTGTTTCATTAAGTAGATATACCCATATCTACTCAAATCATCTGTGAAGGTGAGAAAATAACGATACCCGTCATGTGCTTCAACACTCATCGGACCACACACATCGGTATGTATTATTTCCAATAAGTCATTAGCTCGCTCCATTGTTCCGGAGAACGGAATTTTAGTCATCTTGCCCACGGGGCATGGTTTGCAAGTATCAAATGATTCATAATCAAGTGATTCCAAAAGTTCATCAGCATGGGGTTTCTTCATGCGCTTTACACCAATATGACCTAAACCACAGTGCCACAAGTATGGTGCACTATCATTATCAACTTCGCATATTTTGGCATCAATATTATGAATATGTGTATCACTACTAATATTGGGTGTATGACCATAGAAGCTTTTATTCATGTAAACATAATAACAATTATTTTCTGACTTAAATGAATAAATGTATTGCAGTAAACACGATCCTATTTTGTTCATGCTCAATGCAAACACCAAATAACATTTATTTAGGCTCAACACTAATACCAAAAGTATAGGGAGTGCGCGATGATGATCATATCATTCTTGGAACCATTTTCAACACACATCGTCACCCCACCCTCAACTAGTCTCCATTTATTCTGCAACTCCGGTTTCGAGTTACTAATCTTAGCAACTGACCATGTATCAAATACCCAGGGCTACTACGAGCACTAGTAAGGTACGTATCAATAACATGTATATCAAATATACCTTTGTTCACTTTGCCATCCTTCTTATCCGCCAAAAATGTGGGGTAGTTCCGCTTCAAGTGACCATTTTCTTTGCAGTAGAAGCACTCAGTTTCAGGCTTGGTTCTAGCTTTGGGCTTCTTCTCGGGAGTGACAACTTGCTTGCCAGTCTTCTCGAAGTTCCCTATCTTTCCCTTGCCCTTTTTATTGAAACTAGTGGTATTGTTAACCATCAACACTTGATGCTCTTTCTTGATTTCTACCTTCGTCGATTTCAGCACCGCGAAGAGCTCAGGAAACGTTTTCATCCTCCCCTGCATATTATAGTTCATCATGAAGTTCTAGTAGCTTGGTGATAGTGATTAGAGAACTTTGTCAATCACTATCTTATCTTGAAGATTAACTCCCACTTGATTCAAGTGATTGTAGTACCGAGACATTCTGAGAACATGCTCACTAGCTAAGCTATTCTCTCCATCTTGTCATACCTCTCGACATGGGCATGAGTCTGAAATTTCAATTTCAGCTCCTAGAACATCTCATATGTTCCATGGTGTTTAAAACATTTTTGAAGTCCCGGTTCTAAGCCAAGCATGGCGCACTAACTATTAAGTAGTCATCATATCGAGCTTGCTAAACGTTCATAATGTCTGCATCTGCTCCTGCAATAGGTCTATCACCTAACTGTGCATAAAGGACATAATTCTTCTGTGCATCAATAAGGATAATCCTCAGCTCATAGACCCAGTCAGCATAATTGCTACGAACATCTTTCAACTCAATTTTCTCTAGGAACATATCAAAAACAGGGGAGCTAAATCGTGAGCTATTGATCCACAACATAGATATGGAAATACTATCAAGACTAAGTTCATGATTAATTAAGTTCAATTAATCAAATTACTAATAAACTCCCACTTAAATTAACGTCCCTCAGGTTATCTGTGTGAAACATGATCTAGATGAACTAAACCATGTCCGATCATCACGTGAGATGGAGTAGTCATTAATGGTGAACATCTCTATGTTGATCATTGATACGTCTCCAATTTATCTATAATTTATGAGGTATTCATGCTGTTATATTATCATTCTCGAATGTTTTACAATCATTTTGTAGCAACTTTATATAATTTTCTGGGACTAACCTATCAACCCAGTTGTCAGGCCCAAGATGCGATTCTATCCTGATCACGTGACAGTTACGTGATTGGGGCACAACCGCATTTCGGGTGCTTAGCAAGATGGATATCATTACATCATACCATTACATACATACATGGGGGATACAACAATACATACAAGTCACATGAATACAACAACATCAATACAAAGCATCCGACTATGGTTGCAAACATGAAAAGCACAAAGACATCCATCTGCTATCCCAGGCTGCCGACCCAGAACCTAACCCAAGACTGAAGAAGAAGAAGAAGAAACAAATCCAACACAACGATCAACGCTCTCACTTCAAGACATCGGAAACCTGCACCTGCAACTATTGTTGTAGTATCTGTGAGCCACGAGGACTCAGCAATCCCGTAACCATGGGTAACAAGACTATCAAAGCTTAAAGGGAAGGAAGAGGTAAAGTGGTGAGGTTGCAGCAGCGACTAAGCAATATATAGTGGCTAACTTACGAGTACAAGAATAAGATGAGCATCTACGCAAGCGGTCGCAATCTAGTAGTGATCGCTAAAGATCGTGAACAACCTACGAGTCAAACATAACCCCACCGTGTTCTCTTCTCAAAGTGAAAAGAGACAGTCACGGTTACTCACGCAGTTGTGTGTTTTACTTCGGATCCTCTATCAAGTTTTCTACAACCGGACATTAACAAATTCCAATCTGCCACATAACCGGGGGCACGGCTTTCGAAAGATCATAACCCTGCAGGGGTGTCCCAACTTAGCCCATCACAAGCTCTCACGATCAGCTGAAGTAATAATAATTATTACCCCTTATCTTAGGGAAATCCGATCAGGCTCGGCATCCCGGTGCACAAGACATTTCGACAATGGTAAAACAAGTCCAACAAGACCTCCCGACGTGCCGACACCCTGATAGTAGCCGCGCGTATCTCGTCTCAGGCCACGTCCGGCTGGGTGATGCTACAGGTAAAACCAGCCCTCGGGTTTCCCAAAGGTGGCCCCGCAGGACCCCCGTTTGGGACCAACACCATCAGCACTGGCCCCCCTGCTATGTAGAAAGAATCTCGGGTAGCGCTAACTCCCTATGCAATTAATTAATTAATTAATTAAGTTGTTATTATGAGCAAATTAAAATCAATGTTCGGCCTTGCTGGAGGAGTTTTATTCAAAGACGAAGTGTCAAGGGGTCCCCATATACCCAACCGTGTAAGGAACACAAAAATCAAGGAACATAATGTCGGTTTATCGGTGCCTAAGGTGGCATGAGTGGAACAAAACACCGAGCAAAAGGCCAAGCCTTCCACCCATGCCCAATATATATGTGTGTTAATAATAATAATAGATATTATGATATTCCAACAACAAGTTCCCACCTGGAACGACCTTCATCTTCACCTGCAACTAGCAATGCTATAAGAAGGGCTGAGCAAACGGGTAACATAGCCAAACAATGGTTTTGCTGGGAAGGTGTCAAAGGTTAGAGGTTTCATGGCAACAAGGAGAGGGGCTAACAATAAAGATGGGTAGCGCGACATATAACGATAGCATCGAGACAACTAAGCATGGCAATGGTAGTAAATGTATCCAAGGGTATGGTCATTTTGCCTGAGATCCTGCAAGGAAGAAGAATGGATCCATGAGGAAGACGAAGAAGAAGCCTTGAAGAAGAACCCCGGGTAGACGAACAAATCCTCACGAACGCAACGGAACAAGCACTATCGAGAAGAAGCAAGCAACACGGTAAACACACCACACGAGACATGACAATATGCTCAACCAAGTATGATGCAAGGCAGTTCTATATAGGATGCACTACATGTCCATAAAGGAAGTAAAACATGGCAAGGTAGGAAGCACAGAAAAACAACACAGTCTATATATGATGCAATACATGGCAAGGTATGATGCAAGACAAGTCTATACAGGAAGCAATACATGGCAAGGTAGGAAGCTGTGGGGACCCCGACTTAGAAGTCGAGATCACCGAATGCACGTGTATAGTGATCCCAGAGATCAATGCTCACTGAACACACAGAAGCTGAATAACAAGAGTCTTACATCCATACATATCGTCTTACACAAATTATGGCCATTATGGCCAAGTCTTACATAGATAAAGCCTCAAGGGCTGAATAGCAAATAACTCGAATAGCGGAAGTCTTCGAAGATAAGTAGAACCCATGCCATCTACCTTAACCCTAAAGGCATTCTAACTAGGATAGCGTCCTAGTTCGCATGTTCGTCTCCATAGAATTCTTCTTCATATTCCTGCTCTTCCATGCCTGGCCAATTAAATAACCAGTGGCAAGCCAATGAGTACTTTGAATGTACTCGCAAGCAACCCATGATTTGGTTCAAGGTAATAATGCAATTATACAACAATGAGCAATCTAGCCACAAGCTAGAATAAATATTCTGCCATCAAGTATATGCATCAATAAATTCAGATAACCTCGAAGACAGGTTACCGATATCAACATGAATAGGGTTTAACTCAATGAGTCAAGTCACCACCTTGACTCATCTCACACACATACTTTCACCGATATAGTAAAATTCTGGACATAGTTTAAGTAGCACCACCCAACTTTCCATGACCATGGACATGGCTATTCGAATAGTTTTACACTCTGCAGAGGTTGCGCACTTTACCCACAAGATCCGGGAAGCTTTCGTGTCACCCACGATCCCGCAGTACCTCAAGTACTCGGGGGAAGCACCCGGTCATCATCTTTCCCTAGACGACACTAACATAGGGTCCACTCGTTGGTGCACAGCCCTCGAGTACAAACAATAGATCATGGGACTTGCCCTATTTTCAATGTCACGCGTACACGAAGGGACCAACGGTGTGTCCGGTGCCTTGTGAAAACAGTCATGGTCGCCTAGCCGAGCACGACCCCTTCCCGGGAAAGACCTCAAGTCTTCCCCGTCACTAGTAATGTGGGCACCATGCTAGTATCGGCCTAAGTAATCAATAATGCCCCATCCCATAAGGGGTAGAGTGGTTGCACATGTTTGGTTGGGACGGTAGTCACACATAAATCTAATCCATCATTTCACCCATGCACGAGATCTTTATCGGCACATCACTTCTTCCTCAAGTGATGACCTAACTCAACATCACCCTCGGGCATTAGGGGCACCCGACGGGTTTGTTTGAAAAGAATGCAACCACGAAGGTTTCATGGCACACATGCATCACTAAGCATCACTACTAATCATTTCATTGCATCTAGCACATAACAAGATCATGAGTAAAGCATGCATCATGTGTTGGTTCTTAACTAGGTCACCACCGTCATTCTTATCATCATGCATTCGGAAGTAAATGGGTTCCGAAGAACACAAGGGTATCATGGTCAAAGGGCTGCTTGCTTGGATTGGCTTGGTCTTCAAAGTCTTCAAATCCTTCCCCTCCTTCTTCTTCAGCAACCTCGTCAAATACGGTATCTAATCATCGCAATAAACAACGGGAAAATAAGACCACAATAAAAACATAAAAATCAAAGTGCTCCGAAAAATGTCAAATTATTTTTGTTAAATACTAGAGGGAAAACAAAATGGCAAAAATTCTTAGTTTGAGTTTTGGAGTGGCAGAATGGGGTACATGAATATTTCAACAGAAGTTTTAATGTTCAAATATGAATTTAAATTTGAACAGAACAGAAAAGGTTCATGGATATGGGTGAAAGTGACATCATTAAATAGGTTGGATTTTTACAAGTTTTTAGGAACTGGAATTAATTCATTTGGATATATATTTAATTCTGTGGAATTATTTGAAAATCCACAGAAAAGAAAAATGAAAAAGGGCTCTGTGCCACTGGGCCAGAACGGCCACGGTGCAACGGCCCAGGGCAAAAACAGCCCACCGCACGGCGCCAGCGCGCGCCAGGTTTTTATCAAACCTGACGGGCGGGGCCCGGTGTCAGTGAGAGAAGGGAGGAGCGAGGGCGAGGGGAGGCTGACAGGCGGGGCCCGCCTGTCATCCCTAACCCTCCGACAAAGAGCCGGCGAGCTCACCGGTGACGTTTCCGGGCACGGCGGGGCGAGCTAAGGGCAGTGATGGACTCAGCAAGATGTCGCCGTTCTGGTGGTGGTGATGCGGGTCGCCGGAGGGGCCTGGTTCGCCGGCGGCGAGGTCACACGGCGGAGGAGCTTCGGGTGGATGCTGCTCCGGTCGATTCCGGCAGCTGCAGAGAGGGGAAAGAGAGGGAATCGAGTCAGGGCGATGCAGTGGTGCTAGATCGAGTGCGAGAAGAGGCTGGGGCGGCCTGTGCCGAGTAGGCGACGGGTAGCCATCGCGGCGGAGCTCGAGTTCGGTCTCGAGCTCGGGCTGGTCTGGAGTGGGGGCGAGTGGCTCTGGGGAAGATTGAGAGAGGGAGAGTGCGACTGCTGAGGACAGGAGGGGCTCGGGGGGCCTATTTATAGGCGGACGGCGAGGTGCCGTGGACCTGTGCGCCGGCGAGCCTCTGCTCGTTTCAACAGGGCACGGGAGGCGCTGGGGAAGTGTCTGCGGGGTTGCTGGACGAGGTCCAGGGCAGAGGAGAGGAAGAGAGGGAGCGGGGGAAGCTTCTGGTGCTGCGCGCGTGTGAAGCCGACGACTGGAGCTCGCAGGCGGCCGGCGCGCGTGCGAGGACGTCCACTGGAGGGAGAAGGAGGAGGGGGACAGCGCCGGGGGCGTTGCGGACGCCGAGGCGCATCGAACGGCGCGAGGGGGAAGCACGAGGTGGTCGGGGGCGACGGAATGGGCGAGGCTACAGTGCGGGTGCACACTGTAGCGCGCTCTGGAGCATGCCTTCTGCATGCCACGGCATGCCGTTGGCTAGCTGGGCGCGTCCGTCGTGTCTGGGGGGTCCAGCATGGAGTAAACAATCTGGTTGTGGCCTTGGATGCCTTGGTTGTCCAGTGAGAGAGGTGGGATTTTGGGAGAAGATAAGAACTGGGCTGTCCAGCAAGGTAAATTGGGGTTTTCACCCTTCAATTATTGAACTCTGGTCATTGGGGAGTTACTGGAGGTAGAAGGTGACTAGGTAAGGCTGTGGTAGAAAGTTGAAGCAAAAGTAAATAGTAAAAGAGGTCAAAACAATGGTTTTGGTCAAATAGCAGAAGGTGTTTGATTAAGTTTTGGGCAAGCAAATTATCTCCACTGGCTATGAAACTTAACAGGATTAAATGGCATATGGAAATAGGGTGTTTCACCAAATTTGTGCTTGGTTGAAGAAACTTGCCAATGTAACTTTGGTGAACCCTAGAATTCAACAGAAATGGTTTCACCATGTTTAAGTCAAGCTAATCATCTCCCCTTGATGCACCACTTGGTGTAGTGTCATCATTTGGGGTTATGATCATGCCCACAAGGTTTGAAGCCCCAGGTAAAAAGTTGGTAATTTAAAGTTGTTCATATTTGAATTTGAAAAGAAATGGTTTTGGGGTACTCTGATCAAGTTACCCTTCTCCAAAGCTTGTGCCATTTGGTCTAGATGTCTTATTAGACCATTCTAGCATGTGCACCAAGTTTGAGAGTATTTGGACAAGTTTGGCAATGTAAAGTTGCTCAAACTTCAGATATGGACATAATGGTTTTGAGGGGTTTTGATGATGTTTTCTTGCTTCCCAAGGCATGGGGCTTGGCAAGGTCATCAAATATGTCATATATGACATGAAAGAATTTCCCTGGAATTTTTAGAGAATATTTCCTTTGTAAATATTTCAAAAGCTTGAAATATCCAGAAAGGGTTTCTGAGGCATTAGCCCATTATTTTGAACATGACCAAGTGTTGAAACTCTTATATATGGACAATATATGTCCTATGAGTCTCCCTGAATTTTGGCAAATATTTTTGAAATAATTAAATAATTTTTCCCTATTAAAGACCATTTCTGGCCTCAAGAAAAAGCTTTTAAATAAAATAGGAAAAATAACTTCTAAAATTATACTTTTGTGGTTTCTGGGAGTCCTATATCTACTAGGTTTCAAATATACTTTTTGAAATAATTTTCTCACCCTAAATCAAGCACTTGCAGAGCAAACCTCAATTCAGGGGTTTTTGGAGTACTAATTTTTGAAAATACATTTTGGCCAAATTAATTTTATAAGAAAATACTATACTGCTATAAACACTTGGTATGATCATTGGGTAGAAGTTTTGGGTAAGGAGATCAATTCTACAAGAGGTAGTAGTTGACTTTAATGAGCACTTGAAAAACACAGGAAGAAAAACTCAATTCCAAATAAAAGCCAAATGACGCCAAAAAAATTGCTGGTCCAAATTTTCATGCTTTATTGATGGAAATGACATGTTACAAAATGCAGGGTGTGACAGACCTACCCCCTTTACAAGAATCTCGTCCCCGAGATTCCTAAACTAGGTCTTAAAAGAGATCGGGATACTCGGATCTAAGATAGTCTTCACGTTCCCAGGTTGCTTCTGCTTCCGTGTGGTTGCTCTACTGGACCTTGAAGTACTTGATGGTGCGGCTTCGCGTCCGTCGTTCTGCCTCATCCAGAATGCGAATGGGCTTCTCGCGGTAGGTCAAATCAGGCTGGAGATCAATGGCTTGGTGATCAACATCCTTGTAGAGATCAGGCTTGTTTGGAACTTGGAGACATTTCCGGAGTTGTGACACGTGGAATATGTTGTGCACATCGGATAGCTCAGGTGGTAGTTCCAATTGGTAAGCCACTTCTCCTCGTCGTGCAATGATCTCAAAGGGTCCAATGAACCTTGGTGCGAGCTTCCCCTTGACGTGGAAAAACTTGGTTCCCTTTAGAGGAGTTACTCGTAGGTACACATGGTCCCTGACATGGAAGCTCATATTCCGGCGGTGAGTGTCAGCATAGCTCTTCTGCCTTGACTTGGCTGCCTTCAAACGCTCTCTGACTAGTTGGACTTGCTCTTCTGCTTCGCGGAGAATATCCGGTCCAAAGACTAGCCCTTCTCCAGTCTCTGACCAGTTGAGGGGTGTGCGACATCTGCGTCCGTCCAACACCTCAAATGGTGCCATTTGAAGGCTCGACTGATAACTGTTGTTATAGGAGAAGTCGGAAAAAGGGAGGCAATCTTCCCACTTGGCTCCATATGCCAAGACACAGGCTCGGAGCATGTCTTCGAGAATTTGATTTACTCGTTCTGTCTGACCTCCGGTCTGTGGGTGGAAAGCCGTGTTGAAAGACAACTTGGTTCCCAAGGCTTCTTGGAACTTCTTACAGAACCTTGAGGTGAACTGGGTTCCTTGATCTGACACAATCTCCTTGGGAACGCCGTGAAGGCTTACGATTCTGTCGATGTAGAGAGCTGCCAGCCGGTTGCCATCATAAGTAGTCTTGACAGGAATGAAATGGGCCACCTTGGTCAAATGGTCGACTATGACCCAGATGGAGTCATGTCCTCTATTCGACCTTGGTAATCCAGTGATGAAGTCCATTCCGACTTTATCCCACTTCCACTCAGCAACCTTGAGTGGTTGGAGCAATCCAGCGGGTCGCTGATATTCAGCCTTGACCCTTTGGCACACATCACACTTTGCAACATAGGTTGCAATCTCTCTTTTCATCCCGTGCCACGAGAATCTTTCCTTCAAGTCTTGATACATCTTGGTTCCTCCAGGGTGGATGGAATACGGAGTGTCGTGGGCTTCTTGCAGGATCAGGTTCTTCAGCTCCATCTTGTTCGGTACGCAGATGCGACCTTTGTACCAAACAATCCCGTGTTCGTCCTCGGAGAATCCTGGGGCCTTGCCTAGCTTCATCTTCTTCTTGATGCCTTCAATGCTTGCGTGCCCACCTTGCGCCTTCTTGACTTCGTCCATCAGGGTTGGTTTGACTTCCAAATGATCCAGAAATCCAGGGGTGACCAATTCCAAACTGATTTGGTCGAGCTCCTTAAACAGGGCTGGCTGCCTCTTTTAAATTATGGCATTCAAGGAGCAAGACTTTCTTCTTAAGGCATCAGCCACCACGTTAGCCTTCCCGGGGTGATATTGAACACTGAGGTCATAGTCTTTGATGAGTTCCAACCATCTTCGTTGCCTCATGTTCAATTCCTTTTGGGTGAAAATGTACTTCAGACTTTAGTGGTCTGTGTATATCTCACACCGTTTCCCTAGGAGGTAATGTCGCCATGTCTTCAAGGCATGAACCACTGCTGCTAACTCAAGATCGTGAGTAGCGTAGTTCTCTTCATGAGGTCATAGCTGCCTGGAGAGGTAAGCTATGACTCGGCCTTCTTGCATCAGAACGCTTCCCAATCCGGTTCGAGAGGCATCACAATATATCACGAACTCCTTGTGAATATCAGGTGTTGCCAGAACTGGGGCGGTGGTCAATCTCTTCTTGAGCTCTTGGAAGCTTTCTTTGCATTTTGGCGTCCACTCGAACTTCTTGTCCTTCTTGAGGAGCTGAGTCATTGGCCAGGCAATGCTAGAGAATCCTTCCACGAATTTGCGGTAGTAGCCCGCAAGTCCGAGGAAGCTTCTGACTTCCTTAACGGTCGTTGGAGATTGCCATTGGGTCACATCTTCGATCTTCGCGGGATCAACTGACAATCCTTCTTCGGTCAAGACATGACCTAAGAATCCAACTTTATGCAGCCATAACTCACACTTGCTGAATTTGGCGTATAGTTGGTGCTCTCGAAGCTTGTCTAGGACCATCCTCAAATGTTGCTCGTGTTCTTCCTCCGTCTTTGAGAAGACAAGAATGTCATCGATGAAGACAACAACAAACTTGTCCAGATATTCCATGAAGACTTTATTCACGAGATACATGAAGTAAGCTGGGGCATTGGTTAACCCGAAAGACATGCCCGTGCACTCGTACATGCCATATCTGGATACGAATGCCGTCTTTGGAATATCTTGGGGTCTGATCTTTAGCTGGTAGTACCCTGATCTAAGGTCGATCTTGGAGAACACCTTGGCTCCGCTGAGCTGATCAAACAGGTCTTCAATCTTGGGAAGTGGATACTTATTCTTGATTCTAACCTCATTGAGGGAACGATAGTCTATGCATAAGCGGATGGTACCGTCCCTCTTTGCCAAAAACATAACAGGTGATCCCCAAGGGGACGCACTTGGGCGGATAAATCCCTTCCTCAGCTGCTCTTCCAGTTACTTCTTCAACTCAGCTAATTCCTCCGTCCCCATTATATAAGGCTTCTTATAGATGGGTCCTGCCCCGGGCACGAGCTCGATGATGAACTCAATTTCACGGTCAGGGGGCATTCCCGGTAGCTCATCCGGAAAGACATCAGGATACTCGCATACCACCGGTACTTGCTCCAGCCCAACTTCAGACAGACAATTGACTTGAACGGCTTGAGCGGAAGAGGAGTTGGGAGCAAACTTAACTTCGACTCCTTGGTCATTGGTCACAGTGACAGTCCGATTGGCACAGTCTAATAAGCCTTGGTTCTTACTGAGCCAATCCATCCCTAAGATCACATCCAAGCCTTGCGATCTTAGGATGATAAGGTCTGCTAGGAAGTCTACACCATTAATGATAACACTGACGCCTTTACAGCCTATCTTGGCTCTCATCTCTGCTCTGGGGGTTTGTACCACCATGGGGTTATTCAGGGGTGTAGGGGTCATGCCACTTTTTAATGCAAATCTTTGAGTGACAAATGAATGCGTGGCTCCAGAATCAAACAAGACAGTTGCAGGTGTTGAGTTGACAAGGAACGTACCCAGCACGACGTCCGGGTCTTCCTGGGCTTCTTCAGTAGTGACGTGATTCACACGCCCCTTCCCATGGTTAGGCGGGTTGCGAGGAGCTGGGTTACTTGGTGGCATCCTGCGGCCTTGTCCTGGGTTCTGCGCATTGGGGTGCGGGGCATCAGGCTTCTTGTTGGGGCACACCCTTGAGATGTGTCCTGACTGACCACATCCAAAGCAAGTGACTTGGTTTGGATTATTGATCTTGTTGCCACCACTGTTATTGGGGTTGAATGCTGGCCTTGGGTTGGCATACTGCTGAGGCTGATAGTTGGTGCGAGGTGCAGGAGCTCTTAGTTGCTGATAGGTCGGCTTGACCGAGGCTGACTGCCACGGGCGAGGCTTCTGGTTGCTGGAAGTTCCCTTGCTGACCATCTTGTGCTTGCGAGTGTCTTCCAGAGCACGCCGCTTGTCTTCAAGCATGAGTGCTTTGTTCACCAGGTCAGGGAAGGTTGGGCAGTCGCACACGACAAGCGAGTACTGCAGAGTCTGATTGAGGCCTTCCATGAAGCGCTCCCTTTTTGCAGCATCAGTGCTGACATCTTCAGGGGCATACCTTGACAGAACACTGAACTTCTGCATGTACTCCTTGACAGTGCCACTTCCTTGCTTCAGCGCTCGAAATTCACGCTTCTTGATAGCCATGATTCCGGAAGGAATGTGGACCTTGCGGAATTCTGCCTTGAAGTTGTCCCAAGTGATGTCTTGCCCAGCGTGCATGACCTTGAATCCATCCCACCAAGCTCTAGCAGTCCCCCCGAGGCAGTGGGCTGCATAAGCCACCTTCTCGCGGTCTTTGGTGCATCCGACTAGTTCCAGCAAGTCCTCAATGGTGCGGACCCAGTCGTCTGCATCCAGGGGTTCATCAGTCTCGATGAAAGTTGGCGGTGCATGCTTCTTGAACTCTGCCAATGTGGAACGTCCATTGCCATTCCCCGCCGGCTGGCGGTTGTTGGTGACAACTTGAGCAATCAACTGAAGGGCTGCGGTGTTGGCTTGGCGTTCCTCTCGGAAATCTTGAAGAAGCTGAGCCATGTCCATGTTCGGAGGAGGTGGTGGTGGTGGAGCTTGGTCGTTGGTTTGGTCGTGGCCGGCCTCTGATTGAGCGGATGCTCCGGCTTCAGGCTGCCGGGTAGAGGTACCAGTACGTGTTACAACAGGCATCCTGTTGGAGCGGTAAAAGGTCTCATGATTTGGAAGAGGGAAAGCAAGAAAGATGGGTGCCTAGTAAGGGGGTGGGTGTGACACTAATCAAATCATGCAAGGGCCGAAAGGGCCAAACACATTCATTAAAATTGAAATGGGTGATGCAGTCATTTACATATTCCCGAAGGGAGAATACGACATACATCCAAACACAACAAAAGAAAACATTAGATGGGTTCATATGAACCATACAAGGACTCGACTGCGCATAGGGGTTACACGACCTATCCTACCGTAGAGGTCACGAACTGGCATATCCGAGTTGCGAATAATGCCTAAGCGGCGGAATGCTCAGTCGCGTATTCTAGCTCTTCTGGCTCTTCCTCCTTGTCTTCATCTGTCTAGGCCCCCTTGTCACTTGAGGGTGTGGGGGAGTGGAGGATTTGGATGCGACGGTGTTTTGTCGGTGGTGCAGGGAAGAGCTTGCGATATTCCCTTGCCGTCATACGGCGTTGCCGAGGTGGTTCTTCATCCTTGCAAGATACATCTCCAGAGGGCCTTCTGCCTCGGTACGCGATAGCGGACTGTCCAGGAGGCGCACCTTCCTTCTTAATCCTATCTATCTTCTCTTGTGCTCGACGAAGAAGTGCCTTGGTCTTGTGTAGTTCTTCTCGGAGCTTCATCGATTCCGAGGCCAAATCTTGTGCCAAGCTGTCGGCACTAGACTGAAGTAGGTCTGGAATCGAAGTGGGAGTCCTTCCTTTAGTGGAGGGGCTAGTGCGCTGCTTTCATCTTCACCTTCCTTCCGGTAAGGCAAGAAGCGGGTTGTCATCTTGGCTGCCATCTCCGAAAGAAGCTCGCGGAGACAGGTCAGGGCCTTGAGTGCAGCAGCCTCGACAGCGAGAGGTAGTGTTGCCATATGGGGTCCCTCGAAGAACCAACTTGCGGGAGGATCGTTTGCCTTCATGATCACTTCCACATGGTACTCCACCTTAGTGTCGCTAACCCAATGCTCAAGGTAGGTGAGGATGGGTGCTTGGTGGAACTGGCACTCCTGGAGGCTATCCTCGAGAAGCAAGGGAAACCCAGTGGTCAGGTGCTCTTCAGGTACAGCGGCCATCTACAAAGGTTGAATAGGAGAGGTTAATAAGCCGATGATATCTCAGGTTTGTAAGGTTTAGAAAACAAGAGAGGTTCAGAAGGTTTTTGAAAAAGGGGTCTCATCTAACTAACGCCCATGCTAACTAAGGCTTCCTACAGTCAGGATGTCTCTGATACCAGCTCTGTGGGGACCCCAACTTAGAAGTCGAGATCACCGAATGCACGTGTACAGTGGTCCCAGAGATCAATGCTCACTGGACACACAGAAGCTGAATAACAAGAGTCTTACATCCATACACATCGTCTTACACAAATTATGGCCATTATGGCCAAGTCTTACATAGATAAAGCCTCAAGGGCTGAATAGCAAATAACTCGAATAGCGGAAGTCTTCGAAGATAAGTAGAACCCATGCCATCTGCCTTAACCCTACAGGCATTCTGACTGGGATAGCATCCTAGTTCGCATGTTCGTCTCCATAGAATTATTCTTCATATTCCTGCTCTTCCATGCCTGGCCAATTAAATAACCAGTGGCAAGCCAATGAGTACTTTTTGAATATACTCGCAAGCAACCCATGATTTGGTTCAAGGTAATAATGCAATTTTACAACAATGAGCAATCTAGCCACAAGCTAGAATAAATATTCTGCCATCAAGTATATGCATCAATAAATTCAGATAACCTCGAAGACAGGTTACCGATATCAACATGAATAGGGTTTAACTCAATGAGTCAAGTCACCACCTTGACTCATCTCACACACATACTTTCACCGATATAGTAAAATTCTGGACATAGTTTAAGTAGCACCACCCAACTGTCCATGACCGTGGACACGGCTATTCAAATAGTTTTACACTCTGCAGAGGTTGCGCACTTTACCCACAAGATCCGGGAAGCTTTCGTGTCACCCACGATCCCGCAGTACCTCAAGTACTCGGGGGAAGCACCCGGTCATCATCTTTCCCTAGACGACACTAACATAGGGTCCACTCGTTGGTGCACAGCCCTTGAGTACAAACAATAGATCATGGGACTTGCCCTATTTTCAATGCCACGCGTACACGAAGGGACCAACGGTGTGTCCGGTGCCCTGTGAAAACAGTCACGGTCACCTATCCGAGCACGACCCCGTCCCGGGAAAGACCTCAAGTCTTCCCCGTCACTAGTAATGTGGGCACCATGCTAGTATCGGCCTAAGTAATCAATAATGCCCCGTCCCATAAGGGGTAGAGTGGTTGCACATGTTTGGTTGGGATGGTAGTCACACATAAATCTAATCCATCATTTCACCCATGCACAAGATCTTTATCGGCACATCACTTCTTCCTCAAGTGATGACCTAACTCAACATCACACTCGGGCATTAGGGGCACCCGACGGTTTTTTTTGAAAAGAATGCAACCACGAAGGTTTCATGGCACACATGCATCACTAAGCATCACTACTAATCATTTGCATTGCATCTAGCACATAGCAAGATCATGAGTAAAGCATGCATCATGTGGTGGTTCTTAACTAGGTCACCACCGTCATTCTTATCATCATGCATTCGGAAGTAAATGGGTTCCGAAGAACACAAGGGTATCATGGTCAAAGGGCTGCTTGCCTGGATTGGCTTGGTCTTCAAAGTCTTCAAATCCTTCCCCTCCTTCTACTTCAGCAACCTCGTCAAATACGGTATCTAATCGTCGCAGTAAACAACGGGAAAGTAAGACCACAATAAAAACAGAAAAATCAAAGTGCTCAGAAAAATATCAACTTATTTTTGTTAAATACTAGAGGGAAAACTAAGATGGCAAAAATTCTTAGTTTGAGTTTTGGAGTGGCAGAATGGGGTACATGAATATTTGAACAGAAGTTTTAATGTTCAAATATGAATTTAAATTTGAACAGAACATAAAAGGTTCATGGATATGGGTGAAAGTGACATCATTAAATAGGTTGGAGTTTTACAAGTTTTTAGGAACTGGAATTAATTCATTTGGATATATATTTAATTCTGTGGAATTATTTGAAAATCCACAGAAAAGAAAAATGAAAAAGGGCTCTGTGCCACTGGGCCAGAACGGCCACAGTGCAATGGCCCAGGGCAAAAACAGCCCACCACACGGCGCCAGCGTGCGCCAGGTTTTTTCAAACCTGACAGGCGGGGCCCGGCGTCAGTGAGAGGAGAGAGGAGCGAGGGCGAGGGGAGGCTGACAGGCGGGGCCTGCCTGTCATCCCTAACCCTCCGGCAGAGAGCCGGCGAGCTCACCGACGACGTTTCCGGGCACGGTGGGGCGAGCTAAGGGCAGGGATGGACTCAGCAAGATGTCGCCGTTCTGGCAGTGGTGGTGCGGGTCGCCGGAGGGGCCTGGTTCGCCGGCGGCGAGGTCACGCGGCGGAGGAGCTTCGGGTGGATGCTGCTCCGGTCGATTCCGGCTGCTGCAGAGAGGGGAAAGAGGGGGAATCGAGTCAGGGCGATGCAGTGGTGCTAGATCGAGTGCGAGAAGAGGCTGGGGCGGCCTGTACCGAGCAGGCGACGGGGAGCCGCCACGGCGGAGCTGGAGCTCGATCTCAAGCTCGGGCTGGTCTGGAGTGGGGGCGAGTGGCTCTGGGGAAGATTGAGAGAGGGAGAGTGCGACTGCTGAGGAGAGGAGGGGCTTGGGGGGCCTATTTATAGCCGGACGGCGAGGTGCCGTGGACCTGTGCGCCGGCGAGCCTCTGCTCGTTGCCACAGGGCACGGGAGGCGCTGGGGAAGTGTTTGCGGGGTTGCTGGACGAGGTCCAGGGCAGAGGAGAGGAAGAGAGGGAGTGGGGGAAGCTTCTGGTGCTGCGCGCGTGTGAAGCCGACGACTGGAGCTCGCGGGCGGCCGACGCGCGTGTGACGACGTCCACTGGAGGGAGAAGGAAGAGGGGGACAGCGCCGGGGGGCGTTGCGGACGCCGAGGTGCATCGAACGGCGCGAGGGGGAAGCACGAGGTGGTCGGGGGCGACGGATTGGGCGAGGCTACAGTGCGGGTGCACACTGTAGCGCGCTCTGGAGCGTGCCTTCTGCATGCCACGGCATGCCGTTGGCTAGCTGGGTGCGTCCACCGTGTCTGGGGGGTCCAGCATGGAGTAAACAATCTGGCTGTGGCCTTGGATGCCTTGGTTGTCCAGTGAGAGAGGAGGGATTTTGGGAGAAGATAAGAACTGGGCTGTCCAGCAAGGTAAATTGGGGTTTTCACCCTTCAATTATTGAACTCTGGTCATGGGGGAGTTACTGGAGGTAGAAGGTGACTAGGTAAGGCTGTGGTAGAAAGTTGAAGCAAAAGTAAATAGTATAAGAGGTCAAAACAATGGTTTTGGTCAAATGGCAGAAGGTGTTTGATTAAGTTTTGGGCAAGCAAATGATCTCCACTGGCTATGAAACTTAACAGGATTAAATGGCATATGGAAATAGGGTGTATCACCAAATTTGGGCTTGTTTGAAGAAACTTGCCAATGTAACTTTGGTGAACCCTAGAATTCAACAGAAATGGTTTCACCATGTTTAAGTCAAGCTAATCATCTCCCCTTGATGCACCACTTGGTGTAGTGTCATCATTTGGGGTTATGATCATGCCCACAAGGTTTGAAGCCCCAGGTAAAAAGTTGGTAATGTAAAGTTGTTCAAATTTGAATTTGAACAGAAATGGTTTTGGGGTACTCTGATCAAGTTACCCTTCTCCAAAGCTTGTGCCATTTGGTCTAGATGTCTTATTAGACCATTCTAGTATGTGCACCTAGTTTGAGAGTATTTTGACAAGTTTGGCAATGTAAAGTTGCTCAAACTTCAGATATGGACAGAATGGTTTTGAGGGGTTTTGATGATGTTTTCTTGCTTCCCAAGGCATGGGGCTTGACAAGGTCATCAAATATGTCATATATGACATGATAGAATTTCCCTGAAAATTTTAGAGAATATTTCCTTTGTAAATATTTCAAAAGCTTGAAATATCCAGAAAGGGTTTCTGAGGGATTAGCCCATTATTTTGAACATGACCAAGTGTTGAAACTCTTATATATGGACAATATATGTCCTATGAGTCTCCCTGAATTTTGGCAAATATTTTTGAAATAATTAAATAATTTTTCCCTATTAAAGACCATTTCTGGCCTCAAGAAAAAGCTTTTAAATAAAATAGGAAAAATAACTTTTAAAATTATACTTTTGTGGTTTCTGGGAGTCTTATATCTACTAGGTTTCAAATATACTGTTTGAAATAATTTTCTCACCCTAAATCAAGCACTTGCAGAGCAAACCTCAATTCAGGGGTTTTTGGAATACTAATTTTTGAAAATACATTTTGGCCAAACTAATTTTATAAGAAAATACATACTCCTATAAACACTTGGTATGATCATTGGGCAGAAGTTTTGGGTAAGGAGATGAATTCTACAAGAGGTAGTAGTTGACTTTAATGAGCACTTGAAAAACACAGGAAGAAAAACTCAATTCCAAATAAAAGCCAAATGATGCCAAAAAAAATTGCTGGTCCAAATTTTCATGCTTTATTGATGCAAATTACATGTTACAAAATGCAGGGGTGACAGAAGCACAAAAAAACAACACAAGAACATGACAATATGCTCAAGCAAGTATGATGCAAGACATGTCCATATATGATGCAATACACGGCAAGTTATGATGCAAGACAAGTCTATACAGGAAGCAAAACATGGCAAGGTAGGAAGCACAGAAAAACAACACAAGTCTATATATGATGCAATACATGGCAATGTATGATGCATGACAAGTCTATACATGAAGCAATACATGGCAAGGTAGGAAGCACATGAAAACAACACAAGAACATGACAATATGCTCAACCAAGTAGGATGCAAGCCAAGTCTATATATGATGCAATACATGGCAAGGTAGGAAGCACAGGAAAACAACTCAAGTCAACAAGTTTAAATGAGGCCGGAAACTACATATAACAAACCCGGTAAGCCCTCATATGCATAGTTTGAAATTAGTCCAGATCTGAACAACCTTAAGTTAAAGTGGTTAAACAACAGATTAATATGCACCATGATGATCTACACAAAATTATAGTCAAGTTTCATATAAAGTTTGTTTAATTCGGAGCTATGGTCTAGAAGATATGAGCAAAACAAGTCAAAAAGGCAACAGTGCAAGATGCACCCAAACCATCAAGAAAACTCACTCCAAACATGGAAACAATATGATATTATGATTCTACATGCAAAATCACACAAGTTTCATATAGGACACACTCAAAACGGAGCAACGGGCTAAAAGATACACATGAAACAAGATATAACAACAAGCTGAAGTTAACAGCCACATAGCAACTTTGGAACAAGGCAAATATAAGCTACAACACTCAAACATAGTGACAATAAGCATGGACATGAAGTAGACATATCCTACAGCAAACAACTCCATTGTAGCATCTCCATAGGAGGCATGGATCAATAGCAACAAGCTACAACATTTTGATCATGACGTTAAAAACCTGACAGTAATATTTTATAGCAACTTGAGAGCAAGAAATAAATAAGCTACAGCAGGTCAAATGAGCAAGTGAGGACATTAATGGATAGACAACAACATATACAACAAGGAATGATCAATGGCCACTAAAAACAAGCATGGGTTTGACTAGGGCATCAAGCAAACATAGCATCAGGATAAGACAGATTCCAGACTTAGTGAAATTTCACTAAGTGTTAAAACAGTAACATTGGCATGGCATGTTTGCAAGCAAGTTTAAGTCACCTCAAGGCATATCATGGAAAGTTAAATGCACCACATCAAAGACCATAACATGGAGATTCTAAAACATCTAGGCATATGGCATTAGGACAAACACATCAATAGCAAAGAGCATGTGAAATCAGCACCTCATAACAAGTTTCAGCTCTTAACAGTCAAATGCACTTTTGCAACAGAGATTAACATGGCCATATGAACAAACAAGCATGCTACAGCAACCATCATGTAGTACACTTCATAATGAACATTTTGACATATCATATGCATCATTTGGATAAACATGCACCAAGTTATCATATCTCAAAGATGGCATGAAAATAACAAGTAGCAGCAGTTTATAACAAGTAGCACTCTTGCAACAGAGATTAGAGCATCTAGATGAAGTCAAACAAGCATGGCACAATGTAACAAAGTGTAGAGCACATCACCATGATCATTTTGACATGTCATACACTCAATTTGGATAAGCACACAAAAAGTTATCACTATGCAAAGTATGAATCATGCTGATAAAATCCACAGACTTAGTAAAAAACTCATAGGTAAAAAAACCGACAACGGGCCGAACAGAGCACATGGGCCAACGGGGAAGGAGGGAAGGGGCTCACCCATGGGCCTGGCCCATTACTGTGGAGGAGGAGAGGGGCCCGGTCGGGCTGGGCCTGAGGAGAGGAGGGAGCTGGGCCGGCGCTGGGCGCTGGCCTCGCGCGGCTGGACTCCGGGCGAAGGGAGGCCCACGAGGCGGCGGAGGCCCACGGGAGGGAGGCGGCTGGGCCTCGGCTGGCGCAGGAGCGCTCGTCCTCCTCCTCCCAACGCATAGGAAGCAGGCAGCGATGGCAGCGCTGCGGCGCCGCCGGCCGGCAGGGAGGCCAGGAGGAGGCCCGGGCAGGGGGACGAGATGGAGGCCGACGGATCCGGTGCTGCGGTATCTATTCCCGGGGTTGGAGGAGCTCGGCGGTGCGGGGACATGGAGATCGGAGCTCGACGACGGCGCCCATGGCATCCTGCAGAACGGGAGAGAGAGGGAGGTGAGGTCACGGTGAGAGAGAGGGAAGACAGGAGGGGGAGAGCAGGGGCAGCGGCGCTCATCTGCGGCTCGCCAGCGGCGTGGTCGAGTAGATCGGCGGCGGGACAGAGGAGATCGAGGCAGAGCGGCTCGGGAGCCACACGGGCAGCGGCGGCGGCGGTTGGGCCCGCTTTGGCCCACGACGGGCCGGGGATGGGCTCGCGCGGTGGAGAGCTGAGGAGGGCAGGGCGCGGGCGACGTGGTGCCGTCCCGTTGGCTGCGGGCGGCGGGGCCGATGACGTGGCGTCTTGTGGTTGGCTGGAGCGACGTGGAGGCTGGTTTGGACATGTCCGGCGCGGCGCGGACGCGTCCGGTGGCACGGAGGGAGGAGTTTTAGGGTTTCATATGCGAAATAAAACGGGGGAGACACACACATATATATAGGTAGAGGGAGCTAGGAGTGTCCAAATGAGGAGCCGTTCGCGGCCACGCGATCGTGATCGAATGACCAAGAGCATGGAGGGGTTAGAATGGGCTAGGTGGGCTGTGTGAAAGGGGTGCTGGGCCAAAAGGCAGAAGGCTTCCGGCGGTTAATACGGTTAACCGTTGGGCTATCAAACGAACTCCGAATGCGACGAAACTTGACAGGCGGTCTACCTATGCTATAATAAGACCACACGCCAAGTTTCAACCCATTCCGAAAACGTTTTCCGGCCACTCACAAAATAAATATTCTAAGGCGCCGCGGGCGCATGCAAGTGTGTCTAAGCTCAGAACAGACAACAGAGAGGACGAGGGGACTCGGACGTATGCTGATGCAACACACATGATGACATGGCACTGGCAAGATGCAACACACATGATGACATGGCAAGGTGCAACACGCAAGCAGATGACCTGGCACTGGCAACGAATAACTAGCTGACACCTGGAGCACCGGTCTCGGGGTGTCACACCAGTGCCCAGTGCCAGTTGCAGTTTTTTGCTTGTTTTTTACATCGCATGAAATCAATATCAAACAGAGTCCAAACACCGCGAAACTTTTTATGGAGTTTTTATGGACCAGAAGACATCCAGTGGGCCAGAGAAGTCGGGGCACAACCCACGAGGGCGCACCTGGGGGCCTAGGCGCGCCCAGGTGGGTTGTGCCCACCTTGGTGGCCTCCTTCACCCCCTCTTCACCCTATAAATCATCAAATATTCCAAACCCCTTGGCACTGCCGGAGTGGGGAAGCATCACCGGTGGCCATCTTCATCATCCCGGCGGCCACCATGATGAGGAGGGAGTGTCCACCCTCGGGGCTGAGGGTTTGTACCACTAGGTATGTGTTTAATCTCTCTCGCTCTCTCTCTCTCTCTCTCTCTCTCTCTCGTGTCCTTGAGATGTCACGATCTTGATGTATCGCAAGCTTTGTTAATATAGTCGGATCATATGGTGTTTTCCCCTCTCTATCTTGTTGTGATGAATTGAGTTTTACCTTTGAGATTTCATTTTATCGGAGTTAATACTTTTATGGATTTGAGAGCACTTGATGTATGTCTTGCATATGAATACTCCTGATGAAAATGGGGTCTCGTATTGATTCACTTGATATATGTTTTGGCACTCAACTCGCGGATTCTCGAGGTGACATTGGGGTAATCTACGCATAGGGGTTGATGCATGTTCTTGTCTTTGTTTCTCTGGTAGAAATCTCAGGGCACTCTCTGAGGTTCTTTGTGTTGGATTGAGTATTATGAATCTGAAATTATTTGGTGTTATTTTAACATGAACTCTTGGATAGATCGTTCAGAAAGAATAGCTTCGAGGTGGTTTCGTACCCTACAAACAATTTCTTCTTATGTTCTCCGCTAGATAGGAACTTTGGAGTGACTCTTCATCGCACGTTGAGGGATGGTTATATGATCCAATTATATTTGCATTGTTGAGAGATTGCACTAGCAAAAGTACGGACCCTAGGCCTCATTTTCAAGCATTGCAATATCGTTTGTGCTCACTTTTGTCACTTGCTACCTTGCAGTTTTTCATTGTTACTATTAGAAAAAACAATATCTATTATCCATATTACACGTGTATCACCATCTCTTCGCCGAACTGGTGCACCTATACAATATGCCATTTTATTGGGTGTGTTGGGGACACAAGAGACTTTTTATTATTTGGTTGCATGGTTGTTTAAGAGAGACCATCTTCATCCTACACATCCCATGGATTGATAAACCTTAGGTCATCCACCTGAAGGAAATTTTCTACTGTCCTACAAAACTCTGCGCTTGGAGGCCCAACACGAGTCTACAATAGTAAAGTTGTGTAGTATACATCAACCATATCTACTATATGACTCATGTTCGACCTTTCGGTCTCCAGTGTTTCGAGGCCATGTCTGTACATGCGAGGCTCGACAAGTTTAACCCAAGTATTCCGCGTGTGTAAAACTATCTTACACCCGTTGTATGTGAACATAGAGTCTATCACACCCGATCATCACGTGGTGTCTTGAAATGACGACCTGTAGCAATGGTGCATACTCGGGGAGAACAATATTATCTTTAAATTTAGTGAAGGGATCATCTTATAATGCTACCACTGATCTAAGCAAAATAAGATGCATAAAGGATAAATATCACATGCAATGAAAATATGTGACATGATATGGCCATCATCATCTTGTGCTTTTGATCTCCATCTCCAAAGCATCGTCATGATCTCTAGCGTCACCGGCTTGACACCTTGATCACCATCGTTGCATCGTGGTTGTCTCACCAACTATTGCTTCTACGACTATTGCTAACTCGATAAAGTAAAGCAATTACATGGCGCTTGCATTTCATACAATAAAGAAACAACCATAAGGCTCCTGCCGGTTGCTGATAATTTGAAAAACATGATCATCTCATACAATAATGTATAACTCATCATGTCTTGACCATATCACGTCACAACATGCCATGCAAAAACAAGTTAGACGTCCTCTACTTTGTTTTTGCAAGTTTTACGTGGCTGCTATGGGCTTATAGCAAGAACCGTTCTTACCTACGGCACAAAACCTCAACGGTGATTTATCAAATTTGCTGTTTTAACCTTCAACAAGGACCGGCGCAGTCAAATTCGATTCAACTAAAGTAGGAGAAAAAGACACCCGCCAGCCACCCACTACTGCAGGATGCTGCTAACGCGACACTACGATCAGAGACCCTTCGACGAAACTGTGTGCGATGCAATAATCGCAAACAGTGGTGTAAAAAACCCATCAAACAAGGTGCAGAAAATTTGTGATGACGGATGCATCAAACATGGTTCAGATTTCGGTTGTGTGTGCGATGATGGGCATACGATTCAGTTCAATTAACTGTTTGCGATGAGGAGAAGCAAAAGAAACGGGCTGCAAGATGAAGGCATGTGTGATGTACAACATACGGTTCACTCGGAGGAACTGTTTGTGATTAGGCAACACAAAAGAAACGGTCAGCCAGATCAAGGTGTTTGCGATATACGCATTCGGTTTACTCGGATGAACTGTTTGTGTTGAGACATGAGAACATAAATGGTTCAATATAAGAAGATGTGTGTGATACGCGACAAACAGGTCTGTAATAAAAAATGTGTGCGAAGACCGATAATAACACAGACGGTTGCTGCTAATAAGACGTATGTGTTGTGCGATGGGATTGCATACGGAACAACTGTAAAAATGCAGTAATAAATAACAAATGTAAATGAGAAAGGAATGAAAATGTATGTAACTAATACCTTTCTTCGATTCTTGTTCTGGTGTTTGGTCAATGCCGAGATCAAAGGAGGGTGTCTCTATATCGCACAATGAAGGATGTGGGTATGTTTTGTTCAGGTTCAAGCTCGTCTCTTGCTCACTCTTAACCGACCGATTTAAATCGAGTGACCCATTTGAACCTGGTGTACACATTGATGTACATGCTTGCTGAACTATCTGTAAACAGATATAGACAACATATTGGATTGCAGCCACTATGCTAAAATACTATAACTAGAGAACCATGAAAATACATTGCTATTATCAGGATTTATATCTGATGGGCCAGCGCCACTTTCAGTTTGAAAAGCCGACATCATACCCACTGTAGGTCTGCTGTAACAGACATCACTTCTTGGACGTAGCTGCAAAAAAATAATGCATGTAAGAACATAAAAAATGAAGATAAATATGTAAAATAGGTCCTAATTCATTATGATAGGCAGACTATAATGTAACAGTGAGATTGTTTTCTACCTTCATCATCCCAAACTGGGTTGGCTTGTACTGATTATTCTCTTTGAGGTCCATACTCATTCTTACTTTTATTGCATGTTTATACTACGCCATAATTCGTGGGAAACAATCATGCTTGAGACTTAGCGGACCCAATTCCAGGTTGTCCAAGTAGAATATCTGAATGTAGAATGTAATTATTAACTGAAATTAAATGCAAGCTGTTTGTATAAAGTTAGATTTTTTATGCAATGTAAATACCTGCAAAAAGATGGCACATGCATTTATATATGTGGCTTTTGTTTCATCACTAAGCTTGTTGGCCAATGCCCGCGTTGCTGCTATAATGTCATTAACGACATACCTTGCCTAGTTCCAATTATGTATGTCATCCAAATTCTTGAGCGCCATAAAATACCTCGGACATATATTGTCCAACAAAGTTTGGGGCGCAAGGAATTTTGTCATCACAAGTATAATGAACGCAGTCTTGAAGGCAGCAATTTCATCATCCAACATTGGTGCTTCATGTTTCTTGCTTAGAATATCAGTGAGTACAGTTCTCATGATTTTTTTTAAACTCCGGGACATTCAGTCGGATGCATATTATATTTTTTATGTGGTTGATTTTTTCCGTGGAAGGAATTCGCAACTCCTTTCCCGTGAATGGAATACCTAGAACTTTGTGAACATCACCATCAGTGAAGTAGAGAAGAGTTCCATCACCCATTCTAATTGATATATCTTAAGTGGATACCCTCGATAGAAGGTTGTGACTAAATTCACGAGAGTTTGTGATTTCCGATAGTTTCAAAATTCCGTCGAACTTCATCTCCCTAACTAAGCGTTTCTTTTCATCATCAAAATCTTTCACGATGGATGAAATTGAAACGGGTGTGCATCTAGAAACTGGCGCTACATATTTTACGGGAAGTGTTGATGACCTGACTGGTGGCTCCATGAAGTCATCATCGTGGTCTGCAGCGGCAGTCATCTTACCACGACCAACCCCAAGAATTTTCTTTCTTCTTGCAGTAGCACTCCTCTTTAACCTAGGCATGAATATGCCTAGAAATGGAAAAGAAATACGTAAATTGCTATAGCTGTGATGGAGAAAAACGACCCAAATCGGCGACCATGAAGGTGACACTGGCTACGATGGCCAAGCTAAACGAAGGGGGGACGTTACCTGGGTATGCTTGTCTGAAGATTAACGATGGACCGATGATGATCTGGGTATGCTTTTGGGCAAGACAGACGAAGGGAGGTGAAATCAGCATGGTGTGCCCATGTAGAAAAC
>LR738715.1:585665065-585680269 GCA_902687465.1 Secale cereale
ACACACACACACACACACACACACACACACACACACACACACACACACACACACACACACACACACACACACTTATAAGGACATGGTTGCATAACCAAATTAAACATCCACTTACATAGGTGGCTACTAAAACCATGGCATTTGCACACACCAAAGTAAACTATTACATGCATAATTACATAGGTGGCTACTACACACATGACATTTCCACACACCAATAAAGTAAACTATATATTTCATGCATGATTAACTAGCATAAGCGATCATGTGGTCATCATCAACTTCTTGTGACGCTTGCTTTGCTTGTGGCTCGATCTAGGCTTGTCGATTTGGGTAACAAGGCACTTCCTCATGTCAACGATCCACTTGTGCATCTCGTAGCATGTGTACACACTCTTGGCTGCGAACCTGAGGTGAGGTTCATCGAGTTGCTGCATCCAGGCCCTGTGCCAGGATACGGGACTAGTTCTCTTGGCATCCTGCTTAATCTTTTCGTAGTAGGGGTCGATGATGGCCGAGGCGAGTTCAACTAGGGAGTCCTTCGTGTTGCCCCAGACCCTGTCATGCTCACGGATTTTGACAAGGTTCTGGCAGGCCAAGCCCATAACCTTTAGTGCTTTTACATCGTCGGTGGTTTCCACCGTGGCGAACTTGTAGTCGGTGCTGTTGACAAACATGTTGAAACGGTCGCAAGCCTCTGTGGCCATGCAGTAGTGGTAGAAAAGGACATGATTGCCCACACACAAATGGGCGACGACAAGCTTCTGATCTATGTCGGGAGAACCGACGGTGTACTTGAGGTCGATGCCGACCACCATGTACTTGTCTCGAGCAGGCAACTGCTCAACGCTGTTGATGTCGTCATCCACCACGGCCGTGTCGATGGTGTACACCACCGAGAGATCCGTCTCCCTCGCGTGGGTCTCCACTTTATGCTTGCTGGACTCCATTGGAGCGCCGCTAGACATCCCCTCTGCATGTGTCATCGTGGGTGTGCTTGTTGTGTTGTGGGGCACGATCGAAAGGTAGAAGAGACTAAGGTTATAATGGCCGGGAATTAAAGGGGAAGCCGGACGGCCAGTAATATCGGCACGCCTTGGTGGCAGTTCTAATTTGCAGCGCATAACTCCATCGTGCTGCACATAACTGCATCGCATGGCAACGCGCGTGGCGCAACCGCATGCATATGGGGCCCCCGACGTGATTGTGTGCACGCCCAACCGCTGGCAGAGCGCGCATGGAGGGACGCGAGCAGAGTGCTCCACGGTCACCTCAACGGCGAGCAACCATATATATATATATAGGGTGGGTCTATTCTCATAACACCCCTTAAGACCTTATTCTCCTAACAAAAAGCTTATTCTCCTAACAACCCTCCCCCACAGAGCTTCTAGCGCGGGAGCGCCCCCCCGACGTCGGCGTCCTCCCCAACCCCTCCCCGCCTCCTAGCGCGGGAGCGCCCAGGCGGCCGGCGTCCTCCCCGACCGCTCCCTGCCTCCTAGCGCGGGAGCGCCCCGGCGGCGGGCCTCCTCCCCCACCCCTCCCCGCCTCCTAGCGCGCCAACTCCCCGGCGGCCGGCGGCGACACCCACCCTTCCCCGCCTTTTTCCGCGCCACCGCCCCGGCGGCCGGCAGCCACCCGCCACCCCTCCCCGCCTTCTTCCGCGCCAAGCACCACGGAGAGCGAGCCAAACGGCCGGCAATGCAGTCCGCCGGCGACGATATTTCCGCGGCGGCGTTTAGGAAGCGACGGCGCACCTCACCTTCGCCCCAAGACCACCGGGGGGATCCGCTGCTGAAGCATACTGCCTCAGTCATGCATGACAGGAGGAAGCGAACTGCAAAGATGACTACTCCATCGCATTCGTCGTGGATGCGAACTGCAGTACACAATCTGAGAAGAAGCACTTCAAAAAAGGGCATAGATCAACACATATGCAGTTTTACATTTAAAAAAACATATTAACTTGTAATATGTTTGATAAAATGCAGTTCTCTTCTATACGAAAAAGAAAATGAGATCTCAGAATGCGGTTCTCTTCTGTATAAGAACTCTGAGATCGGAATGTCATTTGGAGAATGCAGTTCTCTTCGTCGTATAGAACCTGACATGACCATGAATCAATACAGAATGCAGTTAGAAGATAAAAAAATGTAGAGTCAGACTAGGATTCGCGTACACTGCAGTGCGTGCGTCGCGTTTAAAAGCTTGCACTGCAGTACGCTTCGAGTACACAATGCAGTGCGCTTAGTGCAAAAAAATTGTGAAAAGCAAAAACTTGGCTGGAGTGCAGATGAAATTTGAAACTCGACGACAAACACATTGAATTCGTCTTTGCAGTCCCATGTGATAAGGTGAGATGCAGTGCGGATGCATATATTTAAAAAAAACTTGGCTGCTAATCATATGAGATAACGCAGTGCGCTGCGAACATGTTACAACTCACAAGGAGGAGTTGGCTGAAAACTCCATTATGCACATATTTGACATTGTCACCATCTGCCACAAAAAAAAAACACACACAAAAACTAACTAGACCGATATATACAAAAGCACACAGCATGGTGTTTACAGCTTTGGGCATCGAGAACTACACACAGCGACCATACATTACTGTTTACATAAAGTTCTGGGGCACACACGAACAAGACATCAACACACATAGAAAAAAGATCTGCTATCATTTATGCCTCATCCTGCTCCTTCGAATCCAGTCTTGGAGAGAAGCCAAGAGAAATGCAGAGATTTCTTAGATCCTCCGGGAACTCGGTGACAACGACCATGCTTTCTGGGTGGAACAGAATCTGGAACAAAAACTCAGCCTTCCAATCCTGAATAACAGCTTCCTGTGATGAAGAAAAAAATAAAATAAACAAATATACAACATCATCTACGAAAAAAGAAACTGACGAAAAAAATATCAAGGAATGAGGAGATATTGCTGAGTTAAAAAGAAGATACTTACACTACGCTTTCCGAATTTCACAACAAAGGTTTTGCCGTCGTAATACTGAGCCATCTTCAGAACATAAAAGCCGCACTCGTTGGGGCCCTGCTCAGGGGTGCCCAAATAGCTAGCTTTTTTGAAACACCCACCCAGTCTACCGACTCCTTTCTCTTATACTCTTTTTCTCCATAAACCCTCTTCAACAATGCAGTCATCCTGATCATCTGGTGGAAAATAAAAAAAACAAAAATACACATCACAACAAAAATTGTTCAACACGCCCACGCATGAAAAAAAAACAAGAAAGGTGAAAAAAGGAAAAATTTTACCATTTCAGTGCGGTCGCTGTGGTATTCAGACTTATGCCACCGCGTTGTTTGATCAACCGGTCCGCTGTACCTCCTAGTGTCATGAATGTCAAGGGTCTCGCGGTGCCTATTCATCGTGTATAGCGAATAATGCTGGTCTTTCAACCGTGGTAACATAATCTGATTTTGTTTCATCAAATTTGTTATGGAATCGATCAGTGAAAAGGGATTACTGTAAAAATTTTGGAGAGAAAATAAATACAAAAAGGCTGAACAAAAGCAAATCTGATAACTTACTAATTTGCAATCAAGAAGGTTCTCGTCATCACGGACATAAAGTCCGAACTGCTGTGCTGCATCTTCGACGTTAAACTTGATGTGGACAAAAGGCAACACAACATTTCCATCTCCATCTCTATCCGCGTGATCATTCATTTGAAGCACATACTGCGTGTGGGTAATTCACAAAAGAAAGTTAATGCAGTTCACCTTAAAAATATGTTCGCTCCGACGCTTAATAAAAAAACGGATCACGCTTCTCTAAAAAACAGTATGCAGTTCACAAAATTCTCACCATAATTTGTTTCGTTTTAAGATGCATCGGTTAAGACACAAAAAAAAATGTATGCAGTTCATTATATTCTAAAAACAAATTATTATACACTATTTACTGCAGTTCACTAGAGCAGAAAAAAAATAAGAGAAAAAAGAGAAATACCATGATAAACAAAGGGGATAGCAGAACGCGTTCGCCAGATTGATAAACCACATTCATACTCTCGTCATTCTTCCAGAACCTGATGATATGATCCATCAATTCCGAGTCCATAAAACCACCTTTGGTGAAAGTTAAGAACATGTAGTCCACAGACACGGTGTAGAGTTCAATAGGATTCCTGTGCAGGAAAAGCGCGGACCTGCACAGAAGAAACGGCAAAAGGTGGGGGGGTTAGTAGCACAAAAGCAAAAACACAGAAAAGAACATTACGCACATTAAAAATCAAAAAAATATAAAAAACTAACGAAAAAAGAACTGACTCGCTGTATTTCTGCCTGAATTGTGTGCTCGTGATGAGTTGCAAGACTTTCCTCATCTCCACAAGATGGCTGAATCTCGCAGGATTCAACTTCTCTACAGGAGATCGAAACTTTGATGGCTTCTGCACAGGCCTCCTGTTTGATAGAATTAGTGCCTCGCTGTCCGTCGGGGGTTCCACAGCTGCGCTCCTGGTCCTCCTAGGCACTGCTGGTGGCCTCTCAAAATCATCATCGCTATCTTCAGCATTCGGAGGGCTCGCAACTTTCTTCCCATGCTTGACATTGACAGGAGATTTCTCAAGAGCTTTTTCATTCGAAGTGCCAGCGTCACTCCTCAACATCTTACACACAAGTTCTTTCACGACCTTGACGGGAGGTTCATCAAGGACAACTTTCTGAATAGTTGGAGTATGAACCTGAGTTTCAAACAAGGAAATACCTCCTTGGTGTGCGCCTTCATCAAAGCCTGCACACAAAAAAAATTGGATAATGAGCAAAAGTAGTGAAAAAGAATCATCAAGTTCCCTAAGGAAAAGTCATTTTTAAACACACAAATGGGGTTCTACTAAAAAAGCTTAACAAAAGTAGTCGACCTACCCTCTCTGTACCAATGAAGTTCACTTAATAAAAAAGGTGTGTGACTCAAAAAAAATGTAATAACCTTCTTTAAAAATTAAAAGTGATGTCAGGTCCAGACAACAATGCGACGAGGTCAGCCAACTATAGAGCATCGCCTTCCTGATGTAGCCAATGTGCTCCTTCCCAAACTTGGCAATCGTTTCACCATCCCAGGTCTGCATGAACTGGAACATGTAAAATCCACAATCATGCCTGCAAAGAAAAACCAACACAAAACACATTAACAATGCAGTTCACTCAGTAATAAAAGTTCTACTGATGTTAGTAAAACAATGCAGCTCCATACACACAAAGATTACCGAGGGAGAACAACAAATAACACATTCGTAATGCAGTTCGCTCAAGGGAAAAGGTGCTTCTAATTTAGTAAAAACAATGCAGCTCACTTACACAAGAAAAAATGAAGGAGGAAAAAGAAAAAGGAGAACAGGTACAAACCCGTTTCCCTGTTGCGGGACGTTAATATGAGTCAGCATAGCCGTCCAGGGTGGGAGGGTTCAACGGCTCGTCGCAGCTTGCGCTGCCATCTTTCCAGACTTTTTTGATGTTCCTGACCATTTTCCTGAAGACAACACTTGCAGCAGCGCTGTCTCCTTCGTTCAATGAGTCCAGGAGCTCAAAACGCTTCTCTCGCAGGTTCAAAGTGACCAAGCAGTAGTGGCCTATCGCGTCCTTCACTGTTGCGGGAGGAGGGTCAAATGTTGCAAACATAATCTGAAATAAAAAAAGAATAAAACAAAACAGATGAGAAAAAAAAGAAAAAACAGAAAACTTATTTTCAAGATGACGAAAAATGGTCAAGATGCGTTACCAAGTTTTTCTTGTCCACCCGTTCCTCTGCGCTTGAAGAAAACATCTTTTTCAAAGCCCTATTTGTGGCACCGCCGTTCCAAATGGAATTCTGCAAAAAAGACAAAACAAGAGAGTTAATGAAAAATGGTTATAGCACAAATAAAAATTGGACGAGGGAGATAAAATATAAATTAATGAAAATGCTTACGCATAGGTTGTACGGGACAATCATAGTTTGAGATCCTTTGAACCTTTCAGCTAGCATAGACACACCAATGTTTGCGAGGCGCATGCTCAGCGTTCCATATGACCAAAAAGACTCGCCGACATGGCCGATAGTAATATCACCAAACTCTCCCTTGAACGCAACTAGATGCCTTCAGACAAGAAGAAAAAAGCACAGCAAAAATTTATAAGATGGGAGCGTCCCTGAAAAAATAACATATTAATTAACCGGGGCGTAAGACAGAAAATGTCATACTGCTTCTTCTTGTCCCTCCTAGCCCTCGTAACAGCGTCATACAACTCATTGTATCTCCCCATAAGAGCTGGATCAATACTTGAAGGAGTAACAACAGGTAATTCCTCATCTGCATACATGGTGGGGACGATATCAGATTATAAACACACACACGGTCCATTTCGCCCCCGGGAAAAAGAACAAAAAATAATGCAGTTCACTTACCTTCGGTTTCAGAATAAACTTCCTGCGGCTGCTCGTATACATCTTCGCTGAGCGTCAAGTGCTCCAGCCCGGTAATATCATCGTCAAGCGGCGCTTGATTACTCATGTCCTGAGAAAGTCTTGGCTGTTCCTCTTCGGAATCAATCGAAACTGTCTCGGCTGGGGCTTTGGTTGTATCGGCTGGGAAATCCAGATTGCCGACAGATTGCTCGGGGGCGCGAGGGACCACACAAAATTTATCAGGCACCTCGTCGCCAACCAACAAAACAGTAGGCACAACAACACCATCGATGCCAGCGGATGTCCCGGCATCGTCAAATCCGACTCTACGAGTTCCTTCTGTCTCTTCTGCAACTTCAACTGTAACACCAGGAGCTCCTTCTTTCTCTTCATCCTTATCACAATCCACGATGTCATCCCTTCCTTCTCTCTCTTGTGCCTTATCAACCTCGACAGGACACTCCCCTCCTTCTCTACCTTCTGCCTTATCAACCTCCGCATCAGGCTCCTGCCCTCCTCTCCCTTCCACGTTATCATCCCCAATGTTGCGCTCCGCTTGGATTTCAACATTTAATCCGCAGTTCTGATGAGTTAACAAAATAAAACACATTACACAAAAAAAGCTAGAATGCAGTTCACTAATAAAAACGGACCATGAAGCTACCACGAAAAATAAAAAATAGAACACAAAAATGCAAAAATTCTCTATACTCACCAGGGGAGCGTCGTCGCCTTCCATCTCTTCACACTTGTCAGCCTCCTCATCCTTGCCAGCGTCGTCACCATCTGCCTCCTTCCCATGTATCTCCACATTTGATTCGACAACCTAAAAAACATTAAAACATAAATAAAACTATTATCCAAATCTGCAGTTCTACAACTAAAAAACAAACACCAAATCATGCAGTTCACTGCTAAAAAAAAGATGATGCTTCTTCTCTAAACAACAACTGCAGTGCACTACAACTTCTGGTGCGCAAAAAATACAAAGAAAAAGTTAAAAAATGCAGTTCGCTGCCACTGCTGGTGCAAAAAAAATATGATTGTTTGTTTTGGACACTACATGAAAATCAAACAATGAAGTTCACTGTAACAAAAAAAATGATAGGAAGAAATCAAACCTTGTCCATGACCACTTCGTCAATAGCATTGTCTTTGGCAGCTTCGTCAACGGGCGATAATGGCCTGTCAAACAAGTGATCAGAATCAACACCGTCGTGGTCCTGGTGCTCATCAACACGACTAGCGTTAGCCTTGGAAGATTCTCCGACACACTGGGAAAAGAACAAAACGATAGAAAAAACAAATAGTCAATGCAACAAACGCACAGAAAAAATAGATAACAAAATATGGGTAAAAAAAACTGTTCACATATGAAAAAAAGACATACATCCACATCTGCGGGGTCGGGCAGAGAAGGCCGGACAACATCTTCATGCCTGTTCATTTCCTTCACGATTGCATCCGCTTCCTGCTCATACGTAGCACACCTGTCATCCTGAGACTGCTTAAGCTGAACGAATGAAGATCTGATATTCGTTACAGCCTGCTTAAGGAATTCAAGCTGCCCACGGTCAAAGTTATGAGCGGCCTCGATTTCTGCTTCAAAAGGGCCTTTGCCTTCAGGAAACAAACCGGCAATATTCCTCATCCTGGAACCGGAAGTTGGGAAATCACTAGTTATATTGATGACCCTATCGAGAAGCTCATCGACCTGCACAAATCTATTGCGATCACCAGAAGCCTGTCCAGAAAAACCTCCAGCAGCCGCCCTAGCAAAACCACGACCCCGTCGAATTGGAGCAGCCCTAGCAAGAGGCTCACAAGACATTTCAGGGGCTTCCGCAACTGCAGTCCGCTTATACACAATGTCCGCTTCCGCATTCCACTGAAAAAATTAACAAAAAAAAAGAGATGCAGTTCACAAAGAAAAGTACATAAGAGGTTGACATTTTAGCATGCGCGAAAAAAAGGAATAAAAACAAAAACAAAGGATGGCTATGCACTCACCGGCAGCTTGCCAAACTTGTAAGAGTCCAGGTGAATCTTTCCCCTGAAAACGATGTCGGCGTTGTGAATCTTCTTCAACTGCACATGGGACAGTATTGCGGCGCGTGGAGTGCGTTTATCCATCACCGATACTTTTCGAAGGTTCAAGGAATCCAGGTACATGAACAGGGGAACGATGGTGCAACCCTCAGCGCAGTTCTGCTTGCTCCCTATAGAATTCCACTTGTACACAGCGGCCTGCAGCTCGTCGACAACAAGCTAACAAAAATCCATGCTAGCCATAGATGCAATATCCAAGTTTTCAACCATAGCAGCTACCCTGGACAACCGAGTTGCGGGGCTAGGACAAAGCAAGCACTGGAAGACAATGAGAAAAAAAACCTTCACCGTCTTATCAACCTTCGCAGGGTCTGCAGCCAGCGTGCGAAGTAAGGTAAGTAGGTCCTTCGCATCTATGCTCCTAGAACGGTTGAACCCGAGTTCATCCTTCAGGTTAGTCAGCGAATCATCATGGCCGCTGGCAGCAGGCCTGGGAGCAGTGTGAGAACCCATAGGGAAGTCGAAAATGTGATGGACAGCCTCGCGATTGATTTCCAGAACCTTGTTTGGCCCACAGTCCAGTCTCATCGTGTCGGGGTCGATCTTTCCCATCAGCTTGCACATCAAAACACGAGAAACATTCTTCTCTAATTTCAGGTCAAAGACAATGCCAAAACCTGCTTGCCGCACCAAAGTTCTGTGCACCTCACCCAGCAAAGCGACAACTTTGATTACATTTGGAATGGACAGACGAACAGTCTTGTTGAAACGCCATTCGTGCGCAGCATCGTCTTCAGACCTCTTCCTCTTCGTACTCTTAGCAGCCTACAAAAAACACAAAAGAATAAAAAATGCAGTTCACATCAGCAAAACTCATGCAGAAACAACTTTAAAAAAAACAGGAGAAAAAGTAAATAAACAGCGTATACCTTACTAACATCAACATCCTCCTCATCAGAATCACTGTCCAGGGCTTCTTCAGCTGCAGTTTCCCGCGCAAACTTAGATCGACGCTCACAATCAACACCAGAGTGATCGTCCGCGCGTCTCCGCTTTCCATGAATCCCACCCACATCAACCTCGGCTTAATTAGGTCTCTTTGAGTAATCAACACGCGGGCTCCGGCGTGGAGAACTTAAACCTTGCTCTACGACAGCGTTGAGTTTCCTCTTCACAGGATTCTTTGCGGGGGCAAATTTAGCAGACTCCTTTGAATCAGCAATCCTCCTTCCTATCTCCTTACCCTCCCCTAACTTTACTTGCTTCGCCCTATGAGCCTTCACGAAAGTATTACCGAGCGCAATAGCTTTCTGCCTTCTCCTCTCAACGTCGGCTGCAATCTGATCAGGGACCATCCAATCCTGTGTAACTGGCTCTGTGCCATCAACAGATTGCGACTGGGTTTCACTCAACTCAGGTGGAATGTTGACCTGATCGGACGTACCGCCACCGACAACATCGACTGTGAAATAACGTGTAATCAGATAGTTAACGCCACCACCCCCTGACCCACCAGGAGATAAAACTGTGGCTGAGAAAAAACAAAAAAAAAGTTATGTGTGTGAGATGAAGACCTAAACTTAATGCAGCTCATATCAACTTGGAAAAAACAAAAAAAATGTAGAAATGCAGTGCACTTTTCCAGCAGTTTATGTTTAACAATTAAAAACATAACAATAAACCTAAAAAATGCAGTTCATGTCGCTTGAATATCATATTCACGCGTGTCTGAAAAGTGCACATTGGCACAGGTTTATATGATGCAGTGCACTAATTCGTTCAAGTGACCAATTGACCGCATATAAAAAAAAGAAGTGCGCTTAGATATGCAAAACAAAACAAATTCATGCAGTTCTGTGAGAGGCAAAAACTAAAACTTAATGCAGCTCATATCGATTTCGCAAAACCTCATAGTGGATAGCCAAAAAAATACAAAGCAGTGTCCAAAATGCAGTGCACTTTTAGCAGTTTATGTTTAACAAAAAAAACATAACAACTAACTGCAGTACACTATTTCGTTCATATCAGTAAAAAACAATTAACCCTTCCAAAAAAGTAGAAAACAATTAACTTGACGCAGTTCATATCAGTTTGCCACGCGTGTCTTAAAAAAAAGGCCTTACTAAAAAGGGATCTAAGATGCAGTACACTATTCCGTTTGACAAAAAAGAAGTAAATTGACCCTGAATGAAAACTGCAATTCAGTTTAATGTAGTTACCAGATGGAGAAGCCGTTCTAACAGGTGATGCATCAATTGGTGAGGAAGAAGCCATACTGTGCCTCCGATCAGCAGGGGATGATAATTAAAACCTAAACCTAGACATCAAACACCAAATTCAGGCAGGGAAAAACTTTCAGTCCATAGGGGGTTGCAATTTCAAGCATACAAAAACAACCTTAAGAAGAGAATGCTGGCACGAAAAATAACCCTAGCACAAGATCTGGACCGGATTAGGGGCAATTTGGGGCTCACCGTGGGATGAAGTGACGGCAGCACGAGGCGGGTGCGGACGGCAACGGCGGAGGAAGCGCCCTACGGACGGCGGCGGCTGCGGGCGTCGTCGCCCTCCACCACGAGTGAGCCCCTACGGATGCCGGCGGCTGCGGGCGTCGTCGCTCTCCACCACGGGAGCACGAGGGCGGGGGGGATTTCTATGCGAGCACGGGGGAGAGGGAAGTGGAGGCGGGCAAGGGGGCTGCAAGAGATACTTAATGAATAAAAGCCCGTCCGACGGGCCCACAGGTCATAGACAAAAAATAAAAAAAACGTCTCGGTGTTGTAACACGATGCAGTTCGCTTACGGAAAACCGCTTCGGCTTCTGAAGCGTTGCAGTTCGCTTACGGCTGATGATTCCGCTTCTGAAGCGATGCAGTTCGCTTACGGCTGACGATTCGTTTCGCCTGCCCTAAAATAAATGCGCCCACTATCGGCCGAAGCGCCCGCGCCCCCCACCCCTCCTCTATCCCGGCGGTTGCACACCGCACGAACTGCAACGATCATCACGAACTCACGATCGCCAACACGGTTGGGAGACGAGATCGTGGCCTCGGCAGAAGTTGCTGCCGCTCCCATTTAAATCCAGCGCTCCATCGAACAGACCGTCCGCACAAAACACACGACGCTGCCCCTTCCTCCTCCTCTTCCTCCTCTTTGCAGCAATGGGGTTCAGCAGGACCTACGACGCCGTGCATGCGCACGGGAACACGAAGCTGAAGGTGATCTACACCACCGACGTCGCCGCCATGGCGACGTACGTCGAAGAGTTCAAGACAGTTCTCCAGCGGCGCCGCCAGAAGATCGTCGGCATCGACATGGAGTACACACCCGACCACGAGAGGGCGGCCATGGTTCAGGTATCCATCGGCAAGTACCATCCAGTGCTTCTTTTCCAGGTATGTGGTACATTGGGCAAGAGATGCAACACCTTCGACAGGTTCCTCGGTGACCTAAGGTAAGCAATTCTCTCTGCCGAGTACGCATTGCAGTTCTATATGCCCGTGTATGTAGTTCCGAAAGGTATAACTTGCGGTTCACTTTCCTTAGGTTCGAGTTCGCTGGCTTCGCCATCGAGCAGGACAAGCAGAAGCTCGCAGCCTACAACCTCCACGTCACCAACTTCGTCGACATCCAGACGAACTGGAGGCTGCCTGATGGAACGAAGCCACTGGACTCGCTTGGCGATGTAGCTGCTGCGATCATCGACGACGAGTACGCAGACATGAAGATGAAGATGACAGACCACGACCACAGCCTGTGGACTTCCATTCTCAGCACCAAGCACGTCGAGTATGCTGCCAAGGACGCCTATGCTGCGTTCGAGATATGGAACAGAATCAGCACCATGAAGAAAGGCCTCGCGCGTGCTGAAGCAGAGAAGACCAGGAAGCGCCCGAGGTCTTCCTGGAAGCCGTGGGGCAAGGGGGTATCAACTTCCACCTCCAACTCCAACGGCTGGAACTAGTGAAGCAGGACAGATGCTGAAAAGCCAAGGATTACTGTCGGAAGTGCTCGATTAGTTTCCTTCTGCATATGTAGATTAGTTTGCTTTCGTTCTAGTTTGCTTTCGGACAATGTTTGCTTATGTTGCGTTAGTTTGCTTGATGATGTAGTATGTTAATTATGACACCAGAACCGTAGTTTCTATCTATCAAATATATGCAGTTCTCAGTACTCTGTTTTCATTATGTACATTGCTTCAAAACCGCTGCTGTAGCTAGGATACACATAAAAAACAAAACTATCAGAGCAGTTCACATAGAGAATTCTTTCACAAAACTGCTCCTGTTAAGAAGGTTGATGCAGTGCTCTTTTATTAAAAAAACTCTAGTTCCGTATGTGGGTTAAAAAAGAGGAAAAGCTCGGTGGGGGTTTCCAGAATGCATGTTCTTCAACTGCTGCTGCACATGAAAAACTATATATGAAAAAGAGCAGTTCACTTATGCTCAGAATTCTCATAAAGAAAATACACCAGAAGCAACGCAAAAAAGCAGTCCGCCGCGCTTGACCAATCAAAAAACTTATCAAACTAGTACCCCCACACAACCGTGGCTGTAATGCAGTTCATACAGGCTCGCATTGCATATTAATGCAGTTCGCCGCACTACAAAAAATTCAACGCGCATTTGCAGATTATTGCAGTTCACCGCTCTTGACCACGATTCACAGACGAAAAACACAGCCTGCAATGCAGTTCTAACAACTATATAATGCAAAAAAACTCAAAGAACATCTTTGATAAACGACCAGAGCCAGTCGCGCCGCAAAAAAACGTGGAAAAAAAACTTAAAATTCTTCCAAAATAACAACTTAATCCGCTCCAATTTATACGGATAGATCAAAAGCAGCCCGTAATTGCCGAAAACAACAGAATATTACATACAAAACGCAGCAATTTCGATCCACACGGGGGAGAACAGAGAAACAGAGAAAAGCGGACGAACAGACGCAGATCCGCCAAAATCCAAGGATTTCCGTCGTTTTCTCGCAGAATTCAGTGCTTAACCACAAATTAAATCAGCGCAAGCACGAATAAACCAGTAGAAATCAGTCAAACTAGCCAGAAACGATGCTAAAAGAATGTTTCCTGCTGCACCTCTATGTGGTGCACAGCAGAAGAAGGAAGCAGTGCGCATAGCTCTTCAATGCAATTTTGCAATGCAGTTCGGAAGTGTTATGAGAATATTATTCTCATAATGTTATGAGAATAGACCGGCTGTATATATATATATATATATATATATATATATATATATATATATATATATATATATATATATATATATATATATATATATAGGGTGGGTCTATTCTCATAGCACCCCTTAGGACCCTATTCTCCTAACACTAGCCTAATTCTCATAACACCCAGGATCTATCCATAGCTACAAAACTAACGCGTGAAGGAACCGAACGAACCCCATCCGACCTTATCCTCACCTCAGCCACCCACTCTCCTCTCTCTCCCCGATGCTCCACCACCGCACCACCTACCCCGCGCCGCCGCACCAACTCCCTCCATGGCGCCACCCCCCACCTCGCGCTCTTCCACAGCCTGCAGCCACGGCGCCACCCGTTCCTTTCCCTTCCCCGGCGGCCACCCATCCCCTCTCGACGCACCGCCCGGCCGGCCACCCACCACTTCCGGGCGTGCTGCTCGGCCGGCCACCCAACACCTCCCGACGCGCCGCCCGGCCACCGCCTTCCCAAGCGCCGCCCGGCAAGCCACCCACCCCCTCCTGATGCGCCGCCCGACCACTCCCTCCCCACGCGCCAGCCACCGATCTGCACCGCCGCCACGCAGGACGTCCAGATACCTTTCCAACATATGTAGGGCATCCTCCCCCGACGGCGCCGCCACCCTCTACCCCGACCCCCTCTCTAGTTCTCCTCCTCCCCCAAAGTGCAGGAGAAGAACCCCCAACGGTCCCAGATGAGTCCCTCTTCCTATTCGACTTCATCCACCATCGAGCAGTGCCTGCGACAGCCTGATTTCAGTTCGTTTTGATTTTTTAAGCTTGCTAAGTTTTGTTTAGCAGTTCGCCGTGAGATCCATGGTGCTGGCCACGTTGTGCCTTCTCCTGCCGCTCCATCTGAGGTCGGGACGGGCTCTCCCGCGCTGGGAATCCGGTGAGACACATATGGGTTACTGCAACGCAGTTCGTTTTGGTTGCTGGCGATGACATCCCCACTGCAGTATAGTGTGCTCATGATGGTTTTGTGTGTATGTGTGTATTTTGCATGGTAGCCGGTGCAAAATAGCATGAAAATGAAGTGCACTGTTGTTGTATCTAAGTTTCAGTTCCCCCTCAAAATACATTGGACATGCAAAAAATCTGTGTAAAACTTGCTACGACGGTGATCGCTTGCTGTGTAAAACTTGCAATGTTTGTTTTGCAATTGTTGGAAAAGCAAAAAATGCAGTGCACTTTGGTCTAAAAAAGTCCATTGCAAAAGGACTCTTTGAAGCTCACTTTGTTCTCTCGAGAAAGTTGGTCATAAAAAAACCGTTGTGGTTCACTTGGTGATCCAAAAAAACAAAAACACATCGGAAATCAGCTCACTTCTCAACACTTCTCAAAACGCGTGTAAAAAATTAATTAGTACGAGAAAAGACAACAACAAATCGCCCGTGTAAAAAAAATTGTTACCAAAACAACACAAAAAGTAATGCGGTTCACTTGGTGATCAAAAAACAAAACACACATCGGAAAAGCAGCTCACTTCTCAAACATGAAAATGCAAAA
>LR738715.1:585680279-585751539 GCA_902687465.1 Secale cereale
CGGAATCTCAAAAAAAATTGTTACCAAAACAGCACAAAAAAGTAATGCGGTTCCTTGTTGATCAAAAAATAAAAACACATCGGAAAAGCAGCTCACTTCTCAAAACATGAAAATGCAAAAAAAAAAATAGCGGAATCTCAAAAAAAAATTGTTACCAAAAACAACACAAAAAGAGTAATGCGGTTCACTTCATGATCAAAAAACAAAACACACATCGGAAAACAGCTCACTTCTCAAACACTTCTCAACGCGCGCAAAAACGGCCGCTGCAGTTCGTAGTCAGCCGCACGATTTTCAAATTTAACTAAAAACCGTAAGGAATCTCAAAAATATTTCAACATATGAAAGTTGCACCTCATTCGTAGCTTTCCAACAGTATATTACACGCCTTGTTCCGACAAACAGTTAAAAAACTGGAGTGAAAACAGTACCGAAAATTTGAAAAAATTCGAAAAAAACAATTCTGCGATTTAGTAAATTCAAAACTGCTCTTAAACCGTAGCGAATTAGAAAAAATAATACATACGAAAAAGATGCGTGGCGACGATACCTTTCCAACGGTGTATCATATGTTTCGTTCCGACGAGCGGTTTAGAAAAAAACGCCAAAAAACGCTCGCTGCCATTCGTTGTGAGCCGCACGATTTTCGAAACTGCTCTTAAACCGTGCGGAATCTTGAAAAGTGTTCAACATGGCGAATATGCGTCTACTCCATAGCTTTTCAACGGTATATTACACGCATAATTCCGGTAAACGGTTAAAAAACTAGAGCAAAAAAGGTACCGAAAAAACAACATGTACAGTTTTTTCAACATGAAGTTCGCTGGTCTGTGTGGTGCGGTGCGTTTAGCTCTCCAATGCAATTTTGCAATGCAGTTCGGAAGTGTTATGAGAATATTATTCTCATAATGTTATGAGAATAGATCGGCTGTATATATATATATATATATATATATATATATATATATATATATATATATATATATATATATATATATATATATATATATATATACCTAATAATAAAGCACGGAACGAGTCCGTCGGGTTCACCGTCACAATACGCTTCTTCCGGTGAATTTACGCTTTCAGTTTTTTCACCTATATTATTTTTGCTATCTGAGGTGGTACTAATCGGGTGAACTCTTTGTACAGTTTCGGTCGAAAGAAAGCAGCCCACCTCGTCGCGAACCTGGCCCAGGAAGGAGGCCTACCCCGCCCCGGAATAGGCTCTAATGGGAGGCAAAAACAATTTTATTTTTTGCTGTGTAAGGGATCGAACTCCCAACCTCGCCACCAAACTCAAAGGCCACTACCACCTGAACTAGGTTATGCTTGCCTGCAAAATATGAATTCTTTTACTAATTAACAGTAACCTAAAATGGTTGGTGCCTATTCGAGAGAACTGAAAAGACGCGGCTCTACATGAAAGATTGAGGGTGAGGTGTGGACGATGCTATTGTGTGGAAACGGAAGGGATACACCGTGGTGACAACATGACAGATTGTGCATCAGTAAAGGAAGGACATGCGCATATGGAAATGAAGGAATTTAATTCCGTGCATAGGAAAGATTGAGCCCCCCAATAAAGGAAGAACATCCACGCGTATGGAAACAAAGGAGAATTTAAACTCATAAATTGTGCTTGATGGTGCACCTGCCAATAGGAAAGATTAAGGCCCCTAATAAAACAAGGGCATGCAGTACATACGCAGGTTGACTAATTAACCCAATGGAGGAAGGACATACATGGTACTGATTTGCTGCTAATTTTCTCTAATTGAGTTTCCGTGTGTGTAGCCCCGTAAGGAGAATCAAGCTGCAGTGTGTGCCGCCACTAGCGTGTACTTAGTCCTAATCTTTTCGGTGATGCTTTTCCATACTGTCAATATTTTTGTTTGTATATCCATCAAAAAAATATTGTTGATCCACATGTAGTTTTTTTTGCGTGGAATCTGCATGTAGTTTCAATTGAGTGTGGCTCCAACAAATGGGACACACGATACTACAAGCCCGGTTAATGCTGCTACAAGTAATACGCAATGTTGGAAGGCTGACCGCATATTTTTTGTTGTCGCTCTAAGGCGAACTGCATGCTGCAAAGTTGGACCACCATTTTTAGTAGGAATAGTTGCCTTTGTGCCAAATGGATCTGGCTTCAGCGGACCGACGATGGCCGCACTTGGTCCCATCTCCCGATCATGTGCGCATCCACATATTGTGTCCTGGGCGATGACCCTGATGCTCCGGCGATCATGTGCGCATCCACATATTGTGTCCTGGGCGATGACTCGAGATGTTGTTTCTGGTCGGATCACTGGTTGGAGCCTGAGAGCATACACCACCTCCTCGTCGGCTGCTCTTTCTCGAGCCAGCTCTGGCATGAGCTCCTCTCTTGGTGTCGATGCACATCTGGGCCTCTGCAACTCGACGACTGGTTCCAGGATTGCAGCATGACCTCCTGCATTTTGGCACCATCGCCGCCCCGCAAAGGCCTCTCCTGCTTGCTACTTCTTGCCACCTGGCTCCTTTGGAAGCACCGACACATCATGTTCGACGACGAGGCACCCTCTCTTGAGCGCCTCCTCAACCTCACTATCGGCGAGGCCCGCTTGTACCATATTTGTTGACCACTATTGTCGTAAAGTCAGATGCCACTATTGCAACAAACTTCTTCGGACTCGACTGCAGCTTACGCCTAGCGACAACCGTGTCGGAGGCACAATTGCATATAATTTAGTTGCAGCAACAATAGTTTCAATGATATGTCAATTTCCACTCCCGTTGCAACGCACGGGCATAGACAAGATGGATGTGTGTGTGTGTGTGTGTCTATATATATATATATATATATATATAGCAGTTGAACATGCACGAAAAAGCTTTCCACAAGCCGAGCGCGCCGACGGACGCAAGCAGAGCGTGCCAACGGATGCAAGCAGAGCGTGCCACATCGCTTAACGGCGAGCACAGTGCGCTGCGGCGCCTAGCGGTGAGCATAGCTTGCCGAGGGACGCGAGCAGAGGCCGGCACAATGATACGTGGCAAATAAGACGAACTGTGCAAGCGATGTGCATTCGTATTTTATTAGTTAAATCCTACTTATAAACCAGGATGGGGGTATAGTAGGTAATTAAATTGCAAACGTTTTTTTATTAATCGTATGTGTATGTGTCCTTTCATCCCCAGCTCGCACGTCTTGTCACCCTACTACTGCAGACGGCTTACAACACAAGCTTGCGCAGCGCGCGGGGGCGTTCTTTTGGCCATACAGTGGCGCCAATGAATCGTCGGTGAGCCCATTCCCGTGCAACCTCGCATGTTTCTGCGCAAGCTTCCCGCCTGACTCGGTGAAATCCCCCAAAATCCCAATTCTTACCGACCTGCTATATGAACCCTCACGGTCGGTGGGTCCTGCATCGCATTTTCCCCTCCCTCCCTGTATCTTATCTCGTCTGCTTCTCCCACAATCGCCAATGGCACCTGTCCATCGTTGTCGCTCAGCCACTCCGCCGTCATCAGAGGACAGCCCCAGCTGGGAGGCTACACCACGGCGGCGGTGAAGTCCCCGGCGTAGTGTAGTGTGCATGGCATCCCTGTTGGGTGTGCGCGGAACACCCACCGCACGCTCCGCCACCGCTGCCTGTCGGCAGCTGTTGCCGGCCGCCATTGCCGCCACACCACCGTCGAAAGCCAGGGCCATCCCCCGCTCTGCCGCCGCGGTCCAAAGGTGGGAGGTAGCTGTCGTGGCCACCACCCCACTGCCGGCCATCACCCGCTCCGCCACCCTGGCCCGAAGGCGGGAAATGGTCGTCGTGGCCGGAACCCCATCATCAACCGCCGTGGACGCCAGCCCACCGTGGACCACCGGGATCATCACCCACTCTGCCACTGCTGCCCAAAGGAGGGAGGCGAAGGTGGAGGCCCGCACATGCGTCAGCGACCTTTAGCGCTACATCGAGTTCCTGCAGGAGGAGGAGGAGCGCCTCGTAGAGCATGCAAAGAGCCTTACCGCAGCCATGGCCGCAGCGCACGCCGACGCAGAGGCGAGGAATCAGGAGATCTATGAGCCGTCCATCCGCTTCGAGAGAGGTCGTCTGGAGCGACAGTGGGCGTTCGAGCTGGCGAGCATCGCTGAACGTGCAGCAGCGGCAAGCACCATATTGGAGTTGTCGAGCTCGTCGGTAGGCTCCTCCTCCTCCTCTACCTCTTACTGAGCGCGCTCGGCAGAGGAGAGGCTGCCGGAAGTAGCACAAAGCCCCTTCATAGTAGTAGTATTTATGGGCTATTTTGTTCAGTTCATCTGACTATAGATGTGGTGGAACTATACAACGTACTTAAAATTAGCTAGTATATATAGTTGAACTAGCTATTTCAGTACGTGGTTGGCAACAATTGGGGAAAAGTTTGTTCGGTTCAGCTGTCGAGTTGAACTGTTTGTATAAATTAAGAACGACTGCTTAATCTATGAATGAAATCTATGCTTAATTACTGAATTTTAATTGCAAAAATTAGATAGTGCTAGTGATTTTTAGCTGCATATTTTGACAAATTGTTTGTACGTGGTTGCACACGGGTCATCCAAAACAAAGGTTTGCGTTGAAGGGATGCACAAATCCTACACTGCGAATTTCCCCTCGACTTAAGACGGAAGACCTTACCTCTCACTTTGCATACGGGTGTTCTACCTAAAACATTTGCGATCAAGAGCTGCAGAAATCCTGCTCGGCACATTTTCTCTTGGCTTCCTAGAGAAGCTGTCGGTTTGCATACGAGTGTTCTAAGTAAAACATTTGCAATCAAGAGCTGCACAAATCCTGCATTGGAGTACAGTCGCACGCCTCCGGTTTAGTCAAGCACTCAAGCACCTTTCTGCATGCGCGGCACCTCCTAGCCATCAAAAGAGTGAGGCGTGGTGTCACGTGAATGGTTAACAGAACGCACACAATTTAAATTATACGAAACGTTTGAGATGTTACAGTGGCAGCTAAGTGTTTCAAAATGCCTTTGTTGGCTGTTATTTGAGTGCGCCTTCTCTCAAAATGGACACGAAAAACACCACAGCATGTCGGGTGCCATTCCATGATAACATGCCAAATTTCATGAATTCCAGACGAGGTTTCGATTTACTAGAATTTTAAAATAAAGTATCTCAAAGTTTTGCCGGCAATCAACAGTGCCCTGGTGTTTGAAATTCATTCCCATTTCTTGCATGGGACCTAAGCAAGCACCGAAGGACACAAATTTGATTTTTCAACCAATTTATATGCACTGGAGCATGTGCATGTAGTTCAAATTTGAATTATGCACATAAAATGCCTAGAAAACCCACTTAATGTATAAAAATGTCCAAACGAACCACAAAAATTTCAAAATTAAACACAACGCTCCTGTTGTTCTATGTTGACACTAGAATTTTTTTTAAAGCAATAAGAGGCAACGTATATCGTTTCGTCCCCAAAGGTGGCACGTTCCCTACCGAAATCATCACGCTTGTTGTGAGAAGCTCTGGTTTGTGAGAAACTTATACCCAAACCAGCCCCAAATGGGATAAAAAGTTTACCACGGCATGTTGATACCGCTCCATGAAAGCATGCCAAGTTTCACGGATTTCAGACGAGTTTTGGATTTACTATAATTTAAAAACCAGGTATCTCAATGTTTGCGACCAAGTAACGGTGGCAGGGTGTTTGAAATTCATTCCCATTTCTTGCATGGGACCTAAGCATGCACCGAAGGACACATATTTGATTTTTCAACCAGTTTATATGCACTGGAGCATGTGCATGTACTTCAAATTTGAATTATGAACATAAAATGCCTAGAAAACCCACTTAATTTATAAAAATGTCCAAACGAACCCCGAAAAATTCCAAAATTAGACACAACACTCCTGTTATTCTATGTTGACACTAGATTTTTTTTGAAAGCAATAAGAGGCAACGGATATCGTTTCGTCCCCAAAGGTGGCACACTCCCTACCGAGACCATCACGCTTGTTCTGAGAAGCTCTGGTTTGTGAGAAGCTTATACCCAAACCTGTCCCAAATGGAAAAAAAAAAATACCACGGCATGTTGATGCCGCTCCATGATAGCATGCCAAGTTCCATGAATTTCAAACCAGTTTTCGATTTACTAGAATTTAAAAACTAGGTATCTCAATGTTTGCGGCCGAGTGACGGTGGCAGGGTGTTTGAAATTTATTCTCATTTCTTGCATGGGACCTAAGCATGCAACCAAGGACACATATTTGATTTTTCAACCCATTTATATGCAGTGGAGCACGTGCATGTAGTTCAAATTTGAATTATGCACATAAAATGCCTAGAAAACCCAGTTAATGTATAAAAATGTACAAACGAACTCAGAAAAATTCCAAAATTAAACACAACACTCCTATTGTTCTATGTTGACACTAGATTTTTTTGGAAGCAATAAGAGGCAACAGATATCGTTTCAATCCCAAAGGTGGCACGTTCCCTACCGAAACCATCACACTTGTTGTGAGAAGCTCTGGTTTGTGAGAAGCTTATACCCAAACCTACCCCAGATGGAACATTTTTTTTACCATGGCATGTTGATGCCGCTCCATGATAGCATGCCAAGTTGCATGAATTACAAACCAGTTTTGGATTTACTAGAATTTAAAAACCAGGTATCTCAATGTTTGCGGCCGAGTGACGGTGGCAGGGAGTTGGGCTTTCATTCCCATTTCTTGCATGGGACCTAAGCATGCAACCAAGGACACAAATTTGATTTTTCAACCCGTTTATATGCGCTGGAGCATGTGCATGTAGTTAAAATTTGAATTATGCACCTGAAATGCCTAGAAAACCAAGTTAATGTTCAAAACCGTCCAAACGAACCCTGGATAATTCTAATTTTTTTGACGACGCACCTATAGTTGCATGTTCACTTCAGATAAAAGTTCTAGCAATTCAAACACCATCCTTTGCAGCTATGACCTCATTATGTAATTCAAATCAAGACAAAAAATTAGGTAGATCACACATAGTTTATTATCACCAACCATGTGAGACGCATCACAAAATATCTTGGAGCACCGTCGGAGTATCAAGCACACTAGGCCGCTCCTCAAATACCATTTCACTGTTCAATCGTCGCAAGTGAAAGATGGGGACGCGGACCAAATTTTTTGACGTTCAAACTCATCACACACGGGTTAAGCTATCTGAATCATTTGTGATGTTCACATATTGTACACTATTCTGAATAAGGGACCGTGTCTAATGACACTTTGCGCGTCAGTTTTTTCGCCGAAGCGATTCCAAATTTTCGGCTTCCGCAGAAATATCTGCCTCCCCGCCCCTCCCCTTACCAAAAGCCACATTTCCCCTGTTTCTGTCTTCCTTTCCAAGTTGAAACCTTCACTCCTTGCTTGCAGCACCGCCTCCTTGCCGGCACCCTCCTTCACGCTGCTCGGCCTCGTCTATCCAGACAGGTAATCCACACCTGACCCCCATCCTCCTCCTCCTTCCACATCCCACATGCCCCGACCGCCGACGCGAGCGCGACACCTTCCGCCCAAATCTCCGACCCCTCCACCAAATAAGCGCCGCCCTAAGCCATGGTGCAAGCAGTATAGACAAGATCTCAATGAGCATTTGGCAGCGGAGAAGGAAATCACGCCCGCACACGTGGATGAGGTCGCGATGGCCGCCATTCGTGCCGACCCCCAGATCTTTGAGGAGCACCTTGCCATTTGCAAGCTACGCTGGTTAAGCATGCTCAGTTTACCCGTTGCGCATGCTACTCCTGCCTTTCCTTAACAAAATCTAGTGAATTGTGCTATCCAATTTTACCATGCAATCTATTGCTCTAGTGTTTATGTTCTATATGTCGTGCAGTGTGGTGCTCACTTATTAACTATTTGGTTAATTACTTGATGTCTTCAGTGAACTGTTTGGTTCAATTATGCAAATGTGATGTTCAATTCTTCAGGCTGCAATTTTGTATTTTCTTCCACGTGAGAAATAAATCAAATTTATCTTTATAAAATACACGATAAACGAATACAATTGCTATATTTCCAAGTAGTCAAGCATGCTTGGTTTGGTTATACATTGTGCAATGTGGTGCTCAGTTAACGTTTGGTTCATTTGTGTTGTGGTGTTTAGTTAATTGTTTGGTTCAATTCTGCAATGTGATGTTAAATAGTTGTGGATGCATTCTGTTATTGTATACCATGTGAGAAGTAAATCGAATTTGATTGTACTAAATACACGAGAAACAAATACAATTGCTATATTTCCAAGTTGTTAAGCATGCTTGGTTTGGTTAACTGTATGATCTTCTATTAGGATTATGTTATATTGTGCAATGTGGTGCTCAGGTAATGTTTGGTTCATTTGTGTTGTGGTGTTTAGTTAAATGTTGGTTTCTGCAATGCGATGTTCAATAGTTGTGGGTGCATTCTGTTATTGTATACCATATGAGGAACAAATTGAATTTGGCTGTAGTAAATACATGAGAAACAAATACAATTGCTATATTTCCAAGTTGTTACGCATGCTTGGTTTCGTTAACTCTCTAATCTTCTATTAGGAGTTTGTTAGATTGTGCAAAGTGGTGCTCAGTTAATGTTTGGTTCATTTGTTGTGGTGTTTAGTTAACTGCTTGGTTCAATTCTGCAATGCGATGTCCTATTGTCGTGGGTAGAATTTTGTATTGTTGTGCATGTGAGGAATAAATCGAATTTGGTTGCCTTAATACATGGGAGACATATACAAGTGCTATATTTCCTAGTTCTTAATCATGTTTGGTTTGGATAAATGTGTTTTCCATGTGGCTTGAATTAATCTGATGAATCTGCAATGTGCTTATTTTTCATCAACATATTATACTGATAGCATGCAAACACTTACTTAACCTGATGGCTCACTACCTTATATGTGTTGCAGGGAAACAACGGGAAGCACTGAGGTTTACAATCAAGGTTAGCACGTGCATGGTCCATTGTCTAATAGCACATTGTTGTGCAATTGCAAGAACCATTCTAATATTTATGTTTTTAACAATTTGGTCTTGCACATGTAGGTCCTGCTGTTAGAGGTTTTGACCCACTGTTCGACCCTTTTTGCATATGGGGAAATGAGTTGTCCATGAATATCAATCAAGTAAAGAAACTCAGAAAGATTGTGAGGATAAAGAAATTAGCGACAAAAAACAACAAGATCTTTGTCTGCACAATGAAGAAGACATCAGTTCACTACAGGGTGGTACTAACTATTATACCTTGCCTTTTTTATTCCTTTGCCCCATTTCCAATATAGAGAAGATATTTATGCACATCCTTGTTTTCAGGCCTTTCTAAAGGAGTTCACTGATGATTACCTCTCAAACCACCTGTATGATTAGGAGGTGAGGAAGGTATTCACACAACACCCACGGTTCAACATTGAAGTGTTCCTGAAGAGGACAAAGGATGGACGGTCAATCATCCATAGGCACTGGCCTAAACTTGCAAAGACCTTCAACATCAATGAAGGCTCAATATTCGCCTTCTGCTTCAGCAGTTTTCCAGATGAGATACATCTGTCTATGTACCATCAATGTTGCTAATTTTGAAAGGTTATAGATGTTGCATGTGAAACTTGGTGCTGGTGCAGTTGTGTAATGGGGTAGCTGAGTGCTGAAGCTATATGATGTTGTACTATGATGTATTTCAATTATAAAAATGAAATATATTGTGTGCTTAATATGAAATGTCAATTAGATTGATAAATGGATTATTAATAATATGATAATTAGCCTATTAATTGGGTTTTTCCATTGCAAACGGTTATTGAGAAAACACTACGTGTGATACATTCAATAACGCACACAGTTTCTAGGAATAAACCGTGTTAGATTAATGAAAAATCACACACGACATCCTCTTGAAAACTGTTTGCGTTAGGTGCTACCTCTTGAGCTTGCGTTGTATTCCCTCGAAGAGGAAAGGGAGATGCATCACAGTAGCGTAAGTATTTCCCTCAGTTTTTGAGAACCAATGTATCAATCCAGTAGGAGACCACGCACGAGTCCCTCGCACCTGCACAAACAAATAAGAACTTCGGAGCCAACGCGATAAGGGGTTGTCAATCCCTTTACGGTTACTTACGAAAGTGAGATCTGATAGAGATGATAGTTTATATTTTTGGTATTTTTGGTTTATAAGAAAAGCAAATAAAAGCAAGAAAAGTAAAGTAGATGTAGATTGATATGTTGAGAATAGACCCGGGGCCATAGTTTTCTCTAGTGGCATCTCTCATGATAGCGATATTCTATGGCGGGTAAACAAATTACGGTCGAGCAATTGATAGAAAAGCGAATAATTGTGAGACTATCTAGGCAAGATCATTGTATATATGCATCATGTCCGAGACAAGTAGACTGACTCCTGCCTGCATCTACTACTATTACTCCACACATCGACCGCTATCCAGCATGCATCTAGTGTATTGAGTTCATAAGAACAGAGTAACGCCTTAAGCAAGATGACATGATGTAGAGGGATAAACTCAAGCAATATGATATAAACCCCATCTTTTTATCCTCGATGGCAACAATACAATACGTGCCATGATTCCCCTACTGTCACTGGGAAAGGACACCGCAAAATTGAACCCAAAGCCAAGCACTTCTCCCATTGTAAGAACTATAGATCTAGTAGGCCAAACCAAACCAATAATTCGAAGAGACTTGCAAGGATATTATGAGCACACATAAAAAATTCAGAGAAGAACCAAATATCTTTCATAGATAACCTTGATCATAAGCTCGCAAATCATCGGATCTCGATAAACACACCACAAAAAGAGATTACATCGAATAGATCTCCTCGATGACCAAGGAGAACTTTGTATTGAGATCCAGAGAGAGAGAAGAAGCCATCTAGATACTAGCTATGGACCCGAAGGTCTGTGGTAAACTACTCACAACTCATGGTGAGGGCGATGATGATGATGATGATGATGAAGGACTCCGTGATAGATCCCCCTCCGGTGGAGCTCCGGAATAGGCTACAAGATGGGATCTTCACGGCAACAGAAGGTACGGTGGTGGAATTAGGGTTTTCTCTCTGTTCACGGAGGTTCTGGGGTACATAGACATATATAGGAAGAAGGAGGGCACCGGGGGACGCTCGAGGGGGCCACGAGGCAGGGGGCGCGTCCTGAGAAGGGGAGCGCGCCCCCCACCCTCGTGGGCCAGCCCTCGATCCCCTGACGTGGTTCTCAAGCTCCGCGTGCATGATTTTCTCCAAAAATATCTCTCGCAAAAGTTTGTTTCCGTTTGGACTCCGTTTGATATTCTTTTTCTGCAAAACCCTGAAACAGGCAAAAAACAGCAATCTGGACTGGGCCTTTGGGTTAGTAGGTTAGTCCCAGAAATGATATAAAAGTGAATGATAAAGCCCATTAAACATTCGAGACTTCATAAATAATAGCATGGAACAATCAAAAATTATAGATACATTGGACACGTATCAAGCATCCCCAAGCTTAATTCCTGCTCGTCCTCGAGTAGGTAAATGATAAAGAAAGAATTTTTGATGTGGAATGCTAACCAATATAGTTTTTCAATGTAATTCTCTTAATTGTGTCATGATTGTTTAGATCTGAAAGATTCAAGATAAAAGTCTATATTTACATAAGAAATAATAATACTTCAAGCAATACTAACAAAGCAATCATGTCTTCTCAAAATACTATGGCTAAAGAAAGTTATCCCTACAAAATCATATAGTGTTGGATATGCTCCCTCATTATGCACAACCCCGATTTCAGCCAAGCATTTGTTTTCATACTCTATCTTTTCAAACCTTTCAATTTTCACGCAATACATGAGCGTGAGCCATGGATATAACACTATGGGTGGAATAGAGGTGGTTGTGGAGAAGACAAAAATGAGGGAGATAGTCTCACATCGACTAGGCGTATCAACGGGCTATGGAGATGCCCATCAATAGATATCAATTTGAGTGAGTAGGGATTGCCATGCAACGGATGCACTAGAGCTAAATATGAATGAAAGCTCATCAAAAGAAACTAGTGGGTGTGCATCCAACTTGCTTGCTCACGAAGACCTAGGGCATTTGAGGAAGCCCATCGTTGGAATATACAAGCCAAGTTCTATAATGAAAATTCCCACTAGTATATGAAAGTGACTAAACATGAGACTCTCTATAATGAAGAACATGGTGCTACTTTGAAGCACAAGTGTGGAAAAAAGATAGTAGCAATTGTCCCTTTTTTTTCTTTTTTTGGGCCTTTCTTTTTTTCTTTGGCCTTTTTGTTTGCGGAGGGGCTTTATAGATTTAGCCTTTCCTCCCATGGTACAATGCTCTAATAATGATGATCATCACACTTTCATTACAACTCGATATTACAACTCGATACTACAACAACAAAGTATGACTCTATATGAATGCCTCCGGCGGTATACCGGTATGTGCAATGAAACAAGAGTGACATGTATAAAAATTATGCATGGTGGCTTTGCCACAAATATGATGTCAACTACATGATCATGCAATGGCAATATGATAATATGATGCGTGTCATATGAACGGAACGGTGGAAAGTTGTATGGAAATATATATCGGAATGGCTATGGAAATGCCATGATAGGAAGGTATGGTGGCTGTTTTGAGGAACAATATGGTGGCTATTTTGAGGAAGGATATATAGTGGGTTTATGGCACCGGCGAAAGTTGCGCGGTACAAGAGATGCTAGCAATGGTGGAAGGGTGAGAGTGCGTATAATCCATGGACTCAACATTAGTCATAAGAACTCATATACTTATTGCAAAAATCTTTGAGTCATCAAAGCAAAGCAATCAACGCATGCTCCTAGGGGGGAGGTTGGTAGGATTTAACCATCGCGCGCCCCCGACCTCCACACAAAGGTTGGCACTCTACAAATACCTCATGCTCTAACTTCGTCACATAGCAGTTCACCATACGTGCATGATACGGGAATCACTAACCTTAATACATGTATTTCTCAATTTCATAATAACTCCACTAGCATGACTCTAATATCACTATCCTCATATCTCAAAACAATTATCAAGCATCCAACTTGTCATCATATTCAATGCACTTAGTGTGAATTTTTTTCTACATTGACATTGGATGTTTATCATGTGAAGACTAGTTTTTTAGCCTAAACACATTACCATGCTGCTTTAATAGACTCCCAAATATATATAAGTGAATCATGAGAGTTCAACAATTTCTACAAAATATTACCACCACCATGCTCTAAAAGATATAAGTGAAGCACTAGAGCATAAACTATTCAACTCAAAAGATATAAGTGAAGCACATAGAGTGTTCTAATAATTTCTAGGCCATATTTAACTCTCTCAAATAGGTGTGTCCAGCAAGGATGATTTTAGCAAACTAACAAGCAAAGACTCAAATTATACAATACGCTCCAAGCAAAGCACATAACATGTTGCGAATAAAAATATAGCTCAAAGTATAGTTACCGATGGATGAAGATGAAAGAGGGTATGCCTTCCCGGGGCATCCCCAAGCTTAGGCTTTTGATTATCTTGAATTTACTTGGGGTGCCATGGCATCCCCAAGCTTAGGCCTTTGCTACTCCTTGTTCCATAGTCCATCAAAGCAATACCCAAAACTTGAAAACTTCACAACACAAAACTTAGACAAAAATTCTCGTGAGCTCCGTTAGTATAAGAAAGCAAACCACTACTCAAAAGTGCAGCAATGAATTCATTATTTGTTTATATTGGTGTTAAACCTACTGTATTACAACTTCTCTATGGTTCATATCATCCAATACTACTCATAGATGCATCGGATAAGCAAACAACACACGAAAAACAGAATTTGTCAAACATAGAACAGTCTGTAGTAATCTGCAGGTTTCACCTACTTCTGGAACTCCAAAAAATTCAAAATAAATTGGTAAATTTGCGGAATTTGTCAACCAATCATGTGAAAAAAGAATTAACTAAAAAACACACTCCAGTAAAATCTGAAGACGACTTTAGCCAGCGCTAACGATTCTGTTTTCACAGCAAGATCACATAAACTTCACACAAGTCTTCCCAAAGGTTCTACTTGGCATAAACACTAAAGAAAACATGAAACCACATCTTATAAGAGGCTAGATGCAATATTTATTCCCTAAAAGCAAGTAAAACAAAAAACATAAAATTGGATTGCCTCCCAACAAGCGCTGTCGTTTTATGCCCCTAGCTAGGCACGATACAAGATAGATCTAGGTATTGCCATCTTTGGAAGGCAATCCTTAAGTGGCTCTCATGATAGATTCATATGGTAATTTGATTTTATTTCTAGGAAAGTGTTCCATGCCTTTCCTTAACGGAAATTGGAATCTAATATTTCCGTCCTTCATATCAATAATTGCACCAATCGTTATAAGGAAAGGTCAACAAGAATAACAGGACATGAAGGATTGCAATCTATATCAAGAACAATGAAATCTACGGGCACATAATTCCTATTGGCAACAATAAGAACATCATTAATTCTCCCCATAGGTTTCTTAATAGTGGAATCCGCAAGATGCAAATTTAAAGAACAATCATCAAGCTCATGGAACCCTAGCAAATCACACAAAGTTTTTGGGATACTGGAGACACTAGCACCCAAATCACACAAAGCATAGCATTCATGATCTTTTATTTTTATTTTAATAGTAGGTTCCCAATCACCATAAAGCTTTCTAGGGATAGAAACTTCCAACCCAAGTTTTTCTTCATAAGATTGCATCAAAGAATCAACTATGTGTTTGGTGAAAGCTTTATTTTGACTATAAGCATGCGAAGAATTTAGCACGGATTGCAACAAGGAAATACAATCAATCAAAGAGCAATTATCATAATTGAATCCCTTGAAATCCAAAGTAGTGGGTTCATCACTATGCAAAGTTTCAATCTCTTCACTCCCACTTTTAGCAATTTTAGCAGCAAGATCTAAAAACTCCGAATCATTGGGACACCTTAAAGCAGAATCATATCCAATCCTATTTTCATCAAGATTTATACTAGAAAACAAGGGTCTAATAGGAGACACATCAATAACTTTCAGATCTTCATCTTTATTTTCATACTCTTCCGGTTTAGCAGCCATCTTATTGAGCAAGGTGGACTGTTTATCCGAAATTTGGACAATTAAGTTCTCAAGATGAGCAAACTGAGATTTCAAGCCATAAAATTCCTTAGACATATCATCAAGGTCTTTATTCATATACTCCATCAACCTTTTATGTTCTTTAAGCTCACTTATGAAAAAGTCATTATGCTCAAATTGTATAGTCATAAAATGTCTAACATTGTTTTCAATCTCCTCCAGCCTCTTGAGGTGAGGGTCAACACTAATAAGGAGGGCCATAGTGACAAGCAAGCAAGCAACACACGAGCAGACAAGAAGCAAACGAACGATAAACACATGGCAGAAGAAGGGCAAATAAAATGGCAAGGGTGAAGTGGGGGAGAGGAAAACGAGAGGCAAATAAATGCAATGCGACGGATAAGGGTTTGTGATAGGTACTTGGTATATGACTTTTGCGTAAGCCTCCCCGGCAACGGCGCCATAAATTCTTCTTGCTACCTCTTGAGCTTGCGTTGTATTCCCTCGAAGAGGAAAGGGAGATGCAACACAGTAGCGTAAGTATTACCATCAGTTTTTGAGAACTAAGGTATCAATCCAGTAGGAGACCACACGCGAGTCCCTCGCACTTGCACAAACAAATAAAAACTTCACACCCAACACGATAAGGGGTTGTCAATCCCTTTACGGTTACTTACGAAAGTAAGATCTGATAGAGATGATAGTTTATATTTTTGTATTTTTGGTTTATAGGAACAGCAAATAAAAGAAAAAAAAGTAAAGTAGATGTAGATTGATATGTTGAGAATAGACCCGGGGGCCATAGTTTTCTCTAGTGGCTTCTCTCATGATAGCGATATTCTACGGCGGGTAAACAAATTACTATCGAGCAATTGATAGAAAAGCGAATAATTATGAGACTATCTAGGCATGATCATTGTATATAGGCATCACGTCCGAGACAAGTAGACCGACTCCTGCCTGCATCTAGTACTATTACTCCACACATCGACCGCTATCCAGCATGCATCGAGTGTATTAAGTTCATAAGAACAGAGTAACGCCTTAAGCAAGATGACATGATGTTGAGGGATAAACTCAACCAATAAGATATAAACCCCATCTTTTTATCCTCGATGGCAACAATACAATACGTGCCTTGCTGCCCCTACTGTCATCGGGAAAGGACACCGCAAGATTGAACCCAAAGCCAAGAACTTCTCCCATTGCAAGAACTATAGATCTAGTAGGCCAAACCAAACCAATAATTCGTAGAGACTTGCAAGGATATTATGAGCACACCTAAAAAGTTCAGAGAAGAACCAAATATCTTTCATAGATAACCTTGATCATAAACTCACAATTCATTGGATCTCGACAAACACACCACAAAAAGAGATTACATCTAATAGATCTCCTCGATGACCGAGAAGAACATTGTATTGAGATCTAGAAAGAGAGAAGAAGCCATCTAGATACTAGCTATGGACCCAAAGGTCTGTGGTAAACTACTCACAACTCATGGTGAGGGTGATGATGATGATGATGAAGGACTCCATGATAGATCCTATTCCGGTGGAGCTCCGGAATAGTCTCCAAGATGGGATCTTCACGGGAACAGAAGGTACGGCAGTGGAATTAGGGTTTTTTCTCTATTCATGGAGGTTCTGGGGTACGTAGACTTATATAGGAAGAAGGAGGGCACCGGGGGACGCTCGAGGGGGCCACGAGGCAGGGGGGCGAGCCCCCCACCCTCGTGGGCAAGCCCTTGATCCCTGACGTGGTTCTCAAGCTCCGCGTGCGTGATTTTCTCCAAAAATATCTCCCGCGAAAATTTCGTTCCGTTTGGACTCCGTTTGATATTCTTTTTCTGCAAAACCCTGAAACAACCAAAAAACAGCAATCTGGACTGGGCCTTTGGGTTAGTAGGTTAGTCCCAAAAATGATATAGAAGTGAATGATAAAGCCCATTAAACATTTAAGACTTCATAAATAATAGCATGGAACAATCAAAAATTATAGATACGTTGGAGACGTATCATTAGGCAACCTGACGCAAATGTTTACCACATAAAAACTATATGTGATGGACAACCTTTGCCTCACAGTTTCTTCTACGCACCGTCTGTGACGAATTCAGTAACGCAAACAATAAAATTGTTAATATGATGTGCAATGGGAACACTATCACAAACGATTTAACGGGGAAAATTGTGTGCGATGTACCTGCGAACAGAAACATTTTCCTTGGAGCGACTGTGTGGTATGTATATATGAACGAACAACTTTAGTGGGGACTGACTGTGTGGGATCTACTGATGACCGAAAATGATTTCGCCTGTATAATTTTTTTTGACCTGATTATTATTTTGAGCACTACTATACGTATAACCGTATTTGGTCGCTCGCCGGTCGCACATGACCTCGTTTTGCCGAGCGTGTGTGCCAGGAGGGCATATCCCCGACGGTTTTTGGGTCGTGTGGGAAGGACCCCCCTACCGCCCACACTCACTAGGCAACGGTTCCAAATGCCGTCGCGGAAAGGGGTTAAAAACCGTTTATATAGAGCATCGTTGTACTAGTGACCTTTATGGAAAACAAGTTGCACGTGACGGTGGAACCGGTCTCATGTACGTGGACATGTAATGTTGGTCTGGGCCGCTTCATCTTACAATGCCACTGAATCAAAATAAGAAGTTTGTGGTAAGCAGTGTGATGATCACCGCCCACAACTCTTTGTGTTCTACTCGTGCATATCATCTACTCATAGACCTGACTCATGATGCCACTCTTGGGAAACGGTGCATGTAAAACAAAACAATTCTACGCACATGCAATGATATATCTACGGAGATGCATAGCAATGAGGCGAAGAGTGTGTCTACGTACCCTCGTAGACCGTAAGCGGAAGCGTTTCACAATGCGGTTGATGTAGTCAAACTTCTTCATGCTTCAACCAATCATGTACCAAACACACGGCACCTCCGCGTTCTGCACACGTTCAGCTCGATGACGTCCCTCGCCTTCTTGATCCAGCAAGACGTCGATGTAGTAGATGAGTTCCGTCAGCACGACGGCGTGGTGATGGTGATGGTGAAGTGATCTCCGTAGGGCTTCGTCTAAGCACTATGAAAATATGACTGAGGGTGAAAACTTTGGAGGTGGGTGCCGCACTTGGCTAAGTCATTGTATGTCTTGTGCTAGGGCGCCCCCTCATATATATAGGTGGGAGGGAGAGGGGAGGCTGCCATGGGGTGTCCCAAGTAGGCTGAATCCTACATGGGGTCCTCCTTGGCCGCACCCCTCCCTGCCATGTTTGTTTGGAGGGGGAAGGAAAGAGGGGGAGTGGGAAAGGAAGGGGGAAGGAAAGAGGGGGAGGGGGAAAGGAAGGGGGAATCCTATTCCCTTTCTTTCCTTTCCTTCTTCCCCTTTCCTTCTCCACCTTGTCCGGCCCACATGGGGGGCACCCCAGCCCCTTGCGGCTGGTGCATGTCCCCTCTCGTCCCATTAGGCCCATATCTTTTGTCGGGGGTGCCCAGAACTCCTTTCGGTGATTCGATATGTACCCGGTAACCTCTGGAACACTTCCAGTGTCCAAATACCATCGTCCTATATATCAATCTTTACCTCTCAACCATTTCCAGACTCCTCATCATGTCTGTGATCTCATCCGGGACTCCAAACAACATTCGGTCACCAAATCACATAACTCATATAATACTATATCATCAACGAATGTTAAGCTTGCGGACTCGGCGGGTTCGAGAACTATGTAGACATGACCGAGACACCTCTCTAGTCAATAACCAATAGCGGAACCTGGATGCCCATATTGGCTCCTACATATTCTATGAAGATGTTTATCGGTCGAATCGTTATGACAACATACACAATTCCCTATGTCCGTCGGTATGTTACTTGCCCGAGATTCGATTGTCGATATCTCTATACCTAGTTCAATCTTGTTACGGGCAAGTCTCTTTACTTTTTCCATAATACATCATCCCGTGACTAACTCATTAGTTATTTGCTTGCAAGGCTTATTATGATTAGTATTACTGAGAGGGCCCAGAGATACCTCTCTAATACTCGGAGTGACAAATCCTAATCTTGATTCATGCCAACCCAACAAGACACCTTCGGAGATACATGTAGAGCATATTTATAATCACCCAATTATGTTGATGTGTGATAGCACACAAGGCATTCCTCCGGTATCCGGGAGTTGCATGATCTCATAGTCAAAGAAATATGTATTTGACATACATGAAAGCAATAGTAATAAACTGTACGATCAAATGCTAAGCTAACGGATGGGTCTTGTCCATTAAATCATTCTCATAATGATGTGACCCCGTTATCAAATGAAAACTCATGTCCATGGTTATTAAACATTAACTATCTTTGATTAACGAGCTAGTCAAGTAGAGGCTTACTAGGGACACGGTATTTGTTTATGTATTCACACATGTATTTAGGTTTCTGGTCAGTACAATTATAGCATGAATAATAAACCTTTATCATGATTAAGGAAATATAATAATAACCATTTTATTATTGCCTCTGGGGCATATTTCCATCAGGCAGGGCCTGTCTAGAATTGCGTCTAATCTCGATGGGTCATCGCCGTTGCCTTTAGGGTCTTTCTTTCGGGATCCGGACTTAGGGTTCAGAATCCGAGATTTACTGCCGTATCCTCGCCATCGCCGTCGTTGTGGCGATGTTTATTCTTGCTGCATCATGGCTTTCCTTTTCTGTCCCGAACCTCAGAGGTACTAGGTGTATTGGGGTTGGTATTTTTATAAGCGAGCCAACTGTCTTCGCGTGCACAAAAGCGGGTCATGAGAGAAGTAAGGGCTGCCATCGTTCTTGGTTTGTCCTGGCCGAGCTATAGCACGAGCCATTCATCCTTGACACTATGCTTGAAAGCGGCCACGGCTTCGGCATCCGGACAGTTGGCAATCTGGTTTTTCTTAGTCAGAAATCGGTTCCAAAATTGTCGGGCAGATTCCCCAAGCTGTTGTGTGGTGCGATTTAGGTTGTTGGCGTCTAGAGGCCGGACATAGGTGCCCTGAAAGTTTGCCCGAAAAGCGTCCTCAAGGACTTCCCAACAGTCGATAGAGTCTTCGAGAAGGCTGTTCAACCAGTGTCGAGCTGGTCTTTAAGCTTTAGTGGCAAATACTTAATGGCGTGGAGGTCATCTCCTCGAGCCATGTGAATGTGTAGGAGAAAATCCTCTATCCATACAGCCGGTCTGTGGTTCCGTCGTTTGGTTCGATGTTCACGGGCTTGAAGCCTTTCGGGAATTGGTGTTGCATCACCCTCTTTGTGAAGCACAGGGGGGGGGGGGTGCCCCGAACTCGGGCTACATCGCGTTGGAGGTCTTCGGCCATTCGAGTCTGCTTCTGCTCCCAAACTCTGTCGTTTTGGTTCAGCCAGTAGTAATATCCTTCTCGATGAGCGGGCGGGTCTTTTCTGGGTCTGTAGATGGACCTGGTATGGCCTCCTCGAGCGTCCAGGTCATGACGAAGTTCATATTCGTAGGCAGGCTATACTTTATCCTTACCCTAACGGCGACCTGAGGCGGCGGGGTGCTCGGCCTCATAAGCTTCTCTGTCCCGCCCTCTAGGGGGGCGGCCCGGCTGTTCGACGCGGGTGTGTGTTGGACGCATTGGCTCTACGGCCTCGTCATCAAATTGCGGCAGTAATGGTCGCTTGGGATAACTTTTGATTGGCAGTTTGCAGCCGTACCCTTCTTCGGCGGCTAGAACTTCAGTCCATCGGTCATTGAGGGTTTCCTGTTCGGCCTTGATTCTATGTTTTTGTTTCTTCAGGCTACGGGCAATGGCTATAAGCCTCTGCTTGAATCGTTCCTGCTCCAGCGGGTCTTCGGGGACGATGCAATCTTCATCCCCGAGACTGGCCTCCTCTTCATAGGGTGGGATGTAGTTGCTACCTTCATAGTCCTCGAGGTATTCTAGGTTGAGCGGGTCCTCCTGCCCCACAGGGTCATCCTGCTGATGTTCGTCGGCTGCGGCTCCAGGGAGGTCATCTTTATTATTCATGGTGCCGTTTTCCGCGGAGGCCGCACTGCTCGCATGGCTTCGATGTTGACACATCTACGTATCTATAATTTTTTATTGTTTCATGCCAATATTATTTAACTTTCACATGTTTTTGGAAACTATTTATATGATTTATTGGACTAACTTACTGATTCAGTGCCTAGTGCCAGTTCCTGTTTTTTGCATGTTTTTTGTATCGCAGAAAATCCATATCAAAGGAAGTCCAAATGCGATAAAATTATACGGAGAATTATTTTGGAATATATGTGATTTTTGGGAGTTGGAATCACCGGAAACGGAGGCCCACACAACCCACAAGACACCAGGGCATGCCAGAGGACCCTAGCGCGCGGTGGTGGGTTGTGACCTCCTCAAACGTTGGTTGGAGCTCTACTTCGGGCGCAAGGAAGCTTATAAATGGAAAAAATCGTGTTAAAATCTCAGTGCAATCGGAGTTACGGATCTCCGGGAATATAACAAACAATTTTCGGCCAGATCTAGGGAACACGAAACATAGAGAGACAGAGAGACAGATCCAATCTTGGAGGGGCTCTCGCCCCTCCCATGCAATGGAGACCAAGGACCAGAGGGAGAACCCTTATCCCACCTAAGGAGGAAGCCAAGGAAGAAGGAGAAGGAGGGGGCTCTCTCTCTTCCTCGCTTCCGGTGACGCCGGATTGACACCAGGGCAACGATCGGGACGGCGATCTACATCAACAATCTTGCTACCGTCCACACCAACTCTCCCCCCTCATTGCAGCGACGTAACACCTCTTTCCCCCGATGTAATCTCTACTTAAACATGGTGCTCAACTCCATATATTATTTCCAATGATATATTGTTATCCTATGATGTTTGAGTAGATCTGCTTTGTCCAGTGGGTAAATCATGATCTTGGTTGGCATGATTGTATATTTTCTTTATGGTACTTTGCTACGGTGCCCTCTGTTCTCGCGCAAATGTGAGGGGCCCCCGCTGTAGGGTGTTGCAATATGTTCATGGTTCGCTTACGGTGGGTTGCGAGAGTGACAGAAACTTTAGCAGGAGTAGGTGGGGTATGACGTATGGGAGTAAAGAAGACTTGATACTTAATGATATGGTTGGGTTTCATGACCTTAATGATCTTTAGTAGTTGTGGATGCTTGCTAGAGTTCCAATCATAAGTGCATATGATCCAAGTAGAGAAAGTATGTTAGCTCATGCATCTCCCTCATATAAAATTTCAAGAATGATTACCGTTACTTGTTATTGATTACCTAGGGACAAAGAACTTTCTTGTTGACAAAAGCTATCCACTTTTATTATCTTGCAAAGTACTTCTAGTTTTATTCTTGCAAAGTAGTTCTAGCATCACACCTACAAATTAGTTTCATACTTGTTTCCTATAAAGCAAACGCTAAGTGTGCGTAGAGTTGTATCGATGGTCGATAGAACTTGAGGGCATATTTGTTCTACCTTTAGCTCCTTGTTGGGTTCGACACTCTTACTTATCAAAAAAGGCTACAAACGATCCCCTATATTTGTGGGTTATCAAGACCTTTTTCTGGCGCCGTTGTCGGGGAGTTATAGCATGGGGTGAATATTATTGTGTGTGCTTGTTTGCTTTATCACTAAGTAGTTTTTATTTTGTGCTCTTGCTTTCTATATTTAGTTATGGGTAGGAAACACAAAATACCAAAAAAATAGTGGTACCGACTGAACCAATGGTTGAATCATCTATCACATTACTGAAGCTCTTTACTTGGATTCGATCCCTATGTGCTTGGGCTAAAACCCCAACTGGCATAGTTGAGGGCAAATCTTTAGATGATCATGCTTGTTCTGTGCGACACCTTCCTTACCAATGTGAGCTTAGCGATAATGGAATCATATCTTTGTATACTAAGGGTGTTTATAATTACTATGATGTTAAAAAAATGAACAATTTTTTGCTTTTAGGGGTACTTGTGAAATTGCTTCTTTTATTGGCGAGTGTGATACTACTCTCTACAAATCTGAAAATTTGGCCATACTTAAATATTGCTATGATAATTATGCTTCTAATCCTTATATTAAAGCATATATTGAGGACTCCTCCGCTGTCCAAGAAGAGACTAGTATTTTGCAGGAGTCTATTGATGAAGAAGTTAATGACATTGTGAGCTCATTGGATGAAAAAGATGAGGAAGAGAGAGAAGAACAAAAGGAGGAAGAGCGGATTGATCACCCGTTCCCACCATTTAATGAGAGTAACTCTTTATCCCATACATTGTTTAATTTCCCTTCGAATTTACAGGAGGATGAATGTTATGATGATTGCTATGATCCCATTGATTCTTTTGAAATACCCCTTTTTGATGACGCTTGCTATGCTTGTGGCCAAGATGCCAATATGAATTATGCTTATGGAGATGAACTTGCTATAGTTCCTTATGTAAAACATGAGATAGTTGCTATTGAACCCACACATGATAGTTGCTATTGCACTTATTAAGGATTATATTGATGGGTTGCCTTTTACCGTTGCACATGATGTTGTTGATGAATATAATATGCATGTGCTTGCTGCTCCTACTTGCAATTATTATGAGAGAGGAACTACATCTCCGCCTTTCTATGTTTCCAACACAATAAAATTGCAAGAAACTGCTTATACTATGCGTGGGTCTTTACTTGATGTGCATGAACTGTTCTCGTATGACATGCCGATGCATTGGAAGAGAGTTAGACTTCGTCATTGCTTGATATATGCTGCTTTGTGCTCACTACTAAATGCTAAATCATCGTTGATTCAAATTGGCTTTGATATACCTAGGGATCCGGGTGGATTCATTACTTGAGCACTTTATGCCTAGCTTAATGGCTTTAAAGAAAGCGCTTCCAGGGAGACAACCTGGAAGTTTTAAAAAAGTGTCATTTATTTCTGTTGAGTGCTTTTATAAAGTTAAAAAACAAAAAAATAATATAGAGGGGAACCTAAAACTTTTCAAAAAGAAAAGTGAAAGTAGGAAGGACGAACACCGTTGAAATGGGGGAGCTCCTTGAACTTTGTCCATGCCCAAGATTACAAAAAACAATCAACAAAAATAATTATCCCCTTGTACAATTCCATTGTATTATAAATATAATGTGCCAAGAGTTTCCTTTAGTATTATTATATTGCTTGTTGGTTTGTGCGGTGCAAAACAGAAACTTTGGCTGTAGTGCATGATTTTTCATTTTTACTGGAAAGTCAAACTGTTCTAAAACTTTTTGCGTAGTCTTGCTATACAAAATGTTTATTTTTCCTCATTTTTTCATAATTTCTAGAGTTACATAACTATGGTGGATGTTCAAATCTTTACAGACTGTCTTGTTTTCATAGATTGTTGTTATAGCTTCAATATTTGCGTATGTTTGAATTCTTGTTGAGGCCTCCTTGACTCGGGGCCATAGAATTGTGGTAGACTACAATGGGTAATGTTTGTTTATAATTATACAATAATGTTAGATCAGTACATGATGGGATTTCATTAATCATATGCACTAACCCAGCCACTAAAAGTTCGATTATGTTTTGTGTGGATGAATCGTTCGAAGATCGAGGAGGCCTCGATGTGAGGAGAAGGATGAGAGGCAAGAGCTCAAGCTTGGGGATGCCCAAGGCACCCCAAGTAAATATTCAAGGAGACTTAAGCGTCTAAGCTTGGGGATGCCCTGGAAGGCATCCCATCTTTTTTCAACAAGTATCGGTATGTTTTCGGATTCGTTTCCTTCACATGACATAAGTAAATTCTTGGAGCGTCATGTGCCTTTTATTTTTATTTTAATAATGCACCATGCAGCTATGAGATAGTCCTTGGCAAATTTGTAGAATGCTCATCGCACTTCACTTATATCTTTTGAGTATGGCATTATAGAATGCTTCATGTGCTTCACTTATATTATTGACATTTGGATTGCCCGTTTCTCTTCACATAGAAAACCGATGTTCGTAGAATGCTCTTGTGCTTCACTTATATTTGTTAGAGCATGACCTTGTGTAGAAAGAATTAAACTCTCATGCTTCACTTATATCTATTTAGAGAGTCAAACGGAATTGGTCAATTGCATGCTTAGTCATAAAATCCTACATAAAACTTATGAATCTCTGAATATGATATGTTTGATTCCTTGCAGTAGTTTTGCGATATAGAGATGATAATATGTGGGAGGTACTAGTGGATGATTATGTTTAGTAAGATATTCATGTTAAGGTTTGTGATTCCTGAAGCATGCATGCATAGTCTCTCGTTATGCCGGGAAGTTGGAGCACAATTTGTCCCTGATTGTCCTATCTTAGTGTGAAGGTCGGGGGCGCGCGATGGTTAACTCCTACCAACCTCCCCCCTAGGAGCCTGCGTAGTATTAGTTTGCTTCGAGGGCTAATAAACTTTTGCAATAAGTATATGAGTTATTTATGACTAATGTGAGTCCATGGATTGTACGCACTCTCACCCTTTCATAATTGCTAACCTCTCTCGTGCCGCACAACTTTAGCCGGTGCATAAAATTTATTATACCTGCCTCAAAACAGCCGCCATACCTACCTATTATGGCATTTCAATAGCCATTCCGAGATACATTGCCATGCACTTCCATCATATAGTTGACTTGAGCATTCATTTTCATATTGCTTTGCATGATCATAAGACAGCTAGCACGATATTTTCATGGCTTGTCCGTTTTTAATACCTTTGCTATGCTAGATCATTGCACATCCTCGTACACTGCTAGAGGCATTCATTTAGAGTCATACTATGTCATAGGTATCAAGTTTTAATTTTTATTTCTTTTGAGTTATAAGAAAATAGAAGTGTGATGATCATCATTATCCATTATTAGAGCATGCCCCCATGATGATAGGATGATGGAGACCATGATTCCCCCACAAGTCGGGATGAGACTGCGAAAAAAGAAAAAAAAAGTAGAAAAAAGGAAAAAAAGAAAGAAAAAAAGAAAGGGGCATGCAAATACCACACTTGTGCTTCAAAGTAGCACCATGTTTTTCATGTAGAGAGTCTCCTATGCTTTCACTTTCATATACCAGTGCGAATTTTTCATAGTAGTTTTATGCATACCCACTTAGTTACATATTGAGCTTTCATACACTTATCGCTCTTAGTTGCATCTATTGCATGGCAATCCCTACTCCTCACATTGACATCGATTGATGGACATCTCCATAGTCCATTAGTTTTCCTAGTTGATGTGAGACTTTCTTCGCTTCTTTTTTCTACTAGCACCACATTCTATTCCACCTATATTGCTATATCCATGGCTCGCACTCATGTATTGCATGAGAGTTGAAAATGCTAAAGCGCGTTAAAAAGTATAAACCAATTGCTTGGCTGACACCGGGGTAGACATGACTTATACTTTGAGCTGGGAAGACAGAGCATGACAAGACTATATGATTTTGTAGGGATAATGTTCTTTAGCATTTTATATTCTAAAAGAAATGATTGTTTGTTGGGATGCCCAAGTATTGATGTATTTATGTCAAATTATAGAGTATAGCTTTGAATCACTCATGTCTTAAATATTCATGCCATGACTAGATATATGATCAAGTTTATGCTAGGTAGCATTCCACATCAAAAATTATCTTTCTTATCATTTACCTACTCGAGGACGAGCAGGAATTAAGCTTGGGGATGCTGATACATCTCCGTCGTATCTATAATTTTTGATTGTTTCATGCCAATATTATTCAACTTTCACATATTTTTGGCAACTATTTATATGATTTATTGGACTAACTTACTAATTCAGTGCCTAGTGCTAGTTCCTGTTTTTTGCATGTTTTTTGTGTCCAAATGCAATAAAATGTGACGGAAAATTATTGTGGAATGTATGTGATTTTTGGGAGTTGAAATCACCAGAAACGGAGGTCCACACAACCCACAAGACACCAGGGCGCGTTAGAGGCCCCTGGCGTATGGTGGTGGGTTGTGCCCTCCTCGAACGTTGGTTGGAGCTCTACTTCGGGCGCAAGGAAGCTCATATCTGGAAAAAAATCGTGTTAGAATCTCAGTGTAATCGGAGCTACGGATCTCTGGGAATATAAGAAACGGTTTTCTGCTAGTTTTGGGGAACGCGAAACAGAGAGAGACAGAGAGACAGATCCAATCTTGGAGGGGCTCTCGCCCCTCCCATGCCATGGAGACCAAGGACCAGAGGGAGAACCCTTTTCCCATCTAGGGAGGAGGCCAAGGAAGAAGGAGAAGGAGGGAGCTCTCTCCCCGTCGCATCCGGTGGTGCCGGAGTGCCACCGGGGCAACGGTCGAGACGGTGATCTACATCAACAATCTTGCTACCGTCCACACCAACTCTCCCCCCTCACTGCAGGGTGTAACACCTCTTCCCCTCGCTGTAATCTCTACTTAAACATGGTGCTCAATTCCATATATTATTTCTCGATGATCTATGGTTATCCTATGATGTTTCAGTAGATCCGCTTTGTCCTGTGGGTTAACCGTGATCTTGGTTGGTATGATTGTATATTTTATTTATGGTGCTACCCTACGATGCCCTCCGTTCTTGCGCAAACATGAGGGGACCCCGCCGTAGTGTGTTGCAATATGTTCATGGTTCACTTAAAGTGGGTTGCGAGAGTGACAGAAACTTAAACCCAAGTAGGTGGGGTATGACGTATGGGAGTAACAAAGACTTGATACTTAATGCTATGGTTGGGTTTCATGACCTTAATGATCTTTAGTAGTTGCGGATGCTTGCTATAGTTCCAATTCCAATCATAAGTGCATATGATCCAAGTAGAGAAAGTATGTTAGCTCATGCCTCTCCCTCATATAAAATTGCAAGAATGATTACCGGTACTTGTTATAGATTACCTAGGTGTCGGTACGAAATGACACCTATGGGATCACTGGAATCCCTTCTATGGTTGGCGGGCGCGAAGTTGTGCAAAGAGCAGGTCTAAGAGTCAGCACAACGATCGTTTACCCAGGTTCGGGCCGCGAGGATGTGTAATACCCTAGTCCTGCTTTAGTGTATATTTGAGTGTTCTTGAGTTCATGAGCTAGCTACGGTGCCTATCCAGCTTTTCAGGATCCAAATCCCTCTCCAGTATGCCACGGGCCTCCTTTTATAGTCTAAAGGGACTGCCATAGTGGCACACAGGAGGTTGAAAGGTGTACAGTGTATGGGCTTATCCCACACCATTACGGGACAAGGCGCATTCAATGCGCTGCTTAGGTGTCTATTTACTTTATGGGGGATGGAAAAGAAGCCCGCCCCGTCTGTGGCCGCTCTGTCTGGTCGCGACGCGCGTCCAGGCCAACGAGGCAGGCAACTGAGGTCGCGTCGCGGTAGGGTCTTCACGAAGATCTGCATGCCACCACGCAGGTGCTTGGCTAGCTGGCTCAGGAACCACGTATCGCCACGTGGGTGCCTACCTGGGCCAGCGGGTCGGCCGCCGGGCTGGGAAGGAGACGGGGCGGCAAGGGCTTGTCGCAGACTTGCTACTGTTCTCGGCAAGGGTCTTGTGGGGGTCTCCATGGTATCCTACGGCAAGAGGCTTGCCGGGGCTCCGAGGTGTCTTCGGTAAGGAGCCTTGCCGGGGCCTCGTGGGCGTCCTCGGCAAGGAGCTCTGTGATCGCCATGTCTTCTGGTTCTTATCTTTGGAGTCATAGATCTTTGTCTTCACAAAGATCTGCATGCCATCACGTGGGCGCTTCCCGAGCCTTGGCTCCAATGTCGTTGGTACTGTTGGAGCCCATAGAATTCAAGGGTGGTTGTCATGGAGGCGCCTGAGTGGGTCGCCCCAGCAAGAGCCCTTGCCGGGGGGTGCGCAGGCCGCCCTGGCAAGAGTCCTTGCCGGGGGGGGGAATCTGTCTCCTTGTTTGGTCTTCTCGTGCTGCCTGTCTTGGCATTGTTCTGGTAACTCCGCGCTCCTGGCTTCCTCCTTCTGCCCTGTTACATTCGGCCATAGGCGTGGCTCTGACTGCCCGTGCACAAGTAAGGGGTAAAAAAGAGCGCCCCTACTTTTGTACACCGACAGGAGCCCCCGGGCCTGGGTCATTCATAAGCGCAACGCGTTTTTGGGCTAGGCCCATAACGGTGTGCGGGCAGTGGGGTTGGATTCCTTTACCGCAGTAACTCCTTCGATGGTTGTGCTTCCCCACGATCTGCGCTGGCATGGGGGTCGTGCGTGGGATGACCGCAGCGTGCTTGCGTCATCTTGTGGCTCCAAAAATAGTAAAGAGGCGGTTCGCGCCCTCCTCATAAAGAATAGAGGAAGTCGTGGGGGTGGGGCCCATTTACTAAGCGGACTCGGGTCGCTCCACGATCACGGGGGTGCAAAACGGCCATACCACGCGTCACCCAACTCCCGATCCACTCGCCACGTATCCCTCATGCATTGGGGAGGGCAAACGGCGGACGCGGGGGGCGTGGTCATTAATGCTGAGGGGGGGGGGCGCCGCTGATTGGAGTAGTGGGTCGGTCCTGTTCCCTCATTTCTTCGGCGTTTGGAGTGGTTGATTCGGGCGGTCGCCCTTATATAAAGAGGGGAGGAGAGGAGCGGCGCTTCTCACCTCTCCACCCATATTCTTCCTGTTTGGTTCCTTCCCTCCCCAAGGTATGCCGAGAGGGCACGGTCGTGGCCGTTCCTCCGCGGAAGCGACCAGGTCGTTTTCCCGTTAGAGGGCAGCGGTGTTCAAAGAGGAGCCGGATGCCTCAGATGGGGGGCATGCTGGAGGCAGAAGCGCCGGCCGGGGCCGTGGACGGCGAGGCGGTCGAGGCAGAGGTAGACGGGGTCGGGGGACACCTGCGCCGTCGTCATCACCGTCTTCATCTCCTTCGTCATCTCCTCCTGCCTCCCCACGCGGCCATGTCAAGGACACGGCGTTGGAGTTCATCGTATAGCTGCGCGAGCTGCCACGCAGTCGCCTCCGCCTTCCTGGAGCGTTCGCGAGGGCGTTGGAGGTCGATCAGCCACCAAGGTTGAGGCTTCACATGGAGGGGTGTTGCCATGGCGCCATGTGGGTGGACACCATGTTTCCCACCCCTCATGTGCTGCTTCTTCGCCGGGGGTGGAAGACCTTCGCGCGCGCCCACTGCTTGGTGATGGGGCACGTCCTCTGCTTCAGGCTAGCGGAGAGCGATCTGCTCTCCGTCAAAGTCTTCGGGCGCTCGGGACACAGGCTAAGGTGCTGTGTGGAGCGCTCAACCGATGACGGAAACTCCTCCTCGAGTGAGAGCGATGGGGAGGACAGCGGCAGCAACGATGAGGGCGGCGAGCAGGAGGATGACGGGTCCGACTAGGCGGCGGATACGCCGTCCCTGGGCGGTGCTGGCAGCACCATCATCTGCACCGCTAGCCCCTCGAACTTATCGGGGTCGCCTCCTTGGGCGGCTCGTGTTGGGAGGCCGAATAAGGCGAAGAAGGTGGGCGGCGGTCGTCATGTCGGAGTATGCGGGCGTAAACCCGCGCATTGCCTGCCCGCTGCTCCATCTTTCGGCTCTTCTCCCGGCACCATCATGGTCAGCCTCCTTTGGGACAGCCACCGAGATGTTCTCTTGGTGCTTTCTGCTGCTTGCGCTTCGCCTAGGTGCTTCTTTTGCCCTTCGCCATCTTGTTCCATTTCCTGAGGAGAGGGACAAGAAAGGGATCACGGGCATCTTATCTCTTTTTAGTTTTTAAGCCTACGGGCCTTTGTAAGACTTAAATCCTGTAACCCCATTGCTTATGTATGCATTCCGTACGAATTGTACTTGTTTACAACGTATTTATGAAGAGAAGGGTGTTTTCTGGTTTGTTTCTGCACGGGCAAGAGCTGCACCAAGGAACAGATCCTTATTATCTTAATATAAGCAATGTGCCCCGGCAACAAGCCTTGCAGTTCCTTCGCTGCCTCATAACTGTATTCGTGCCTTTGGCGGGAATAGTAACAGGGCAGGGTCAGGCCCTTTGCTTGCTCCCTTCCCATCACGCTACCACCCAGCCCCGGTCCAAGACAAAGTTTGTTGGTGTCGGGGATATTACTATTTGGTATAAACCGCCAGGAGGGGCCGGTTTATGCCTATCAAGATTACTTCTACTGAAGCCTAGTGGAGCATGGATCATGACACTTTATTCCAGAAGGTTTGAAGCCCAAGATGTGTTAGGGCCCATGATGTGTAAACCGCCATACGGCGTATAACTTGTGTTGTAAGATAGGAAAGATAGACACCGAGCCGGACATGTTTATGAGCCGGCCTCGGGGATCTGTAAATCGGGCCGAGCATCACCTCTTGTATATAAAGGGATGACCCGGCGACGGTTCAAGACAGAGAACAACAACTCGAGACACAGGCAAAGCGTATTCGCTCCCTGGTCATCGAAACCCTAGCAATATTACACCAAACTAGACGTAGGCTTTTACCTTCATCGAAGGGGCCAAACTAGTATAAACCCTTGTGTCCTTGTCCGCTTTAACCCCTTTAAGCTAACCCGTAGCGATGGCCTCATGACTAAGTCCTTTTGCTAGGACATCTGCCGTGACGAAACCACGACAGTTGGCACCCACCGTGGGGCTATCGCACGATGGTTTCAAGTTCTTGAAGGGAAGCTTTGAAGGACTCAAGGGCTATGCCGTGGGCTGGATCACTAAAAGTCGTCGCGGCAGGATCTACATCGACGATGCAGGCCCCGAGGCCGATTCAATCGAATACGGGTACCGGGTCCCCTTCGGCAGCATCCATGTCTTCATCGGCAAGATCGGCGAACCGGGCCCTGAGCCGGACATCTTCCCCAACATCGTCGAGTTGGCTCAGCGTGCGAGACCTGCCCGGATTCGGCCCGCCTAGAAGCACGTCTTCGTTGGAGCGGTTCATGGAGCGCAAGCTGAAGATGGATCGGACTCCGGTGGTGAGACTGTTGTCTATTCCGGCGACGAGTCGTCCTTTGGAAAAACAGAATCTTTATATCTGTTGCAGGATGGCCGGTCTGGGGGCTATTCCTATGGTGATAGTATTCCGGACCCCCTTGATCCGCCAAACTGGGTCGCCGTCTTCATGGTCGGATCACAACCTATGCAACAGTCATCAACTACGGTGGCGTTAACATCGAACACAACGGCGGCTAGGGCTGGAGGCCCTGTTCCATCGACGGCCGAAGTTTTGTCCACCTTAGTCGACACTTTGACAGCACTGTTAACTGCAGAGGTAGCCCATGCCGATAAGGAACAACATGATGCGGAAGTTGATCAGGTGAAGGGCCAGATAGATCAGGAAAAATTGGACCTAGCTGCTGAGAATACCAGGATGGTCGCAAGACAGGCTGAGCTGGACGCTCAGGCTTACCGGCTCATGTTGGATCAAACTGCTTTGCATGATGTCATGAGGAGAAGGCAACAATCCCGCCTGCCGTCGGGTTATGAGGCAAGGAACCTTTTCAATACGCCAGGAGCAGGGCCCAGTAACCTACCGGGGATAAACCGGGGAGGAGTGCCTGTCATAGGAGCATCAGTCCAGCCACAGGCCGCGGAGCCAACTCACCAGGTCGTTCCATCACAGCGTGTACCTACCCCTCCCGGTCATTACTCCAACCCATTGGATAACATAGTTGCCGCCGCTTCACGGCTGGCCGCTCTTCCCATTGAGGGAGCATCCCCTATAGAGGTAGAGGCACGGCGGGCCAGGGAGTTTCTGGAGACGGCTCTAACTCAATAGCAAGCTTATTCTCACAGCCGCGAGAGGATTCACTCCACCCCTCCCTCAAGTCGGAGCTATAGCAGGCACCTGGAGGAACCAGCTGTGTCGAGTAGCGCACGAAAACGTAATCCGCCGCGAAAGGATAACCCGACGGGGGGAGATGCAAACGCTCAAGACGTAGTGGATCAGGGCAGGCAGCGCCGGGAGGCCGAGTTAGCAGCACAGTACGAAGCCCGTCAGCCGACGTCGGTTCGTCCATCTACCCCAATTGAACCAGGAGTTACGTCTAGCTCCTTGGGAGTGCCCTGTCTCACCCTGCTTTACGCAACGTACGGCTGCCCAAGGACTTTAAAGGACCGCGCAAGGTGCCCAACTATACCGCGGATCTGTCCCCTGAAGCCTGGGTGGAAAGCTATGAGATGGCAATGGAGATGCTTGATGTGGATGATGCGGCATGTGCAAAGTACTTCACCATGATGCTGAAGGGCACGACTTGCGCCTAGCTTAAAGGATTACCGCAGAATTCCATCGGATCATGGGCTGAGCTACGGCGCCGGTTTATCAATAACTTCAAAGACACATGTAAGTAGCCCATGTCCATTGTGGACTTGGCGGCCTGCGTTCAAGGTGAAAACGAATCAACGAGTCATTGGGTACGCCGGGTGTCAGAGATTATACACTCCTCGGACCGCATCAATCCAGACACAGCAGTAGTTACATTAGAGGGCAACTGCCGGTTTGAACCTCTGAAGGTGAAGCTGGGATGACTCAAACGTCATTGTGATGACATGGGGACACTCATGGGGGCCCTGGTGAAATATGCAGATTCAGATAGTGCCAAATATCCAGAGTCTAATGATGAGAAGTCAGGGAAAGCCAAGAAGAGCGGTAAAGCGCCGCAGCCTAGCCCGACGAGTCAAGGATATAACGGTAAGCGTAAAGCAGATAGTAATTCAGATTTTGTGGCTAACACTAATGCTCAGGAGAATGGCCAGCGCCGCAAGGGCAAACCGCCCCCGCGAGGTGGGAGACCACCTATTAATCTAGAACGCCAGATGAACATACCTTTCCCGAGGCACGGTACGTAGGAAAAGCCGGCTACGCACCTCTGGAAGGACTACTTTATTATGAAGGAAATCATGAACCGGTCTCAATATGATCATGGATCGTCCGGCGGTTCAAGACCTAGTTTTCACGGGCCGGGTTATCAAGGTGGTGGATCCGGATCAGGGTTCCAAGGTAACCAGAACAATCACAGCAACCAGAACGGGCACAATCAGCATGACCAGCAGCATGGCCAGGGTGTTTATAACAATCAGGGCAATCAACAACAACAATAGTCAGGATATTAGAGTAATCTGAAGCAGTTGAGTAGTGGGAAGTATCACGTCTTCACCACAAGCTTATGTAAACATGATCAGAAAGTTTACAAGAGGGCATTACATTCTGTTGAACCGGCGGTGCCACACTACCTACGCTTGTCAGAACAGCCCATTGTGTGGAGTCGAGAGGACCACCCGCCCCGGGTTGATAATCCGGGTCAGCTGGCTCTAGTTGTGACACCTCAAGTTGGGGGCTATAAGTTCACTAAGGTGCTCATGGACGGGGGAAGCAGCATCAACATTCTATATTACGGGACCTTCCATCGCAGGTTTGACAGACAAAAAACTTCGGCAGTCCAACACGGTTTTTCATGGAGTGGTTCCTGGTAAATCGGCATATCCGGTCGGTAAGATAGACTTGGAAGTCACCTTTGGAGATGAGCAGGACTCAAGGTCCGAAACTTTGACCTTTGAAGTGGTAAAGATCAAGAGCGCGTATCACGCCCTGTTCGGGCGGCCGGTTTATGTTAAATTCATGGCGAGGCCTTGTTATGTTTATCTGCAGCTCAAGATGCCGGGTCACAAGGGAGCCATTACGGTCCATGGGAGCCGCAAGATTGCTTTGGAGTGCGAGGAAGGTGATGCAGCTTATTCTGAGGCGGTTTGTGCAACCGAGGAACTGAAATTATATAAAGATAATGTTGATCCGGCAGATATGTCTCCGCTGAAGAAGCCAACCACGGAATATGATCCAGCCTTGAAGTTTAAATCAGCTGATGAGACCAAACAGGTTGACTTTGTTCCTGGCGATTCATCCAAGTAGTTCACTATTAGTGCTAACCTAGATCCGAAATAGGAAAGCGCGCTCATCGAGTTCATCCGTGAGAATCGGGACATCTTTGCATGGAAGCCTTCTGACATGCCAGGTGTACCGAGGGAACTCGTTGAGCACACTCTTAATATCGATCCCAAGTTTAAACCGATTAAGCAATTTCTTCGCCGCTTCAATGAAGAAAGTGTAAGGCTACTGGTGAAGAAGTGGCTAGGCTCTTGGCGGCAGGCTTTATAGTCAAGGTGTTTCATCCAGAGTGGCTGGCTAATCCGGTGCTGGTGCTTAAGAAGAACGGCACTTAGCGAATGTGCGTTGATTACACAGACCTGAACAAGGCTTTTCCAGCTGATCCCTTTGCTCTCCCTCATATTGATCAAATCATTGATGCTACGACGGGTTATGAGCGCTTAAGTTTTTTGGATGCATATTCTGGTTATCATCAGATCAAGATGGCAGTTAAGGACTAGGAGACGACGGCCTTCATAACTCCCTTTGGAGCCTTCTGCTATGTATCTACGTCGTTCAGGCTGAAGAGTGCCCAGACGACTTATCAGCATTGTGTGCAGAACTGTCTTCATGGACAGATTGGGCAGAACGTTCATGCTTATGTGGACGACATTGTGGTAAAATCCAGGAAGGAGGAAATGTTGATAACAGACTTGAAGGAAACCTTTGATAATCTCCGGGTCTATAAGATGATGCTTAATCCGGCCAAGTGTGTTTTTGGTGTTCCGGCAGGCAAACTCCTGGGGTTCCTGGTGTCAAACAGAGGAATTGAAGCTAATCTGGAGAAGATCAAGGCGATTACATCCTTGGCTAAACCGGCGTGCATCAACGATGTCCAACGCTTGGCGGGCCGCATTGCGGCGCTCAACCGGTTTATCAGCCGTTTGGGGGAGAAGGCCACCCCGCTTTACCAGATGATGAAAAAGACAGACCGCTTTGTCTGGAGTGATGCTGCTGATGCTGCGTTCGAAGATTTGAAGAAGCAATTGGCAGAGCCGCCAGTCCTTGATGCACCAGTTGATAATGAGCCGTTGTTGCTATACGTGGCTGCTAATGCCCGAGCAGTAAGCGTTGCCATCGTGGTAGAGCGAAAGGAGGCAGGAAAAGAATATCCAGTTTAACGGCCGGTTTACTACATTAGCGAGGTGCTCATTGAGTCGAAGCAGAGATACCCGCATTGCCAGAAGTTGGTATATGGGGTCTTCATGGCAAACCGGAAGCTGAAGCAGTACTTTCAGGGTCATCCAATCACCGTGGTCATTTCAGCCCCTCTGGGCGATATAATCCAGAACAGATAAGCGGCCGGTCGGGTTGCAAAGTGGGCCATTGAACTTAGTCCCCATGGGTTGAAGTATGTACCTCGTACGGCAATCAAATCTCAAGCACTGGTGGACTTCATCACTGACTGGACAGAGTTGCAAGCACCAGAGGAAAAGCTGAATCATACATACTGGACTATTCACTTTGATGGATCCTGGCAATTGAAGGGCTCGGGGGCTGGAGTCGTATTAACTTCTCCACGAGGTGATAAGTTCTGTTATGTCCTCCGTTCAATGTTCCCTTGTACTAACAATGCAGCTGAGTATGAAGCTCTCCTCCATGGTCTGCGAATGGCTAAGGAGATGAATTTAAGCCGGGTTAAATGTTTCGGCGATTCAGACCTGGTGGCGCAACAGGTATTTGGCAAGTGGGATTCCAAGGATCTACTTATGGCATCGTATCATCGAGAGGTGGATGCTGTTGCTGGACACTTCAAGGGCTATCAGGTGGACCATGTAGACCGACGAAAGAATGAAGCGGCCGATGCATTAAGCCGACTGGGTTCTCAACGTAAACCGGTTCCACCCAATGTCTTTCTGGACGTATTGCACAGACCGTCGGTGAAATTACCTTCAGAAGAGGACTTGGCTGTTCCTGATCCGGAGGCCTAGTTGGTGGCGGCGCTTCATGTTATTCCGGATTGGACGGTCCCTTACCTGGCGTACATGAACCGAGGTGAGTTACCAGAGGATGAAGTCTTGGCTAGGTAGATAGTCCGGCGATCCAAATCAATGACCATTGTCAATGGAGAACTACATCATTGCAGTGTCTCTGGGGCGTTTCAACATTGTGTATCACCAGACGAAGGCCGTGACATTCTTCGAGAGATCCACGAAGGAGACTGTGGTCATCATGCCGGTTCAAAATCTTTGGTAGCTAAAGCTTTTCGTCATGGGTTCTACTGGCTGACGGCTCACGCCGATGCAGAGGACTTGGTCAGGAAATGTGATGCTTGCCAGAAATACTCACAGCGTGCTCATATACCGGCTCAAGAGTTGAGGATGATTCCAATTACTTGGCCGTTTGCGAATTGGGGGCTAGACATGGTCGGACCCTTTAAGAGATCTCCAGATAAGTAGACCCACCTTCTAGTGGCAGTGGATAAGTTTACCAAGTGGGTTGAGTCGAAACCGGCCAGCAAGTGTGATGCGGCCACAGCGGTTCAATTCATCAATAAGGTGATTTTCCAGTTTGGCTTTGCACACATCATTATAACTGACAACGGTACCAATTTATCCAAGGGGGCTATGGAGGATTTCTGTCAACGAGAGCACATTCGCCTTGATGTATCTTCAGTGGCTCACCCTCAATCCAAATGTCAAGCTGAGAGAGCCAATCAAGAAATCTTGAGAGGCATTAAACCCCGGCTTATGGCCCCTTTGCAGAGGACGCCGGGTTGTTGGGCGGAGGAATTGGCCTCCGTGTTATGGAGCATCAACACCACACCTAACAGGTCTACATGGTACACTCCTTTCTTCATGGTATATGGAGCTGAAGCGGTCCTCCCTAGTGATATCCGTCACGATTCGCCGTGGGTGGCGGCTTACATCGAAGCTGATAACGAGCAGGCATGGCAATACGCATTGGACCGGCTGGATGAGGAGCGTGACACGGCAGCAGCTCAATCGACGATTTATCAGCAGGATCTGCGCCGGTACCACAGTCGCCGGGTTAAAACCAGAACGTTTCAAGAAGGAGATCTAGTGCTCCGGCTCATCCAAGACCAGACAGACATGCACAAGTTATCCACGCCTTGGGAAGGACCCTTTGTGGTATGCAAGAACCTACACAACAGATCATACTACCTCGTCAACGTTCATGAACGTAAGGACTCACGTACTGCGGAGGAGGAGACCAGACGACCGTGGAACATCGCTCTTCTTCGACCTTACTACACCTGAGACATAGGCTCCGCTTTATGTACATAACTTTGCAAAGTATATATTATGATCAATGTAATAAACCAGCGTCCCCGTTAAAGCGGGGTATGTGCTGATTTTTCATAAGAGTCTATCACATGGGGGCTTCTGTGTGCAAGGGAGTTCCTATGGCCTCTTAAACTGGCTACTAAACCAAGACCATCATAAAATCATAGCTCTGGTTGCTTCGGTAACCCGGCTATAAAAGCCCACATGATGATGAGGGGCAAAAGAGAGTTTGATACATAGCACAACTCAAACATAAGCACCCGACGAGCATAGCTCAAATGCTACCTGGGGGCTCCTGATGCATAGCATCAACGAGTTGACAATCCTTGTAGTGGGCTATCAAGCCATGGCTTGGAAGCCTAGTGTATACACGTAAAACCCCAGATTAGCCTGCCTGCATTAAGGAAGTCATTCTGCCCAGGTAAACTTGGTATGACCCGTCGAACGTATACACAAGTCAATCTTTTATAGACCCTGAACTTGGTAACGTTAAATTGATGATTGGTTAAGGATTGAGGTCCATCTTAACAGGCTTTGTGAAATGGTTAATTCAGTAGCCTGGCAGCTCATAAAAAGCCTCGAATTTGGAGTCTGACAGCTCGTAAAAAGCCTCGACTACACGGTTTTATTTGACAATGTCTCTTTTGATATTTGCTTAAATTTTTTTATCTTCAAGGTCATTGGTGTTTATCCAAGTCCATTGATTCGGCGAGTGGATGACTATAAGTTGCCACTACAATAAACCAGTGTTTCCAGAACCTGGTCTAGTTTGTTTATAAATCACCAGTACTGTCTACAGCTAAACCGGAGTTTATCATAACCCGGTATGGTTCCATCATGAACCGGCAAATGATCAAAGGGAGTCATCAAAACTTGAAACTTGGATCATTGTTTTTACTACCGATTATTGATTAAGGCCAATAGCGCAAATCTTAATCAAAGGTATGATATATGTTTCATATTTTATATACAGTTCAGGTTATAAACCTAGACCATGTATTTGGGCATCATGACCCGTCCGGTGATAAACCGCCAGGGCACTTGAAACTTTGTCTTATGCAGAAACAGGTGGAATAAACTGTTTAAAACATCATAAGCAGTAGGAATTATGAAGCTGCCAGATGGAGCAATGTCATCCAAAGGAGAATATTCGTGAAAACAAAGTGTTTCAGCTACCCTATTACAAGGCGCTGGATAGCCCAAAAGAATATCTGTTTTTGTCTAAAAGTATTGAGACATAATATTTAAACCGGCAACAGTTTAGGAATCTGCGTCAGCTCGGCGTGATGGTTGTGGATCGACTTGCTCCGACTCCTTGGTGTTCTCTTCTAGCAGCTGGAAGTCAGTGGTTGCCCAATTGATCTTGGTCATCGCTTTGAAAACAACCTCATCGCTCACGAGTTCAGACAGATTAATATCAGGAGCGTAAGTGTGCTTACAGACATGCGGGATGAGATCTTCAACCTCGTACACCGGAGGGTCGACCCGCAAGTTCTCAGCAGTATAACCCAGATGATAACGAGACAGATCAGCCTCATCAGACAGTTTGCTAGCCAAAGGTCACATTTCTCTTGTTAGTGCACGCAGATCGTTGTGTGTGAATGTTGATCTGTCCTCTTTCATGCTGGGGGTAGCCATTCATTACTTCTGCCGGATCAAGGTCAGGCACCCAAGCTTTCGTCTGGGTTAAGGCCATCAAGGCACCAGCCCTTGCAGATGATTTCTTCAGCTCTACAAGACGGGCAGGCAGAATTGATAACTTTTCCAAAGTGCCCTTGATCATTGTGGGAGCCGGTTTATTGTGGGAAGCAATGCAGACAATCCGTTGAGCACCGGAATATAACTGCTCTATGAGAGTGTATGCGTCCTTCAATTTTCTCCGCATGTCAGTACCAAGATGAGCAATATGTTTTCCTGCATCAAAAGAATTCGAGTTAAACCGACACGTGTAGAAGTATCGTATTCAGAATTATGTTATGTGTACTCACCGAAGACAGCAGTGGTCATGGCGTTTATCTGCTGCTTTAAACCGAACAGCTCTTCTGTCATGGGATGGAGAGCAGCCTCTGCATCAGTTGCCCTTTTTCCAAATCGGCTTTTTCAGCATCCCAATCCGCCCGCTCCTTCTGGATATCCTTCTTCAATTTTTCCAAATTTGCCAAAGCAAGGGTCAGTTCATCTTTGACATTGGAAGCGGCGGTCTATTGGAATTTCAGTGCATCTTGAAGTTCAGCCACTTGAGTGTCTTTCTGGTTTAGATCCGCCTGTCAAGAGAAGAGCATATTATACATTGATGAAACATATTCAAAGTCCCAAACACATAACAAGTTATACACTTGGCACTTCGGGGCTAATGTATATTTGCGGTCATCAGACAATTTTTTCAACAAAAAGTCCCAAGCACATAAACAAGTTATGCACTTGGCACTTGGGGGCTAATGCGATATTGTTCAGATATGGTTACAATTTGAAGTCCCGGTTCATCTTGAAGAGATAAACCGGCCCTTGGGGACTATATGTGTGAAAAAAACTATAAGATAGATATTCTGAAGTCCCGGTTCATCCTGAAGGCATAAACCGGCCCTTGGGGGCTACGATGGAGTAAAGGCAAGCTACAAGACTTACGCAAGAATAAAGTACAAGTTAAAGTAGAAGGTTACCTCATAGCGCTCCTTCATCATGTTTACTAAACCAACTTCATGGTCACGGCTAGTATACAGTCGGTTTAGATAACCGGAATGGAGTTCTGGGGCACTAAGGTGAGCAAAATTCGATAGGTCAGCACTCCATTTTCCTTTGTCCTTGCCAGAGATTTCATCCTTGGCAGTATGCTTGGACAAAGCAATAGGTTCACTAGGAGCAGTATAGCCAAATCCAGTGATCTGAATTTCTTCATTTGAAGCAGCAATGGGTTTAGCCGGGCTAGCAGGACTACTGCTGGCCCGGACAGGACTGGTCGGATCAACATTACGATCCATTGGGGCACTCCCTTGATCAACAAAGACTTCATGGTCCATGAGAGGAGGATCATCATGCAGAATATCAGCATTCTCTTCAGCATGTTCAACAAATTTAGGGTCTTTGGCCGGTTCAGGAATCATGTCATCACCGACCGGATTATTCAGCTTAGCCTTTTTGCTAGGCTTGGGCTTACTGCAAAAGTTAAAGGTGATGAAAATCAGAAGAGTAAAAGACAGAGATTAAACCGGCCAAATGAAAAAACTTACCCAAGAACAGTCTTAAGGGGAGGAATCTGCGTGGCCGTTGATTCGCCGGAAGACGAATGAGGAGTTTCCTGATAATTCAAATCAGACGGATTAAGAGGCTGTCGAATATGACCTGCTTTGGGATAAAGAGCGTTTGGAGTGTATAAAACCTCTGAGCGACGCCTCCGGGCTGGTGTGTGTGGTAACCCAATGGATTCAATGGCCTGGCCACTGTGCCGCGTGGTGCGGCGAGCTTCATGTTGTTGTTTCTTCAAAAGAAAGTTTGGGTCCAAGTAAACGAAAGGGTGAGAAAACTGTACTTTCGGGCTTGCTCGACGAATGTTTGGTGTTGGTAGAGGTTCTGAACTAGAAGAAAGAGTAATTACCTCAGCATCATCTGCCTTGTTGCCTTCAGCGTGTCCCTGGGTACAGTCATTGTTAATAAAATGCAAGTAAAGAAAGTCAAAGAAATCAAGAGTGTCAAGTAGTACCTCGGAGGCTGGTTCATCATCCTCCGGATTGGATTCACACACGTTAGTCGTTTTCTTCTTGACGTTCTTCTTAACAGCTTTGGTTTTTTTGGCGAGGCAACTTTGCCGGTTTATCCTGGACCTTCCTTTTCCAGAATGGGTCATTACCCTATCGAGGATCATGAAATCATTCAGAAGGAGTATTAAAAATAGACGGGAAATAAGGCAAAAATGAGGCAGAGGAAAACTTTACCGATGGCGGTTTGTTGAATTCGCAGAAGGGAGCCAATCCGGTTTGAGTGCAAGTTTCCACCGGTTCATTCAGCAGTTTCTTGACAGACTCATTGATCTCATTTTTTGATAGCACAACTTCTGTATGGCGCAGAGGATCTTTGGGATTTCCAGTATATTCGCACATTAAGCCGAAACGCCGGCTTAGCGAGAGAATGCTCCAGGAAATCCAACAACGAACGAAATCAACTCCGGTTAAGCCATTGGCGGTGAAGGCTCGAAGCTTGGAGAGCTGAGGAGCATATTTGACCCGTTCCAGGGCGCTCAGCCGTTGAGGGAAGGGATGGTCCTCATTAAGCCGGTGGGAACGATAACCCGGCAACGGATTGTCATTTTCTGGAGAAGTATCTAGACAATAGAACCAAGTTTGATTCCACTCTTTGGGATGACTTTGGTGATTGGCGTGAGGAAAACTAATGTCCTTTCTCTTCTGAATTGAGATCCCGCCGAGCTCAGCGTTTGCACCGTCAGAAAATTCCGTGCGACGGTTTAGATGGAAGAAATCTCGGAATAACTCAACTGATGGCTTCTCTTGTAGATAAGCTTCACAAAAGACTTGGAAGTTGCAGATGTTGGACACAGAGTTGGGCCCAATATCTTGGGGATGAAGTTGGAAATCAACTAGCACATCATAGAAGAAATTTGACCCGGGAGGACTGAATCCCCGTGCTAAATGATAGAGGAAGACAATAACTTCTCCCTCTCCGGGCTTTGGAGGACACTCTGACCCGGGGACTCTCAAGTGAAGGACATTCTTTGGGCCTAAAGCGCTAACTTCAGCCCGGTTTTGCAATTCTTCCTCAGTAACCTAGGATTGGGCCCAGTTGCAGGAAGTAAACTGTTTGTCTTGCTTTGCCATTTTGAATGAAAAGCTGGAAATATAGTGAAGCACCGGTTTACGATTTTTGTGCAAAGTTAAACCGGCAGTGTTCGAAGGTATTTACAGATGACGGTTTAAGCAGGGGCTAATGGTATCTACCAGTTTATGGTCTTTTCTAAAAGCTAAACCGCCACTGAGTATACAAAGGTTACAGATCTGCAGCTATGGAAAAACAGGTTTTGTGCAAACACTGATGAAGCTATGGATCTACAGCATGTTAGAAATTCAGAAATATTTAGTTTATTTTTGAAGAGACGCAACAAGGGCTTTAACTGACGCAGTCTGAACTAGTACTATTGGTGGGAATAAAAGCATACTAAACAAAGCGGAATCACTGCTACGGCTGTGAGGCAAGAGGATTAGATCTACACTGATTAATGGAGCCATAATGTAGAACTACGAAGAATAGTGCCTACCCGTGAGTTCTTGTTGAGAAGAAATCCTAATGAGATCTATGTGTGGGGAAAGAAAGAACTTACCCGAGTCAACGGATGCGGAGGTGCGCTAGCGATTTTCTGACCCAAACCAGGTTGATGCAGCGGCCAAAGCTCGATGAAGATGCAGAGCTCGACGGCGGCGGCGGAGCTTGGGCACGAGCAGACGCGAGGAAGAAGAAGGGGCAAAGGAGCAAGGGGGGAAAAGGAGATGCCCCTCTGCCCTATTTATAAGCCGCAAAATGAAATGGCAGGCGCGGGAATCAAGGAGCCAGAAAAGTAGATATGGCAAGATGTTGTTGCCTCGATCTTTGGAGCTTTTAATGAGTAAAAGATAAAAAATAGGTACAAGTATTAAATGGGCAGATGACGTCATGACGATTTAATACGATCCGACAAGATGACGTCACGGCGGTTTATGAAACACTTGAAGCTATGAAAATGAAAATCTTTACAAGACGTTGAAGATTAACATGAACAGGTTCAAATCAATCTGGGGCCTAATGTCAGGGATATTACGATTTGGTATAAACCGCCCAGGAGGGGCCGGTTTATGCCTATCAAGATTACTTCTACTGAAGCCCAGCGGAGCATGGATCATGACACTTTATTCCAGAAGGTTTGAAGCCCAAGAGGTGTTAGGGCCCATGATGTGTAAACTGCCATACGGCGTATAACTTGTGTTGTAAGATAGGAAAGATAGAGACCGAGACGGACACGTTTATGAGCCGGCCTCGGGGCTCTGTAAACCGGGTCGGGCGTCACCTCATGTATATAAAGGGACGACCCAGCGACGGTTCAAGACAGAGAACAACAACTCGAGACACAGCCAAAGAGTATTCGCTCCCTGGTCATCGAAACCCTAGCAATATTACACCAAACTAGACGTAGGCTTTTACCTTCATCGAAGGGGCCAAACTAGTATAAACCCTTGTGTCCTTGTCCACTTTAACCCCTTTAAGCTAACCCGTAGAGATGGCCTCATGACTAAGTCCTTTTGCTAGGACATCTGCCGTGCCGAAACCACGACAGTTCGACATAAGGAAAAGGGGAGCACGATGGCATAGGAGTGAGCGAAGCTTCGTACGTTCAAGTTCCATATGGAAGGAAGGAGGGGGGCGAAAGAATTATCTGGTTCCTGTAGCTCCTGGCAACCTTGTCTTGCCATGGTTTGACCCTTGGTTGTGCAGCCCCCAGCAACCTTGGCCTTGTCGGGGCCGAAGCGTCGGCCCGCCCCCTTTCTTTCAAGCGGCTCAGCAAGGACGCCTATGGATCCTATGAATCAAGAGGACAGAAAGGAGGTAGAGAGACGAAAACTCAACCTCTATGCTAGGGGTTCACTGCCGTTAAGCTCTATCAACCCTAACAGAGAAAGAGACTCAATCTAGCATGCATGCTAAAACTTAGGGCGCCAGCGCTTCATTTATTTACGCTCAGGGTCTGCACCTGGCTTTGTACAAAGGGTTACATGCCTTGCCGGCAAGGCTTGTACAAAAGAGTGGCTTGCTAGGAGGCCCGAAAACTGCACCTTATGGGTAAAACTTACGAAGATGTTCGATGTTCTAGGAGTTACTCACTAGGATCCCATCTTCGGTCTCCAGGCGGACTGCGCCAGGCCTGGTGACTCGTATTACCCGATAAGGGCCTTCCCACTTTGGCGTCAACTTGTTGGAATTCTCAGCCGACTGAACGTGCCAAAGAACAAGGTCGCCTTCCTCAAAGCTTTGGGCATGAACCCTGTGGCTATGATAGCGGCACATGACTTGCTGGTAGCATGCTGCTTGTACAGCCGTTCGAAGACGATCTTCCTCGAGGAGCGTTGCGTCATCTTGCCCCAGTCGCTCTTGCTCAAGCTCATCATAAGCGAGCACTCGGGGTGACCTGTATGTGAGTTTTGTGGGGCAACTGCCTCCGCCCCGTAAACGAGGGAGAAGGGTGTCTGGTCAGTGGCTCGATTTGGTGTCGTCCTGATCGACCAAAGAACAGTCGGCAATTCATCGATCCAGCGCTTTCCGCACTTGTGTAGCCTGTCAAAAGTCCTTGTCCGGAGGCCCCGCAGTACTTCAGCATTTGCCCTTTATGCCTGGCCGTTGCTTCGTGGATGTGCAACATAAGCGAAATAGACTTTGCCGCCGAGGTATTGCATATATTGCAAGAAGGTATTGCTTGTGAACTGCATACCGTTATCGGTGATAATCCTGTTTGGTACACCAAAACGGCAGACCAGGCCCTTGAAGAACTTGACGGCCGACTGTGCTATCATCTTCCTCACTGCTTCCACCTCCGGCCACTTTGTGAACTTGTCGATTGCTATGTACAAGTACTCAAAGCCCCCGGCAGCACGGGGAAACGGGCCCAATATGTCGAGCCCCCAGACCGAGAATGGCCCGGAGAGAGAGATTGTTTGGTGGGCTTGAGCTAGTTGATGGAATTTCTTGGAATGGAACTGACATGCTTCACACTTGGTTACTAGTGTCATTGCATCCTGGAGGGCAGTGGGCCAGAAGAAACCTTGCCGGAATGCCTTGCCGGCAAGGGCTCTTGACCCTATGTGGGAACGACATATGCCTCCATGTATCTCCGCCAACAGCCCCAGTCCTTCCTCCCGGGTGATACACTTCAATTTCACACCGTTCGGTCTTTTCCTGTACAGGTCGTCGTCGATGAACTGGTACATGGCGGACCGACGGGCTACTTTCTCTGCTTCTTCCTGCTCTTCAGGAACTTCCCCGGTCTGGAGGAATCGGACGGTATGCTATGCCCATGCCGGAGCCTGGGGCTCGATGGCAAGGACCAAAGGCATTTCCTCTGCTATGGGAGCGATTGCCTCTATGGCTAGGGCTTGGCGCCCCGCCGGAGTGTGTTGCCCCACGGCAGGCTCGGCGTCTCCGGCAACACTTTTGTCGGCCACCCCTGCGGGTTCGGCGGGAAAGTACTTGCCGGGGCCTGATTTCCTTCGCTTGCTAGGCTTAGTCAATGGTTCAACAGATGGGTGAAATAATCAGAGAACAAAGGTACCTGGTTCCATAGGTAGTTTGACGGCGGCGTGCTTCGACAAGTAGTCGGGGATGTCGTTTTCTACTCAGGGGACGTGTTCAGCTTGTATACCATCGAAACGCTCCTCCAACTTCCTTACTTCATCCACGTAGGCTTCCATCAACGGGCTCTGGTAATCTTTGTTTACTTGCCTGACGATGAGCTGCGAATCTCCTTTGACGATGAGCTTCTTGATCTCGAGGTCCGCTGCGATCCTGAGACCGGCAAGAAGTTCCTCGTACTCGGCGGTGTTGTTTGTTGATAACTCCCTGGGAAAGTGCATCTGCATCACATACTTGAGGTGCTCTCCGGTGGGTGCAACAAGCAGCACACCAGCACCGGCGCCTTGCAGCGAGAAAGCCCCATCAATGTACATAATCCAATCGCGGCTCTCACCCTTAACGGGGAGAGTAGTCTCCTGGATCTCCTCGTCGGGTGTTGAGTTCCATTCTGCAACAAACTCTGCCAAGACTCTACTCTGAATCGTCGAAGTGCTTTCAAATTTCAAACCGAAGCTTGACAGCTCCAGGGCCCACTCCACAATCCTCCCAGTCGCATCTGGGTTATGCAATATTCATTGCAACGGAAGGCGGGTGACGACGGTGATTTCTCGCGCTTGGAAGTAATGACGCAGCTTCCTCAAGGCCATAAGGAGGCCGAAGAGCAATTTCTGCATGCCGGAGTACCTTGACCTAGCCCCCTGTAACAGGGAACTAATAAAGTAAACCGGGTGCTGCATCATCTTCTTCTTCTGCATCACTCCATCCAGTTGTGTCTCTTCGGCCCCAGCGGCATCAGGTGCTGTCGTTGCCATTGCTTCTGTATTGACCTCCCTCTGGGCCACTAGCGTGGCACTGACCACTTGGTTCGTCGCCGCTAAATATAGAAGCAACGGTTCTTGTGGTTTAGGCGTGACCAGAACCGGTGTAGAGGAGAGGTATTCCTTCAAATCTTGCAGTGCCGCTTTGGCTTCTGGGGTCCACTCCATTGGGCCCGCCTTTTTCAAAATTTTGAAAAAGGGGAGGGCGCGCTCGGCATATTTGGAGATGAACCTGCCCATGATGGCAACACATCCAGCAAGGCGACGCACATCCTTGATTCGCTTGGGCGCTTCAATCTGCTCGATGGCCTTGATCTTACCTAGATTCGCTTCAACTCCACGCCGTGACACGAAGAAACCAAGAAGCTTGCCGGACGGACGCCGAAGACACACTTCTCAGGGTTCGGCTTAAGGTTGATCTTGCGCAGATTCGTGAATATTTCTTCTAAATCTTGCACAAGCATTGCTTTGTCCTTGGTTTTTACCACTATATCATCCATATAAGCTTCCATATTTCTATGTAGCTGGGCTCAAAAACAATCTGGACCGCCCTCGCAAATGTTGAGCCAGCACTCTTCAATCCGGAAGGCATTCGTATAAAGCAATACGTACCACATGGGGTGATGAATGTTGTCTTCTCTTCATCTTCTCTCGTCATGAAGATCTAGTGGTAGCCTGAGTAAGCATCGAGGAATGATAACAAGTCACACCCCGCTGTGGAGTCCACAATCTGGTCAATGCGTGGCAATGGGAAAGGGTCTTTTGGACAAGCCTTATTAATGTCTGTGTAGTCTATACACAGCCTCCACTTCCCATTTGCCTTACGCACTACCACCAGATTGGCCAACCACGTTGGATGGAGCACTCCCCTCACTAAGCCGGTTTCCTCCAACTTCCTGGTCTCCGCTTTGATGAACTCTTGCCGCTCCAGAGCTCGCTTCCTGACCTTTTGCTTGACGCGTCGCGCATGAGGGCAGACCACAAGATGGTGCTCAATCTCCTCCCTGGGAACGCCGGGGATGTCAAACGCTTGCCATGCAAACACGTCGACATTCGCCCACAGGAAGGTGATGAGCGTGTCTTCCTATTTGTTGTCGAGGGCGGAGCTTATGGTGAAAGCCCCTCCCGTGCCATCCTCCTCAACGGACACCCGCTTGGTTTCTGGTGGAGCAGCTCTAGATTTCTTGCTCTTACCTGTGGAGCTCTCTGGCGTGTTCTCGACGGGAACGCTACACTCCGAAGAGGAGCGCTTGCCGGAGTAGGCACGAGATGTCTTACCGGTCTTCTTTCCTCTCGGGGCTTCAGTGGCAGGAGCAAGCGCCTTAGCGGCAGTTGCTGCAACCGCCTCTCGGTAAAGCTGATCAGCGCATCTTTTTTGTCAGCGGGGACGGTAATGATGGACATCGGCCCAGGCATCTTCAGCGTGTTGTAGGCGTACTGTAATGCCGCCATGAATTTGGTCAACATTGGCGGCCGAGGATCTCGTTGTAAGGCAAGGGGATCTCGGCTACATAAAAAAATCCTCTCCGTCCTGCAATTTAGCTCGCCCCCGAATGTCACGGACAACGTGACTTTACCCTTGGGCTGGCTTCTCCCTGGGTTGACTCCTTGAAATGAGTCTGTCTCCTCGAGGTCCCCATCAGGGATTTGAAGCCTTCTGGCCACGATGGGCGAGATCAAGTTCAGGTCGGCCCCGCCATCAACCAGCATTTCCGTCACCTTGAGGTAGCGCATCGTTGGTGAGACCAACAACGGCAAACACCCGACTGCACTCATGCGGTCAGGGTGATCCTCGACGTCAAAGATGATAGGAGTGCTGGACCACCTCAGCGGCTTCTTTGCATCGAACGACGGCTCCACGGCTGTGATCTCACGGACCCACTGTTTAAGTTGGCGGTGGGAGGAGTGCAAGGAGGCGCCGCCGTCGACGCACATGGCCTCCGTGGCCTTCTGGAACTCTTGCTCGCCGGACTCGTCGTCTTCCTCGCGATCATCATCTTCTCGCTTCTTGTCACGGCCCCGGGCGGGTTGTTCCTGTTGGTTGTCTTTGCTGCGACGGCCTGGTTGGCTGCCACGTTTCTTGCCAGATCCTTCAGTGCCATCCTGGCCTTTCTCCTTTTCTCACCTCCCGTACTCGGCCTTTTGCTTCTCCGTGAGCTGCTCGACTTGTCGGTAGTTCTGGAGGTCATGGCCTTTGGTATGGTGGATCTTGCAGTATTGCTTGTCAGAGCTTCCTGGCTTGTCGGCGGCCGCCAAGGTCCGACAGGCGACACATCCATCGATTTCCTTGCCGGGGTCATCTACCTTGGTTTTCTTGGCGGCGCCGGCGTCGTCGGATACCTCAATGGCGAGCACAGCCTTGCCCTTGCGTTTTCTGTTACGGCGTCGAATCTTTTTCGTCGGGGCGACGACGTCTTCGTCCGAGGAACCAGTTTCCACACCGGCGTCTTCGCCGGGGTACTTCCTTCCCTCTTCAGCCCGGGCGCATATGTCGGCTAGAACATAAAGTTTGGCCACATCCTTGACTTTATTCATCGCCAGCTCCTGACGCATCTTGCGGTTGCGCACGTTCTGGTGGAACGCGCTGATGATGGCGGCAGGATGAACGTCTGGGATGTTGTATTGCAGCCGGCTGAACCTCTATATGTACTTGCGGAGGCTTTCACCTTCCTTCTGGGGGATGACAAGCAAGTCGCTTGCTTGGCCATGAGCCTGGTGGCCTCCCGTAAAAGTGCCAACAAAGTCATGGCACAAATTCGACCAGGAAGAAATGGAATCCACCGGCAAGTGCATCAACCATGACATAACGTTGGGTTTAAGCGCCAACGGGAAATAATTGGCGAGCACCTTATCGTCGTGCGCTCCAGCAGCCTGCATCGCGATGGTGTAGATGCTGAGGAACTCCGATGGGTGAGTCTTGCCATTGTATTTCTCGCCGACGTCGGGCTTGAAGGTGCGGTGGGTGGGCCACTGGAAACGCCGCAACTCACGAGTAAAGGCTGGGCAGCCTACCTCGTAAGGTAAGCCTCCAGATCCTCCCGGTGCTAGGTAGTCCACAGCAGGCCCTGCCCGTCTATCCGACAGGTGGCGCGCCTCGCGCCGGCGCTCGATGGTGGTTCGGGCGTCCTCGTGGGCACGCTCTCGGAGGACTTGGCGCTGGTCAAAGTGGGTTCGTGGGTCAGAAGACGCTATGGATACGTAGTCGCAAGTGTCGTCCCGACGGGCCGGCATGAGTGATTGCTGGCGAGGAGGAGGAGAATGCAGCGTGGCCATGGCACCTCCAGTCCTTCCACCGCTAGCGTGTGGTGGCTCGGGAGAATGTTGGCCTGAAGGCCCCGCCGGCCGAGGTTTGTCCTTGTTGGCGTTGGCGACAAGGCTAAGAACGGTAGCTCTCCACTCGTTGAGCTTCTCCGCATCAGGAGGGAAGTCGAGGAGCAACTGCGCGCGTGCTAAGGCTTTCGCTGGCGTGGGTGGCGGGGAGAGCTACGCGGATCGAGACGCACTATGACTTCTAACCATGTTACAAGGATCTCTATCACGTTCCCGCAACTGCACACCATCCTCGCCAGTGCCTCGGTGAGCATGCTGATCTTCTGCATCTCGTGACTGATGCGCGGGGCTCTTTCCGCGGCGGCGCCTGGGGTCCTCCGCACGGCGATGCTGCTCATCGTGCGTGACCTGGGAGGAACGTGCCGTGGGCGCTGTCGTGGGCATCTTGGAAGTCGCTGCGTCGTCCGTGCAGGGTACGACGCCGCTCTTGGAGGGCCCCGTTCCGCCTGGGGGGGGCTCAACCCTTTGACTTGGTGGCGTGTGGCTCGTCGTCTCGTGCACGAACGACGCTGCTTGCCAGGCTTCGGCTGCTGGAACGGAGCGGGTGTTCGCGGGTCGTGCCTCGGCTCCCATCCGCGACCACCCCATCGCCAGCCTGCGCTAGCATGGGCCGTTCGGCTGTAGACGAACCGACCACCGCAATCGTCTTCTTCTTAGGAGCCATGGCAATGAGGAATCTCTACCCCAACTACTAGACCAGATTTTCACAACTGCGCCCCCTACCTGGCACGCCAAAGATGTCAGTACGAAACGACACCTATGGGATCACTGGAATCCCTTCTACGGTTGGCGGGCGCGAAGTTGTGCAACGAGCAGGTCTAAGAGTCAGCACAACGATCGTTTACCCAGGTTCGGGCCGCGAGGATGCGTAATACCCTAGTCCTGCTTTGGTGTATATTTGAGTGTTCTTGAGTTCTTGAGCTAGCTACGGTGCCTATCCAGCTTTTCAAGATCCGAATCCCTATCCAGTATACCGCGGGCCTCCTTTTATAGTCTAAAGGGGCTGCCACAGTGGCACACAGGAGGTGGAAAGGTGTACAGTGTATGGGCTTATCCCATGCCATTACAGGACAAGGCGCATTCAATGCGCTGCTTAGGTGTCTATTTACTTTATCGGGGATGGAAAAGAAGCCCGTCCCGTCCGTGGCCGCTCTCTATATTCGCGACGCGCGTCCAGGCCAGCGAGGCTGGCAGCTGAGGTGGCGTCGCGGTAGGGTCTTCACGAAGATCTGCATGCCACCACGCAGGTGCATGGCTAGCTAGCCCAGGAACCACGTATCGCCACGTGGGTGCCTGCCTGGGCAAGCGGGTCGGCCGCCAGGCTAGGGCGGCAACGGGGCGGCAAGGGCTTGCCGCAGACTTGCTACTGTTCTCGGCAAGGGTCTTGCCGGGGTCTCCATGGGTATCCTACGGCAAGAGGCTTGCAGGGGCTCCGGGGTGTCTTCGGCAAGGAGCCTTGCCGGGGCCTCATGGGCATCCTCGGCATGGAGCTCTGTGATCACCATGTCTTCCAGTTCTTATCTTGGGAGTCATAGATCTTTGTCTTCACAAAGATCTGCATGCCATCACGTGGGCGCTTCCTGAGCCTTGGCTCCAATGTCGTTGGTACCGTTGGAGCCCATATGCTTCAAGGGTGGCTGTGACGGAGGTGTCTGAGTGGGTCGCCCCAGCAAGAGCCCTTGCCGGGGGGTGCGTGGGCTGCCCCGGCAAGAGTCCTTGTCGGGAAGGGGGGGGTCTGTCTCCTTGTTAGGTCTTCTCGTGCTGCCTATCTTGGCGTTGTTCTGGTAAGTCCGCATTCCTGGTTTCCTCCTTCTGCCCTGTTACGTTCGGCCACAGGGCGTGACTCTGACTGGCCGTGCACAAGTAATGGGTAACAAAGAGCGCCCCTACTTTTGTACACCAACACTAGGGATAAATAACTTTCTTGTTAACAAAAGCTATCCACTTTTATTATCTTGCAAAGTACTTCTAGTTTTATTATTGCAAAGTATTTCTAGCATCACACCTACAAATTAGTTTCATACTTGTTTCTGGTAAAGCAAACGCTAAGTGTGCATAGATATGTATTGGTGGTCAATAGAACTTGAGGGAATATTTGTTCTACCTTTAGCTCCTCGATGGGTTCGACACTCTTACTTATCGAAAAGGCTACGAACAATCCCTTATACTTCTGGGTTATTAAACGTGCCTTTGATTGATGGCACTATCTACGCGTTTGGGCGGCTCATCTCCAGGCTTGTTACTGTCCCGATTGGGAGTGTCATTGTCGTCCTTGGGGGTGTCCACCACGTATATATCATTGGTGGACGTGGCCGACCAACGCCCGATGACAGGGGGCAACATTGGTGCTAGCCGTGGCTCTGCTATCCTCGCCCATGTATTCTGTAGCGACTACGATCCGAATGGTCCGAAGTCTCTATGTTTCAGTGTCATCCCTAGATCGGTAATGCTGACACACACGGTACTTGAAGGATTTATAGCAGAGTGGCAATCACACACTTATTACATCGAGTGTCTCCAAAGAGAACTTTATTACAAACGTCTATGGCTTAAGGCCATCTAACAAAATAACAGCGGAAGGCTTGGAAGATAAGTGAGTCCATCAACTCCAACGCCATAGCTGAGTGCATGACAAACGACCTAGAATGTCTTACTCCTCGTCTGAAAAGTCTGCAACGTAACATGTTGCAGCCCGAGAACGGGTCAACATGTGGAATATGCTAGCAAGATAACACAGAAGATGCAAGTAACAGAATAAAGGCTACACTATATGCATATTTGGCTGGTGGAGGCTCTAAGGTTAAAGTTTTTGCGTAAAGCCAATTTTTCCCTACAATAAAAATATATATTTTATTTTAACTATCATGGTAGTTGAAACATCATTGAGAAGGTACCTCCAACTCAGTCCCAATTAAAATAATCATTAACCCAACAAATTAACTTTAGCGTGATGAGGTCAATCAATAATTCAAGTACCAGATACTCAAGACTGTCCATAATCGGGGACACGGCTAATCATGATCAGTTTGTACACTCTGCAGAGGTTTGTGCACTTTTCCCACAAGACTCGATCGCCTCCGTTGGATTTCTCGCACTACATGGTGTTTGAGAAACGGATGGCCGAGACACAGTCTTTCCGAAGCGGTCCCCTTAACCGATAGATAGGCCGGTACACCTACAATCCCTCTACATCTGCTAGCCCATCATGGAATGGTTTCCCACAACTTACTCAACTATGCTAGAGCCCATAATGGCATTGTGGTTGCACACGGAAGTTTCTAGCATGAATAGTTTTATGATCCCTTTGAGCCTGGGTGGCATTCCATAGGACAATCACACGGAAACCCCGGGATTTCCTAGGACAACACTGGATACCCTAGGTGCCCTGCAGCCAATCCACCCAGATGTGTATTCAAGTAGCCACCTTAAGTTGAACCCTTAATTAACAACTCACATCTGCCATGGATTTCACTCAAACCCAAACCACATCTACGAGCATAGCATGATAACCTAAGCATAGCGTAGAAGTAACTCCCAAGGGTTTGAAAATAAAGCAGGTAATATGTTCTACCTGAAACTACTTCCCAGACCCAAAAGTTAAGAGATCCTACTCATGCAATGTGTGAGGGTTTGATCTAATGCATAAAAACTGGGTAATAAAAGGGTATGATCAAAGTGTTACTTGCCTTGCTGACGATTCACAAAACCTAGAGACTCGTAGTAGCACGCTTCACAGTCCGAGTATTTTATCGGAAGCAAACAATAGCATACATAAGCAATCAAGCAATGATTCACAAACAAAACTCCAAAAGATAAGATCTAACCAGAAAGTTCAACTTAAGAACTCCGGTTTGCAAAAAGAATCAAATCGAAAGAAGCAACGAAACTCAAACTACGAAAGAAACGAGATCCGTTTACTAGTTTTATCTAGGGTCAAATTTTACATTAGCAAAACTTGGTTCCAGTGGGTTAAACGGAAAGAGGGCGTCGAGACGAAGATCTGGGATTTTGAATCACCTGATTCCGACTCTCGAGCGAAAAGAAAAACGAAAAACAAGATCAGGGCAGAAATCACGATCGAAATAATCGCGGATAAATACCTCGAAAAAGAAAACGGACGAACAGACTAACGAACGAACGTTCGCTGTCTACGGCTAACGGGCGAACAACGTTCGTTAAAACGAACATACGGACGAACGTCCGCTAAATAACTAAACTGAAAAAGAAAAACCGATCTAACAAAAAAAAACGGATCTAGGGTTTTACGAAAAAGAACCGATCATTTTTTTAACCGGCGGCTACCTCGAAAACGACGAACTCTACCGGCTACTCCGGCGGCGGCCGGTGGCAGCGGCGGCGGTGGGGCGCGGCAGCGGGTCCGGCGGCGGCGCGGCGCTAGGGCGGCGGCGGCTAGGGTTGGCGAGGCGGGGCGGGCTGGCTGTCGGCCGGCTGGTCCTGGGCTTAGAAAGGCCCCCCGGCTAGGGGAGTCCTAGTCGGGTACGGCCCAAAGGCGTTTTTTTTAAACGAGTCCTCACGTAGTAAAACGGGCGAAAAAAATACTAAACGGAGTCCAAAAATTTGGAAATAAATTTTCACCGTCCTCTAATAATATTTGGGACAAAGTGAACATTTTTCCCGGACCTAAATGCAATTTTGAAAAATGCGTATTTTTCCTATGCAAATAAAATCACAAATAAATCCGAAAAAATACCAAAAGTGATTTTAATATTTTTCCTCCAATATTTTTGTTATTTTGGAGAAGTCATATTATCTCCGCTCATATATTTTATTTAGAAATATTTTTAGGAGAGAAAAATAATTAAAACCAATGCTATCCTCGTACCGGTATTCGAGTAAACTCAAATACAAAACGGTAGAATTCCCAACTCTCTCCGTAGGTCCTTGAGTTGCTTAGAATTTTCGAGGATCGCCATGCACAAAATGCAAAGAAATATTCAATGCGGTATGATCTATGTATAACATTCCAAATTGAAAATTTGAGATGTTACAAACCTACACCCCTTAGAATGAATCTCGCCCTCGAGATTCGGCTTGGCTAGAGAACAGGTGTGGGTGGTCCTTGCGTAGATCATCTTCTCTTTCCCAGGTAGCTTCTTCCTTGGTGTGGTGACTCCAGTGAACTTTGCAAAACATGATAACCTTACTGTGGGTGACTCTGCTCGAAAATTCGAGAATCTTAACAGGCTTCTCCTCGTAAGTCAGATCACTATCCAACCGAATTGTTTCTAGGGGTATTGTGTCTCTAAGCAGGATATCGGCCATCTCCGCATGGCACTTCTTAAGCTGCGAAACGTGAAACACATCGTGCACTCCTGACAATCCTTCGGGCAACTCCAACTTATAGGCAACCTCTCCCATGCGTTCCAAAACACGGTAAGGTCCCACAAATCTCGGGGCTAGCTTTCCCTTAACTCCGAAACATTTAACTCCTCGCAGAGGCGATACTCTCAAGTACGCTCTGTCTCCGATTTCATAGGCTATCTCCTTGCGCTTCGAGTCTTCATAACTCCTCTGCCTGGACTGAGCTAACTTCAATCTATCTCGAATTAGCTTAACCTTTTCTTCAGACTCTTTGATCAAGTCTGGTCCAAACAACTGTCGGTCTCCAACTTCATCCCACATCAACGGCGTTCGGCATCTCCTTCCATACAACGCTTCGAACGGTGCCATTTTCAAACTGGCCTCATAACTATTGTTGTATGAGAACTCAGCGTAGGGTAAATTGTCATCCCAACTAGATCCATAATCTAGCGCACATGCTCTCAACATGTCCTCCAGAATCTGATTGACTCTCTCGGTCTGTCCATCAGTCTGTGGATGAAAAGCGGTGCTGAATTCTAGCCTCGTTCCCAGAGTCTGGTGTAGCTGATGCCAAAACTTTGAGGTGAACTGTTTTCCTCTATCTGATACAATGGTCCACGGGACTCCGTGCAGAAATACGATCCTGGTCATGTATATCTTGGCCAACTTTGCACTGGTGTATGTGGTTTTCACAGGGATAAAGCGGGCTACCTTGGTCAAACGGTCCACTACTACCTAGATTGAGTCATATCCCGATTTGGTCCTGGGCAATCCGGTGATAAAATCCATGCCAAGCTTCTCCCACTTCCATTCTGGTATCAGCATAGGCTGTAGCAATCTTGCTGGCTTCTGATGTTCTGCCTTTACTCTCTGGCATACATCACATACGGCTACATACTCGGCAATATCCTTCTTCATTCCCGTCCACCAGAAACGTTCCTTCAAATCCAAATACATCTTGGTGTTTCCGGGGTGCATCGAGTATGGCGAATCATGTGCTTCCTGTAGTATCAACTTCCTGATCTCCGGGTTGTTGGGCACATAGTTTCGATCCTCAAACCACAAGGTGTCGTGCTCATCCTCACGAAATCCTTTGGCTTTTCCTTCACTCACCCTCTTCTTTATCTCAGCAATCTCTTTGTCATCCTTCTGGGCTTCACGTATCTTTCCCAGCAATGTTGACTGAACCTCCAACGTTGCAACGAAACCTCTAGGGACTATTTCCAAACGGAGCTCCCTGAGATCTTCTGCTATCTCCTGGGGCAATTCCCCTTTTACTAAGGTATTTGCATAACTCATCCGGCTCAGAGCGTCTGCAACAACATTGGCCTTTCCTGGGTGATAGTGCAGCTTCATATCATAATCCTGTATAAGCTCCAACCATCTCCTCTGTCTGAGGTTCAGCTCCTTCTGAGTGAAAATGTACTTCAAACTCTTGTGATCCGTGTACACATCGATTTCCAATAAGGAAATGTCTCCAGGTTTTCAGTGCGTGCACTATAGCTGCTAACTCCAGATCGTGCGTTGCATAATTCAACTCGTGCGGCCGCAATTGACGAGATGCATAAGAAACAACTCTTCCATCCTGCATAAGTGCTCCTCCAAGTCCTAAGCGTGAAGCATCACAATACACTTGGAAATCCTTGCGTATATCTGACAATATCAGCACTGGGGCTGTCGTCAACCGTTTCTTCAACTCCTGGAAACTTTCTTCACACTCTTCAGTCAAACCGAACTTTGTCTCCTTCTTCAACAACGTCGTCATTGGCTTAGCAATCTTGGAGAAACTTTCTATGAATCTCCGGTAGTATCCCACCAGTCCAAGAAAACTGCGGATCTCTCCAACTGAAGTGGGTGCCAACCATACAGTGACTGCCTGCACTTTGACGGGGTCCACTGCTATACCTTCTCCTGATATAACATGCCCTAAAAATCCAACTTCCTTAAACCAAAACTCGCATTTGCTAAACTTGGCATACAACTGATGTTCTCTCAGCTTCTCCAAAACCAAACGCAAATGCTCCGCATGTTCCTCTTCGTTCTTCGAGTACACCAAAATATCATCAATGAATACCATGACAAACTTATCCAAGAACTCCATGAACACCTTGTTCATCATACTCATAAAATAGGCAGGGGCGTTAGTCAATCCAAATGTCATAACCGTATACTCATATAGCCCGTACCTTGTGGTGAAGGCTGTCTTGGGTATATCCTTCTCTCGGATATTCAACTGGTGGTATCCAGATCGTAGATCGATCTTGGAGAATACTTCCACTCCCTGGAGTTGGTCGAACAAATCATTGATCATCGGCAGCGGGTACTTATTCTTAATAGTCACTTCATTCAGTGCACGATAATCAATGACCATTCTTAAAGATCCATCCTTCTTCTCGACCAAAAGCACTGGGACTCCCCAAGGTGATGAACTCCGGCGAATAAAACCTTTCTCCAACAACTCCTTAATCTACTTCTTGATCTCCTCCAGATCATTCGCTGGCATCCGATATGGTCTCTTCGATATAGGTCCGGTGCCAGGCAATAGCTCAACCAAAAACTCAATATCCCTCCGGTGGCATGCCAGGTAGCTCCTATGGAAAAACATCCGGATAATCCTTTACTACAGGCACTTCCTCCTGAACACCTCCCGTGAGAGAATGTACTTGTGTCCCTATAGGCGAATGCCTAGATACATACTTAATCCTTTTTCCCTCCGGGGTGGTAAGCAAAATAGACTTGCTGGCACAATCGATGTTCCCTCCATACATCGTTAGCCAATCCATACCTAGTATCACATCCAATCCTTGTGACGCCATAACTATCAGGTCTGAGGGGAAAACATGGCGTCCTATGACCAATGGCGTCTGAAAACATCCTTGATGTTCCATATACTCCGCTCCTGGAGAACTTACTAACATGGGGGTCTTAAGGACTTGGGTGGCCAACTTATGTCTATTTACGAATCCCCTTGAAATGTATGAATGCGATGCACCACTATCGAAAAGAACTATTGCGGTAAATGACTTGACCAAAAACTTACCGACAACAGCATCTGGTTGCTCTTCAACCTCCTCCAGGGTCATGTGGTTCACTTGTCCTTTGTTGAACGGGTTGGGCTTCCTCCCGACGCTTCCATTGTCATTCCCATTCTTAGCTTCAGGGCACTCATTGGCATAATGTCCATTCTTCCCGCACTTGTAACAGGTGACGTGGCTTAAATCCTTCTTGGCGGGTGTGGATGGGGTAGAGCGATTTTGATTATTGTTTGCTCCATTCCCATTCCCATTCTTAGAGCCATTGTGGTTGTGGGAACTTCCTCTAGTGTGGGTGTGGCTTCCGTGGTTATGGGTGTATCCTCCCGAATTCGGAGTGAATCGGGGCTTCTGCTGGGCTCCAGAATTATTCCTTCCTTGTCCGTACTTCCTCTTGTGGCTCTCAATCTGCTGCTGCTTCCCTTCAATCATCAGAGCTTTATCTACCAACTCCTGGTAGTTGTTGAAGGTTGCCACCATCAACTGTACGCTCATCTCATCATTTAGCCCTTCCGTAAATCTCTCCTTCTTAGCGGCATCTGTGGCCACATCATCTGGGGCATAACGAGATAGGGTACTAAACTCATCTATGTACTGAGCCATAGTACAATTTCCTTGGCGCAAGTTGCGAAACTCCCGCTTCTTCATGCTCATAGCTCCAGTTGAGACATGGGCAGTACAGAAAGCTTGTTGGAACTGCTCCCAAGTGACATTGGCTATAGAAAAAGTGGTTGTGTAATTCTCCCACCATGCTGCGGCTGGTCCAGACAACTGATGTGCGGCAAATCGCACCTTCTCAGCATTTGAGCAATTGGATGTGGTCAAATCCCTTCCAATCATGCGCAGCCAGTCATCAGCAATTATTGGTTCAATGCTGCTAGCAAACACCGGTGGTTGCAACCTTAAGAAACGTGTCAGGTTGTCCACTAGTGGTGGTGGTGGAGGGTTATTGTTGTTCTGGTTGTTCTGAGTGTTCTGGACAAGAAGTTGCATCAAAGTGTTCTGCTGCTGGATCAACTGAGTGAGCTCAGGGGGAAACTCAAATCTGGGCTCACGTCTTGGAGGCATCTGATGGCTGTAGAGGGAAGAGATTAGAATAGAATTGAGGTCTAAGGGAAAATCACTACCCATATGCACATGAGACAAACACAATCATATCACACCAATCAATTTCAAGCAGGGTCTTATAAAGATCTAACTAGCATTACAAAAGTGCTCTAAATACTACTTTGTGGGGAAAATTAACTACTAGTCATAGGATGGTCATCTAGAAATTTTGATCGGCGGAAGATTCCATGATGTCTGCTCCAACTTCATCTTCATAGTCTTCGTCATCGCTATCATCGAAGTCTGAATCCGTGTCGTCGATGATGATGTAATCTTCAGAACGAATCTCCTTGGGTTCCTCTTCCTCTTCTTCTCCTCCTGGTGCTGGATCTCCCATGAATACTCCTAGCTTCCTGGTCAAATCGTCATTCTTCTCCACTAGTATCAACATCTCCTCCTCGTATCTGTCACGAGTAGACTTGAGTTCTTCTTCTAGCTCCATATCCCTGTTTAGTGCCTTCTTCAAATCTATCATCCCTGCGCACATCTGGTGCTCCTATCGACGAATGTGCTGGTTTAACTCCTGGATGAACGCTGCAATGGACCTGTCCTTCCGGGTGCTGATCATGTCCCAACGCTCATCTCGGCGTCCACAAATCTGGTAGATAGTGTCCTTCAGCTCCTGCTTGTTGACTTCTCTGATCCTTCCCGTAGTGATGTGGGCTGCCATACTCTTGCATAGGCTCCAGGTTGGTGCATCAAAAGAAAACTTTATTGGCTCAGTGGATGGTGCGAAGTTCTCCCGGGAATTTGAACGTGAATGTTCGATCGCTCCTCTTCTGGTAAAGTGGTGGTGTAGGTCCCGGTAAACCTTGGTATTCCTATATTCAGGTACCTAGTGACTTCCTTCAAGTGTCGTCCAAAAGGTGTGTCTTCATTTGGTTGAGTGAACTTGTTCCTTGGGTCCACCATCCTAAAGAAGTAGAAAATGGAGAGAAGTCGGAAATGAGTAGAGAAGAGTGACCTAGGGTTTATCTTAGTGGTCGTGTCCTACAGTCAGCGTGTGCTCTGATACCATCTTGTAGCGACCACGATCCGAATGGACCGAAGTCTCTGTGTTTCAGTGTCATTCGTGGATCGGTAATGCTGACACACACAGTACTTGAAGGATTTATAGCAGAGTGGCAATCACACACTTATTTCATCGAGTGTCTCCAAAGAGAACTTTATTACAAAAGTCTATGGCTTAAGGCCATCTAACAAAATAACAGCGGAAGGCTTGGAAGATAAGTGAGTCCATCAACTCCAACGGCATAGCTGAGTGCATGACAAACGACCTAGAACGTCTTACTCCTCGTCTAAAAAGTCTGCAACGTAACATGTTGCAGCCCGAGAACGGGTCAGCACGTGGAATATGCTGGCAAGATAACACAGAAGATGCAAGTAACAGAATAAAGGCTACACTATATGCATATTTGGCTGGTGGAGGCTCTAAGGTTAAAGTTTTTGCGTAAAGCCAATTTTTCCCTACAACAAAGGAATATATTTTATTTTAACTATCATGGTAGTTGAAACATCATTGAGAAGGTACCTCCAACTCAATCCCAATAAAAGTAATCATTGATCCAACAAATTAACTTTAGAGTGATGCGATCAACCAATAATTCAAGTAACAGACACTCAAGATTGTCCATAACCGGGGACACGGCTAATCATGATCATTTTGTACACTCTGCAGAGATTTGTGCACTTTTCCCACAAGAATTGATCGCCTCCGTTGGATTTCTCGCACTACATGGTGTTTGAGAAATGGATCACCGAGACACAGTCTTTCCGAAGAGGTCCCCTTAACCGATAGATAGGCCGGTACACCTACAATCCCTATACATATGCTAGCCCATCATGGAAAGGTTTCCCACAACTTACTCAACTATGCCAGAGCCCATAATGGCATTGTGGTTGCACATGGAAGTTTCTAGCATGCATAGTTTTATGATCCCTTTGATCCTGGGTGGCATTCCATAGGACAATCACACGGAAACCCCGGGATTTCCTTGGACAACACTGGATACCCCAGGTGCCCTGCAACCAATCCACACAGATGTGTATTCAAGTAGCCACCTTAAGTTGAACCCTTAATTAACAACTCACATCTGTCATGTATTTCACTCAAACCCAAACCACGTCTACGAGCATAGCATGATAACCTAAGCATAGCATAGAAGTAACTCCCAAGGGTTTGAAAATAAAGCAGGTAATAGGTTCTACCTCAAATTACTTCCCAGACCCACAAGTTAAGAGATCCTACTCATGAAATGTGTGAGGGTTTGATCTAATGCATAAAAACTAGGTAATAAAAGGGTATGATCAAAGTGTTACTTGCCTTGCTGACGATTCGCAAAACCTAGAGACTCGTAGTAGCATGCTTCACAGTCCGGGTATTCTATCGCAAGCAAACAATAGCATACATAAGCAATCAAGCAATGATGCACAAACAAAACTCCAAAAGATAAGATCTAACCAGAAAGTTCAACTTAAGAACTCCGATTTGCAAAAAGATTCAAATCGAAAGAAGCAACGAAACTCAAACTGCGAAAGAAACGAGATCCGTTTACTAGTTTGATCTAGGGTCGAATTTTACAGTAGTAAAACTTGGTTCCAGTGGGTTAAATGGAAAGAGGGCGTCGAGACGAAGATCTGGGATTTTGAATCACCTGATTCCGACTCTCGAGTGAAAAGAAAAACGAAAAACAAGATCAGGGCAGAAATCACGATCGAAATAATCGCAGATAAATACCCCGAAAAAGAAGACGGACGAACAGACTAACGAACGAACGTTCGCTGTCTGCGGCTATCGGGCGAACAACGTTCGTTAAAACGAACGTACGGACGAACGTCCGCTAAATAACTAAACCGAAAAAGAAGAACGGATCTAACAAAAAAAACGGATCTAGGGTTTTACGAAAAAGAATCGATCGATTTTAAAAAAAAAAACGGCGGCTACCTCGAAAACGACGAACTCCGGCGGCGGCGGGCGGCGGGTCCGACGGCAGCGGCGGCGCGTGGCGCGCCGGCAGCGGGGCGCGGCAGCGGCGGCGGCGGCGGCTGACGGCGGCTGCCCGGCAGCGGGTCCGGCGGCGGCGGCGCGATGCTAGGGCGGCGGCGGCTAGTGTTGGCGAGGCGGGGCGGGCTGGCTGTCGGCCGGCTAGGCCTCGGCTTATAAAGGCCCCCCTGCTAGGGGAGTCCTAGTCGGGTACGGCCCAAAAGCGGTTTCCTTTTTTTTAACGAGTCCTGACGTAGTAAAACGGGTGAAAAAAATACTAAACGGAGTCCAAAAATTCTGAAATAAATTTTCACCGTCCTCTAAAAATATTTAGGACAAAGTGAACAGTTTTACTGGACCTAAATGCAATTTTCAAAAAACAGGTATTTTTCCTATGCAAATAAAATCACAAATAAATCCGAAAAAATACCAAAACTGTTTTTAATATTTTTCCTCCAATATTTCTGTTATTTTGGAGAAGTCATATTATCTCCGCTCATATATTTTATTTAGAAATATTTTTAGGAGAGAAAAATAATTAAAACCAACGCTATCCTCATACCGGTATTCGAGTAAACTCAAATGCAAAATGGTAGAATTCCCAACTCTCTCCGTAGGTCCTTGAGTTGCTTAGAATTTTCGAGGATTGCCATGCACAAAATGCAAAGAAATATGCAATGCGGTATGATCTATGTATAACATTCTAAATTGAAAATGGTGGATGTTACATATTCGGTGTTTTCCGAATTATAATCTAGCATGTCGGTTAAGTCTTTGACAGTGGCTACCAAGTGGGTGGTGGTTGGGACATAAAATTCCCTATGGTACGCCTCAAAGGTTGCTGATTGTGGGCTAAGGGCAGGTCCTCCCAGATGGCCATTCTCTGAATTCCATCCAGTGCCTCGTTTAACATAGCGAGGGTCGCTGAATTTGAGGACTCTAGGCCAAATTCTGTCGTAACGGGGTGGGGCAGTCTATGCCCTAGCCGATCCTTGGTTTCCGCAGACCGAGCTCAGCCCGGGGTACGAGACCGGATCCTCAAGGGGGTCCGGATTATCCCCGAAGACTAAGGACGGGCCTTGGTCCTCACGTGCAATTTACACGTCGGGATTTGAGGTCGCGCCGTTTTGGGTCGGGGATGACCCCCGGCTATCAGTCGCCGACTCGTTGTATGGGCTCGAGGCCAGTAGACCGTTGTGAAGGAAAGGTTCAGCAGAGATTGACTCTTGGCTTCCTCCTCCTGGTTCCGAATTGAGGGCCGAAGATACGTCCTCCGCGGATACGGTGAGTCTAGCTGAAGGTGGAGTCTGGTCCCCACTTGGAGGGGAACCCTCCTGGCAAGAAGCGTTCGGAGGACTGGGGCCGATCTGTAGATTGGATCGGAGGGGGACTCCAGAGCGGGCGCAGCAGGGCCTGCGGGGGTGCGGGAAGGGGCAGTGAATCCGGCGAAGACCAGATCGCCCCGCATATCCGCAACGTATTCCAGATTGCCGAATCGAATTCGGTATTCAGGAGAAAAGTTATCAATCTGATTCATTTGACTAGTAGGGTCAGCTTGTAGCATGATGCTGCCAAACGCGAAGAGTTGTCCGGGGACAGAGAGGTCCCCGGAGCTGATGCCTTCTCCTATGATTAGGCGAGCCATCGATCATTGGGTGACCCCATAGCGGAACTCTCAATGAAAGCACCAATGTCAGTATCAAAACTGGCAGATCTCGGGGTAGGTGGTCCCGGGGTGTGGATGTTGGATCAATGGGGAACAAGGGACGATGGACACGGTGTTTACCCAGGTTCGGGCCCTCTCTAAGAGGTAATACCCTATGTCCTGCTTGATTATATTGGATGTCTATATGGTTATAGAGTGGATCTACCTCGAGGTCAATATGAGCTAAACCCTAAGGTTATGAGGTGATGGATGTAGCTCGAGCCCTAAAGACTACAACCCTCGGTTTATATAGACACTGGTAGGGTTAGGGTTACACGTGATTAGTTACAAAAAGAGGAAGATCCCACCTATTCTTGGCTTGGAGGGCACCCCATGACTTCGAAGTTTCCTTATCCGATCATGGGTTCGTACTCGGTCTTTGCCCCATAGCAGCCCATCAATCCGTCCCAAGCACAACAGGCCAATGACCCGAGGACCCCTTAATCCAGGACTCTCTCAACGACCTCCAAACCGAACTAGTTCAGCGCACCCTCCACTCTTAGCGCCTAGGAGATCGGCAAGTGGACGGCAGGAGCTAGCCTGACTCATGGAAGACATCTCAAAAGAGGCGTCAAAGGTGGAGTACATTGCGCCCCGGATGCCCATGCCCATGGCAAAAACCTGTTGGGAAACATAGCATGCAATTTCAAAAAAATTCCTACGCTCACGCAAGATCTATCTAGGAGATGCATAGCAATGAGAGGGGGAGAGTGTGGGAGAGTGTGTCCAGTACCCTCGTAGACCGAAAGCAGAAGTGTTTATTCGACGCGGTTGATGTAGTCGTACGCCTTCGCGATCCACCCGGTCAAGTACCAAACATACGGGACCTCCGTGTTCTGCACTTTTTTAGCTCGGTTTCATCCTCGCCATCTTGATCTAGCAAGCGGGGCAATGTAGTAGATGAGTTCCGTCAGCATAACGGCGTGGTGACGGTGGTGGTGAAGCAATCCCGCAGGGCTTCGCCTAAGCACCACGACGATCTAGAGCGGAGGAGTAAACTAGGGGCGGAGGGGTGCAGACACATGGTGTGGAATAAGATGTGTCTTGTGTGGCACCCCTCCCCACATATATATAGGTGTGGGAGGGGAGGAGGCAGCCCCTAGGGTGCCCCAATTAGTGTGGCGGCATCCCTAGGGCTCCTCCCTTTGGTGCGCCCCCTGCCAAATAATGGCACAAGGGGGAAGGAAAGGCTGGAGGCACCCCCTTCTTTCCTTCCTCCCTTCTCCGAGATATGGTAAGAGGGGGTGGCACCCCTCCTTTACCATGTATTAGGAGTGTCTACCCTAAAGGGGGCGCACCAGCCCATGTGGGCTGGTGTGTTCCCTTCCATTTGGCCCACTAAGGCCCAATACTCTCCCGGTGCCTTTGGGACCCCTTCTGATATTCCGATAACTTCCCGGCGCATCCCAAAACCATTCCGGAGACCAAATAGTATCGTCCTATATATCAATCTTTACCTTCGGACCATTCCGGAGCTCCTCATCATGTCCGTGATCTCATCCTAGACTCCGAACAACATCCGGTCACCAAACCACATAACTCATATAATACCAAATCGACATCGAATGTTAAGCGTGCGGACCCTACGGGTTCGAGAACTATGTAGACATGACCGAGACACCTCTCTGGTCAATAACCAAGAGTGGAACCTGAATGCCCATATTGGCTCCTACATATTCTACGAAGATCTTTACCGGTCGAACAATTATGACAACATACACAATTCCCTTTGTCCGTCGGTATGTTACTTTCCCGAGATTTGATCATCGGTATCTCTATACCTAGTTCAATCTCGTTACCTACAAGTCTCTTTAATCGTTCCGTAATACATCATCCTGTAACTAAGTCATTAGTCACTTTGCTTGCAAGGCTTCTTATGATGTGTATTACCGAGAGGGCCCGGAGATACCTCTCCGATACTCGGAGTGACAAATCCTAATCTCGATCTATGCCAACCCAGCAAATAGCTTCGGAGATACCTGTAGAGCATCTTTATAATCACCCAGTTATGTTGTGACGTTTGATAGCACACAAGTCAGTCATCTGGTATCTGGCAGTTGCATAATCTCATAGTCAGGGGAATATGTATTTGACATGAAGAAAGCAATAGCAGTAAAACTGAACGATCATTATGCTAAGATAACGGGTTGGTCTTGTCCATCACATCATTCTCCTAATGATGTGATGCCTATCATCAAATGACAACACATGTCTATGGTTTGGAAACTTAACCATCTTTGATTAACGAGCTAGTCTAGTAGAGGCTTACTAGGGACACGGTGTTTTGTCTATCTATCCACACATGTATCAAGTTTCCGGTTAATACAATTCTAGCATGAATAATAAACATTTATCATGATATAAGGAAATATAAAATAGCAACATTATTATTGCCTCTAGGGCATATTTCCTTCAGTCTCCCACTTGCACTAGAGTCAATAGTCTAGTTCACATCACCATGTGGTTAACTCCAATAGTTCACATCGCCAAGTGATTAACACCCACAGTTCACATCGCCATGTGACCAACACCCAAAGGATTTACTAGAGTCAACAATCTAGTTCACATCGTCATGTGATTAAAACCCAAAGAGTAGTTAGTTGTGATCATGTTTTGCTTGTGAGAGAAGTTTAGTCAATGGATCTGTCAGATTCAAATCCGTATGTATTTTACAAATTTCTATGTCTACAATGCTCTGTTTGGAGCTACTCTAGCTAATTGCTCCCACTTTCAATACGAATCCAGATTGATACTTAGAGTCATCTGGATTAGTGTGAAAGCTTGCATCAGCGTAACCCTTTTACGATGAACTCTTTATCACCTCCATAATCAAGAAACATTTCCTTAGTCCTCCAGTTACTAAGGTGATTTTGACCACTTTCTATTGATCCACTCCTGGATCACTCTTGTACCGCCTTTGCCAAAAACATGGCAAGGCACACAATACTTCTGGTATATAGCATGGCATACCTTTTGAAAGCTAAGATCGAGGCATAGGGAATGACCCTCATTCTCTCTCTATATTCTCCCGTGGTCGGCTTTTGAGTCTTACTCAATTTCACACCTTGCAACTGAGGCAAGGACCCCTTCTTTGACTGATCTATTTTGAACTACTTCAAAATCTTATCAAGGTATGTACTAATCGAAAGTCTTATCAAGCGTCTTGATCTATCTCTATAGATCTTGATGCCCAATATATAAGCAGTTTTACCAAGGCCTTTTATTGAAAAAACTCCTTTTAAACAATCCTTTATGCTTTCCAGAAAATTGTACATCATTTCCGATCAACAATATGTCATTCACATATACTTATCGGAAATGTTGTAGTGCTCCCACTCACTTTCTTGTAAATATAGGCTTCACCGTAAGTATGTATAAATCCATATGCTTTGATCACCTTATCATAGTGTATATTCCAACTCCGAGATGCTTGCACTAGTCCATACATGGATTGCTGGAGCTTGCACACTTTGTTAGCACCTTTAGAATCGAAAAAACCTTTTGGTTGCATCATATACAACTCTTCTTTCATAAATCCATTAAGGAATGTAGTTTTGACATCTATTTGCCTGATTTAATAATATGCGGCAATTACTAACATGATTCGGACAGAGTTAAGCATCGCTACGAGTGAGAAATTCTCATTGTAGTCAAAAACCTTTTGCGACAAGTCGAGCTTTATAGATAGTAACACTACCATCAGCGTCCATCTTCCTCTTGAAGATCCATTTATCCTCAATGGCTTGCCGATCATTGGGCAAGTCCACCAAAGTCCACACTATGTTCTCATACATGGATCATATCTTAGATTTCATGGCCTCAAGCCATCTAACGAAATCTAGGTTCATCATAGCTTCTTCATAGTTCGAAGGTTCGCCGTTGTCTTTCAACATGAATTTCAGGACAGGGTTACCGTACCACTCTAGTGCGGTACGTGTTCTGGTCGTCCTTCGAGGTTCGGTAGTAACTTGATCTGAAGTTTCATGATAATTATCATTATCTTCTTCCCTAGTTGGTGTAAGCATCATGGTAACGGTTTTCTCTAATGATCTACTTTCCAATTCGAGCGAAGGTACAATTACCTCATCAAGTTCTACTTTCCTCCCACTCACTTCTTTCGAGAGAAACTCCTTCTCTAGAAAGGATCCATTCGTAGCAACAAAGATCTTGCCTTCGATCTGTGGTACAAGGTGTATCCAATAGTTTCTTTTGGGTATCCTATTTGGGTTCAAGCATACCAGGCTGAAGCTTTTTCACATAAGCATCACAACCCCAAATTTTAAGAAACGACGGCTTTGGTTGCTTGCCAAACCATATTTCATATGGCGTCGTCTCAACGGATTTAGATGGTGCCCTATTTAACATGAATGCAGTTGTCTCTAATGCATAACCCCAAAATTATAAAGGCAAATCGGTAAGAGACATCATAGAACGCACCATATCCAATAGAGTACGGTTACGATGTTCGGACACACCATTACGTTGTGGTGTTCCACAGTTGTGAAACTATTCCACATTGTTTCAAATGAAGACCAAACTCGTAACTCAAACATTCGCCTCCGAGATCAGATCATAGAAACTTATTTTCTCGTTACGATGATTCTCTACTTCACTCTGAAATTCTTTGAACTTTTCAAATATTTCAGACTTGTGTTTCATTAAGTAGATATACCCATATCTACTCAAATCATCTGTGAAGGTGAGAAAATAATGATACCCGCAACGTGCTTCAACACTCATCGGACCGCATACATCGGTATGTATTATTTCCAGTAAGTCATTAGCTCGCTCCTTTGTTCCAGAGAATTGAGTTTTAGTCATCTTACCCATGAGGCATGGTTCGCAAGTATCAAATGATTCCTAATCAAGTGATTCCAAAAGTCCATCATCTTGGAGTTTCTTCATGCGCTTTACACCAATATGACCTTAACGGCACTGCCACAAGTGTGTTGCACTATCATTATCAACTCAGCATCTTTTGGCTGCAATATTATGAATATGTGTATTACTACGATCGAGATTCAATAAACCATTCACCTTGGGTGTATGACCATAGAAGGTTTTATTCATGTAAACAGAATAACAATTATTCTCTGACTTAAATGAATAATCATATTGCAATAAAAACGATCCAATCTTGTTCATGCTCAACACAAACACCAAATAACATTTATTTAGATTTAACACTAATCCCAAAAGTACGAGGAGTGTGCGATAATGATCATATCAATATTAGAACTACTTCCAACACACATCGTCACCTCACCCTCAGTTCGTCTCCGTTTATTCTGCAACTCCTGTTTCGAATTACTAATCTTAGCAACCGAACAGGTATCAAGTACCCAAGGGTTACTACGAGCACCAGTGAGGTACACATCAATAACATGTATATAAAATATACCTTTTTTCGCATCGCCATCCTTCTTATCCGCCCAATATTTGGGGCAGTTCCACTTCTAGTGACCAATTCCTTTGCAGTAGAAGCACTCACTTTCAGGCTTAGGTCCAGCTTTAGGCTTCTTCACGGGAGTGACAACTTGCCTTCCAGTCTTCTTGAAGTTCCCATTCTTTCCCTTGTCCTTTTCTTGAAACTAGTGGTCTTGTTAACCATCAACACTCGATAATTTTTCTTGATTTCAACCTTCGCCGATTTCAGCATCGCGAAGAGCTTGGGAATCGTTTTCGTCATCCCTTGCATATTATAGTTCATCACGAAGTTCTAGTTGCTTGGTGATGGTGACTAGAGAAGTTCTGTCAATCACTATCTTATCTGGAAGATTAACTGCCACTTGATTCAAGTGATCGTAGCACCCAGACATTCTGAGCACATGCTCACTAGCTGAGCTATTCTCCTCCATGTTATAGGCAAAGTACTTGCCAGAGGTCTCATACCTCTCGACATGGGCATGAACCTAAAATACCAATTTCAACTCTTGGAACATCTTATATGCTTGGTGGCATTCAAAATGTTTTTGAAGTCCCGGTTCTAAGTCGTAAAGCATGGCACACTAAACTATTAAGTAGACGTCATATTGAGCTTTGCCAATTGTTCATAACATTTGCATCTGCTCCCGCAATAGGTTTGTCACCTAGCGGTGCATCAAGGACATAATACTTCTGTGCAGCAATGAGGATAACACTACAGGAATCAGCTTCTTTGCCGACTGCCATGGCAGTCGGCAAAGGCATGAATGGCAGTCGGCAAAGCTCTTTGCCGACTGCTAGCAGTCGGCAAACAGTCCGGCTGAATTAACGCCGGTAAAGGCATTCTTTGCCGTCTACTTCATAGAAACAGTCGGCAAAGCTCTTTGCCGTCAGCCGTTTGCGGCCAGCAGACGGCAAAGAGCGTAGACGGCAGTGAGGTGAGGTGGGAGCCGTTAGGGGTTAACGGCGTGCTTTGCCGTC
>LR738715.1:585756172-585799492 GCA_902687465.1 Secale cereale
GCCAAAACAAACCCAATAATATTACATAGCTCAACAACAATAGGAGTCCATAACCATAATCTTAAAGTCTAATGGCATAACTTAGGTTCACACAACAAATTTAACAAAAGACCAACAATTGGGTATGAGCACTCCAATTGCGCTCACACCCGGAAGATGATGCACAAAGACTAACAATGCGCTTTGCAAACCTTTGTAGATCAATTGTTCGGCCACCATATGACTTCCACCAATCAACTAAATGGCAAAAACTTGCATATATTAAGCTGCTGTAATTTAATTGCTGATAAATGTATGTGCTGGAATTAAATTGCAGAAATTTAGTTGCTGAAATTTAAAACACTTACGAGGGTTCCTTGTCCCAATATTTTGCATCGCCATGACATTACTAAAGGGGCCCCTTTGGTTCTCATAAAGAACAGCTTGCTGATCAATCTTGTTTTGAATCTCTTCATCTTCAATCATTTTTCCAAGCACATCATTAAAACAGCCCCTTAGCTCCCCAACTAATTCATCATCTCCTCTCTTCATAATGGGATAAAACTTCCCTTGGTTAAGAAAGAGGGCAGCCCCATCAAGGTGGACAGCAGTTTTACTCCTTTTATTGGCTGTCCCAGAACTTGGTTTTGGGCAGGTTGTAGCTGTAGCTGAAGCAGCTACCTGCACTTGATCATTTGACCTGAGTGGCTTCCGTGTAGGATCAAGCATCGGATCCATCTCAGCCTGACCGGCATCACCAGCAGGTGCATCAGCCATTGTGTCGGCCTGCACTTGAAAACAAGCATCAAGTCACTAAAAGCAAGGATTACTTTATAACAAGGACATGGATGGAGCATTAGAAGATACTAAAGTAATTAGCATGTAGCAATTCAACATAGAGCAGTGTGCTTAGCATATTATAATCGTTGCACATGGGCATGGCAATTACAAATTTAGCATTGAGCAAAGTGCAACATGGAATCATGTAATAAATTAATCAAAGCAACAACCACTAGCAATTTAGAACTAGCATTAGCAGCAGTCTACAAGCTTCCAAATAATATATATATAGCAGCAGGGCAACAAGCAGGAGTGCAGGACATGTACATCACACATTCAGATTTCAGAACAGAGGAAGAAAAACAGAGCAGGAGCATGGGGAGGAAAAACAAGGAGGAAAGGGGGGAGGGGGGCGGGGAGGTACCTTGATGGTGCCCTGATGCACGTAGAAGAGCCCCTGTGGTGCCGGATTGGAGCTGAGTCGCTGCCCTGCAGCTGGATCTGGAGGGGAAAGAGGGGCGGCGGGAAGGAAGCCAGGAGGGGAAAGGAGGTTGCGGGAGGAGGGGAAAGGGGAGGAGGAGATCGGGGCAGGGGAGGAGAGGAGGTGGTGCGGATGCTGGAGCTTGCTGCCGGTGGCTGGTCGCCGGAGAGGACGAGGTCGAGGTACGCAGCGCAGCAATTTCACCCCGTCCACGCCATGTGGTGGTTCAGATGGTGGAGGAAGAAGGGGAGCAGAGCAGGCCCTTGGTGGTTCGGGTGCGGCCCTCCTCCTCCTGCTCCTCCTCGTCGAGCTCGGGATCCTGCCGGAGGAAGGCCTCCGCGCCGCCCTGCTCCGGGATCCGGCGCCTCGAGCCGTCCACGCCATGGGTAGAGGCCGAGACTGTCGGATCTGGCCGGAGAGGTTGAAGGAGCGGAGCGAGGGCACCATGGGGGCGTGCAGCGCGCCGGTGGAACTCGCCGGAATCCACCGGCGTGGGCGGCGGCGGCAGCGGCGGCGGCGTGGAGTCGCGTGGGGAGGGAGAGAGGGACTTGCGTGAGGTGTTCTGTTCGATGGGGGCTTCTGTGTCTTTTTTTTCTCATTCTTTTTCTTTTGTTCGGATGGAAGGGCTGCGCGCGGGACGCCCGAAAATTATCAATGCAAGAGAGCGCGCGGGCGCGAAATTGAGGCCCGAAAAGAGAGAGGGAGGAGGTGGGGGCAACGGCTTTTTTTTAACCAAAAAAAAATAGCCCCACCTCTTTGCCGACTGCTGGCAGTCGGCAAAGAATTCTTTGCCGTCTGCCAGCAGACGACAAAGAGGGTAACCGTTAGCCCACCCACGCCGTGACACTGTGGGCCCCCTCTTACCTCTTTGCCGTCTGCTGGCAGATGGCAAAGAAATCTTTGCCGACTGCCAGGAGACGGCAAAGAAGTGGCCGGTGTGACCTAGCCAGTGCAGTACCCCCATGGGGCCCACTTTGGTCTTTGCCGTCTGCTGGCAGATGGCAAAGACCTCTTTGCCGTCTGCTAGCAGACGGCAAAGATCTGGCAGATGGCAAAGACCCTCTTTGCCATCAGCTGGTTCTTTGCCGTCTGCTTTGACAAGACAGACGGCAAACAGCCTCTTTGCCATCAGCTGGCAGACGGCAAAGAGCTGGCAGATGGCAAAGACCCAGATTCCAGTAGTGTAATCCTCATATCACGGACCTAGTCCGCATCATTGCTACTAATATCTTTCAAGTTAGTTTTCTCTAGGAACATATCACAAACATAGGGGAGCTACAACGCGAGCTATTGATCTACAACATAATTTGCAAATACTATCAGGACTAAGTTCATGATAAATTAAAGTTCAATTAATCAAATTACTTAAGAACTCCCACTTAGATAGACATCCCTCAAGTCATCTAAATGATACGTGATCCAAATCAACTAAACCATGTCCGATCATCATGTGAGATGGAGTAGTCATCAATGGTGAACATCTTTATGTTGGTCATATCTACTATATGATTCACGTTCGACCTTTCGGTCTCCAGTGTTCCGAGGCCATGTATGTACATGCTAGGCTCGTCAAGTTTAACCCGAGTATTCCGTATATGCAAAACCATCTTGCACCCATTGTATGCAAACGTAGAGTTTATCACACCTGATCATCACGTGTTGTCTCAGCACGGCGAACTGTCGGAACGGTGCATACTCAGGGAGAACCATTATACCTTGAAATTTTTAGTAAGGGAACATCTTATAATGCTACTGTCGTACTAAGCAAAATAAGATGCATAAAAAATAAACATCACATGCAAGCAAAATATGTGACATGATATCGCCATCATCATCTTGTGCTTTTGATATCCATCTCTAAAGCATCGTCATGATCTCTATCGTCACCGACTTGACACCTTGATCTCCATCGTAGCGTTGTGGTCGTCTCACCAATTATTGCTTATACAACTATTGCTAACTCATAGCGATAAAGTAAAGCAATTACATGGCGCCTGCATTTCGTACAATAACAAGACAACCATAAGGCTCCTGCCGGTTGTCAGATATCTTACAAAACTTGATCATCTCATACGATAACGTATAACTCATCACGTCTTGACCCTATCACATCACAACATTCCCTGCAAAAACAAGTTAGATGTCCTCTACTTTGTTGCTGCAAGTTTCACGTGGATGCTATGGGCTTCTAGCAAGAACCGTTCTTACCTACGCATCAACACCACAATGGTGTTTCGTCAAGTTTGTTGTTTTAACCTTGAACAAGCACTACTGCAGGATGCTGCTAACGCGACACTACGATCAGAGATCCTTCGATGAAACTGTGTGCGATGCAATAATCGCAAACGATGGTGTAAAAGAACCGTCAAAAATGTGCAAAACGTTTGCAATGGCAGAGCCATCAAACACGGTTCACATTTTAGTTGCGTGTGCAATATAGGGCGTACGACTCAGTTCAATGAACTGTTTGCGATCAGGAGGAACGAAAGAAACGGGCAGCCGGATGAAGGCGTGTGCGATATACAACATACGGTTCACTCGGATGAACTGTTTTTGATGAGGAGGAACAATAGAAACGGGCAGCTAGATAAAGGAATGTGCGATTGAGGGGATATGCTTCAGAAGGATTAACTGTTTGTGATTAGGCAACAGAACAGAAATGGGTCAGCCAGATCAAAGTGTCTATGATTTTTAAGAAGTGTCTGTGATTGATGGCATACACTTCACACGGATGAACTGTTTGCGATTAGCCACAACAAACTGAAATAATTAGATAGATCAACGTGTGTGCGCTAGACGGGCACACACATTCTAATTAAAAGAAGCGTGTGCGATGGTAATAACGAGCGTGCACGGTTGTTGGAACAAGATGTGTGTGGACGTTGCCTATTGTTGTGCACCCTATGGTGCAAACCCCATGTACACGGCCGAGAAGGCGTACGTGCCCATGTTATGCCTTCCGGGAATAGTGCCGCACTTATAATCGCCAGTAAATTTTGAGCCGACGTCTCGTCACATTCCAAATTGCAAACTTGTTTACACCGATCTAAACCTAAGCGGTTTCCCACTTAGGAGCGTATTAGTACTCGGTTATAAATACTACTACTCCAAGATGACTATAGATTCCTCCTCAACTCCTCATCCACAGAAACAAACAAGTCATGCATAATCGCTCCCTTGCGTTTGCCATGGCCAGCGTGACTTCTGGGTCGAGAGATTGCCACCAAGGAGATGCGAGCATGGAAGCGGAAGCACGTGAGATGTCCCGCCTCGTCGCGAACGCAGCCGGCATGTCCCACCGCGCGGCCATAGCAGCACAGAGGTCCTGCCGCGCCTCCGAAGCAGCACGAAGGACCCGCCATGCCGTCAATGCAGTAGACTGGTCCGGGTGCGCCGCGGAAGCAGAAGAGATGTCCCGCCGTGCTGTGAATGCAGCAGAGATGTCCTCCCGCGTCGCGGCGGCCTGGAAAAATATCTCGTGGGCAGGCAAGGACTCTTACAGGCGCATGCATGCGATCGTCCATTGCCAGATGGATCATATCTCCGGCTGGGCAAGGTTGTAGGACAACAGGAAAGCCTCTTTTGAACAGGCTACTTGTGTCATCCGACAACTAAATGAGAGCAATGCGAAGCTCCGGGCCGAGCATGACCTGCTGAGGGCGAAGATCGTCGGAAGTGCAGAGCAGCGGGAGGAGACAACTGCCTTGTTGAAGAGGATCGGCGTCACTGTCGAGAAAATTATGGACGAGAATGCCATGCTACGCATCGAGGGCAGAAGGCTGGTGGAGGAATCTGTGGATGCTCTGAAGCAGCATCTTGAGGACAAGAAAGAGCTCATCGCCGCTCGCCGCGGAGACTAGTTACCGCGGCCTGCAGGAACACATGAAGAAAGTAGAGATCAGGGAGCCAGATCGTTGTCTTCCTTCTTCTTTTGCCCTTCTGTATTTTGGTCATTGCTTGATGTTGCTTTTTTAATTATCTCCCTAAATATGTAAGCCAATTATTATCCACTGTCATCGTCCTTATATTCATTATGCTTGCTTTAAGTCGCAGTCGATGCTATATAGGTCCGTTGGATCTTACATCAAGATCCGTGCAAAACTTTCTTTTTCGATTTTCATTTTTCTCTCCTAAATCTCAGTCTAGCGAGACATATAACCACGCCGTAGAACTGGGACTCGGGCGCCATTAATGGAGATGTTGGGAGGGAGGTGCACGACGGGTAGTGGGCAAAGGGTTCTCCTCCTGATGACCACGCGCAGGGGTCTGGTCGCACGCCTCCCGTACTCTAATAGCTACCCCGCATGACACCTCCTAGCTAATAAAAAAGGGGACGGGTGACGGCACATAATTGGTAAGTAGAACGCCCACGGTTTCAATAATACTTGTGTTTCCGAGTTGTAATGTGACAACACTTGTTCCAAAATGACTTTGTTGATTGTTAATATGTGCGCCTTCTCAAATCGGACAGAAAAATTACCACAACATGTTGGTGCCATGTCATGACACCATGCCAGGCTTCATGATTTTCAGGCGTGTTTTGGATTTACAGGAATTAAAAAACCAAGTTTCTCAATCTTTCCGGCCGAGCCACGATGCCGAGATGTTTGAATTTCATTCCGATTTCTTGCATGGGACCTAGGAATTCACCCAAGGACACATATGTGATTTTTCATCCAACTATGGTGCACTGGAGCATGTGCTTGTAGTTCAAATTTGAATTATGCACATTAAATGCCCAGAAACTCAATTAGTGTATTAAAAAGGCCAAACGAACCCCAAAAAATTCCAAAATTAAACACAACACTCCTGTTGTTCTATGTAGCCAGTAGATTTTTTTGAAAGCAATAAGAGGCAACGAATATCGTTCCGTCTCGAAAGGTGGCACGTTCCCTACCGAAACCATCACTCTTGTTCTGAGAAGCTCTAGTTTGTGGGAAGCTTATACCCAAACCTGCCCCAAATGGGACAATTTTTTTACCACGACATGTTGATGCCACTCCATGATAGCATGCCAAGTTTCTTTAATTTCACACGAGTTTTGTATTTACTAGAATTTAAAAACCAGGTATCTCAACGGTCCCGGCCTGATTGCTTAACTAGCGCCTGTGAAACATCCTCATGCCTCCAAATCCCCACCGCCAGGAGCTGATGGCGGTCCATGGCACGATGGTCGTTGTGCGTGTTTACCCGGAGGAACACCTCGCCTCCGACGCCGCCGACACGGTGCAGGATCTGGCCTAGATGAAGTCCGCTAGTGACTACCCCCCAGGACTTAACAGGTAAGATCTGACCAGCTAAATCTTACCAATACCACTTGCAACGGCTATGATTTGTATGGTTGATGTATTAAGCATGTTCGTGCCTTGTTTATTTCAGTACTGCACATTGTGTGATGTTCAAATATTACCTTGTCCAGCTCAATTCCACCAATACCAGCGACAAACTTACAATACATGACTCATGATATCACTAGAGATGCTGCCCATTTGCAATTTTTAGTGGATGCTAACCATGTTTGTACTTAACATGCCTGTCCATGTACTTATGCAGGGTCATAACGGCCGAAGATGTTGTTTGCCATCGAGGTTAGCTGCATCCCATGTCTTACAGTATTTCACATCATTTGTGCAATTGCAGTTTAACTTCTACCATTTACTAGTTGCCTGTAGTACACATGTCAGTGGCACTGATCCACGCTTCGACCCGGAGGAACAGCTCGCCTCCGTCGTCGCTGACTTTGGGCAGGTTCTGGCCAAGATGAAGTGCCCCAGCAACTACCAATCAGGACTTACCAAGTATGTACTCACCAATTCAATCTTATCAATACCAGTTGCAATTAATGGCTATGTTCTGTACGGTCGATGTATTAAGCATGTTCTAGTGATCATGCCTAACACATTTTTGCTACTTTCCCTATCTTTTTATAGACATCTGAGCCATTCTCTACTCTGGTAGCACCTGCCTTGTGATGTTTAACTATGACAATTGCATTTCTATCAGTACAGGTTTCAATGTCTATTAAGCCTGTTGCGATTAACAGTTGAATCCATTTTTAAACAGTTGCATTTCAATGGCTACAAACTTACAAAACATGACTTAGGATGTTGTTAAGCCTGTTGTAATTAACAGTTGTATCCATTTTTTAATCTGTCCATTTGCTACCATGCTACTCTCCGCAATGAAGATATACTAGAGATGCTACCCATTTGCTATTTTTGGTGGATCGATGCTAACCCTGTTCCACTTGACATGCCTGTCCATGTACTTACGCAGGGTTATAACGGCCGATGCTATTGTTTGTCGTCGAGGTTAGCTGCATTCCATGTATTAGAATATTTCGCATCATTTGTGCAATTGCAGTTTAACTTCTACCATTTACTGGTTTCCTGTAGGTACACATGTCAGTGGTACTGATCCACGCTTCGACCCAGAGGAACAACTCGCCTCCCCCGCCACTGACTTTGGGCGGGCTCTGGCCAAGATGAAGTGCCCCAGCAACTACCTCTCAGGACTTACCAAGTATGTACTCACCAGTTCAATCTTACCAATACCAGCTGCAATTAATGGCTATGTTTGTACGGTCAATGTATTAAGCATGTTGTAGTAAACATGCCTAACACGTTTTAGCTATTTTCCCTATCTTTTTATAGAAAACTAGGCCATTATCTGCTCTGGCAGCACCTGGCCTGTGATGTTTAACTCTGCCAATTGCATTTTTATCAGTACAGGTTTCAATGGCCATTAAGCCTATTGCAATTAACAGTTGAATCCATTTTTAAACAGTTGTATTTCAATGGCTACAAACTTACAAAACATGAATTAGGATGTTGTTAAGCCTGTTGCAATTAACAGTTGTATCAATTTTTTAATCCGTCCCTTTGCTACAGTACTACTTTTTCGCACTGAAGATATCACTATTGATGCTGCCGTTTTATTACCATTTTGCTATTTTTGGTGGATGTTAACCCTGTTGTAGTTAACATTGGTTTTCCTTGTACTTACACAGGGCTACAATGGGCGATGTTGTTGTTTGCCGTCGAGGTTAGCTGCATCCCATGTCTTATACACCATCTATACATAAATATAAGTATTTTTAGAGATTCCAATAAAGACTACATAAGGAGCAAAATGAGTGAACCTAGATTCTAATATAAACTATATCTATAATTCTATATACATTCCTATGTAGTTCATATTGAAATCTAAAAAAAATACTTGTACTTAGGAACATAGGTAGTTGTATTTTACATCATTTGTGCAATCTCAGTTTAGCTTCTAACATTTACCGGTGTGCTTGTAGGTACATATATGAGCGGTACTGATCCACGCACTGATCCCTTTTGCATATGGGGCAATGAGATATTCATGAACAAGCTTCAAGTGAGGAAACTAAGAAAGATTGTTAGGCGAAAGAAACGGGTGATTGGAATTAAGCTCTTTATTTACACTTTGTCAAAGACAACACTAAACTTTAGAATGGTAAGTAATGTCTTGTCTTTTCCCCCTGCCCGCAACAAGTTACTCTATTAGACCTCTGTATTTGATATTTTTCTCTTTTCAGTGCTTTTCGAAGCTATTTACTGATGATTACCTTGCAAACTACATGACCGGAGTGGAGACAACTAAGATTAAAGTATATAATTCATGATACCATGATAATGCTCTAGAAGTCTTCCTGAAGGCTGTGAAGGATGGGCGGGCGATCGTCACAAGGGGTTGGACAAAACTGGTTTGTGCCTATGACAAAACTGGTTCATGCCTATGACATGCAGGAAGGCACATTATGGGCCCTCCGCTTCTTCAACACCGTCGGTATCAAAATGATTTGCACTTATCTATTCACCTTTACCGCCTTTAAATATTGTGGTTCATCATAGTTAATTGCTGCCTAATCCTGCAATTACTGACCATATTGTACTGGCAATTTTATTTATGGATTCGTTGCTGAACCATTGTGCTGAGAATTTCAATTGCACGTTTCATATTTCAAAATTTCCAAATTGAATAATAAATTACAGGCAAAAATAAAAAGAGAATAGACGGTCATGGAACTTTGCAAACGGTTCTGGCAGTAAAAGCGCTTGTGATGGATAGCCCAATGCCACACAGTTTTCTACATCAAATCGTGTGATGTAGTTCATAAAAGCAAAGAGTTAACCAAGAGCGTGTGTGATAGTTACATCTTTCACACACGAGCGTATACATAAAACTGTGTGTGATGTACATAAGAACGGAAACGTTTTCCCTAGATTGACTATGTGGGATGTACATAAAAAGGAAACATATTCCTTGGATTGACTGTGTGTGATATACATACCTAAGGAAATGTTTTTCTGGGCTTCACCGTGCGGGATGTACATACCTACAGAAATGTTTTTATGGGATTCACCGTGTGGGATGTACATACCTACGAAAATGATTGGGTTTCGATGCCTCGCCCGATCGCACACGAGCTCATTTGGTATCCCACGAGGGCCTATCCTCGACGATTTCTGAGTCGTGTGGGAAGGACCCCCCCCCCCTATCGCCCACACTCACTAGGCGACGGTTCCAAATGCCGTCGCGAAAATGGGTTAAAAACCGTTTGTATAGCACCGACGCATACTAGTGAAGGACCGGACGTAGTAAAATTCCATTCAACTAAAGTAGGAGAATCAGACACCCAACAGCCACCTTTATGCAAAACTAGTTGCATGTCTGTCGGTGGAACCAGTCTCATGAACGTGGTCATGTAAGGTTGGTCCAGACCGCTTTATCCCACAATACCGCCGAATCAAAATAAGACGTTGGTAGTAAGGAGTATGACTATCACCGACCACAACTCTTTGTGTTCTACTCGTGCATATCATCTACGCATAGACCTGTCCATGATGCCACTATAGGGAAACATAGCATGCGATTTCAAAAAAAATCCTACGCTCACGCAAGATCTATCTAGGAGATGCATATCAACGAGAGGGGGAGAGTGTGTCCACGTACCCTCGTAGACCGAAAGCGAGAGCGTTTATTCAACGCGGTTGATGTAGTCATACACCTTCGCGATCCGCCCGATCAAGTACCGAACATACTGCACCTCTGCATTCTGCACACGTTCATCTCGGTGTCGTCCTCGCAATCTTGATCCAGCAAGCGGGGCGAGGTAGTAGATGAGTTCCGTCAGTATAACGGCGTGGTGACGGTGGTGGTGAAGCAATCCCGCAGGGCTTCGCCAAAGCACTGCGATGATCTAGAGCGCAGGAGTAAACTAGAGGAGGAGGGGTGCCGACACATGTCGTGTAATAAGGTGTGCCTTGTGTGGCACCCCTCCCCACATATATATAGGTGCGGGAGGGGAGGAGGCAGCCCCTAGGGCGCCCCAACTAGTGTGGCGGCAGCCTTAGGGCTCCTCCCTTTGGTGCGCCCCCTGCCAAATAATGGCACAAGGGGGAAGGAAAGGGTGGAGGCGCCCCTTCTTTCCTTCCTCCCTTCTCCAGGATATGGTAAGAGCGGGTGGCACCCCTCCTTTACCATGTATTAGGCATGTCTGCCCTAAAGGGGGAGCCCAGCCTATGTAGGCTGGTGTGTTCCCTTCCACTTGGCTCACTAAGGCCCAATACTCTCCCGGTGCCTCCGGAACCCCTTCCAGTATTCCGATAACTTCTCGGTGCATCCCGAAACCATTCCGGAGACCAAATAGCATCGTCCTATATATCAATCTTTACCTTCGGACCATTCTGGAGTACCTCGTTATGTCCGTGATCTCATCCGAGACTACGAACAACATTCGGTCACCAAACCACATAACTCATATAATACCAAATCGACATCGAAAGTTAAGCGTGCGGACCCTACGAGTTCGAGAACTATGTAGACATGACTGAGACACCTTTCCGGTCAATAACCAATAGCGGAACCTGGATGCCCATATTAACTCCTACATATTCTACAAAGATCTTTATCGGTCGAACCATTATGACAACATACACAATTCCCTTTGTCCGTCGGTATATTACTTGCCCGAGATTCGATCGTCGGTATCTCTATACCTAGTTCAATCTTGTTACCGGCAAGTCTCTTTACTCGTTCTGTAATACATCATTCTGCAACTAACTCATTAGTCACTTTGCTTGCAAGGCTTCTTATGATGTGTATTACCGAGAGGGCCCAGAGATACCTCTCCGATACTCGGAGTTACAAATCCTAATCTCGGTCTATGGCAACCCAACAAACACCTTCGGAGATACCTGTAGAGCATCTTTATAATCACCCAGTTACATTGTCATGTTTGATAGCACACAAGGCACACCTCCGGTATCCGGGAGTTGCATAATCTCATAGTTGTAGGAATATGTATTTGACATGAAGAAAGCAATAGCAGTAAAACTGAATGATCATGATGATAAGCTAATGGGTGGGTCTTGTCCATCACATCATTCTCGTAATTATGTGATCCCGTTCATCAAATGACAACACATGTCTATGATTGAGAAACTTAACCATCTTTGATCAACGAGCTAGCTAGTCTAGTAGAGGCTTACTAGGGACACTGTGTTTTGTCTATGTATCCACACATGTATGAAGTTTCCGGTTGATACAATTATAGCATGAATAATAAACATTTACCTTGATATAAGGAAATATAAAATAACAACTTTATTATTGCTTCTAGGGCATATTTCCTTCACAACCAACACGTGACAGTGCGACATCCCCAGCCTCGCCGCCGTGGCAAACAAGGCAACCCACACTAGCTACTCCTCCAGAAGACACCCCAAGCACACACACACAGCATCACCAAGGAGAGGACGACGTCGTGGCGCTGCCGCTACCTGGCCCGGTGAACCGAGCCTAGGGTTTCCCCCGGTGCTTGATCAGGGGATGCACATGGCTATGACAACGCCTCAAGGGAGGAGACGGTGCCCACAGGCACGGTCCTTTCCCGCAGCCACAATGGCGCACTGATTTCTCCTTGGCCATGTTCATCAAATCTACGGAGCATTGTAAACTGGGAAAGGGGGGCAAAGTTGTCACCTTGGGCCATCACCATGGAGAGGAAGTCGAATGCCACCGCCATCGAGCCACAGATCGATCGGCAACCACCGCATGCCGCCCAAATCTCGCACCTTTGCGCCGCTTTTTCCCACGATTTTCCGGAGCTACCGCCCCAGCTTCCACTCTCAAGGTCCACCTCCTAGAGCCGCTGACCAGGCGTACGCCTCCACCAACACATCACATACCACGAGAGTCACCACGGGCCATCCACCATCATTAGCAGTGTACCACCCACATGCCCTGGACAAACTCGCTGCCACCAGGACTCCACCTTGAGCGATACCGCCGTGCCGCCGCCCTCGATATGTAGCACACCGCCACCACCATGGACTGGCGGATGCCAGCCGGAGCAGCCCCGTCCTAGCCCGCCCGCAACGTGCGGATGCTCACCATGGAAGCCGCCGCCCCCGTCGGATATGGGTCGGTCGGACCCTAGAAACGGGTCCATCCGTAGCCCCGACGCTGCGAACCGCCAGCCGCCTCACTCCCGCTCCTCCGCGTCCCAGGGGCCGCCGCCCGACATGCCCGCGCCGGCAAGCCGCCATCCCCGTCCCCAGCTGAGACCAGCAGTCACCAGTGCCACCACGAGAAAGAGTCACACCCGACGCCGTTTGGCAACGGAGACCCGCTGCCACCGCGGCGCAGACGCCGGCGGCAGTGGTGGGGGGTTCTAGGTGGCGGTGGGGTTGCGGCCCCGGAGTCTCCTGGGGTTTGCCGGTACAGGAAATCAAATTTGTACAACAAAGGACCTGTCTATCCAACCCGACAAAAGGACATGAAAATCGAATACAACTTCTTCATGTGACCACACCTTTGTCGTGCAAACACTTTCATATACTCCCATCATCCGAAATTATTTGTTGTTAATTTTTAAAAAAATGTTGTTCTAGCACTAAACCCTCCTATGTCGTATTAGTGAGAAAGCATCCGAGCCGACAAAGGACACGCTGGAAATCAAATCCGAGTCGCACGTAGCCCCCCGAACCAGATCTGATTCGGAACTGGACGCAGCCTACCGCTGGAAGCATTCATCAACATATAAAGAGCAACGACGTACCACACAGAAAACTCGCACAAACAAGGGTAGACAAGACACACCAAACCAATGGCTGATCAAGCGATCACAGCGATGTCCGCTGAGGCGAAGCGAGCGGAATTCGAGTTTAGCACGTCAGCCGACCCGGGTAACGGCGAGTTATGGCGCCGCTTCGTCAAGTTCGAGCTGGAGGAGGGCGGCGGAATCGAGGCCGCCCGCGCCATCTACGAGCGACTTCTCGCCGCACTTCCCGATGGAGAGACACACATGTGGGGCTGGTTCTTGACGGAGCGCGAGTTTGGCGACGTCGACAGCCAGCGGCGTGTGCTCCAGCGGTGGGCACGGTGGGCGCAGGCCCAGGGCGGCGGCTTCCCCAGGTCCAAGGACGGCTGGTGGGATTACTTGGAGTTTGAGATCAACAATGGCGGGGTGGAGCGTGTCCGCGCCATCGGCGAGGCGCTCCTCGCGACCTTTCCCATGGATCGTCCTGCGTATGTGTTGTACATCAGGGCTCTGGCTGCTCTGTCCCGGCACGTTGAAGCCGATGCCCTGGCACGCCGTGGCGTCAAGGAGCTATCCGCCTTCTGTCGCGGGCATGATGAGTTCATTTGGAGGTTTATGGCCGTGTATCTGAAGAGGCTCAGGGAGAGGCGCAGCACCGCGTGGGACGAGGATATGTTCAGCGATTAGTTTTTATTTTTAATTTTGAGATATGTTGAGTGTTTTTTTATGTTGAATGATGGTTAGTCTTTTTTTAGAGTGAATTATTAACTGTTACGAGTATATATGCACAAGTAATAGATTATCGCCGTATTTACTATTTGTCGCTCTTTTTTTTATCTCCTCCCCGATCTCAGTGTATCATCTCTATTGACAGACCGAAGCTAACGGAGTCTAAGAAACCTTTTTTTCCTTAACCTTTCACACAATGAAAGATAACTTGATTTGATGCCATGTGTTTAGTTGCCCATGTTTTGATCAATGCTGGCAAGCAAGCTTAACTGTAATAACGCTGTATAAAGAGCATAGGCATGGCCAACCCAAGCTAGACTAATGTATAACAACCAACCCCGAGCCCTGCGTCGCCAACCCCTGACGACATGGGGGGATCCACCACCGCCTGTCCTAGGCCTCCGCTCTAGTCTCCCGCCTCCTGCGCCGCCCGAGGCCACGCCGGCGTAGACTAACCAGTGACGGCGGCGGCGGGGCCTTCCCCCTCGCGCGGTAGTGGCGATCTCCTGTCGACGGCGATGGCTCATCGCTCAGCGATGCACCAACGGCAAGGAGAAATGGGCGCTAGGCGGCGAGTGTGACGGCAGCGACATCGCAGGTGCGTTCTCCCCGCGGCTAAGGAGCACCTGTGGCGGCGGCCCATATCGCGGGACTCCCCTTGCCCATATGGGCTTTGGCGGGCCGGTAGATCTGGAGGGCGTCTACAGGCGGGCATGGTGGGCCTGACTTCGCCGGCTTAGGCACCGTGGTGGTGCCGTGGCCGGTCAGGTTACGGCCGCCTGGATCCATCGTCCAGTCCCCGATAGAGATGGCGGTGATCCGTGCACGAGATGCTTGATGGAGGTCCTTCGAACAGATCCGGGTGAAAACTTGATTTCGGCTTACTGCCAAAGCTGGCGGCGGCGGCGCTATTTTGCGACATTCCCTTCTTGAAGGCAACACCGAGGAGAAGTTCAAGGCCAGTGTCTGCTACCTCCGGGGGAAACCCTAGATCAGTAGATCAGAAGACGGCGGCGTTCTTATGTCGTTTCCCCCTTGGGGCGTCGTTCTTGGAGGTGTGCAAAGGCTTGAAGGACCAGTGGAGCGGTGCTTCAACCTATACAATGATGGTGACGGATCTCGACGGCATGGCGCAGTGCAGATCCGATGTTTGATGTGTGAGGATGGACTCGCGCAGGAGGATGACGCTGTCTGGCGTCGTGCTGGCGTCGATGGCAGAGAGACCTGGCACGGTAGATGCAACAATACAACGCTGAAGATGGATTGGTGGTAGATGGCTGCGGCGGCCTCACGCCTGGCAGGTGTCCTGGTTGAGGAGTGCGCCGGACTGGTATGTGCCCCATACCCGGCAGGCGTCCTGGTTGGGACCTCAGGAGGTCTTAGATGTTTAGGTTTGGCTGCGAGGTCTGTTTGGTATTAGGCCCAGACTATCAGCATCCCTTCATCAACTGGATAGGAGTAGCGACAAATGTTGCCTAGATGATGGCTTTAGTCTTACTGCTGTATGACTTTGTAAGGTCTTGCGTGAATAATTAATAAAATTACTGCATGCATCGTCCACATGTAGAGGCCGAGGGTCCTCCTTCATTTCTAAAAAAAGCAAGACTAATGTTTGGGTCATGAGAAAATAATAATAATAACATTCATTTTGGTCATTAATCCAACATACGCTTTGCCATCACTTGTCCACCTCTTCACCCCCACCCACCATAAGATGAAAAATGAGGTAGTATTTGTTTCCAGCTGTAGTTTTGGCAGCAATTTGCTTAAATTTATAACATAAATTTCAACAACGATTAAATGGCATACAAAGCAGAATTATCACACCATCATAACGGCATCCGGCTGACATAATTGGTTTCCTACAAGGATTAGACTAACATAATTGGTTCAAACAACCCATGTATCGTGGATCCATACCCAGAGTTTACTAGGACAATGTGCTGACAACAAATGGAAGCTCTTTTGGGGAATATTAGAGAACTGAGTGGCATTTTGGAAAGAGGCCATATTTTAGTGATATTTTTAGAGAATAGCCAAAGTATAGTGGCATTTTGGAAAGAGGTCACAATGCAATTTCCTGTAGTTCTTCACCGCACATACATAAGGAAGGAAAACAGTAATAGTGCATATGTGGAGCTGATGTACACAACAAGAATATGATAGCTGTTACTACAATCTACAGCTAGGACTTCTCGTAGATGATATCATAATGCCCTGGTCTATACAGTGGTGTCACAGTAGGAACCAAGAAATCTGATAACTCGTAGATGATGTGGATGTTAGGCTTCTCAATCGGTGTAACATCAATGTTAACAACTTGGAGTGGCACCTGTAGGACATGGGTGAGCGCAATGAGACTCACTTGTTGTGCATCTCTGTACACTAGGAGAACCTTCCGCCGGCAGTATTGCAATTCAAAAACACATAAGGCGTCTGACAGTGAGGATTTCACATCATTATTTTACATAGAATTCCAGTTGCTGATACAAGTATTATGAAGAAATTTTGCTCCTGCTTTGCAGTTCCATCACACAGACAAATCATAACTAGCAGACAAGAAAGGCAATACCATTTGATTCTAATGTACATATGGCACTCAATTATGCATAGAAGATTACTGCATATCTAAAGGAAATACTCACTCCTATTGCATCGGCCACTCCTTGACCAAGTTCGGTTATGAATGACTTAAATGTTTCAACCTCAGTGCATATCTCAATAGCTGTCACAAGTCGAAGATACAAAAGTTCTAAACACAAAACAAAAGTTGGAGTCAGAAAATTAGAGTAAGTTGGCAAGATAACTAAGAAAATTGTTGTATATTCTCACTGTTGGCAAACTTCTGCTCATTTTGACACTCCTAGAAAAGCTACTCTTGATAGCCACTGCAACAAAATTTATAACATAAGTATGCAACACAGTTTATTGTTGCGAAAATGTTAATGCAAACCCACCTTACTGACAGTTTATGTTTTTCAGTATAAATCCCAGAAAAGCCTAGACGAATTACAATATTATTAATATATAACTTAAGTGCACTTGGCGGTTCAAAACTAAAAAAATGGTGGATGAAACAATGCAGGAAGCCTTACATCATGAAGATCTGAATATGAACCAGGCAAATGAAGCCTTTGGAATTTCTCCCACATTGGTTCAAGTGCACCAAGTAAACGTAGCTCCTCCTCGTGAGATACTTTCACAACATGCTCCTATAGACCCAAGGGACAAAATGTAAGCATCACTAAGCACCAAGAACTTTAAGGTGCAGAACTGGAAGAAATTTAGCAACAAGATACTAGTGTACCATGTATGAGTATATGAACGATCTGTAAAAGCAACTCCCGCCTCCAGGTACTTTCCGATATTCAGAGTAATTAGCCGAAACCTTCTCGGGGTTAACAGAAATGCCCTCGACAGAGATAATATGACCAAGATAGAGGACTTTATCAAGCCAGAATTCACATTTGGAGAACTTCGCATAGAAACGGTGCTCACGGAGCCTGTCGAGAACCAAACGGAGGTGCTTTGCGTGGTATTCTTCATTCTTGGAGAATACCAAGATATTATCGAGGTACACAAGCACGAATTCATTGGTGTAGGGGTTGAATATGATGTGCATCATCCGAGAGAAAGTGGGTGGAGCATTTGCAAGCCCGAAAGACATGACTGTGTACTCATATGAGCCGTAGCTTCTCCTGAATGCGGTCTTGGGAATATCCTCTTCACGAATACGAATTTGATGGTAGCCCATCTGGAGATCAAGCTTCGAGAAACCTTGGCTCCTTTGAGCTGCTCGAAAAACTCATTGATGTTGGGGAGCAGGTACTTGTTTTTTAATTGTCTTCTTGTTCAATGGCCGGTAATCAATGCACAATTGTTCCGTACCATACTTCTTCTTGACAACAAGAACAACGCAGCCCCAAGGAGAAGCAATTGGTCTGATTAGACCCATTCGTTCTTGCTCATCGAGTTGCTTCTTCAGGTCCTTCAACTCTTTAGGGGGAAGCTTGTACGGACGCCGATAGGCTGGCTCCGTACCAGGTTCAAGTTCAATGATGAATTCAACTGGACGGTTGGGAGGCATGTCTGGAAGCTCTTCAGGGAATACATCCTCATATTCACAAACCACCGGAATCTGGGATATGGCATTAATGTCGCCCTTACCATTGAGAGAGAATAGCCTAATTGTGTTATCTCGAGCTACGGAGATAATCACGTCTTCAGAAGGATGAGTTAGATTGACCTCCTTGTTTGCACAATCAATAAGTGCATCATGTTTAGAGAGCCAATCCATCCCAAGAATAAGATCAATGTACGAGTTACCGAGAACAACTGGGGACACCAGAAAACTATAATCGCCCAGTTGAATAGATATATCCGGAGCAATCATATTGGAACACAACCTCTTTCCCGGAGAAACAACATGCAATGGCCTTGGTAATGCTTTGGTGTCAAAATTGTGCTTCGATGCAAATGGGTGAGATATGAAAGAACGTGATGCACCCGAATCAAACAAGACTTTTCAGGAATAGAGTTAACTGGAAGTTTACCAATTATCACATCAGAAGAATTCTCTGCTTGAGCTGCATTCATCAGGTTCACTCTTGCATGCTTGGGATTGTGCTTGACGATAGCATTGCTGACAGGTGGAGGAGGCGGCAGGCGACTTTGGCTGGTGCACTTGTTGGAATAATGACCCTTCAGACCACATTTGAAGCAAGTGACCTCTGAAGCTGGACGAGAAGGAGGAACACTTGGTCTTGGAGCTTGGAACTGAGACTTGGACTGGTTGCTTGGGTTGGGTAGGTGGAAAATCCACGACGACCTGAGTGCTTGTTCTGACTCGGAGGACGGAGCACTGGAGGAGGCGGGAGCCAGAACTTCTGCTGCCTGGCGACCACTTGAGAGGAAGAGGAGGAGTGAACAACATCTCTTATCCTCTTTTTGGAAGCTTCACATTTGAGTTGAGCTGCCTCTTGCTTGAGATGCATGTTGTATAATTGATCAAATTCATCTGGCTCAAACAAAGTGAGTGCAAGTTGGAGTTCATCTTTCAGACCACCTTGGAACTGGTAGATTTTGCTCTTGGCATCGGGGATGTCTTGCTCCGCATAACGGGCAAGATTTTGGAACTTGACATTGTATTGGTAGACAGGCATGGTGCCTTGCTCTAGATTGCGGAATTGCTCACGCATGCCTTCAATGACACTGGTAGGAATGTGATGAGAACGGAAATCATGACAAAATTCAGTCCACGAGATCTCACGACCCGCTCTGGAGTCTTTGTACTGTTGCCACCAATCTGCAGCTTGGTCTGTGATCCAATCTTCAACATCTAGCGGATTAACACAGTAACTAAAAGACTTGGGTTGATTGGCAAGGAATTGGTTCAGAGTCACAAAGTGAGGTTGATTGAACATATTTCCTTGGCCTTGGTTCCCTTGATTGCCTTGATTTGCTTGGAAACTCTGCATCATTTGCATGAGCATCTGAGTGTTTTGATTGGTTGCCTGCATAATCGCTCTCCATGCCTCAGACGGAGGAGGAGGGGAAGGTGGACGCTCTTCTTCACCCTCTGGGTTCTGGCTGGGAACTTTCTTAGGTGCCATACTGAAGATGATGACAACCGTTAGCCATTGAAGCAAATAATAGATAAGATGAATCAATGGCTAGATAATTGCAACATATAGTCTTCACAATGAACATCCGAACAAAATTGAACGAATGAATTCCATAGCTTAGTGATACATCAACTTGTCGAGAAGCCACTTGGTGAACAAAATGATAGAATAAAACAACAAGGTAACAGATGGAACAAATACATAATAGAGGATTCATCCCACATGTTCACGATGATGCCCCATGGCACGTGTTACAAGGGCCTTGCAATCCCCGTATCGGCATAGCCAAGGATCCATTAAGTTGCAACCCCCTAGTGCAACAACGCCCATGATAACCTCTCCACTAGATGTTGAACCCCAACCTCATACCATGCACCCGTTGGAAGATTACTTAAGTGCTACTTGAAACCCACCTATTAATTCCTGAAGCTTTCCAGTTATGCAATCTGGTGTTGGGGATACAGGGGAAGCACCGCATATCACTCAACTAATAAATCCTACATCCAGATGTATCCATCCGTCAACACATAATCAGGCACCTTCGGAAACTGTTTACCTCGGACCTTCGAAACACATCCGCTATACTAGCTGTGGTAATACTCCCGAACTATCCTCCCAGTACTGGGTGACGTCGGGGTTATCTCACCACCAGACATGCATAGAAGAGTTTTTGATGTCGGCCGCCTCTGGTATTCTAGAACTGCAACGATACATTTGTGACGACAACACCTCGGAGCTCAACTCCCCAGGACACTGCCACAACCCCTAAATGATAGGAGGCACCAAGAACAATGTTCTCGTCACAAAGATATCGGAACAATCCAAACAATACTCGCGTGAGCCTAAAAAAAATTGGTGAAATTTTGAGAATAGTGTAGTTAAAACAACGTCAGGAGTCCTCACTAGAGCGACGAAGGGGATGATGAGTAAAAAGAAATCCTACTCTCCGATATATATATAGGACTCAAAACATTTTGTGTGTGTGTGCCTAGACTCAACCGTCAGCGGTTCGATCAAACTGGGGGCTCCTAGGTCGAAGAAGGCTCTGAATACCAACTTGTAATGCCCAGGATGCGACTATATATCCTACGTGTCGAGCCACGAGTTAGAGACATAAGCGCATTCTCGAATGATCGCAAGCCTGGTATCTTTGCACAACTCATGTAAAAGAACATGGATGAAAGAGTAAAATAGTTGGCTTACACTCGCCACATCATACAATGAATACAATAGCATACATTCATCCAAATAACACAGGGTCCGACTACGGACGAAATCCAAACGAGAAAAGATACCACAACCACAAGTCCTGATCGCCCCTAGTAGGAACCACTACTGATCGTCGAGATGCGTAACATAGAAACGACCACGCTCTTCATCGAACTCCCGGTGAAGTTCTGATCCATCTCCTGCGTTGTACTCTGTTGTAACTACATCTCGTGTGTGTTGTAATCTGTGAGCCAGAAGGACTCAGCAATCCCATTCCCGGGTATCAAAACTAACAAAGCCTTTAGGTGTGGAGAGGTAATAAAGTGTCTGCAGCAAGCACTAAGCAACTAGCTTACGAATTTAGAGCGAGATGAGAAGATGTGCCAACGGTCGCCAAAGATGATCAATAAGTGATCCTAGCTACTCACGTTCATGCATAAACCCACCGTGTTCACTTTCCGAAACCCCTTCGAAAAGAGACTGTCACGGTACTCACACAGGTAGTGTATTCTTAAGGATATGGTGTCGAATTATCTACAACCGGATATTAACAAATTCCCATCTGCCACATAACCGCTGGCACGGCTTTGAAAGTTCAAAACCCTGCAGGGGTGTCCCAACTTAACCCATCACAAGCTCATGATCTACGGAGTCGCAACTCCAAGGTGGGAAGACCCGAGTATTCTCAGAATACCGTGCTCAAGATATTTCAACAAAGGTAAAACTAATCCAGCAAGACCTCCCGGCGTGCCGACACCCTGATAGTAGCCGCGCGTATCTCGTCCCAGGCCACGATCGGGTGGGACAAGCTACATGTATATACCAGATACCTCGGGTTTCCCCAAGGCGGCCCCGTAGGTTGCCTAGTTTGGACCAACACTCATGAGGAGCACTGGCCCGGGTTGTTGATTAAGAACTCGGGTTTATAACTCCCTATGCAAGTTTTAGTTGTTAGGCAAATGTAGAACCGATGTTGGGCCTTGCTGGAAAAGCTTTAAGCAATGCAATTATCGAGGTGGCCAATAAACCCCAACCGTGTTAGGAACGCAAAATCAAGGAACATAACACCGGTTTATCGGGTCCTAAGGTGGCATGAGTGGAACAAAACACCAAGCAGAAGGCCAAGCCTTCCACCCATTATCAATATATATGTGCATTAATTTAATTAAGATATATATTGTGTCATCCCAGTATATGAGTCTGAACGTGGAGCAATCTTCAAACTTCACCTGCAACTAACAACGCTATAAGAGGGGCTGAGCAAAAGCGTACTTAGACAAACAACGGTTTGCTAGGAAGGCGGCAAGAGTGTTTCATGGCAACATAGGAGGCTGACAAGACAAGAATAGGCATCGAGGCATAACTATAGAGCGAGACAACTTGCAAGGCAAAGATAGAGGTGATATCGGGGAACGGTCATCTTGCCTGGTAAGTCCTCGGTGGGATGGTAAGACGGCTCCTCAAACTTAGTCTCGTCAAGATCCTCGAACTCGGTATCGGCTCCCATCTCTACCCAACACAAGAGCACAACAACGGTACAAGATCAATCACAGTGCAATGCACAATCATCATGATGCAAGCCATGACATGGGATGCAAGTATGATGTGTGTATGCATGAGGATGCACTCGAGCCTAAAGGAGAAGATGATGGAAATGGTTTCATCTTGGGCAACCAAGCAAGCCACTGGTAGAGGGGAATATTTCGGTCAAAATCGATATAAATATCATGGGAAACAGATGCACGGTTTGAAAATGGCAAGCAAAACAAGATGCAATGCAAAACTGCAGTTAACAGCAACATGGCATCTTTGGAGCAAGGTATAATTATGCTACAGCACCCAAACATGAAGACAAAAGGCATGGATGTGAAATAGACATGATTCTTAACAAGCATGAACTAAGATAACACCCAAAAACTTGCTGGAACACAATTAAACAAGCATGGCAAGATTCAATAAGTTAACAGATTTCTGAGACTTAGTTAAAATTACAAGGCATGGCAGCAACAACGACAAGTAGGTATGTCTGCAAGCTTGTGCAACTCATCTCAAAGCATAGCATGGCATGTGAATATAACCTACAGCAAGAATACATGTTTATGAAGCTACTCATGGCAAGAACTTGGTCATAGGATGCATAGAACACTAACTATTCACATGCTAAAACTGAACTTGCTGATAATAGGCTGACAGAAACATTTTATAGCAACTTGAGAGCATGAAAACAACAAGCTACATCAAGGCATCATGGCAAAAAAGAGCGTGAATAGCTAGAGCATAACATATACATCAATGAACACCCACTAGACAACTCTAACCATGCACAACAATGACGGTATCCTCATAGAAACATGGCATAAAAATTAACAGATTCAGCCATAGCAGAAATTTAACATAACGATGGCATGTTAACAAGTTTGATGCACGCATCTCAAGACATAACATGGCATGAAAATAAATCTATCATGTAGAGCACATTCCAATGAGCAAAAACCATGTTGACACATAGCTCATATGACACATGGATTAATTCACACGAAGAAGACAAAACATCATCTCATAACAATTTCAAAAACTTATCAGCCACATGCACTTTTGCAACAGGGTTAAACATGGCATAATGCAACCTAACATGTATGAAAATGCATCCATCTTGAAGAGCATCACAATAGGAACATTTTGACATATCATACACTCCATTTGGATCAACATGCACCAAGTTATGACCTCACGTACATGCCAACAAATTGTTAACAGACAACTAGTGCTGAAACAGTAACATCACGAAGCAATTTTACAATGAATATTAAGACATCTAGATGAACCCTAATATGTATGAAACTGATTCTAACATGTATATCACTTCGAGACGAACATTTTGATATAGCATACATGCAAAATGGAGCACCGAGCACAAAGTTACCACATGATGAAGGAGGCATAAAAATTAACAGATTCAGGGACTTGGAGAAAATTACCCCCCGTGAAAAGTCAACGCTGGACGAGGAGAAGTGGGACGGAGGGATCCGGGTGTTTGGATCGGGGACCGGTGGATATGGTCCCGATCTAGATCCGAGAGGATCTCGCTGGAGAGAGGCCGGCGGCTCGCCGGAGTGGTGGCGCGCGGTGGCCGGAGGTGGAGCTTGCAGGGCGGCGGACGCGGTGGTAGCTGGCGGCGGTGGCCGGAGTGAACGGACGGCGCCGTGTTGGGGAGGCCGGCGGCGGAGGACGAAGGCGGCGGCGGTCGACACGGCCGGCGCCGGAGGCAGAGTGCGGCGGCGGTCGGCGAGGAGGAAGCTGTCGCGGGCCGGAGTCGGGCCCCGCGGGGCCGCGCGGCGGTGGAGGGAGGAGATGGCGGTGGGGCGACATGTGGCGAGATGGGAGTGGCTGCGGGGCGGGGGACGGACGTGTCCGGCGCCGGAGGATGCGTCCGGCGTGGTGGGAGGATGGATCTAGGGTTTTTTGACCCGAAATGGACAGGGGAGGTGTAGTTTTATTGGTAGAGGGAGCTAGGAGTGTCCAAATGAGGTGCGGTTTTTTCCCACACGATCACGATCCAAGGACCGAGAGGATGGAGGTGGTTGGGATGGGCTTGTGGCCTATTGTTGAGGTGTGCTGGGCCAAAAGAGATAGGGGTATTCAGCCCAAGAAGTTAACCGTTGGAGTATCAAACGACCTCCAAACGAGACGAAACTTGACAGGCGGTCTACCGGTGATATACCAAGACCACTCGACAAGTCTCGTCCCATTCCGAGGATGTTTTTAACCCACTCACGAAACAAAGTCTTGAGAGGTGCGACGGGAAAATGTGTGAGTGTCGGAACTCGAAACGGACAACGGAGACGATGCAACTATACATGGATGCAAATGAGACTATGCCAATGCAATGCACATAATGAAAATGACATGGTGACATGCAACACACGGACACGGCAAAAACGAAGAAACCCGAAATGAAGGAAGAGCCCAGAATGGAATTGATTAAATCATCGATGCATATATTGCCATAAATGGAATTGTTACATCCGGGGCATTACACAAGACCCATCCGTTAGCTTAGCACTATGATCGTTTAGTTTTATTGCTATTGCTTTCTTCATGACTTATACATGTTCCTCTGACTATGAGATTATGCAACTCCCGAAAACCGGAGGAACACCTTGTGTGCTATCAAAAATCACAACGTAACTGGGTGATTATAAAGATGCTCTACATGTGTTTCCGAAGGTGTTTGTGCTATTCGCATAGATCGAGCATAGGATTTGTCACTCAGATTGTCGGAGAGGTATCTCTGGGCCCTCTCGGTAATACACATCATAATAAGCCTTGCAAGCAAATGACTAATGAGTTAGTCACGAGATGATGTATTACAGAACGAATAAAGAGACTTACCGGTAATGATATTGAACTAGGTATGATGATACCGACGATCGAATCTCGGACAAGTAACATACCGATGACAAAGGGAACAACATATGTTGTGTAACATTCCAAATTTCCAATTTGGAATGTTATACATTAGATCATTATGCATATCATATTTTCTTGCTTTTGGTGATCCAAATTTCCAAAATCCTAGGCAACTCAAGGACCCTTGGAGAGAGTTGGGGATTTCAATATTTTCATATTTGAGGTTTCTCAAAATTTTGAAAATAGGATCATTTGATTTTATCTATTTATCTTCACGTATTTCTATCATAAATATATGAGAGAGGGAGTAAAATGACTCTCCCAAAAATAAAGAAATACGGGGGATTTTAATAGAAAAATCAAATAAGTTTATTTGGAGTTTTATTCAAATTAGGAAAAATTGCATGTTTTCAAAAATGCATTTTAGTGCCAATAAAATGTTCATCTTGTTCTAAATATTCCATTTAGACGGTGAAAATTTGGTTTGGCAATTTTAGATTTTTTTTAGAATTCTTTTTCGCAGCGCCGGCGTTAATTAGAAAAAAAAATATAGGGGACCCGACCCGACTAGGCCGAAGCCCAGCCGAGCCAGGCCCGCACCGCCTCGCCCGCACCGCCTTCCCCAGCGACGGCCGAAGCCGAGCCGGACTCCGCCGCCGCCGTGGTTGCCCCCTTCCCCAAGCCTTCTACCCCCTCCCCTCCTATATAAGTGCAGCCCCCCCTCTGCCGCACACCGCCCCGCCCCTTGCCGCCGCAAGCCGTCGCCCCACCGCCTTGCCGCCGCACCCCGTCGCCGCGACGCCGCAGCCGCCGCCTCGCCGCCCGCCGCTGTCGCCGCTGCTGCCCCCCGCCTCGCCGCCCGTCGCCGCCGCCGCTGGTCGTCGATGAGGTAGCCGCCCGGTTCTTTTCTTAAAGACCATTCGTTTTTTTAGAACCCCTAGTCGGTTTTTTTCTTTAGATCGGTTTTATTAGATCGGTTTTCTGTTTTTTTCGGTTTAGTTAATTAGTAACCGTTCGCCCGTTCGTTCGCTCTAATGAACGAGTTCGTCGTTTAGTCTCAGCTGACGAACGTTCGTTCGTTAAGCTGTATTAGTTTTCTTTTTCTAGTTTATTTTCTGATCGCGATCTCTGATCTGATCTTTGTTTTAGTTTAACTTTTCGCTCGTTTATCGGAATCAGGTGATTCAAGCGCCTGGAGTTTCATCTCAAAATTTTCTTTACGTTTAACCGAGTCACTCAAGCGTTTGCCTTTGTTAAATTTGGACTTAGGTCCAGACTGGTTCGGTAGTTGTTTTTCTTTCGCCGTTTGTCTTTCGTTGCTTTTCTTTTGCCGTTTCTTTTGCAAACCGGAGTTCTTAAGTTGAACTTTCTGGTTAGATCTCTTATTCGAGTTTTATCCGTGCATTAGTTAAGTACTTACTGTGTGCTTGCTTGTTTGCGATAGAGTACCCGGAGTGCGCCGCTTGCTACTTTGAATCTCTAGGTTTTGCGGATCATCATCAAGGCAAGTAACAATATGATCATACTTTCCAATTACCCAGTTTTCATTGCATTAGTCAAACCCTCACACATTGCATGAGTAGGATCAATTAACTTGTGGGACTGGGAAGTAGATTGAGGTAGTACTTATTACCTGCATTACATTCAAACCTTTGGGAGTTACTTCTACGTTTGCTGTTAGGCCATGCTATGCTCGTAGACGTGGATTGGGTGAGTGTATCCATGACAGATGTGAGTTGTTATTAATGGTTCAACTTAAGGTGGCAACTTTAACACACATCTGGGTGGATTGAGGCACCTGGGTATTCCAGTGATTGCCTGTTTTTCTTTGGAACGCCACCCATGCTCAAAGGGATCATGAGATTATTCATACTAGAAACTTCCGTGTGCAGCCACAATGCTATTATGGGCTCTATCATAGTATGAGTAAGTCGTGCGAACTCTTACAGTGGTGGACTAGCAGATGTAGGGGATGTAGGTTGGTACGGTCCACCCGTTTGTAAGGTGCGATTACTTCCGAAAGACTGTGTCTCGGTCATCCGTTTCTCAAACATCATGCAGTGCGAGAAATCAAACGGAGGAGATTGGGTCTTGTGGGGAAAAGTGCACAAACCTCTGCAGAGTGTACAAACTGATCATGATTAGGCGTGTCCCCGATTACGGACGTCTTGAGTATCTAGTACTTGGATATCATGTGAATCTCATCATGTTACTTTAATTTAATATTGTTGGGTTTAATGATGATTTATTAATTGGGGTTGAGAGGATGTCTATCTTCTCAACGATGTTTCAACTACCATGATAGTTAACTAAAATCTATTCCTTTGTAGTAGGGAAAAATTGGCTTTACGCAAAAAAACTGTAACCATAGAGCTTTCCACCAACCATATTGCATATAGTATAGCTTTACTTTCATTGCTCTCTATGTGTTACTTTGCCAGCATATTCCATGTGCTGACCCATTTTCGGGCTGCAACGTTTATGTTGCAGACTTTTCAGATGACGAGTAAGGTGCCTTATAGGTCGTGGTTCTATACTCAGTGATGCCGTTGGAGTTGATGGACTCACTTATCTTCGAAGCCTTCCGCTGTTATCGTGTTAGATGGCCTTAAGCCATTTTTATTGTAATAAGTTCATCGTTGGAACTATCGATGTAATAAGTGTGTGATTGCTACTCTGTTATAAATCCTTCAAGCATTGTGCGTGTCAGCATTACTGATCCAGGGATGACACTGATGCATAGAGATCAGACTGTTTGAGGTCTGGTCGCTACAAGATGGTGTTAGAGCACACGCTGACTATAGGACACGACCACTAAGCTAAAGCCCTAGAGCACTATTCACTCTTCTCTTTTCTGACTCCTCATCTTTTCTACTCTTTTAGGATGGTGGATGCAAAGAAACAAGTTCACGCAACCGGATGAAGATACACCATTTGGACGACACCTGAAGGAAGTCACCAGATATCTAAACATTCGACTACCAAGTTTCACCGGAACCTACAATGCCACTCTACCTGAGGAGGAGCGTTTGTTGATTCAAGCTCAAGTTCCAGGAAGGACGTTCAAGCCCGTCACCGCACTCATAACATTTTCCTTTAATGCGCCTACATGGAGCCTAGGCAGGAGCATGGCAGCCCACATCGCTATGGGAAGGATTGGAGAAGTCTACAAGCAGGAGCTAAAGAACACCATCTACCAGATTTGTGGACGGTGAGATGAGAATTGGGACATGATCAACACCCGGAAGGATAGATCCATTGCAGCCTTCATCCACGAGTTGAACCATCACATTCGTCGCCAGGAGCACCAGATGTGTGCAGGGATGATAGATTTGTAGAAAGCCCTAAATAGGAATTTGGAGCTAGAGGAAGATCTCAAGTCTACACGCGACGGATACGAGGAGGAGATGCTAATACTTGTGGAGAAGAATGATGATTTGACACGGAAGTTAGGGATACTCATGGGAGAAGAAGAAGAGGAAGAAGAACCCAAGGAGATTCCACCCGAAGACTACATTATCATCGACGACACGGATTCGGAACCCGATGATAGCAAAGACGAAGACTATGAAGATGAAGCTGGAGCAGATATCATGGAATCCTCTGTCGATCAAAATTTCTAGAAGACCTTCCTATGACTAGTAGTTTTTCCATTTAGTAGACTTAGAGCACTTTTGTAACGATTAGATCCGTGTAAGCCCTTGTTTGAAATTGATTTTGGTGTGATGAATTGTGTGTTTTGCCTCATGTGCATACGGGTAGTGATTTTCCCTTAGACCTCTTTTCTATTCTAATCTCTTCCCTCTACACCCATCAGATGCCTCCAAGACGTGAGCCCGGATTTGAGTTTCCCCCTGAGCTCACCCAGTTGATCCAGCAGTAGAACACCCTAATGCAACTACTTGTCCAGAATACTCAAAACAACCAGAACAACAACAACAACCCTCCACCACCACCACCCGTGGACAACCTGACACGTTTCTTAAGGTTGCAACCACCAGTGTTTGCTAGCACCATTGAACCAATAGTCGCTGACGACTGGCTGCGCAAAATTGGAAGTGATTTGACCACTGCTAACTGGTCAGATGCTGAGAAGGTGCGTTTTGCCGCACACCAGTTGTCTGGACCAGCCGCAACATGGTGGGAGAATTACACAGCCACTTATCCCATAGCCAATGTGACTTGGGATCATTTTCAGCAAGCTTTTCGTACCTCCCATGTCTCAACTAAAGCTATGAGTATGAAGAAGCAGGAGTTTTGCAATTTGCGCCAAGGCAACCGTACTGTGGCCCAGTACATGGATGATTTTAGTACCCTATCTCGTTATGCCCCAGATGATGTGGCCACAGATGCCGCTAAGCAGGAGAGATTCATGGAAGGGCTAAATGATCAGATGAGTGTACAGTTGATGGTGGCAACTTTCAATAACTACCAGGAGCTGGTTGATCGCGCCCTAATGATTGAAAGGAAGCATCAACAGATTGAAAGTCGCAAGAGGAAGTATGGACAAGGAAAGTACAATTCTGGAGCACAGCAGAAGCCCCGTTTTACCCCTAAAACGTTAGGACAGTTTCAGCATACCCATGGAGGAGGTAGCTCGCACAATCATAATGGCCCTAAGAATGGAAATGGGAATGGAGCAAGTAGTAACCAGTGCCGCCCTATCCCGTCCACACCCACCAAGAAGGATTTCAGCCATGTCACCTGTTACAAGTGCGGGAAGAATGGACATTATGCCAATGACTGCCCAGAAGTTAAGAATGGGAACGGCAATGGAAGCGCCGCTAAGAAGCCCAACCCCTTCAACAAAGGACAAGTGAATCACGTTAGCGTGGAGGAGGTTGAAGCTCAGCCAGATGCAGTAATAGGTAAGTTTTTAGTTAAGTCCTTTACTACACTCATTCTTTTCGATACTGGTGCATCGCATTCATACATTTCAAGGGGATTTGTGGATAAGTATAAGCTGCCAACCCAAGCCCTTAGGTCGCCCATGTTAGTAACCTCACCAGGAGCGGAGTATATGGCTAAGTTATGGTGTCATCAGTTGCCATTAAGGATTGGTAACTACATTTTCCCTTCAGACCTAATAGTATTGGAATCTCAAGGATTGGATGTGATATTAGGCATGGTTTGGTTATCTAAGTATGAAGGGAATATTGAATGCGCCAGTAAGTCCATTTTGCTTACTACGCCAGAAGGAAGAAGGATCGAGTATTTATCCCGGCATGAGCCGAAGAGGAATATATTAAATTCCTTATCAGGAGTTGTTCAGGAGGAAGTACCAGTGGTGAAAGATTTCCCTGACGTGTTTCTAGAAGAACTGCCAGGAATGCCACCTGACAGAGATATAGAGTTTTTGATTGAGCTTTTGCCAGGCATAGGGCCAATTTCTAAGAGACCATATAGGATGCCCGCAAAGGATTTGGAGGAAATTAAGAAACATATTAAGGAGTTACTGGATAAAGGATTCATACGCCCAAGTTCTTTGCCTTGGGGTTCGCCAGTACTTCTAGTAGAGAAGAAGGATGGATCGTTAAGAATGGTTGTTGACTACCGAGGGCTGAATGAAGTAACGATCAAGAACAAGTACACACTGCCGATGATCAATGATCTGTTCGATAGATTGCAAGGAGCTAAGGTATTTTCCAAGATCGATCTGCGATCAGGGTACCATCAATTGAATATCCGAGAGCAGGATATACCTAAGACGGCCTTTACCACTAGGTATGGGTTATACGAGTATACCGTTATGTCTTTTGGTCTGACTAACGCCCCAGCATACTTTATGAACCTGATGAACAAAGTGTTTATGGAGTATTTGGATAAGTTCGTCGTGGTGTTCATAGATGATATATTGATCTTCTCAAAGGATGAAGAGGAGCATGCAGAGCATTTGCGTTTGGTATTGGAGAAGCTCAGAGAACATCAGTTATATGCCAAGTTTAGCAAATGCGAGTTTTGGTTGAATGAAGTTGGATTTCTCGGACACGCTATATCCAGAGAAGGAATAGCAGTAGATCCCGCCAAGGTGGACACTGTGACAAATTGGGAAGCACCGACAACAGTTGGAGAGATCAGGAGTTTTCTTGGACTTGCAGGATACTACCGGAGATTTATTGAGAATTTCTCGAGGATTGCAAAGCCAATGATGGAGTTGTTAAAGAAGGACACCAAGTTCAGTTGGATAGAAGAATGTGAGGCGAGTTTCCAGGAACTAAAGAAACGTTTGGTCTCATCACCCGTGTTGATTCTGCCAGATCAACATAAGGACTATGAGGTGTACTGCGACGCTTCACGTCGAGGACTTGGAGCAGTTCTTATGCAGGAAGGAAGAGTTATTTCGTATGCTTCACGACAGCTAAAACCTCATGAGCTGAACTATGCCACCCCCATATTTGGAGTTAGCAGCCATAGTGCTTGCATTGAAGACGTGGAGACATTTTCTTATTGGAAACCATTGTGAAGTATATACGTATCACAAGAGTTTGAAGTATATATTCACTCAGAAGGAGCTGAATCTCAGGAAAAGGAGATGGCTGGAACTCATTAAGGATTATGACATGAGATTGCATTATCATCCCGAAAAGGCTAACGTAGTAGCCGATGCGCTAAGCCGTAAGAGCCATGTCAATACCCTAACGACGGAAGAATTTCCAAAGGAGTTAGCCGAGGACTTACGAGAACTAGGTTTGGAGGTAGTTCCGAGAGGCTACATAGCAACACTAGAAATCCAGTCTACCCTGATGGATAAAATCAGAGAAGCTCAGAAAACTGACAAGGAGGTTGCCTCCATAAAGGAGAGAATGAGCGAAGGAAAAGCTAAAGGATTTCGTGAGGATGAACACGATACCTTATGGTTTGAGGACCACATTTATGTGCCTAATGACCCGGAGATCAGGAAGTTGATTCTACAGGAGGCCCATGATTCACCATACTCGATTCACCTAGGAAATACCAAGATATATTTGGATTTGAAGGATATTTTCTGGTGGACCGGCATGAAGAAAGATATTGCGGAGTATGTAGCAGTTTGTGAGGTATGTCAGAGAGTGAAGGCAGAACATCAGAAGCCGGCAGGATTGTTACAACCATTGCCAATACCCGAATGGAAGTGGGATAAGCTAGGTATGGATTTTGTTACGGGATAACCCAGAACTCGTTCTGGCTATGACTCAATCTGGGTCATAGTTGATCATTTAACAAAGGTAGCTCATTTCATCCCCGTAAAGACTACCTATACCAGTGCAAAGTTGGCAAAGATATACATAACCCGAATTGTATGTCTGCATGGAGTTCCGAGGAGCATCGTATCAGATAGAGGAACCCAGTTTACCTCAAAGTTCTGGAATCAGTTACATGAAACTTTGAGTACCAGACTAGAATTCAGCACAGCTTTTCACCCGCAGACAGATGGACAGACTGAAAGAGTCAATCAGATTTTGGAGGATATGCTGAGAGCCTGTGCCCTAGATTATGGATCTAGTTGGGACGACAATTTGCCGTATGCCAAGTTTTCTTACAACAACAGTTATCAATCCAGTTTAAAGATGGCCCCTTTCGAAGCGTTATACGGAAGGAGATGTAGGACTTCGTTGTCGTGGGACGAAGTTGGAGACCGCAAGCTGTTCGGGCCGTATTTGATCAAGGAATTGGAACAGAAGGTGAAGTTGATTCGCGATAGGCTCAAGATAGCCCAGTCCAGGCAGAAAAGCTACGCAGATTCAAAACGCAAGGAGATCGTTTACGAGGTTGGAGACAGAGTTTATCTTCGAGTATCTCCGCTTCGAGGAGTTAAGCGCTTTGGAGTTATGGGAAAACTAGCGCCCCGTTTTGTAGGACCCTATAAGGTTATGTAACGCATGGGAGAAGTACCCTACAAGTTGGAACTGCCCGAAGGATTGTCAGGAGTTCACAACGTATTCCATGTTTCCCAGTTGAAGAAATGCCACACAGAGATGACCGCGGTATTGCTGAGGGATACCGTGCCAGTGTAAGCTATTCAGTTGGACAGCGATTTGACCTATGAAGAGAAACCAATCAAGATTCTTGAGTATGCGAGCCGAGTCACCCGCAGCAAGGTTATCAAGTTCTACAAAGTTTAGTGGAGTCACCACACCGAGGAAGAAGCCACCTGGGAAAGAGAAGAAGACCTACGGAGGACCACCCTCACCTATTTTCTAGCCAACCCGAATCTCGAGGGCGAGATTCACCTTAAGGGGGGTAGGTTTGTAACATCCCAAATTTCTAATTTGGAATGTTATACATTAGATCATTATGCATATCATATTTTCTTGCTTTTGGTGATCCAAGAAAATCCTAAGCAACTCAAGGACCCTCGGAGAGAGTTGGGGATTTCAATATTTTCATATTTCAGGTTTCTCAAAATTTTGAAAATAGGATCATTTGATTTTATCTATTTATCTTCACATATTTCTATCATAAATATATGAGAGAGGGAGTAAAATGACTCTCCCAAAAATAAAGAAATACGGGGGATTTTAATAGAAAAATCAAATAAGTTTATTTGGAGTTTTATTCGAATTAGGAAAAATTGCATGTTTTCAAAAATGCATTTTAGTGCCAAGAAAATGTTCATCCTGTTCTAAATATTCCATTTAGACGGTGGAAATTTGTTTTGGCAATTTTAGATTTTTTTTAGAATTCTTTTTCGCATGGCCGGCGTTAATTAGAAAAAAAAATATAGGGGACCCGACCCGACTGGGCCGAAGCCCAGCCGAGCCAGGCCCAAGCCGCCTCGCCCGCACCGCCTTCCCCAGCGACGGCCGAAGCCGAGCCGGACTCCGCCGCCGCCGTGGTTGCCCCCTTACCCAAGCCTTCTACCCCTCCCCCCCTATATAAGTGCAGCCCCCCTCTGCCGCACACCGCCCCGCCCCTTGCCGCCGCAAGCCATCGCCCCGCCGCCTTGCCGCCGCACCTCGCCGCCACGACGCCACAGCCGCCGCCTCGCCGCCCGCCCCGCCGCCACCACCTTCACTGCAGCCGCCCCGCCGCCTTGCCGCCGCTGCCGCCGCCGGTCGTCGACGAGGTAGCCGCCCGGTTCTTTTCTTAAAGACCGTTGGTTTTTTTAGAACCCCTAGTCGGTTTTTTTCTTTAGATCGCTTTTATTAGATCAGTTTTCTGTTTTTTCCCGGTTTAGTTAATTAGTAACCGTTCGCCCGTTCATTCGTTCTAACGAACGAAATCGTCGTTTAGTCTTAGCTGACGAACGTTCGTTCATTAAGCTGTATTAGTTTTCTTTTTCTAGTTTATTTTCTGATCGCGATCTCTGATCCAATCTTTGTTTTAGTTTAACTTTTCGTTCGATTATCGGAATCAGGTGATTCAAGCGCCTGGAGTTTCATCTCGAAATTCTCTTCCCGTTTAACCTAGTCACTCAAGCGTTTGCCTCTGTTAAATTTGGACTTAGGTGTAGATTGGTTCGGTAGTTGTTTTTCTTTTGCCGTTTGTCTTTTGTTGCTTTTCTTTTGCCGTTTCTTTTGCAAACCGGAGTTCTTAAGTTGAACTTTCTGGTTAGGTCTCTTATTCGAGTTTTATCCGTGCATTAGTTAAGTACTTACTGTGTGCTTGCTTGTTTGCGATAGAGTACCCGGAGTGCGCCGCTTGCTACTTTGAATCTCTAGGTTTTGCGGATCATCATCAAGGCAAGTAACACTATGATCATACTTTCCAATTACCCAGTTTTCATTGCATTAGTCAAACCCTCACACATTGCATGAGTAGGATCAATTAACTTGTGGGACTGGGAAGTAGATTGAGGTAGTACCTATTACCTGCATTACATTCAAACCTTTGGGAGTTACTTCTACGTTTGCTGTGAGGCCATGCTATGCTCGTAGACGTGGATTGGGTGAGTGTATCCATGACAGATGTGAGTTGTTATTAATGGTTCAACTTAAGGTGGCAACTTTAACACACATCTGGGTGGATTGAGGCACCTGGGTATTCCAGCGATTGCTTGTTTTTCTTTAGACCGCCACCCAGGCTAAAAGGGATCATGAGATTATTCATACTAGAAACTTCCGTGTGCAGCCACAATGCTATTATGGGCTCTATCATAGTATGAGTAAGTCGTGCGAACTCTTAAAGTGGTGGACTAGCAGATGTAGGGGATGTAGGTTGGTACGATCCACCCGTTTGTAAGGTGTGAGTACTTCCGAAAGACTGTGTCTCGGTCATCCGTTTCTCAAACATCATGCAATGCGAGAAATCAAACGGAGGAGATCGGGTCTTATGGGGAAAAGTGCACAAACCTCTACAGAGTGTACAAACTGATCATGATTAGCCGTGTCCCCGGTTACGGACGTCTTGAGTATCTAGTACTTGGATATCATGTGAATCTCATCATGTTACTTTAATTTAATATTGTTGGGTTTAATGATGATTTATTAATTGGGGTTGAGAGGATGTCTATCTTCTCAACGATGTTTCAACTACCATGATAGTTAACTGAAATCTATTCCTTTGTAGTAGGGAAAAATTGGCTTTACGCAAAAAAACTGTAACCATAGAGCTTTCCACTAGCCATATTGCATATAGTATAGCTTTACTTTCATTGCTCTCTATGTGTTACTTTGCCAGCATATTCCATGTGCTGACCCGTTTTCGGGCTGCTACGTTTATGTTACAGACTTTTCAGACGACGAGTAAGGTGCCTTATAGGTCGTGGTTCTATACTCAGTGATGCCATTGGAGTTGCTGGACTCACTTATCTTCCAAGCCTTCCGCTATCATCGTGTTAGATGGCCTTAAGCCATTTTTATTGTAATAAGTTCATCGTTGGAACTATCGATGTAATAAGTGTGTGATTGCTACTCTGTTATAAATCCTTCAAGTACTATGCGTGTCAGCATTACTGATCCAGGGATGACACTGATGCACAGAGATCAGACTGTTTCAGGTCTGGTCGCTACATGTTGTTATGCGGTTTGACCGATAAAGATCTTCGTAGAATATGTAGGAGCTAATATGAGCATCCAGGTTCCGCTATTGGTTATTGAACGGAGATGTGTCTCGGTCATGTCTACATAGTTCTCGAACCCGTAGGGTCCGCAAGCTTAATGTTCGATGACGATTAGTATTATGAGTTATGTGATTTTGAGCATCGAAGATTGTTCAGAGTCCTGGATGAGATCACGGACTTGACGAGGAGTCTCGGAATGGTCGAGACATAGAGATTGATATATTGGAAGGTTATATCCGGACACTGGAATGGTTTCGAAGTGTTTCGGGTATTTTCCGGAGTACCAGGAGGTTACGAGAACCCCCCGGGAGAGTAATGGGACTTTATTCGATATAGGGGAAAGGACAGAGGGCCCTGAAGGGGCGGCCGAGTGCCTTCCCCATGGGCTAGTCCGAATTGGACTAGGAGGAGGCGGCGCCCCCTCCTTCCTTCTCCCCTCCTTCCCCTTCCCTCCTTTTCCTAGTTGGAATAGGAAAGTGGGGGGGGGGGCTAATCCTACTTGGACCGGGAGTCCAAGTAGGTGTCCTTCATATGGCGCGCCCCCAATGGCCGGCCTCCTCTCCTCCCCTCCTTTATATACCGGGAGTCCAAGTAGGAGTCCTTCATATGACACAAGCCAATCTTTTAGCCGTGTGCGGTGCCCCCCTCCATGGTTACACACCTCGGTCATGTCGTTGCAGTGCTTAGGCGAAGCCCTGCACCGGTAACTTCATCATCATTGTCACCACGTCGTTGTGCTGACGAAACTCTCCCTCGTCCTCAACAGGATCAAGAGCTCGAGGGACGTCATCATGCTGAACATGTGCTGAACACGGAGGTGCCGTACATTCGGTACTTGGATCGTTTGGATCATGAAGACGTTCGACTACATCAACCGCGTTACTAAATGCTTACGCTTTCGGTTTACGAGGGTACGTGGACACACTCTCCCCGCTCGTTGCTATGCTTCTCCTAGATATATCTTGCATGATCGTAGGATTTTTTTTGAAATACTACGTTCCCCATCAGTGGTATCATGAGCATAACACAAAGTAGATGATATGCACGAGTAGAACACAAAGAGTTGTGGGCGATAATTGTCATACTTCTTACCTCAAACGTCATACTTTGATTCAGCGGTATTGTTGGATGAAGCTTCCCGAACCGACATTACATGACCGCGTTCATGAGACTGGTTCTACCGACGTGCTTTGCACACAGGTGGCTGGCGGGTGTCAGTTTCTCCAACTTTAGTTGAATTGAGTGTGACTACGGCTGGTCCTTGTTAAAGGTTAAAATAGCACACTTGACAAAAAATTATTGTGCTTTTTGATGCGTAGTTAAGAACGGTTCTTACTAGAAGCCCGTAGCAGCCACGTAAAACTTGCAACAACAAAGTAGAGGACGTCTAACTTGTTTTTGCAGGGCATGTTGTGATGTGATATGGTCAAGACGTGATGAGTTATACGTTGTTGTATGAGATGATCATGTTTTGTAAATTATCGGCAACCGGTAGGAGCCTTATGGTTGTCTCTTTATTGTATGAATTACGATCAATATGTAATTGCTTTTCTTTATCACTATGAGTTAGTGATAGTAGTAGAAGCAATCGAGATGACCATGACGCTACGATGAAGATCATGGTGTCAAGCCAGCAACGATGGAGATCATGATAATGCTTTGGAGATGGAGATCAAAAGCACAAGATGATGATGGCCATATCATGTCACATATTTTGATTGCATGTGATGTTTATCTAATTATGCTTCTTATTTTGCTTAGTATGACGGTAGCGTTATAAGATGATCCCTTACAAAATTTCAAGGTACAAGTGTTCTCCCTGAGTATGCACCGTTGCGACAGTTCGTCATGCTGAGACACGACATGATGATCGGGTGTGATAAGCTCTACGTTCACATACAACGGGTGTAAGACAGTTTTGCACATGCATAATACTCGGGTTAAACTTGACGAGCCTAGCATGTACAGACATGGCCTTGGAACACTGGAGACCGAAAGGTCAAGCGTGAATCATATAGTAGATATGATCAACATAAGATGGTCACCATTGAAAACTACTCCATCTCACGTGATGATCGGACATGGTTTAGTTGATTTGGATCATGTGATCATTTAGATGACTTGAGGGATGTCTATCTAAGTGGGAGTTCTTTAGTAATATGATTAATCGAACTTTAATTTATCATGAAATTAGTCCTGATAGTTTTTGCATATCTATGTTATTGTAGATTAATGGCCCGTGCTACCGTTCCCTTGAATTTTCATGCGTTCCTAGAGAAAGCTAAGTTGAAAGATGATGGTAGCAACTACACGCACTGGGTCCATAACTTGAGGATTATCCTCACTACTGCACCAAAGAATTATGTCTTGAAGCACTGCTATGTGTGACGCCCCCGATTTGACCGTACACTAATCATGCATGCAAATGTGTACGACCAAGATCAAGGACTCACTGGAAGATATCACAACACAACTCTAGACACAAATAAAATAATACAAGCTTTATATTACAAGCCAGGGGCCTCGAGGGCTCGAATACATAAGCTCGAAAACACAAGAGTCAGCGGAAGCAATAATATCTGAGTACAGACATAAGTTAAACAAGTTTGCCTTAAGAAGGCTAGCACAAAATCAACACGATCGAAAAGGCAAGGCCTCCTGCCTGGGACCTCCTAACTACTCCTAGCCGTGAGTTGTCTCCGCGTAGTGGTAGGCTCTGTCGGGGTAGTAACAGTCGTCAAGTGTGGCATCTGGCTCCTGGACTCCAACATCAGGTTGCATCAACCAGCAAGAAGAAAGAAGGGGGAAAAGGGGGAGCAAAGCAACCGTGAGTACTCATCCAAAGTACTCGCAAGCAAGGAACTACAATACATATGCATCATTATCAATGAAAGGGGGTAGTATCTGCGGACTAAGCTGCAGAATGCCAGAATAAGGGGGGGTGGAGAAGCTAGTCCTATCGAAGACTAGCATCTTCTGGAAACCACCGTCTCGCAGCAAGAGGGAGGGAAGTAGAGTAGTATAACATCAGTCATATTTATGTTGTTGTTCCAACGCTCCGGGATCCTTTCTCGACTCCCGAAGCAACATATCCAAACAATGCCTCAGGATCCAGTTCTAGTTGTAGCGATCGGGATACAACTCCAAGTGTCCGTTACCGTAGGACAGGCTATCGATAGATGTTTTCTTCCCTGCAGGGGTGCGCCAACTTACCCATCACGCTTGCTTAACTCCGGCCGGACACACCATCAGGTCATGCCCGCCCTCGGCCAAACAATACGCCGCAACCCGACCTAGGCTTAATAGAGAGGTCATGCACGCCGGACTAAACCCTATGCCCCCAGGGGTCATGGGCCAATCGCCGCGGGAACTCCTGCACGTTGTGTGGGCGGCCGGTGAGCAGACCTAGCAACCACCTTTAAAAAGGTAGGAGTCTAACCAGTCCAACCCGGCGCGCGCCGCTCAGTCGCAATGACGTCAGTTAAGCTTCGACTGACGCATACGACGCAGAACGCCCATACTATGCCCACGTGATGGTTAGCGCTATCAGGCCAGAGGCCCCTTGGATCAAATATCCAAATCGTTTAGTGTCTTGGGAACGCTCGGTAACGAGCAGAGACTCACGAACATGTGACCCCATCGCCCCGTCTCGAGAACTTGCGGCAAGGGCGAGTGCCCGGCCACGCCTCGTATTATCTCGCGGGCACCTTCCAGGTTAACCCGACTACACATCACTCGCCATTAAGCTCGCGCGGGTACCCCTCAGGGTCGACCCGTCTTTAGTAACCAGGTTCAGTGCAAAGTCATAGTAACCATAGGAACTGTGTGTCTAACACCAAAGGGAAACCTGAGGAAATCACCCTCGATGGGATTCCACCTGATGTTTATCGTCAAGGCGAAGGAAAGAGGAGTCACCCTCAAGGTCCACTCTTGAGAAGTTGCACGACAGTGTCGTTATCGGGAGTGGAGAAGGAGGAAATCACCCTCGATGACCATAACCGATGAACTAGTCTATAAGATTAACATCAGAAGTGCTGATGAGGTCTCACCCTCGGCACTCGATAGTAACCCAGTAGTGTCGAGCAACTAAGGGGAAAGTGATGTGCGGTGCCGGTTCCTGGTCTTCGATCTCGTTGATTGGGTCTTCTGATAATCCAGTGAGGCAGTCGGGACAATGTGGGGGTCACTGGTGGATCTCTAACCAGCCTATACTAAGCAGTTTAGTATAAACATATAAGGTATGAAAGCAGGTATCAACAACAGGCTATGCATCAGAATAGGATCAAACAAAAAGTATTAGCAATTTTAATGCAAGCATAAGAGAGAAGAGAGTGGGCGATATCGGGATGATCAAAGGGGGTTGGCTTGACTGGTTGCTCTGGCAAGAAGGAGGGGTCGTCAACACCGTAGTCGATCATCGGGGCATCATCGGTCTCGGGGTCTACCGGAGAGAAGAAGGGGGAGAAACAATAAATACAAAGCATACAGATGTAACAGAGAAGCACGACATGTCAACACGCAGTGCTAGCGTACTCTAACGCGGTGGTACACGGTACCGGCGAAGGGGGTTATCACTCGGGAAAGTATCCCCGGTGTTTCGTGTTTTCGGACAGATGAAACGGAGGGGGAAAGTTGCAGGTTCACTATGCTAGGGACGTTTGGCAAACGAACGGACCGCGTATTTGGATTCGTCTCGTCGTTTTGAGCGAATTTCATATATAAAACATTTTCATCCGAGTTACGGATTATTTTATATGATTTTTCAAAGTTTTATTAAATTGTTGAAATTATTTAATTCGAAAATTTAAATAGAAATATTTTGCCACATGGGGCTCTACCAGACAGTGTGCATGGCAGTAGGGTTGACCCAGTCAATTTGACTGGTCAAAAGAGGGTTGGCGGCCCTCATGTAATAGGAACATTGGTTAACTAGGGATTAAACTAACAAGGGCTCACATGTCATTGACTGGCATTTTTACTAAAGGACTATTTAGTGTGTGAGACCACCTGTCATAGACACATTAGGCTAATTAACATATAAACTAAACCTACCTAATCTAATTAGCAGTAAACAATTTGGAAAGGGCCGGCCACACACATAGGACACACATACGCACACACCACACAACAGACTCGGCCATGGCCTTGGCCATGGCCACTAGCAGTAGCAGCCGGCGATAGCACGCTCCAGTAGCAGCCGCACGAAGTAGCAGCAGGTACATCAAGCAGCAGTGTCAGGGTAGCATAGCAGCGGCAGCAGCTTGCAGTAGCACTAGCAGTATGCAGTAGCTGGCAACAGCAGTAGCGCAGCTAGCGTGGGGCACGTAGACGGAAGTGGCGACAGCAGCAGGCAGTAGCAGAAGCAGAGCAAGCAGCGGCAAGCATGCGGGCGCGTGGGGCGCAGCCAGGGGACGGCTGGCGCGCGGCCGTTCGCGGCCAGACACGGCCAAGTGACACGGAGGGGCATGCACAGGGCGACACCAACAGCGGCCGAGCAGCTACGATGAGCGCAGCAGCTGCGGCTCACAGAGGCGAGCGGGAGGGGCACGCGCATGTGGGGGCGGCTCGCATGGGCAGCGCGTGGCCAGCGAGGCATGGGCGCATCGGGACGGACAAGGGGGCGGCGAGGAGTGGGTGGGTATGCGCGCGGGCGGAGTTCCGAAGGTCCAGCCATGGTGACGACAGGCGGCGCGGGTCTACGGCGCCGAATCAAAGAGGGTAAACAAGGGGATCTAGAGAGATGCTCACCGCGAGCACGAAGGTGAGGTCGGGGAGGCCGGGGGTGGACCGAAGAGGCGGCGGCGATGGCGAGATTGCGACGGCCGGACGAAGATGATGACGACGCCGTCTACGCAATTCCCCTCCTTGCTCCAATGCCCAGAAAGGATGAAGCCAAGTGCGACGAACCTCCTGGACGTGCTCCCGAGCGACAGCGATGATGGTGGTGACGGGCGGCGACCGGGACAGACGACGGGTTCGGGACAATGGCGTGGTCGCGGCCACAGGCGGGCGCCGCCGCGAGGGAGAGGGGAGGGGTGAGGAGGAGAATGAGTGGGTCGCTAGGGTTCGGTCCGAGGTGGGGGCGGCTGCCATATGTAGGCAGGGGGGCGCAGTGGATGGGCGGCATCTGGCCGACGCCATGGCCGATGCCCTCCACGACCCCCTCGTGAACAGGAGGAGGAGGGAAGGGTAGGTGGGCCGGCCTGTTGGGCTAGGCCCAGTGGGGGCAGGGGGTTTGTCCTCTTTTTATATATATATTTTTTGTGTGTGTTTTCCTTTTCTTTTTATTTATTTCTATTTATTAGTTTTACTTAAATCTCACCTTATCTTGGTTTCTAAAAAAATAGGATACTAGCACCTAAATTAATGTTCTGATTTAACCCTTTGCCACAAAGAGTTCTAGAACCAAATAAAACAGTTTCTAATTTTATAAATTAGAAAAGGCATTTAGTTAATTGTGAATGCCACTGTTTTAACCATTTTTAAGCACTTAAACATTTTATAAAATTTTGGTTTCTTCACCAATAATACTTATGAATTATTTGGCACAGTTTGAACAATTTTGTTTTGACACTTCAAAAGTTTTATTTTTGACTTTCATTGAAATTTGAATTTGGATAGTGATTAGGATCAAGTGATTTAGCAACAGTAAAACTGATGATCTGGCATCGTTAATAGAAAATTACTGTAGCGTAATTATCCGGGCATCACAATTCTCCTCCACTACAAGAAATCTCGTCCCAAGATTTAAAGGGTGGAATAAGGGGGAAAGCTATAAGGATTGATGTTTGAAAGGATCGGCATCCGATAGTTATTTCATGGAAAGAGATTTTAGAAGCACTAGGAAATGTACCGAGATTGCTATAAGGGGGGTCCAACATGTTTTAACCAGGTAGGCATCCAGCTCATGACTAAAACAGGTGATGAAGGGGTTCAAAGCAATGAAGAATAATGTTGCTTCTCATACTGGAATGAAACATGGTGAGGAAGTTAGCTCGTGAATTACATACGAAGCCCAGCGTGAGGGATAACCTTGGAAACGGGGGGGGGGGGG
>LR738715.1:585799641-585824989 GCA_902687465.1 Secale cereale
GGTGTACACGAGAGTCAGGTTTTGATCCTATGGAACTATGGGTTATGGGCCCACATGTGGGTTAACAGTAGTAAGGACTGTGACGTCTTGCATGATCATGTAAGCAAGGCATGTCAGATGATAGCATGTCAGTTATGTCGGCAACAACATCGGTACCAAGGGCGAGGGACAAAGAGAACCATTTTCCTACTCGTTGAAACGAGGCGGACAAATGGGCAAAGTTCTCGTCCACCGGTGGTTACCGGAATGTTATCAACCACAGTAACAGGGTCTTACTGACAGAATTGTACACCAAGGTGTTTACATAAGCAAAAAATTATTACTGCTTAGATTATATTTAGATCAAAGAAAGGTTAAACAAACAAATGGAAAGGAAAATGTGTTTAAACACAATGAATAGGAGTATATCATTCCCAAGATTAAGCAGGGCATGATATACGTGTCAGGAGATCAAAGTCCTAACCATATAGATAAAAGGGGTAAGAAGAATTATGATATGTACACACACAAAGATGTTGGATAGTTGATCAAGAACATTTAGCATTGCGCTTACCATGTCCTTGTGGATCTTCGGAGTAACACAGACATGCTTCGAGATAGCACCGACATGATCATTGGGTAAAGACCAGACTTTGAATACACAAAGGATTCATCAGGAACAACTTATAGAATAAATCTTACATTATCAGCAAGGAAAAGATAAGGATGTGGCCATCGGGTTCAGCTGCAATCCATCATCATGTCAAAAAGAATGTAATTCCAAAATTATATGAACAAGTTTGTGTTGGGGCGAAGGCATAAATGTTATCGATGATAACACAAATCACCGAGGGGCAAGGATGGTATTTCCCATCATGAATTTGGTTCACAACTTGGAAGAAGGCAAATCATTGTTGATGGTGATCATGACACATTTGTCGAGAGATTTCATTAGGATGTAATCGATCGGCGATGACATCAAGTCAAATCAATGATGAAGCGAAAGGCTAATGGAACCACGGGTACGACACAAACTCGAAACCTGTTGTTCAAGGTGAAATGATATGACATGGAAAATCGACGTAAGCTTAATTCATCGTCGAAAATGTGCTCCGGGAAGAAAGACCAGGTAGCACAGTTAAATAGATGCACGATAATGATATAACCGATCAGGCTAGATATGACTTGAAGAATTAATAAACTCATAAGCAATGGACATTACTTAGAGTTATTGAATCGGAGTGCGGAATTGATTCACTTATCGGTGTCCTTGACTGTCTAACAACTCAGAACCCCGGGAAAATTGGAATCGGTGGGAAATAATACTTGAAGAAGAACTCATAAGAAGTGATATGGTTATGTGACATTATCGAGATACCACGAGGTAATACTCGAAGGTAGAACATAATAGAGGTTGGACAGGTGCATTAATCTGCAGAGGACAAGTGGTTTAACTTGTCCGGGAAATGGTATTTAAAGGAGAGCATGGTCGGAACCACGATTGCAAAAGGCCAGATCCAAGATATAAGATGAACTTATACCAAGGGGATAATTAATTTTAGGAGAAGCTTCCATGATAAGTTCCACATCGGGTCCATGGGCATGAACACAAAGTTCAAGGTCGACTCCCACTTCTTCAATGCATAACTTTCCATTCACTTCTCGCTTCCGATGAAATCGTAGTGTTGGAATTATATCTGGCAAAACACCAGAAGAGTATAACTCATGAAAACTCTTGGGTTCACACGGAATAGGGAAGGCATAGGTTCAACCCATAGGGACGTCTTAGGAACATATACCACAAACTTAAAGAGAGAGGATACAATTTACCAAGGCATTATGTATCCAGGAAGAAGTCACAAGGAGATTAAATATGAGGGGCATCGTGAGATAATAATCCAACAAAGGATCTGTTGGTCTACCAGGGATCTGATGTGAGCATCGGTACTCAACCATAAGAAGAAAAAATGGAGGGATATTAGTTTATAGAAACAACTGACAAATTCAAATCTCAAATACAAAGGAATTATGATTTCCAAATCAAGCGATTAGAGGCAACCGCTCTGATTAAGGATGGATAAGTTGAAATGGCTTAGGGGGTACAATCGATGGCAATTTGATTGGTCGAGATCCAGCTCATATTCAGAATGACGTCTGAGCTGGAAGAACAAATTCTAGTTTGACTGATGATTGCGAGTATTTGCAACGTATTGAATCAATAAGATCAGAAAGTCAATCACAAAGGATTTTAATGAATATTGATATACATATGGAATTAACCATAATGCAAGCAGGTAAAAATTCCCAGAGCAATAGGTTGTTGAGGATTTCGGAAGATGGAAAAGCGTCTCGAAGACCTTTGTGAAACGCATGAACAACTGAGGATGAACGAATCTTCGCAAAGTGTGAGGAATTATTCATACATATATTCATGCGAAAAAAGAGCTGCAAGGCAGCAGGCACAAAGGATTCTCGGAATATCCGAAGTATTTCAGAGTACCTTATAATACCAAGAACAATTGAAATGAAGGTATGGACGACAAGTGTATGCAGCTATCTTTGGGATTTATCGGTGATATGGAATTGCAACGGTGAAGGCCACAAGGTCTCGAGAGAACATCGTAAAGTATCTTCGAAAGTTTCTAGTGCAGCAGGCCATTATCTTGAATGAAGGGCTCTCCGGGAGAAAGTATTTACGAGAACCTAGAGTTAGAGTCAGCAAAATCATTTAACCCGAAGAGAAGAGATGTCAGAATCCCAGAGTATAGACGAGGAATAAAAGATCCTAATACCACCCAATTAGCGACGTGGGCCCGTAAGCCACATAGCCAAGTTAGTAAATCGGTTTTTCAAAGACTAGACTCAACTTCGGCCAAGGAGTTGGAAAGGGGGGTTCCTATAGGAAGTCGGCTCTGATACCAACTTGTGATGCCCCCGATTTGACCGTACACTAATCATGCATGCAAATGTGTACAACCAAGATCAAGGACTCACTGGAAGATATCACAACACAACTCTAGACACAAATAAAAATAATACAAGCTTTATATTACAAGCCAGGGGCCTCGAGGGCTCGAATACATAAGCTCGAAAACACAATAGTCAGCGGAAGCAATAATATCTGAGTACAGACATATGTTAAAGAAGTTTGCCTTAAGAAGGCTAGCACAAAATCAACACGATCGAAAAGGCAAGGCCTCCTGCCTGGGACCTCCTAACTACTCCTGGTCGTGAGTTGTCTTCACGTAGTGGTAGGCTCCGTCGGGGTAGTAACTGTCATCAAGTGTGGCATCTGGCTCCTGGACTCCAACATCTGGTTGCATCAACCAGCAAGAAGAAAGAAGGGGGAAAAGGGGGAGCAAAGCAACCGTGAGTACTCATCCAAAGTACTCGCAAGCAAGGATCTACACTACATATGCATCAGTATCAATGAAAGTGGGTAGTATCTGTGGACTAAGCTGCAGAATGCCAGAATAAGGGGGGGAGAAGCTAGTCCTATCGAAGACTAGCATCTTCTCGAAACCACCGTCTTGCAGCAAGAGGGGGGAAGTAGAGTAGTATAACATAAGTCATATTTCTGTTGTTGTTCCAACGCTCCGGGATCCTTTCTCGACTCCCGAAGCAACATATCCAAACAATGCCTCAGCATCCAGTTCTAGTTGTAGAGATCGGGATACAACTCCAAGTGTCCGTTACCGTAGGACAGGCTATCGATAGATGTTTTCCTCCCTGCAGGGGTGCACCAACTTACCCATCACGCTTGCTTAACTCTGGCCGGACACACCATCAGGTCATGCCCGCCCTCGGCCAAACAATACGCCGCAACCCGACCTGGGCTTAATAGAGAGGTCATGCACGCCGGACTAAACCCTATGCCCCCATGGGTCATGGGCCAATCGCCCCGGGAACTCCTGCACGTTGCGTGGGCGGCCGGTGAGCAGACCTAGCAACCACCTTTAAAAAGGAAGGAGCCTAACCAGTCTAACCCGGTGCGCGTTGCTCAGTCGCAATGACGTCAGTTAAGCTTCGACTGATGCATACGACGTAGAACGCCCATACTATGCCCACGTGATGGTTAGCGCTATCAGGCCAGAGGCCCCTTGGATCAAATATCCAAACTGTTTAGTGTCTTGGGAACGCGCGGTAACAGGCAGAGACTCACGAACATGTGACCCCATCTCCCCGTCTCGAGAACTTGCGGCAAGGTCGAGTGCCCGGCCACGCCTCGTATTATCTCGCGGGCACCTTCCAGGTTAACCCGACTACACATCACTCGCAATTAAGCTCGCGCGGGTACCCCTCAGGGTCGACCCGTCTTTAGTAACCAGGTTCAGTGTAAAGTCATAGTAACCATAGTAACTGTGTGTCTAACACCAAAGGGAAACATGAGGAAATCACCCTCGATGCGATTCCACCTGATGTTTATCGTCAAGGCGAACGAAAGAGGAGTCACCCTCGAGGTCCACTCTTGAGAAGTTGCACGACAATGTCGTTATCGGGAGTGGAGAAGGAGGAAATCACCCTCGATGAACATAACGGATGAACTAGCCTACAAGATTAACATCAGAAGTGCTGATGAGGTCTCACCCTCGGCACTCGATAGTAACCCAGTAGTGTAGAGCAACTAAGGGGAAAGTGTTGTGCGGTGCCGGGTCCTGGTCTTCGATCTCGTTGATCGGGTCTTCTGATAATCCAGCGGGGCAGTCGGGACAATGTGGGGGTCACTGGTGGATCTCTAACCAGCCTATACTAAGCAGTTTAGTATAAACATATAAGGTATGAAAGCAGGTATCAACAACAGGCTATGCATCAGAATAGGATCATACAAAAAGCAGTAGCAATTCTAATGCAAGCATAAGAGAGAAGAGAGTGGGCGATATCGGAATGATCAAGGGGGGTTGGCTTGCCTGGTTGCTCTGGCAAGAAGGAGGGGTCGTCAACACCGAAGTCGATCACCGGGGCATCATCGGTCTCGGGGTCTACCGGAGAGAAGGGAGGGAGAAACAATAAATACAAAGCATACAGATGTAACAGAGAAGCACGACATGTCAACACGCAGTGCTAGGGTGCTCTAACGCGGTGGTACACGGTACCGGCGAAGGGGGATATCACTCGGGAAAGTATCCCCGGTGTTTCGTGTTTTCGGCAGATGAAACGGAGGGGGAAAGTTGCAGAGTCACTAAGCTATGGACGTGTGGCGAACGAACGGACCTCGTATTCGGATTCGTCTCATCGTTCTGAGCGATTTTCATATATAAAACATTTTCATCCTAGTTACGGATTATTTTATATGATTTTTCAAAGTTTTATTAAATTGTTGAAATTATTTAATTCGAAAATTTAAATAGAAATATTTTGCCACATGGGGCTCTACAAGATAGTGTGCATGCCAGTAGGGTTGACCCAGTCAATTTGACTAGTCAAAAGAGGGTTGTCGGCGCACATGTAATAGGAACATTGATTAACTAGGGATTAAACTAACAAGGCCTCACATGTCATTGACTCGCATTTTTACTAAAGGACTATTTAGTGTGTGAGACCACCTGCCATAGACACATTAGGCTAATTAACATATAAACTAAACCTACCTAATCTAATTAGCAGTAAACAATTTGGAAAGGGCCGGCCACACACATAGGACACACATACGCACACACCACACAACACACTCGGCCATGGCCTTGGCCATGGCCACTAGCAGTAGCAGCCGGCGATAGCACACTCCAGTAGCAGCCGCACGAAGTAGCAACAGGTACATCAAGCAGCAGTGTCAGCGTAGCATAGCAGCGGCAGCAGCTTGAAGCAGCACTAGCAGTATGCAGTAGCCGGCAACAGCAGTAGCGCAGCTAGCGCGGGGCATGCAGACGGAAGTGGCGACAGCAGCAGGCAGTAGCGGAAGCAGAGCAAGCAGCGGCAAGCACGCGGGCGCGTGGGGCGCAGCCCGGGGACAGCCGGCGCACGGCCGTTCGTGGCCAGACACGGCCAAGTGACATAGAGGGGCATGCCCGGGGCGACACCAACAGCGGCCGAGCAGTTGCGACGAGCGCAGCAGCTGCGGCTCACAGAGGCGAGCGAGAGGGGCACGCGCATGTGGGGGCGGCTGGCATGGGCAGCGTGTGGCCAGCGAGGCATGGGCGCATCGGGTCGGACAAGGGCGCAGCGAGGAGTGGGTGGGCGCGCGCGGGGGCGGAGTTCCGAAGGTCCGGCCATGGTGACGACAGGCGGGGCGGGTCTACGGCGCTGAATCGAAGAGGGTAAACAGGGGGATCTGGAGAGATGCTCACCGCGAGCACGAAGGTGAGGCGGCGGCGATGGCGAGATTGCGATGGCTGGACGAAGATGATGACGACGCCGTCTACGCAGTTCCCCTCCTTGCTCCAATGCCCAGAAATGACGAAGCCGAGCGCAGCGAACCTCCTGGATGTGCTCCCGAGCGACGGCGACGATGGTGGTGACGGGCGGCGACCGGGACGGACGACAGGGTCGTGACAATGGCGTGGTTGCGGCCACAGGCGGGCGCTGCCGCGAGGGAGAGGGGAGGTGTGAGGAGGAGGAGAGGGAGTGGGTCGCTAGGGTTTGGTCCGAGGCGGGGGCGGCTGCCATATGTAGGCAGGGGGGCGCGGTGGATGGGCGGCATCTGGTCGACTGAAAGTGCAGTATATCCACTAGAGGGAGGTGAATAGGCGATTTTTATGAAATGCTTCAAAACATGGTAGTTTCGAAGACAAACGATAAACTCAATCCTATTAGTATGCAGCGGAAAGTGGACTACACTAGATAAGCCATAGTCATGTATTCAATAAAGTGAAAGCACCAAGACTAATAGCAGCTAGGCAGTAGGAATCATGATGGAAGAAGGAATGAAGCCAATCACAACAAGTCGATACTCAGTGAAGTCAATCAGATAAGGCAAGCATACAATGACTTCACAACATAGATCAGTAAGTAAAGGTAAGGAAAGGATAGAATCAGTAGCTCGGGGAAGACAGTGATTTGTTGGACCAGTTCCAGTTGCTGTGACAACTGTACGTCTGGTTAGGGAGGCTGAGATTTAACTCAGAAGACCGCGTCTTCACCTTGTTCCCCTTGAGCTAAGGACACCAAGTCCTCGCCCAATCACTCTAGAAAGTATTCAAGGTAGACTTCCAAACCTTCACAGACTTCGTTCACCAGCGATCCACAATGACTCTTGGATGCTCAGAAGGCGACACCTAACCGGCTGGAGGAAACACAGTCCTCAAGTGTAATAAGTCGTCAGGTCACACAGACAGAAAGACTTCAGTGATGCCTAACACTCTTTGGCTCTGGGTGTTTGGGCTTTGTCCTCGCAAGGATTTCTCTCTCAAATGCTTCGGAGGTGGGTTGCTCTCAAACGACAAAAGCCGTGCAATAACTCTGAGCAGCCACCAATTTATGGTGTAGGGGGTGGGCTATTTATAGCCACTGGGCAACCCGACCTGATTTGTCCGAAGTGACCCTGGGTCACTAAGGAACTAACACGTGTTCCAACGGTCAGATTTCAAACACACACGGCAACTTTACTTGAGCTACAAGTAAAGCTGACTCATCCGACTCTGGATAAGATTTGCTCTCATAGTCTTCGCTCGAAGACATATGATTTGGTTGAGCATCACTTCAGTCACTCTGACTTAGTTCACTGGGAGCCCACTTAACAGTACGGTGGTTCCTATGACTCAACAAAGAAGAAAAGGAAACAACGAAACATCTACGTCTTCGCTCTCCATAGTCTTCACACAATGTCTTCTCATGTCATAGTCTTCAATATGATTATCTTCATATACCACCACTGATATCAATGTCTTCGTACATTTTTAGGGGTCATCTCCGGTAGGTTAACCTAATCAATGAGGGACTACTACCTGTGTTATCCTGCAATTCTCACAAACACATTAGTCCCTCAACCAGGTTTGTCGTCAATACTCCAAAACGAACTAGGGGTGGCACTAGATGCACTTACAATCTCCCCCTTTTTGGTGATTGATGACAAACTAGTTGAAGTTTTCAATGGGGATAAAGATATTTGGAATTGTAAAGGATAAAGGTATTGTCTTCGTAAGTAGCAAAAGGCTCCCCCTGAAGATGTTAATATAGTTGATTTGCCTTTGAATGCAAATGCACATGGCAGGTTGTACTTGTGGAGATCCTCTTCAACTTATGAAGACAATTCATCATGCACAATTGATATGTCGAAGATAATGACATGCATAATGAAAAATGGACGTCTGCAATAATGACTAAGTGCGGAATATAAGATAGCAGATGCGGAATTTATCATCGCATTACAGAGTAGCATAAAAACATAGCAGACGACCATCAGTTTAAGTGTTACAACTCAAAGAACCAAATGTAGCAAAACGAGAGTTGTAAACACTAGGCAAATTATAAAGCACCCGCCCATATGGACCCGCTTGAAGACTATCAACTCATATGCTTCTCCCCCTTTTGTCAGTAAGGACAAAAAAGGTTTGAAGACATAGAGCCTCTACTCGTTCCCAGTTGGAGCAGGAGAGGATGCATGGTCGGTATTGTTGTTTGGCGGTGCAGAAGTAGTTGCTGCAGTGTCGATGCGCACTGAAGTAGGAGGCGATGAAGTAGCATCATCTTGATCATCGATCACCCTGGCATCAATTGTTGCAGCGGAGGAGGAGTATTCAGAATCGTCAAGAGATGGAGTTCGACGCATAACAGCAGTCCTTGGAGGATTGTGGTCAAACTTGAATCTCTCTGTGAAGCCATCATCTTGAAGATCCGCTTCAGCACTCAGCAGGGTCAAACTCTTCCAAGACCACCAACATGTTTCATGAGCAACAAAGGCATTCTTGGTGGCAAGATTGCGAATGCGATTGACATCCAGCAAGAGGCTTTGCATCTGACGCTTTAACCAGAGGTGATGCTTGTCCTGTTTCTGATGAAGGGCAACCAGAAGCTCTTGATTATTCAGGACACGAGATCGCTTCTGAGGCCTTTGGGCGATGGTGCTCTCAGTGGCTTCGGTTTCAGCGTGTCGAGGTAGACGAGTACGGCCAGCCAGAGGATAAATACGAGAGACTGCTGGAACCCCTTCAATCTGCTGAGTGAAGCTCTGGTGATCAGCGTTGTGAAGACTAACAAGCTCTTTGAAAGGCTCTTGGTAGATGGCTTCAGCTGACATATCAACCTCAGGCAAGAAGATGTGATAGTTGCGAGCAGAGGGCTGATAGGTGACAGCTGAATGCAACTTGATGAGGCGCATAATACAAGGGGCATAGAATTTCAGACCAAATAGATCTGCTCCAGACATAGCCATTTGCCTAATGAAGAAATCTTGAGCATTGAAGCTGATGCCATTGAAGATATAGAAGACCAAAGTCTTCATAGTTCCTTCAAGCTTGGCTGATGAAGAATGTCCTTTGACGGGCCATAGAGTACGCCTGATGATGTGATAGATGGTGCGCAGCAGGTACTCTAGGTCTTCAACAAGTAATTCCTTAGGATATTCAGCATCACTTGGCAGAGGCTTCATCATGCTTAGCATTTGGCTCATGTTGGGCTTGCGCTTCTGAAATATACTCTCCAAGGCTTCAGTGTGCAATTGACAGCCAGGTTCATACAGATCTCCTGGAGTGGGCAGGCTAGTAAGCTCGATGAGATCAAAGACTTTAGCTTCATGATGCACATTGCCTGTCATCCACTCAAGGACCCATGTCTTCGGATCCCTGCTGTAGCCTCGAATGTGGAGGGTTGCATAGAATTGCAGAAGCAGCTCTTCATTCCAATGCTCTTTGTCTGTGACAAAATTTAGCAGGCCAGCATCACGGAAGCAGTCAAGAGCTTCCTCCAGGCAAGGCAGACCAGCAATAGCTTCAGTGTCAAGACGCATATGAGGGAAAATGCGCCCTTGATCATAGAGTACTGTTGAGTAGTAGCTGCGCTGTTGATGGCTCCAGAACCTATCTGATGATATTCTTGGCTTGGAATATGGGTTCTTGGCGCTGTCAAAGAAGGTGTTGTGCACAGTGAAGCTATTGGCATTGAATGACCCTTGAGAGGTTGCAATACTTGGAAACCTTGGCAGTCTTTTCTTAGGCTTCTGAACTTGGGGCCTGTGCTCAACATGATGATCAAACTGAGGACCAGCAGCACGTGGTCCAGTGGTAGGTGGTGGAATTAGAATGGGCCACCGGATAGTAACATGCTGATCATCTTGGTTGTATGCTTGCTCAATGGTATGGGGCCGTGGAGGCGGAACAGGAGCAGAGGCATTATCCTCAAGCTGCAGATTTGCTTCAGGTGCAGCATCGGCTTCAGGCGCAGCACTGGCTTCAGGAGCAGTCACTTCAGGCGCCAATGTGTCTTCAGGTGCCACATTAGCTTCAGCCATGACCACGTCATTGGCTTCAGTGTTGGTGGTGGCAGCCTTGGAATTTGTAACCTCCACTTCAGGAGCTGGAGGGTCGGACACGTTCTCCTCGAGAACAGGGGGTGTGGCAGTACGTTCATCTTCCGCTTGGGGTTGTTCTTATTCTTGGGGTGGTTCTTCTTCGGCTGATGCAGCCGGAATATCTTCAGCCGCTTTGGCTTCAGATTCTGAGGGGTTCACAGTAGAAGCAGCATCAGGTGCAGATGGTTGCTCTACTCCTTCTGGAACACTTGGGGTGACGACTTGAGGCCTTCGTCCTTTGCGAAGCCTGCGAAAAGCTGGCGACGCCTGAGGATATGGAGGTTGTTGGGCCTCAAAGTCTTCATCTTCATCTGATGATGGTTGTGTATCCTGTGGGTGATCAGCCCACGAGTCATCCTGAGCAATTTGCGTCAATGGACGACCAATGTTGATGCGTTCGCAGTTCGTAAGAACAGGCGAAGATTCAACGTTGTACTCGATCTGAGGAAGGACTTCATCATCTTCAACATTGTCATGAGGACCAATGTCTTCAGCTGCGGTGGGGTCAGCAGCTGGAATGTTTTCAGTCTCTGTGGGAGCAGGCTCATGAACAGTCATTCAACGTTCTCTCTGGGTAGATGCAGGGCGAGCAATTGAGATTGGCTCGACAAAGATAGACTCTTTGGAAGCAGCCTTATCCTTCTTGGTTTTGCGCTTCTTGGTGGGTGGAGCTTCATCAGTAGTTTTCTTGCGCTTGCGAGCTTCAGCTTCAGCCACCTTTGTCTTCTTGAGCTTTGAAGCGGTTGGGGTTGCCTTAGGCTTCGTGCCAGTCATGCTAGCAGGGGGTTGCCTTAGGCTTCGTGCCAGTCATGCTAGTTGGGGTTGTCTTAGGCTTCATCAGTAGTTTTCTTGCGCTTGCGAGCTTCAGCTTCAGCCACCTTTGTCTTCTTGAGCTTTGAAGCAGTTGGGGTTGCCTTAGGCTTCGTGCCAGTCATGCTAGCAGGGAAGATTATGCGAGACATTTCCTGCCCTGATTCTTCAGCTTCGGGCACAGGTTGCTTCTTCTTCTTCTTGGCAGCCATCCTTGGGTCAATACCAGGACGCCCAAGAGCCTTGCGCTTTTCAGCTTCATTGAACGCTTGAACGCATTTGGCAACCAAGTCCTTGATTCGCTCACGAGATCCTTTAGCTTCATCACGCCTCTGGCGAAAGGCTTCCTTGAGCTCATGCATCATAACCTTGAAGTTTTGAATTTCTTGTACGCTGAGCTTGTCCACATGCTTCTTGAACTGAGCCTTTTCATAGTCGATCTTTTGCTTCAGCTCACCAATTCTCTGAGCCAAAGCCAACTCAGAAGCAATGGCGCCATGGAAGGAGACGCTGAGGCCAACTGGAAGTTGAAGATCGTCGAAGCTCAGGTTGGAGGTGTCAAACCATTCATCAATGAAGTTATTGAGCACTTCAACGTCAAAGAGCGGCAAATCATTGAAGATTTCAGCATCTTGCTTGCTCTTGATCAATAGCTCCAGAGCATCGTCACCAAGATCTTCATCACTTCAGAGATCAGAGGCATCATTGGCAGTCTTCAGAACAGCATCAGGAGTGAGAGCTGGACTGGGGTTGCGTGATGGCTTCTTTCTTCAGCTGTTAGCTCTTGGAGATACAAGAGTGTTCCTCAGATTGCACACTTGGTGCAGGTGGATCAGTGGCCAGAGGCTTCACTCTAGAAGCAATTGGAGGAGTGGTCTTCGAAGCCTTTGATTTCTTCTTCTTGGGCTTCGGTGTTGCACGTCCTTCTTCAGAATCAGCATCTGCTGCAGGCTGATCCACATCCGCCCCTTGAACCCTGATGTGACTGATGAGGCCTTCTAAGTTGCAGAAGGGCCCAACCAGATTTGGTTCAGCTTCGCGCGTGCCATCAGTGCGGGGCGCAGAGGGGCCAGGATTGAAGTCTAATCCCCAATAATTCTTGTTCTCTTTGGCCGAGTTCTTGGCGTATTGAAGATTTCGCTTGAACAGATTGTCATTGCGACACCAGAGCAGAGAGCAAGGATCAGCATCAGCAGGCTGAGGCCCTCTGACCATGCAAGGATAGAAGCCTTGAGCAATGGCTTTAGAACGAGTCTTGGGGGGAAGATTTTTATATGTGATATCTCCCCATGGATGCTTGATGGCGTTCTTCTCAGCATACTCTTGGGTCACAAACCTATACTTGATCCACTGTTCAGCCCAGTATCTTCGAATCCATTGGATTCGTGTCTTCCTCTGATTATAATCCTCCTCTGGATCAGTCTTGTATATCTCAATGAGATCAGGAGGCAAATCAATGGAGGTGTTGCCACGGCGCTGTCTGCCACCCTTTCTAACTGTCTTGTCAGTTGCCATTTGCTTCAACCTAAAGGGCTTCAAACTGAAAGGCTTCAAAACAGGCAAATGCTTCGGTCTGCTGGTCAGACAGGAACTGTCTTCAGGGGAGTGAATGTGATGCTGCAAAAATTCTGCAAATGAATGCAGACTATGAGAACCAAGGGATTCTCCCACGGACATGTACCTGTGACAGCATTAGAGATGCGAGGGAAGGGGGAGAGATCATATGCATTCTCAGAAGTTTGAAGATTAAAACAGTTTTGAAGAATTTGACCTCATAGTGCGAAGACATTCACTCATGAGAGTTGGTTCCAGATTTGTACGAATCCACGAATAGGTACAAGTGAGGAATCTAACTATGGTTGAAGCATATGTGAATGTACTAGGCAAGATATGAGATGCAGGCATGATAGATCTAAATATCTAAGTAGGTAGAAACTTCCTGTGGTAAAATAGATGAATCTTTATGGATCGAGAAGATGGTAAAAAGCAAGTTTTATTTACCACACGATGAACTGCTTAGACGGAGAGGAGTTGGATGCCCAATAGTTCGGTCTTCCGTGCCCTAACTTGGCGACGGAGGACAGCTACGGCGACGACGGAGTGGAAGATGTCCGCGGCCGGTGTGAGGATGGCGTTGACGAGGTTGCGGTAGCGAAGGGCTTCGTCGCCGGCGTCGTCGAAAGCTAGCAGAGGCGCTAGGGTTGGTCGAGGTGGAGAGGTGGTAGAAGAGCTTTTGACCGTGATGGGACGTGCATTTATAGGCATGGGAGACGGCACAGCGCAATTACGCAGGTGCCCCTGACAGTTCACGTACGAGTGACACGTGGCGGTCATGTAACGCATTGGGAGTTGTCCCACGATCCCACGTTCACCACGACTGTCGGAGTGGTCGATCCGGCTTCTCCGGGTTTTAGGCATAAAGGATGGAGCATTAAAATCAGATTTAAAGTTTGTCTCCGTATCTTCTGCTGACAAGGACGCAGAGAAGATATTCGACAGTTTCAACAGAATGCATATGATTTGGACAGACATAATGTGAGATGAGAAAGCATAGAGAGGTTAGGGTCCGATCACATTCACTTAGTCCAAAAGATTCAAATATGAAGACATAGCTATAAGTGAATGCTGTTGAGGACAGAACACAACTCTATATATATATGTCCTATATGAAGATAAACCAAGTGCGAAGACTTTGCAAATGTAACGCCACGAGAAACACTTCAAACAAGAATTTGGTGGTGGCATTACCCACCGTATAGGAAGTATTAGACCCAGACACGGCGCACAATTATCGTTGCGCTCCGAAGTCAAATTCCATGTTAATGTATTCACACTTAGAATGTAAGTCTTCATTGATTGAAGATATACTTTACTTCGTGCGTTGCACATCTAAGTCATCAATATGCATAAGTGTTAGGATGTGTGCCTGATTACAGGATATTTGAGGATTCTAAGATATTTAGCTCACACCGCAACTTGCAAAACCTTTTCTCATCCAAGGGCTTTGTAAAGATATCTGGCAGTTGCTCTTCAGTGTTGACGTGTATGATATCAATATCTTCCTTCATAACATGATCTCTGAGAAAGTGATGACGAATTTCAGTGTGCTTTGTCTTCGAGTGTTGAACTGCGTTGTTGGCAATCTTGATGGCGCTTTCATTATCACAGTAGAGTGGCATATGCTTCATATGGAGTCCATAGTCCTTAAGTGTTTGCTTCATCTAGAGAAGCTGAGCACAGCAAGATCCAACAGCAATGTATTCAGATTCACAAGTGGAGAGTGATACACAGTTCTGCTTCTTTGAAGACCAACAGACAAGTGATCGTCCCACAAAGTGACATGTGCCTGATGTAGACTTGCGATCAACTTTGTCACCGGCATAATCAGCATCTGAAAATCCTACTAGATCAAACTCTGAGCCCTTTGGATACCATAATCCTAGTGTTGGGGTGTAAGCCAAATATCAAAGTATTCGCTTCACAGCTAAGTGATGCGACTCCTTTGGTGCCGCCTGATATCGAGCACACATGCAAACACTAAGCATAATATCTGGCCTAGATGCACATAAATAAAGTAAAGAACCAATCATGGAGCGGTATACCTGTTGATCAAACTCTTTACCATTGGCGTCAGGACCCAGATGATGTTTAGCAGGCATTGGCGTCGAGTACCCTTTGCAGTCTTGCATTCCAAAAAAATCCAGGCAATCTTTGAGGTACTTCTCTTGAGATATGAAGATGCAGTTGCTTTGCTGACGAATTTGAAGACCAAGGAAGAACTTCAGCTCACCCATCATGGACATTTGATATTGCTCTTGCATCATGTGACCAAACTCATCACTGTATTTCTTGTCCGTGCAGCCGAAGATAATGTCATCCACATAGATTTGGCAGACAAATAGCTCATCATCATATGTCTTCGTGAAGAGTGTGGGATCTAGGGATCCAGGTTTGAAGCCTTTGCTCTTTAGGAAGTCTTTGAGAGTGTCATACCGCTTGTTTGAGGCCATACAGTGCCTTGTTGAGCTTGTATACCATATCAGGACGTTTTGGATCTTCAAAGCCAGGTGGTGTGCAACATAAACTTCTTCTTCAATCCTTCCATTGAGAAAGGCACTTTTTACATCCATTTGATATAGCAGTATGTTGTGATGATTTGCATAGGCTAGCAGTATACGAATAGCTTCAAGTCTAGCCACAGGAGCAAATGTTTCATCGAAGTCAATCCCTTCGACTTGAGTGTATCCTTGAGCAACGAGACGAGCTTTGTTTCTGACCACTTGACCATGCTCATCTTGCTTGTTGCGATAGATCCATTTTGTGCCTATTATGTTGTGCTTGCGAGGATCAGGACGCTTGACAAGTTCCCATACATTGTTCAGCTCAAACTGTTGAAGCTCTTCTTGCATTGCTTGAATCCATTCAGGTTCCATAAAAGCTTCAGCAACTTTCTTGGGTTCAGATATTGAGACAAAAGCAAAGTGCCCACAGAAATTTGCAAGCTGTGTTGCTCTTGAGCGAGTAAGTGGACCAGGAGCATTTATGCTATCAATTATCTTCTCAACTTGTACTTCATTTGCAACACGAGGATGAGCTGGACGAAGATTTTGCTCTTGCTGTACATTGTCATTGTCAGGAGTGTTGTCTTCAGGCTGAGCATTGTCGTCAGGTTGATTTGGAGCAGAGATGATGAGTTCCTCGTCAGGTTGTGCTTCATAAGGCATGATCTCACCAGTTCCGATTTGCTTGATGGATTCATTTGGTGAAGCCTCATCTAGCACATTTTGTAGGGACTCTCTTTGTGAACCATTTGTTTCATCAAACCGCACATCCACAGTTTCAACAGTTTTATAGAGAAAGATGTTGAAGACTCTGTAGGAGTGTGAATCATTTCCATATCCGAGCATGAAGCCTTCATGTGCTTTTGGTGCAAATTTTGACTTGTGATGAGGATCCTTGATCCAGCACTTAGCTCCAAATACTCTAAAGTAACTCACGTTAGGCTTCTTTCCAGTGAGGAGTTCATAGGATGTTTTCTTCAAAAGCTTGTGAAGATAAACATGGTTGATGACATGGCATGCAGTATCAATAGCTTCGGGCCAGAACCTTCTTGGTGTTTTGTATTCATCGAGCATCATTCGAGCCATCTCAATTAGAGTTCTGTTCTTGCGCTCAATGATCCCATTTTGCTGAGGTGTATACGGGGCTGAGAATTCATGAGTGATTCCCATTTCATCCAGATAAAGATCAAGGCCAGTGTTCTTGAACTCAGTGCCATTGTCACTTCTGATATGCTTGATCGTGATGCCGTAGTTGTTCATGGCATGGTTGGCGAAGCGTCTGAAGACATCTTGCACTTCAGTCTTGTAGAGTATTATGTGCACCCATGTGTATGTTGAATAATCATCAACAATGACGAAGCCATAGAGACAGGCTGTGGTAGAGAATGTGGAGTAGTGAGTAGGGCCAAATAGGTCCATGTGAAGCATCTCGAAGGGTTTGGATGTCGTCATGATTGTCTTCGAGGGGTGCTTGGCTCTAGTCATCTTCCCAGCTTCACAGGCACCACATAGATGATCTTTCTTGAACTTGACTTCCTCGATGCCTATGACATGCTTCTTCTTTGCGACAGTGTACAAGTTCCTCATGCCAGCATGTCCTAGCCTCCGATGCCAGAGCCAGCACTCTGAAGTTTTTGCTAGAAGACATACGTCCATCTGCGGTCCAGCTGAGAAATTTACCATATACATATCACCTTTCTGTATCCTTCAAATACTAAAGACTTGTCAGATTCCATTAGTACAAGGCAACGAAATTTACCAAAGATCACAATCATGTTTAAGTCACAAAGCATTGAGACAGACATTAAGTTGAAGCCAAGAGATTCAACAAGCATGACTTTATCCATGTGCTGATCTCTTGAGATTGCAACTCTACCTAGACCCAACACTTTGCTTTTACCAGTATCAACATATGTGATGTGACTCTTGTTAGATGGACGTAAGGTTGAGTCCATGAGAAGATTTCGATCACCAGTCATATGATTTGTGCATCCGCTATCCATAATCCATACTGAAGACTTTGGTGTCACTCCCTACAATGCAGTTAGGAGGTTAGGCTTCACCAAAAGCCATTATGAAGCATAAACATTTGATGCATAAGTGGATTATGAAAGCTTAGATGAATGTTAGGACTGATAAGATGTTCAACAAGTGATTTATGAATAGTATGAGCAGTAAGTCATTTTTGGGCATTTGATCTTGTGCCCTACAAGTGTTTTAGGTCCCCAGCAATAGCATCCGAAGCCTTTGATTATCGGCTGGAGACCTTTCCCTGCAAGAGAAAGTTAGTTCTTCTTAACCACCCACATTTTCAGGGGTGGATTAGAAGCAATGAGTCTAAGAGCAGCATCTGAGAATTTTAGCTTTGGAGCCCTAGCAAATAGTCTTGCAGGAGGAGAATAATACTCATAAGAATAGGCAGAAAAATTCTTTGATTTATGAATATAGCGGTTTGAAGAAACACGCTCATATTCATGGATCTGAGTATGGTTTCCTTGCAAAACAGTCGCGTTAGGGTGACTCAGGTGAGTCCTTTGTCTGTATGAAGCCTTAGGACCATATGAAGCCTTTGGTCTGGGGTTTGTCTTCATCCCAGGAGGTGTCATGATAATATTTGCTGGAAGCTTCTCAAGACAACCTTTGGGTACCCAGATCTTCTTCATAGGTGGCCCGTTCCTGCAGTTAGTACCAATATACCTGGCAAACACTTCACCATTTTGATTCTTAAACAGTTTATAGTTTGCATCAAAGGATTCATCAATGATAACAGGATTAGCACAAGTGAACCCAAATAAGGTAGATGGATCCACTGAAGGTTCCTTTGCAGCAACCCATGTGGTTTTGGGATACTGCTCAGGCTTCCAGTATGAACCATCAACATTCATTTTCCTGTCGAACCCAACACCCTCTTTTCTAGAGTTTCGGTTCAGTATCTGCTTTTTGAGGACATCACATAGAGTCTGATGCCCTTTCAGGCTTTTGTACATCCCTGTTTCAAGCAAAGTCTTCAACCTAGCATTTTCATCAGCAATAGTAGTGGTTTCCTCAGTAGAGGGGTTAGTTACCACATCAGCAGTTGAAGATATTGCAACAGTGGCAACAGTAGAACATTCAGCAACAGATGTAGAGTTATCACGCTCAATGCATTTTAGACATGGTGGTTCAAAGTCTTCGTGAGTGGAGCTGATCAGTTGAGCGAGGAGTGACTCGTTTTCCTTTTGAAGATCTTCATGAGCCGCTTTCAATTTCTCAAGTTCTCGTTTCCTTTGAATGTAATCGTGGGAAAGCTTTTCATGAGTTTTTGAGAGCGATTCATAAAGACCTTCAAGTTCCTTGTACTTAACATGAAGATTTTTTATGTCTTCAATTAAGGATTGAGAACGGGTCATTTCCGCGTCCAACAGGTCATCGCTTTTGTCTAACAGTTTTTGAATATGTTCCATGGCTTTCTGCTGTTCAGTGGCAATTTTAGCAAGTGTTTTGTAGCTAGGTTTTGATTCATCATCAGAGTCATCTTCACTAGATGTTTGAAAGTAAGCATCGCGTGATTTTACCTTGGCACCGCGTGCCATGAACCAGAAGGTGGGAGCAGAGTCGTCGTCCTCATCATCAATGTTGGGGACGGGGCCATTGTCTTCAGTGTTGACGATGGACTTGCCCACGTAGGCAGTGGCTAAAGCCAGACTAGCAGCACCAGAATTAGACTCCTCCTCCGACTCCACCTCCGCCTCTTCAGAAGCAGACTCTTCCTCAGAATCCATCTCCTTGCCAACAAATGCGCGAGCCTTGCCAGATGAATTCTTCTTGTGTGATGAATACTTTGATAAAGACTTAGAAGAAGACTTTGAGTATTTCTTCTTTTTCTTGTCATCAGAATCATATTCCTTGCTCTTCTTCTTCTTCTTCTCATTGTCTCACTGAGGACACTCAGAGATGTAGTGACCAGGTTTCTTGCACTTATGACATGTTCTCTTCTTGTAGTCATGAGTAGAAGCTTCATCATTTCTTGAGCTGGATCGTGAAGACTTTCTGAAGCCTTTCTTCCTAGTGAATTTCTGGAACTTCTTCACAAGCATGGAAAGATCCTTTCCAATGTCTTTAGGATCATCAGAACTGCAGTCAGATTCTTCTTCAGACGAAGAAACAGCTTTTGCCTTTAAGGCGCGAGATCAGCCATAGTTGGGACCATAGATGTCACGTTTCTGAGATAGCTGGAACTCATGTGTGTTGAGCCTCTCAAGTATATCAGACGGATCGAGAGTCTTGAAGTCAGGGCGTTCTTGAATCATCAGGGCAAGGATATCCAATGAGCTGTCGAGTGATCTCAGGAGAGTCTTGACGATTTCATGCTTGGTAATCTCAGTGGCGCCAAGTGCTTGAAGCTCATTTGTGATGTCAGTGAGACGATCAAATGTGTGTTGGACATTCTCATTGTCATGTCTCTTGAAGCGAGTGAAGAGATTGCGAAGGACGCTGATCCTTTGATCTCTCTGGGTAGAGACTCCTTCATTGATCTTTGAGAGCCAGTCCCAAACTTCCTTTGACGTGTCCAGAGCACTTACACGACCATACTGTCCTTTCGTCAGATGACCACAGATGATGTTCTTGGCCGTTGAATCCAATTGAACGAGCCTCTTGACATCAGCAGGGGTGATACCTTCACCAGTCTTGGGAACGCCGTTCTTGATGACAAACCAGAGGTCCACGTCAATGGCTTCAAGGTGCATGCGCATCTTGTTCTTCCAGTAGGGATATTTGGTGCCATCAAAGACGGGGCACGCAGCGGAGACTTTGATTATCCCTGCAGTCGACATAGCTTAAACTCCAAGTGGTTAAACCGAATCACACAGAACGAGTACCTTGCTCTGATACCAATTGAAAGTGCAGTATATCGACTAGAGGGGGGTGAATAGGCGATTTTTATGAAATGCTTCAAAACATGGTAGTTTCGAAGACAAACGATAAACTCAATCCTATTAGTATGCAGCGGAAAGTGGACTACACTAGATAAGCCATAGTCATATATTCAATGAAGTGAAAGCACGAAGACTAATAGCAGCTAGGCAGTAAGAATCATGACGGAAGAAGGAATGAAGCCAATCACAACAAGTAGATACTTAGTGAAGTCAATCAGATAAGGCAAGCATGCAATGACTACACAAAATAGATCAGTAAGTAAAGGTAAGGAAAGGATAGAACCAGTAGCTCGGGGAAGACAGTGATTTGTTGAACCAGTTCCAGTTGTTGTGACAACTGTACGTCTGGTTAGGGAGGCTGAGATTTAATTTAGAAGACCACGTCTTCACCTTGTTCCCCTTGAGCTAAGGACACCTAGTCCTTGCCCAATCACTCTGGAAATTCTTCAAGGTAGACTTCCAAACCTTCACAGACTTCGTTCACCGGCGATCCACAATGACTCTTAGATGCTCAGAACGCGACGCCTAACCGGCTGGAGGAAACACAGTCCTCAAGTGTAATAAGTCTTCAGGTCACAGAGACAGAAAGACTTCAGTGATGCCTAACACTCTTTGGCTCTGGGTGTTTGGGCTTTGTCCTCGCAAAGATTTCTCTCTCAAATGCTTCGGAGGTGGGTTGCTCTCAAACGACAAAAGCCGTGCAATAACTCTGAGCAGCCAGCAATTTATGGTGTAGGGGGTGGGCTAGTTATAGCCACTGGGCAACCCGACCTGATTCGTCCGAAGTGACCCTGGGTCACTAAGGAACTGACATGTGTTCCAACGGTCAGATTTCAAACACACACGGCAACTTTACTTGAGCTACAAGTAAAGCTGACTCATCCGACTCTGGATAAGATTTGCTCTCATAGTCTTCGCTCGAAGACATAGGATTTGGTTGAGCATCACTTCAGTCACTCTGACTTAGTTCACTTGGACCCCACTTAACAATACGGTGGTTCCTATGACTCAACAAAGAAGAAAAGGAAACAACAAAACATCTACGTCTTTGCTCTCCATAGTCTTAACACAATGTCTTCTCATGTCATAGTCTTCAATATGATTATCTTCATATACCACCACTGATATCAATCTCTTCGTACATTTTTAGGGGTCATCTCCGGTAGGTTAACCGAATCAATGAGGGACTACTACCTGTGTTATCCTACAATTCTCAGAAACACATTAGTCCCTCAACCAGGTTTGTCGTCAATACTCCAAAACCAACTAGGTGTGGCACTAGATGCACTAACACCGACGCCATGGCCGATGCCCTCGATGACCCCCTCGTGAACAGGAGGAGGAGGGAAGGGTAGGTGGGTCGGCCTGTTGGGCTAGGCCCAGTGGGGGCATTGGGTTTGTCCTCTTTTTTTATATTTTTTGTGTGTGTTTTCCTTTTCTTTTTATTTATTTCTATTTATAAGTTTTACTTAAATCTCACCTTATCTTGGTTTCTAAAAAAAATAGGATACTAGCACCTAAATTAATGTTCTGATTTAACCCTCTGCCACAAAGAGTTCTAGAACCAAATAAAAGAGTTTCTAATTTTATAAATTAGAAAAGGCATTTAGTTAATTGTGAATGCCACTGTTTTAACCATTTTTAAGCACTTAAACATTTTATAAAATTTGGTTTCTTCACCAATAATACTTATGAATTATTTGGCATAGTTTGAACAATTTTGTTTTGACACTTCAAAACTTTTATTTTTGACTTTGATTGAAATTTGAATTTGGATAGTGATTTGGATAAAGTGATTTAGCAACTGTAAAACTGATGATCTGCCATCGTTAATAGAAAATTACTGTAGCGTAATTATCCGGGTATCACACTATTTGACAAGCCCCCTCCCGCTAATGTAGACACTTTTAACGTCTGGCAGACGCGGTCTAATGACTACTCGATATTTCAGTGTGCCATGCTTTACGGCTTAGAATCGGGAATTCAAAGACATTTGGAACGTCATGGAGCATATGAGATGTTCTAGGAGTTGAAGTTAATATTTCAAGCAAATGCCCGAGTTGAGAGATATGAAATCTCCAACAAGTTCTATAACTGCAAGATGGATGAGAATAGTTCTGTTAGTGAACACATACTTAGAATGTCTGGGTACCACAACCACATTACTCAACTTGGAGTCACATCTGATGATGATAGTGTTATTGACAGACTTCTTCAATCACTGCCACCAAGCTATAAAGGCTTCGTGATGAACTATAATATGCAAGGGATGCAGATGACAATTCCCGAGCTCTTCGCAATGCTCAAAGTTGCAGAGGTAGAAATCAAAAAGGAGCATCAAGTGTTGATGGTTAACAAGACCACTAGTTTCAAGAAAAAGGGCAATGGAAAGAAGGGGAACTTCAAGAAGAATAGCATGCCAGTTGCTACTCCCGGGAAGAAATCCAAGTCTAGAGCCAAGCCTGAAACTGAGTGCTTCTACTGCAAAGGGACTGGTCGCTGGAAGCGGAACTTCTTTTTATCCTCGATGGCAACAATACAATACGTGCCTTGCTTGCCCTGTTTTCACTGGGAAAGGACACCACAAGATTGAACCCAAAGCCAAGCACTTCTCCCATTGCAAGAACTATAGATTTAATAGGCCAAACCAAACCAATAATTCGAAGAGACTTGCAAGGATATTATAATCATACATAAAGGATTTCAGAAAAGAACCAAATATTTCTCGTTGATAATCTTGATCATAAACCCACAATTCATCAGATCTCGACAAACACACCGGAAAATGATTACATCCAATAGATCTCCTCGAAGACCGAGGAGAACTTGGTATTGAGATCCAAAAAGAGAGAAGAAGCCATCTAGCTAATAACTATGGACCCGAAGGTCTGTGGTAAACTACTCACAACTCATGGTGAGGCAATGGTGTTGATGTAGAAGCACTCCGTGGAAGATCCCCCCTACGGCGGAGCTCCGGAACAGTCCCCAAGATGGGATCTCACGGGAACAGAAGGTTGCGGCGGTGGAATTAGGGTTTTCTCTGTTGCCTCGATGTTTTCAGGCTACATGGATATATATATAGGAGGAAGGCGGGCATCGGGGGAGCTAGAGGGGGCCCAGGAGGGTGGGGGGCGCGCCCTGGACCCTCGTGGCCGCTTCCTTCGTTCCCTCGTGTGTACTCCAAGTCTTCTGTGTTGATATCGTTCCAAAAATAACTCTCCCGAAGGTTTCATTCCGTTTGGACTCCGTTTGATATTCCTTTTCTGCAAAACCCTGAAATAGGCAAAAAACAGCAATCTGCACTGGGCCTTGGGTTAGTAGGTTAGTCCCAAAAATAATATAAAAGTGTATAATAAAGCCCATTAAACATCCAAAACATAATATATAATAGCATGGAACAATCAAAAATTATAGATACGTTGGAGACGTATCAGCTGGTGGGTCCCAGTAGTCAGGGGGCGAATCATTTTTTTTTGCCCGGACGCACTTCCTTGCGTGCGAAGATGTAGCTGGTGGGTCCCAGCAGTTAGGGGGAAATGTTTTTTTGCGAAATACGGTGGCCCGTCCGGTGGGTCACCGCTGTCAAGTGGAGGAATAATTGTTTTGCGCGTAATAAGGAGGCACTTCCTTGCCGCCGCCATGGAACCAGCTGTCAGCCTCTCCACGTACATCCCACATCTGATGGAAGCCGTTCCTTGACCACATTGAACACGCCGTGCCGAGAGCACCAGGGCGGTGGACGACGGTGAGACCTAGGAAGGGGATGACGCGGAGCCAGGAAAGACGCGGCAACAGAAGCCCGCGCGGAGAGGAGTACGAGGGTTCACTGGTTCGACTGCGGTGTGAGGCTGCCATCGCCGCAGGGCCTGGCCAGCGGTGTGAATAGTAGGAGGCGGTGAGGCCTCCGCGGCAGCACAGCCGGCGACGGGAGGCAGGAGCATGCGGCACGACCGGTGCTGCTTTGGGCGGCTGGAGCAAGAAGACCAAAGGTTGAAAAAGCACTACGGCCGTTGGATGGACATCGTACGGTCACAGGAGCTAGGATCGTTCATATTGACTAAGTTGACAAAGCACTCCGTCCCCGTCAACTTAGTAGGCCCACAAGTCAGCATCCCACCAAGGTGGGTCCCAACTAGCAGGGGAGTATTCATTTTTTTGTGCGTAATAAGGAGGCACTTCCTTGCGTGCGAATATATAGCTGGTGGGTCCAACCTATCAGTGGTGGGAACGTTTTTTTCGTGAAATACAGAGGCCCTTCTGGTGTGTCCCAGCTGTCAGGTGGAGGAATCATTATTTTGCGCATAATAAGGAGGCATTTCCTTACGTGCGGCCGTGGACCCATCTGTCAGCCTCTCCACACACAGTCTACTTCTGATGGTGTCGTTCGTTGCCACGTTGACCACTCCGCGCTGAGCGCATCCAAGGTGGTGGACGATGGCGAGGCCCCGGACAGCAACGAGCCAGAGATGGGAAGACGCAGGAGTAGAGTCGCAGACGGAGAGGTGTACGTGGGTTAACTGGTTCTGGTGCGGTGTGGTTCGGCAGTCGGTGGAGAAGAACAGGAGGTATGGAGGGGTGGAGGGATGGCCTGGCCAATGGTGGAGTAACGCTTCACAGCGAAGCGTGCTAAGCAGAGCTGCTAGCAGCAGGAGGCGGGAGCAGGTGGTCCCGGCGGCGCTGGAGGAAGAAGACGAGAGATTGAAGATGAATGCCGGTCGTTTGATATAAATCCAACGGCTAACATGTCAGAACCATTTGTTGACTAAGCTGACAACGACTTGCATTGGCTTCGGCCTATTGGCCCACATTTCAGCCTCCAAAAATGTGGCACGTATTCAACCCATTTTTTCAGAATTTACAGTCTTTTTTTTGCGGGGTAGAATTTATAGTCCATGTGATCTTTTTTTAATTACAGTCCATTAGCTGGGCTGGGTGAACAAATAATGTAGCGTCCATGCGGCTCATTTATGTTTTTCCTAAAAAATTACAGACCATTTGCACTTTCTCGAAATACACGATTTTGCTGGGCTGATTCTAATTATAATGTTGGGGTGGGCGCAGCAATGTTATAAAAAAATAAACAGGGGCTGAGCATTTTGTTATATATATATATATATATATATATATATATATATATATAT
>LR738715.1:585826003-585864507 GCA_902687465.1 Secale cereale
ATATATATATATAGCCGGTCTATTCTCATAACATTATGAGAATAATATTCTCATAACACTTCCAAACTGCATTGCAAAAATGCATTGGAGAACTACGCGGACTGCTTCCGTCTTCTGCTGTGCACCACATAGAGGTGCAGCAGGAAACATCCATCTAGCATCGTTTCTGGCAAGTTTGACTGATTTGTACTGTTTTATTCGTGCTTGCGCTGATTTAATTTGCGGTTAAGCACTGAATTCTGCGAGAAAACAACGGAAATCCTTGGATTTTGGCGGATCTGCGTCCGTTCGTCCGCCTTTCTCTGTTTCTCTGTTCTCCCCAGTGCGGATCGAAATTGCTGCGTTTTGTTTGTAATGTTCTGTTGTTTTCGGCATTTACGGGCTGCTTTTTGATCTATCCGTATAAATTGGAGCGGATTAAGTTGTTATTTTGGAAGAATTTTAAGTTTTCTGTCCACGTTTTTTCGCGGCGCGACTGGCTCTGGTCGTTTATCAAAAGATGTTCTTTGAGTTTTTTTGTATTTCATAGTTGTTAGAACTGCATCGCAGGCTGTGTGTTTCGTGTGTGAATCGCGGTCAAGAGCGGTGGACTGCAGTAATATGCAAATGCGCGTTTGAATTTTTTGTAGTGCGGCGAACTGCATTAATATGCAATGCGAGGCTGTGTGAACTGCATTACAGCCACCGGGGTGTCGGGGGACTAGTTTGATTGGTTTTTTTTGCTTTTGTCAAGCGCGGTGGACTGCAGCAATATGCAATGCGGAATGCATTTTGTTACGTAACCGCACTACTTTATTTGTCATTTTTTTTGTGTTGTTTGTTTTACATATATATATACTGGTGGGTCAATTGGCTCCCCTCCCACCTTATCCCTGGCGGTTCCCATCTCATCTTATCCGTGGCGGCGCCACTCCTGCTCGATCTGTTTTTTCTCCCAACCAGATCTGTTTTTCGCCTGGCAATGGATTGCGCGTGCGGCTGCCTGGCAAGGGTGGAGCCGATGCTGGAGACATGCGTTTTTTCTGAAGGTTTGGTTCTGAACCAGAAGCAGCGGCACATCGCTCTCTGTTCTATTCTTTATTCTTCAGGTATTGGATTTCGGGCTCCATTCGTCCATCAGTTGACTGATGATGATGTCAGTGTTTCATGGGTATGTATTTCTCGGATATTCTTTTTCATGTGTTGTTTGTAGTTAACGCTACCTGAATTTTTGTAGGAGTATTAGTTTTCTGAACAATTTTTTTTGCTACCAAGTATAAGCGAACTGCTTTTCCCGTAGTTGTTTTTTTATGAACATTGTAGGAGCAGCAGCAATGTTTGTCTAGTCAATATTATTTCGTGTTGACATCAATTTTTTTTTATGAAAGATTGTAATCTTTTTCTTAGTTGTTCTTATATTTTTTTCTGTTCTTGTTGTTTTTCTTTGCAGAAATTCCCTTCTGGTCTAGTGAGGGTAACATAAAGCTGTGTTAATTTGGTGTTGGTCAGCAAGAATGGATATCATGATGTTGATGTTATGTATTCTGTTGGCTCTGATGATTGTTTGGTTCTCAAAGACGGCTGGAAGGAATTTGTGGAGGAAGCTGGTCTTCAAGCAGGGGATGTTGTGATGGCTATGTTTTTTAGGCATGCAAAGTGTTTGGAAATCAAGTTAAATTTGCTTTAGATCAGTCTCGCTTTAGCAGCAGCAGCATGAGACATTTTTGTTGTAATAATCTGACATTTTTTTGCGTGGCTTCTAGTGTTTTTTTCTTATGAGAATTCTGAGTATAAGTGAACTGCCTTTTTACATATAGTCTTTCATGTGCATCCTATGAGCAGCAGCAGTTTCCTTTTTTCTTAACCCACATAGGGAACTAGAGTTTTTTTAATAAAAGAGCACTGCATCAACCTTCTTAACAGGGAGCAGTTTTGTGAAAAGAATCGTCTATGTGAACTGCTCTGATAGTTTTGTTTTTTATGTGTATCCTAGATGCAGCAGCAGTTTTGAAGCAATATACATACTGAAAACATACTACGGAGAACTGCATATATTTGATAGATAGAAACCACGGTTCTGCGGTCATAATTAACATAGTACATCATCAAGCAAACTAACGCAACACAAGCAAACATTGTCCCAAAGCAAACTAGAACGAAAGCAAACTAATCTACATACGCAGAGGAAACTAAATCGAGCACTTGCGACAGGAATCGTTGGGTTTCAGCATCTGTCCTGCTTCACCAGTTCCACCCATTGGAGTTGGAGGTGGAAGTTGATCCGCCCTTGCCCCACCCCCTCCTGGAGGACCTCGGGCGCTTCCTTGTCTTCTCTGTTTCAGCGCGCGCGAGGCCTTTCTTCATGGTGCTGATTCTGTTCCATATCTCGAACGCAGCATAGGCGTCCTTGGCAGCATACTCGACGTGCTTGGTGCTGAGAATGGAAGTCCACAGGCTGTGGTCGTGGTCTGTCATCTTCGTCTTCATGTCTGCGTACTCGTCGTCGATGATGGCAGCAGCTACATCGCCCAGCGAGTCCAGTGGCTTTGTTCCATCAGGCACCCTCCAGTTCGTCTGGATGTCGATGAAGTTGGCGATGTGGAGGTCGCTGGCTGCGAGCTTCTGCTTGTCCTGCTCGATGGCGAAGCCAGCGAACTCGAACCTAGGGAAAGTGAACCGCAAGTTATACCTTTCGGAACTGCATACACGGGCATATAGAACTGCAACGCGTACTCGGCAGAGAGAATTGCTTACCTTGGGTCGTCGAGGAACCTGTCGAAGGGGACGCATCTCTTGCCCAATGTACCACATACCTGGAAAACAAGCACTGGCTGGTACTTGCCGATGGATAGTTGAACCACGGCCGCCCTGCGGTGGTCGGGTGTGTACTCGACGTCGATGCCGACGATCTTCTGGCGGCGCCGCTGGAGTAGTGTCTTGAATTCTTCGACGTACGTCGCCATGGCGGCGACGTCGGTGGTGTAGATGACCTTCAGCTTCGTGTTCCCGTGCGCATGCACGGCGTCGTAGGTCCTGCTGAACCCCATTGCTGCAAAGAGGACGAAGAGGAGGAGGAAGGCGCAGCGTCGTGTGTTTGTGCGGACGGTCTGTTCGATGGAGCGCGGGATTTAAATGGGAGCGGCAGCAACTTCTGCCGAGGCCACGATCTCTTCTCCCAACCGTGTAGGCGATCATGGGTTCGTGATGATCCTGGCGTTCGCGCGGCGTGCAACCGTCGGGATAGAGGAGGGGTGGGGCGCGGGCGCTTCGGGCGATAGTGGGCGCATTTATTTTAGGGCAGGCGAACCGAATCGTCTGCCGTAAGCGAACTGCACCGCTTCAGAAGCGTAATCGTTTCCCGTAAGCGAGCTGCATCGCTTCAGAAGCGGAATCGTTTTTGTTTACATTTTTTTTGCACTAAGCGCACTGCACTGTGTACTCGAAGGTTACTGCACTGAAGCTTTTAAACGCACCACGCACGGACTGCAGTGTATTGTTTATCCTAGCCTGACTCTACATTTTTTTCTTTTCTATCTGCTTTTCTGTACTGATTCACGTTCATGGTCAGATTCTATACGAGCAAGAGAACTGCATTCTCAAAATGACATTCCGATGTCGGGTTTTTCATATAGAAGAGAACGGCATTCTGAGAGTGAAATTCTCATCTTATTTTCTTTTTTCATATAGAAGAGAACTGCATATTATTACACGATAACGATATATATAAATGATGAAGTTAATATGTTTTTTTAAAACGCAAAACTGCATATGTGTTTTGATCTACGCCCTTTTCCTGGTGCTTCTTCGCAGATTGTGCACTGCATTTGTTTCAACGGTTGTTGCTGCTTCTGTCTTGCTCTTGTTGTTCGCGTTACCCCTCGTAACGGGACTATGCGACCGCGACGCTTGCCTACGCGCTGGATTATGCGTTCTGTCTCTCCCCTTCGTTTTTGATGATGGTTCTTCGATTTCTTCATCTGCTTCTTCTTCTTCCTCGTCTTCTTCTTCTTCTTCCTCATCTTCCTCCTCGGTTTCATCAGCTTCGATCGCTTCCTCACTCTCTTCTCTGTCAGCATCAGCTTCGATCGCTTCTTCGTCCTCTTCTTCATCTTTTTCCTCTGTTCTATTTGGACAAGTTCTCGCGTTATGCTTCTCCCTCTTGTTGCAGACGCTACATAGCCTTCTCTTTGGCGTATCATCTTGTTGGTCAGCTTGGTGATTTGTGGTGGCATTTTCAGCCTGGATTTGTTTCAGCCTCTCCTCACATGTTCTTGAGTTGTGTCCCGCAATCTTATTGCATGATTTACACATCCTTACCCCCAGTGGTCTTCCTTTGCTGTCCAGTTCCGGCTCAGGCCTGCTATTTTTTCCTGGGCTTTTTTCATTTGCTGTAGCTTTTTTATTGGCACCACAAAAGTTGGATTTTGGCGTGCGTTCCGTGTGTATCTCTTCAATATGTACTGTTCAGGTATCTTGTCCACCCGCAGCTGATCCAACATGCAAATGATGTGCACGCAGAACAGGCCTGCAGCAAAAGAAATTTTTTTGGGTTACTCGTGCCAGCAAACTTCACATAAATAGGCAACATTTTTTAATTTTTTTGGTTTTGTGAACTGCATTATAAATAGGTCATGTGTCTGCTGCTATAGTGAACCTCACTATATATTTTTTTTGTTTTTAATCTCTTTTTTTTGCTACGAGCAATAAGTGAACTTCATTTTGTTTTACGTGTGCTTATTTTTTTTTGTTTTCCTGTATCACTTACCTGTGTGTGTCCACAGCTTGCATTCGCATTCGTAGATACCGTTCGTCACATCAGCAACCACCTGGAACTCGTGTCTTGCCCAATCAAAATCATCAGACCGGTTGTAGTGGCACACCAAATATTTCGTGGGGTTGTCAGTGGACTGCTCTGATCTGAAGGCAGTGTTGCGGTAGTGCGTTTGCTTGAAGTCAGCAAAGACCGCCCTGGTGTAAATCTTGGAGAGCTAAACCTCGAATCCAAACTGAGTAGTAGTCTTTATCTCCGTCTGTGAAACAAAGAAAACCAGTTAAGTAGTTATCTTTTTTGCAGCAAAAATCAAGAAAGCGAGTATTTGTTTTTATTAATTGCTGATCCATCTCTGAAAAATTTGTTCTGTTTTATATACCTCGTTAGCTATGGTCTCCGCGTGCTCGACGCCCTTCCTTGTCTGGATGCACCTGTCCACCTGGGACACAAAGATGTGCAGGTCGTGTCTTTCCTTGACAAAGTTCCTCTTCAAGATCCGGTTCATGCTTTCACTTCTCTGTGTCGACGTCATCTGTGCACAGAACACCTCATTGTAGTAAGCCGATATCCATTCTTTTCTATCTGCCCACAGCGCCTTCATAATCTCATCATTTTGCAGGTTATACTTTCCCATGAGCTCACGCCAAGCGCGTTCAAACTCTGATGGCATCAGTGGGTGGTTGAGAATGGATGTCAGCTCATCCTTGAATTTCCCATAGGCTTTGTACAGCAAGGACAGGTGATCCTTGTATTTTTTCAGTATATGCCAACGGCATAACTTGTGCAGCGTGCCTACGAGCGTACTTTTTATCGGGGCATCCATGGAGGGGCATTGATCTGCATGTTTTTGAAAAAAAAACAAGCATCGAGTTATTGAGAGAACTGCATATCCTTTTTCTGCTTTTTTTCATTGGATGTAAGAAATGTACTACAAAATTTTGTAGTGAACTGCATTGTTATTTAAGTTCACTCTTTTTTTTTCAGGATACCTGTGAGTATGCAGATTGGCCGCTTGTTGTTCATGCAACGCAAGAACGTCCGGAACACCCACTCGAAAGTCGGTATTGTTTCGTCTCTGATGAGAGCCACAGCCAATATTGTACTTTGGAGGTGGTGGTTGACTCCAACGAAGACGCCCAGAGGCATGTGGAACTTGTTGGTCTTGTATGTCGTGTCAAATGTGACACAATCTCCAAAATCTTCGTACGATCCCTGCAGCTGGCGTTCGCCCAGAATATGTTGCGCACACGGTTATCGACATCTTTGTCGTAATCATAGAAGAACTCCGGGTTTATTTGCTGCATCTTCTCAAAGAAAGCCAGGAGTTTCTTCACATCGTCCTCTGTTTCCTCCCTCGCGAATTGGTGCTTCCTGCAGTTCGAAATAATAATATACTTGCAGCATTAGGGACATACAGAAAATGCACAAAGCGAACTGCATGAAATAGACGAGATATCGTTTTTTTTGTTTTTAGTGAACGTACCTGTTCACCCAGACATGGCTGGTGCGCCCCATAAAGTGCAGTCCTCCTGACATCCTCGACAGGGTTGACATCATCTGCGTGTGCGTGAGGTTGTCGCTCTGCATGTCCTTCACTAGTTTATCGAGCAACGGGTCATCCGTCTTATGCGAGTGCATGTGCAGAAGCATAGCCGGGCTGTCAATCATCCTGTGGTTGTCATTGAGCTCAATCTCTGCTATCACAAACACATCCTTTATTTTTTTCAATCTCATCCCCGCATTGCAGCCAGTCCTCTTTGATGTTTTTTCCCGCTTTCTGTCATAATCAGTGACAGTTTGTTTGCTTCTGCCTTCCTTTGAGCACACGATGTATCTGTTTGTTCTGTATCCGCCGTTTTTGCGTGTGCCGAAGCCTGCATGCCTCGCATACGTGTTGTAGAATTCTCGCGCCGCATCTTCTGATGTGAACTGCATACCTTTCACAGGCACAAGTTCTTGGAGCATGTTCTCATCCTGCACACATACAACACGGAATGTTTCTTTTTTTTGTTAATGAGAATGCACAAGCTGAAACTATGCGTAATAACTGAACTGCAGTAGTCAGGCAAGGATGCTTACGTGCGTGTACTGTTTTTCTTCTAACGGTATTTGCAGCTCACCGATGTTTATTGGGCTTGGAGGGGTGACAACAGACCTGTGTAATTGAGGATCGCGAGGAGGCAGGAGTGTGGAGAACTTTACTTTTTTGGTTGCCTGCGGCCCTCCTTGATTATGCTTCCGATTCTTTTGTTGGGCAGTAGGCGGCCTTGGTGGAATTCCACTGTCCCTTTGTAGACGAATCATTTGCACATGGACCTGCCGAACTCGCTGGGTTTCAACATCGGCTTCTGGAGGTGCTATATCATCCGTTCAGATCTGCTGACCAAATGTTTCAAAGACACGCGTGTACCTTGGCTGCATAACTGTTATGATTTGCTCCTCGTCATCATCCTCTTCCTCATAATGTTTCTGCGCGTGTTCACCCATGAAGACCAGATCGTCGTCGTCCTCCTCTTCATCCTGCGGTTTTCTTGTTTCACTGCCTTCTCCATCTCGAATGATGTTTGGTTCGCTGTTTTCATATTTATCCTCTACATCTTCCTCCACGGAGTAGGCAGTTCTGTTTGTCGTGTTAAAGAAACCCCTAGTTAATTCAGGTGTTATCCATCCAGGCATCTCCCACTCTTCTCTTCCAATGCAGTTCAGGGGCTTAGGGTCGTAAATGATTCGAGGCATCTTCTGTTTTTGAGGCATAGCGAATTCCTGCAGGTTATTAAGCCAAAGCTTTTTTTTTATGCATGTCAACAATGAAATGAACTGCATCTTTCGTTCTATATATCATTATATTTTTGCAAACGGTAAGGATTTTCACTTTCAATGTGTCATTCTACAGCAGGGGCACTGCTAGTTAACGTGAAGAAACAATGCACTTCAGCTCTAGTAACAACGCTCTACTTTTTTAGTCAATGTGGACTGCAATTTTGATCCATATAGCGTCTTTTATTTTTCGAACTATCCTTTTTTGATTTTCTACTTTTTGGAGACACACGTGACTGCAGTCGACGCAAGATGGGGGACTGCATGTGTATAAAAACGGCACTGCAAACTGGATGGGGGGGTTGGTATGTTGATTTTCTTACCTTATATGCAGTTCCCTCCTTCTGCAGATGCAGCTCTTGCTGCTGTTGTCGCGCAGTCCACCTCCGCTGCAGAAACTCATGCGCTTTTTCCACCTTGGCCATTGTTGCGGGAGAAGGCTGGACGTGAACCATTGCAGTTCGCATCCAGGACGAATGCGATGTAGTAGTCGACGTTGCAGTTCGCTTCCCCCTGTCATGCACGGCTGAGGCTGGATGCTTCAGGGGCGGACCCTCCAGGTGTTGTTGGGGCGAAGGTGAGGTGCGGCGTCGCTTCCTAAACGCCGCCGCAGAAATTTTGTCCCCGACGGACTGCATCGCCGGCCGTTTTGGCGGGCGCTCCGCTGCCGCTACGAGGCGGGGGGAGGTGGTGGAGGTGAGGTGCAGGACGCCGGCCGCCGGCCGCCGTGCGCTCCGGCGCTAGGAGGCGGGGGAGGGGTGGGGAGAGGACGCCTGCCGCCGTCCGCCGTGCGCCCCCGCGCTAGGATGCGGGGAGGGGTGGGGGAGGACGCTGCCCGCCGGCCGCCGTGCGCTCCCGCGCTAGAAGGCGGGGGAGGGATTGGCGAGGACGCTGCCCGCCGGCCGCCTGGGCGCTCCCGCGCTAGGAGGCGGGGAGGGGTGGGGGAGGACGCCGGCGTCGGGGCGCTGGCGCTAGGAGGCGGCGAGGGGTGGGGGAGGGGTGTTAGGAGAATAAGCTTTTGTTAGGAGAATAAGGTCTTAAGGGGTGTTATGAGAATAGACCCACCCTATATATATATATATATATATATATATATATATATATATATATATATATATATATATATATATATATATATATATATATATATATATATATATATATACCTCTCCTCGATTTCCAAATCGAGCCTACCGGCAGCCTCTCTGCGCGCCTGACCCGGCCGTCGTTCGTCGCCAGCACCCGCGGATCCGGCCGCCCCTCACCTTCCCCATCAGCTGCACCTCCCAGCGTCACCGCCCCTGCCAAGCTCCGCCGGTGGAGGATGAAATTCTGTCAATGTCCACTGTCTTCAAGTAATCGATTCAAGTAATACGGCAAGTTCTGTCAATGTATACTCTGTCTTAAAGTAATCAATGTTGTTAGAATACTTACTGTAGTGTGCACACCTTGAGATCATGGCCAGCACATGGCTCAGATCATGGCTTGGTGCCTAATATAAACCTGTATAAATATGCCAAAATTGTACTGCAGGTTGCATGGGTAGCAGTGGAGAATCTCGACGCTTGCTGTTGTCCCTTGCAGAGGTCCAGGAAAAAAATAGTTGTGGTCCAGGATAAACAAAGGAGAGGAGTTGCTCTGTTATTCATTTAGTCAATCTTTTGGCCTATCTCCTTCTGTATTATGATTTCCATCTCGAGAAAAAAAAACATGTAAAGATGTATGATTTTTTTATGTATGCAATTTTTTGTTTCGTGGAGAATTAAAGGATCGTGTAGGCTTGCCCTTGAATCCAACTGTTTTTAGTTTTTTAGTGTCCAGGAAAATTCTTGAGATGACGGAAATGAATTGTACTCTCAAGAAAAGGTGGAATACGAATTGGATGGAAAAATAGAGCTACAGCAGGTTGGTTGTCGAAACTCGCAAAATCCTTTTCAACTTTACATGTTTTATCATTGCTATCATTTTTTTTTCTGGACTATGGCTTTCTGAACATCTTTTGCTTAATCAGGCAGAGCATAGTGGAGGGTCTGATTCTACCTCACATGACCTCTCCATCGCATCATATATGTTTTGCGGCTCCGTGGCTCCATTAGTGGCAGTAAGGTGCTTGTGCCATCCATGTCTGATTTGTGCAGCCATCATCTGTAGCATTGGCTGGAGCCGTCATCCAAAGAAGTTTCACTGATTCTCAGGTAAGCAACGTGATTTTTGCATGTGTTGATTCAATCTGGAAAAGTCAAGATCACAAATGCTCTTAGGATTGATTAATGAATTGAATTACAGGAGTATTGGCCGTCCAGACCTTTTTACGGACCTTCTATAATTAAGATTTGACACGAAACAAATTGTTTTCTACATTATACTGTCATTGCTAACATTGTTGATCTCTAGCTGCATCCTCCATAATAGTGGCTTCAAATCTGAGGCTAGCTAGAAGAACATATCTCCATCAGCGTCGTTACCCCTCTGGAACATTGTCATGCTAGCCACCTGACGCTTGGCATATCCTCTCCCTCGTGGCATCCAGCTTTGCTGCTGGGACCAAAAGGTGCTCCATCACCGGATTCATCATATTGGAATCCTCTCTTCTTGTGTGGTTTAGTCAACTTTGTTTTCCTGTATGGTATAGTTGGGGTCTAGATTGAAGTCGGCTGAGCTATTGGGTGGCTCTGATGATGCATTTGTGTTAGAGATTAGTTTACATGCAAAGTAATTTCTTTAAGAAAAGTATTACTACGCACCACTCCAATTTGTTCTTTGAACTGGTAAGATCTGGTCCAGTAGTACTGCCGCAAATCTGAGGCAAGACATTCTGCCTGTTTCTATTATCATGCACAATAAGCAATACATGTGTCCTCGCCATAGTGGTGGATCACATACACTTGAAATCATTCGATCTCTTGTTCCCTAAAATAAATAAATTCGTTCTAACCATTAGCCATATAATTGTACAGATAGATCATATAAATGGGATTCTTTCTGTAAATAGAAATCAACCTGATTTGATTATGTTTCATGTCCATAATAGTTTTCCCTTGGTAGAAAAAACATAAACATGTACATACAGATTATATTTCTTCTCATTGCAAGAGGATATGAGGATTTCTACTATTTTACTGACAGAATGATAGCATCACCTCAAGCATGTAACCGTGGGAGTTAGAGCATCTCCAGCCGTTCGGCCCCCCAGGGCGCCTAACAAGAGCGGCCTGGGGGCGAACCGGCGCTAGCTCGGCCCCTGGGGGCGACCTAGCTCCCAGTCACGCCCCCATGCGCCACTCCAGGATGCGGGAAATTTGAACTAGGTCGTTCCCGCTCACAAAAGATGCCACAAATTCTGTGATCTGATGTAGTCTGGCGTTACAAAAACAGAGCGCCGCAAGTTCGCGTGAGCAACGAATCACTCGGCGTGGCCGGCTCCAGGCGTTGGCGGAGTCTGTGTGTGCGGGCTCGGCGGTGTCGGAGCTGCTTCGGTGCTGGGCGGTGTCGGCGCGATTTCGGTACTGCTGGGCGGCGACGGGGAGGCATCATCATTTGGGCTTGGCGTCGGTGTGGCCGTGGGCGCGGGAGTTGGCGTCGTCGGCGTCGTCTGCACCTGGTTCAGGATGAGGCTGCGCTCCTCCATGTACCACGCCTTGAGCTGCTCGTCGTTGCTCTGGAGCATGTCCGCCCCGCCCATTAGAAAAGCCATGTCGGTGTTCCTCTTCTTCGCGGCGACGTTGGTCCGGAGCAGGTCGACCTTGGTCTGTAGTAGGTCGAGCTTGATGGCGCTGTTCGTCATCAACGACGACCACCGCGCCGCGGTTTTCTCTTCACGCAGGACGGCCCGGGCTTGTGCGTCGGCGAGGCAATGCTCGATGGACTCCTGCACTCGCGCGGTAGCAGCGTCGGCTTGTTTCCCCTTCTTGGCCCCTTTGTGGCCATGCGGCCGCCCCTCTGACGCGCCCGGAGTCGTCGCGTCCGGCTTGTATGTCTCCTTGGCCTTGTCGAGGGTACGCCAGACTTCCACCTACTTCTCTCACTTATTAATGCGCTTGTAAACGTGGAGGTACTTGAAGTCGGCGTCGAGGTTATCACGCCGATACATGGCGAACATGCGCAGCAACTGCGGGAGGAACAAACAGTTGGCGGGCGTAGACGACGAAGAGAGGCGGGCGAACGTCGTGCATACCTGATCCTCAACGCTGGCGCCACTCTCCGGGCGAGTCGCGACCTCCTCGACGATACCATGCCATTTGTTGCACGCCCCTGGATACGCCCCCAATGGTTCGGCATCGCCTTGGAGCCGCGCTGTATGTACACGCCTTTGAAGTAGGGGTCGACGAGCTTCCACTCGTCGAACTCGGCCTTGATGCGGTCCCAGTACGTCTCGAAGCTCTGGTTCGTGCTGGTGGTTGGGTCGAGGCAGACGACTTTCCATGCTTCGGCGAGGCATTCCTCCTCCTTGGACGTCCATTTGATGCGCGGCTCGCCTGGCCTGGCCGCCCGCTTCTTCTTCTTGCGCCCCTTCGTCGGATCAGGCGACTCCTCCTCCTCCTCCTCCTCCTCTTCCTCCTCCTCGGGTTCCTGTGCCTCCTGCACGTCCTCGCCGTAGACGTAGCCAAGCTCGGCCTCCATGCCGCCGCTAAGATCCACCGTCTCGTCCTGGGTGACGAACCCGGGAGACACGGCGGCCGCGGTCGAACCTGTCGCGATGATGTCGTCCATGTCGGCTCCTGTCTCGTCGGTGTCACCGAGGTGCGAGAAGGGCAGCGGTCCACGGCGGAAAGGGGGCGTCGGTGAGAATGCGTAGGCGGGCGGCGAGTAGTTGTATGGAGGGTACTACACGCTGGCGAAGGAGGGTGAGGGTGTGCGTGTCACCGGGTGACCATGGGGGAAGGTCACGTTTGGGTTGAACCCACCGTGCGCGTCGCCGTCGGCGTAGCCGGGCGACGGCGATCCACATGGCTGCGGAGAACCGACGCCTTGTTGTCCCTAGGGCGCGTACTGGGCGTGGCTGCCGGATGGATTCATCATCCCCGCGTGGTCCGCCGATGAGGAGGCAGCCGCAGCCGCGCGCGTCGCGTTGTCGCGGGCCTTCTTCGCGATGGCCCTGTTCCGCCGGTCGGCGGTGACTGCGTCGCGTCGCTGAACTTCCGCCCTCCACTCGGCGTTTGACATGCCCGGTGGCTTGGATGGCGGCGCCCTCGGCTTCCTCTGCTTCGGCTGGGCCACGGTGCCGGTCGCAGTTGCCGCCGCGCATGGCATGGCGGCCGACTGAAAGGCGAACGGGAGGGTGTTTAGCGGGAGGAAGGGAGGGAATGGCGGGAGGAAGGCGAGCAAGCGGGAGGGAAGCGGGGGAAAAGCGGCATGAAACGGCGGGAAGAGGCCCTCGAGTCGCCGACAGGGCGGACCCACGCGCCTTTTTCGCTTGTGCCGACTCCCCATGCGCCCCAAGGGCACCGGGTTCGGCCTGGATCCGGCACCAGTTTTGGCCCGAGCCGGCGAAAAAGGGCTTCTGGGGGCGCGACTGGGCCGTTTTTTCGGCGCCGGCGCGGCAAAAACGTCTGAGGAGGGCCTGTTGGTGGCGCGGCTGGAGATGCTCTTAGTCTTTGTTACCTGAAATATTTCCTTAGAATTAGGGTAAGAATGAAACCAATAACTGTTGAATGTCTACGGATGTAGCTCTTTTATTCCCACAAAAGTAGTCATAAAGGTGGCCACATTGCTGCATTTGATTGTTCCCTACAAGAATGAGACTGAGTATTCTGCGCTTGCCACATGCCAGCAACGTACTACTCTCATTTTAATTAATTTTTGATGTTCCTAAGTTTGATTTTGTTCTTGCCTTTATAGACAGGCCTCAACATATTTGAGATGATGGATGTGGCTGCACGTGAAGAGTTGGTTAATATGAAGAAGTTCCTAATTAACTGACTTGAGCCATTTGCACAGTTAGTTATTTTCTTTTATCATTGTGTAGTGGAAGGATAGTTTATTTGCTTTTTTTGTCCTATGACACAGTTTCTCAACTCGGCCAACCATGCTTCATAGGAACCGGTGCTCTCCCGTTGCAACGCACAAGCATTTGATGAGAGAACGGACGTAAGCAGATTGACATAAATATATGCAGGAAGGAATTAAAGGAGAGACTACACAACTCGGGTGACAAAGAGTTGCGCCTATGGCCAATTAAATATAACTGAAAAAAGTCCACATCTACAATGAGACGCCTCGAGGGAAAAAGATTGGATGATGGGAAAGGAAAAATGAGAGATTGTATCAGGACAATGTACGACCTGGCTTCAGGTTTTAGCGCACGAGGACGAGGTGCAGACCAAGGCGGAAGCTGGAGGCACATGCCCAGCGCAGACAGGGGTAGGCCGGGGTGAAGTCGGCCAGGTATGTGTTGCAGATAGATGGAGGCATTGGGACGGGGCGGCAAGGTGTGTGTGTGTTGCAGATAGATGGAGGCACTGGGACGGGTCGGCAAGGTCCAAGAGGACGGGTCGCGGGAGTAGGTTGTGGTTGTCTGTATATATATGTATTCCCCTCTCTTAACAACGGTTGGCTGAAGCTTTGGAGTACTATAAACTTCCAGGGAAGGTAAAACCCATCTTTGGCATATTTGTTTTCAGAGTACTGATGTTGGTTGTATTTATGTAAGAGGCATGGAGGGAGCTGGAACTAATTAGTGATTTTTCCTGGCCATTTTTTTCTTCTAAAAAGAGCAAGTTTCCCAGTGATCCAACATTGTAGATCAGAAATGTTCTTCATCGATGCCCATCCCAATTGGTAACAATTCTTTTGCACACTCAGGTTTGTGCTTTTCTTTGGTAATTTACGGAACATACTTTGGGTTATGATCCTTTGACATACACTTATGTCCTCCCCTACACATTATTTGTAGGTTGCCAAATATACTACGAAGGAAATGTAGCAAGTGAATTGTTGAGTTTGCCAAGCATAATGGCACACCTAATTTTGGTAGATCATATAAACAGGATATCGAGCAACGATGCTTTGAGATTTACCGATGACTATATACGGTTCCTATAAACTCCTGTTGCCCCGCGCGAAACGGACAGCGGGGCCACCGTCGAGGCAGGTCCAGGGTCCACCGCGGCCCGCGGCCCAACCAGGCACGGCCACAGCCCATTGCCCGACGACGTCCTAGGACCAACCCCCGCCGCAGGAACCCTAGACACCTGGGATCCCGATCCCATCGTCCAGATCGCCTCCGAAGAGGCCGCCGTCACCTCCGCCCCAGAGCCGGCGATTGGATGGGCCACCAGCGCCAGCCACTCGTCCTCGGCCCCCCAAGGGCACTAGGACCCGCAAGCGCAGCGGCAGCACGGGCTCGAATCACTCCAGCCGCTGCCCCCGCCGCGTTGCCACTCACAGGCGAAGAAGACGGCGGGCGCCAGATCCGGGCCGCCACCGCGCGAGGACCTGCCCCGCCCGAAGCAAACCGCCGTCGCCGCCCACCTCCAGACGGAGGTTCGACCGCAAAAGCAACGAAATCACTTACCTTGGGGCCAGCCGGCGCCGAGATGACGCACCTCGTCGGTGACTCCTCCTCACTCTCACTCTCCGAGTCCGCCGCGAGAGCCCAGAACCTGTCGCCACACACCACCGGCTCCACCCGCAGGTTTGGCGCTGCCCGACCCACCGGCGAGCGCAAGGAGCCACGCCGGACCTCTTGCCACTCCAGGGACTGCCGGCCTGCATCGCCCGCCGGGTCGCCCGACCCGTCGCCAGAGCCCCTGCGTAACGGTTCACTCGCCATATGTTCCTTCGGCGGGGCAAGGGACTCGGGACCCAGTGGGCCGAGGGTGGCTCGGGAGCCCAAAACGCGTCGCGGCTATATATGGCTGCGCAAGGGCTGCGCTGACCCTTCTTTAGGGTTTCCCGCATCAGCCAGCGAAGTGCGGAGGCTCTCCCACTCTGCCCGTCTCCTCCACATCCTTCCCCCTCCTCCTCCCCTTTCCCTCTCCTTCGCGGAGGCGGTGATGGGAGACAGGCGGGCTGACAGACATCCGATGGTGGCGAACGAGCATGAAGCGGAGTCGCGTCCGGAGCGGGCCGGTCGGGAGAAGTCCATCCTCAGTCTGGGCGGGCGGCAAGGAGGCCGCGACGGTCGCGGGGAGCGTGAGATGCGCGGCTCCTTGGCTGCTCAAGGAGGAGGGCGCGAGGGGGATTGGGGTCCTCCTCCCCCTTGGTGGATCCAGCAACAGGAAAGGAAAAGGCTGAAGAAGGAGGGGAAGCCCTTGCCGCTCCCTTCCTAAGGCGCGGGTCATGGGGATCCGCTGGCCAAAAAGCCTCGGGGCCGCGCGGAGCCGCTCGCGGTAGCCTTCCCGGCGGCCTCCAAAGGCACGGCCGATGCGCCCATCCCGATGGAGGAAATCCCGGATGTGGAATGCTTCAAGTGTGGTTGTGCGGGTCACTATCAATCGAAATGCAAGTACCAGCCCCTGTGTGTGCTGTGTAAGGAAGAAGGCCATGTCTCGGCGGCCTGTCCGTCCCGCGGTAAGGCTCTAAACCTCCAGATCATGGGCAGTGCAGTCGCGGGAGAGGGTTTCTTTTGCCTTCAGTTCGAGGAGGAAGAGGCGTCGGATGGTGGGGCAGACATGAAGATCGACAATGCGGCCATAATCTCCGCTGACCCCGGCCGTCTCTCCCTTCGCATCCTCAAGCAAGAGCTCAAGCACATGGTGGCTGGAGATTGGGATTAGCAAGTGGCGCAGGTGGGTGACAATGATTTCTCTGTCATTTTCTCGTCTGCCGATCTTCTGCACATGGCAAAATCCAGCGGGAAGCTTTTTCTGTCAATCAATGATATCACCGCGAGGGTTAGGGAATCCCTGTATGAAGATGTGTCTCCGATGGCCATGCCGGAGGTTTGGGTCCGTCTTCATGGCATCCCCCGGAAGCATCGCCGGGTGGACCGTCTGATGGAAGGACTTAAGATGCTGGGATGGCCCATCGTGGTGGACGAGCTTTCTGTGATCCGGTTGGGGCCTGTGAGAATGAAACTGGCATGTAAGTCTCCGGCGAAGCTCAACGGCTTTGTGGAGGTGTGGTTCAACGGCGAAGGGTACCAATTCAAGGTGGAGCTTGAACGCCTGCCGAAGAGAACCGGTGAGGGACGACCCAGGGGTGCTGGACCGTCGGCTCCCCAACCTCCCCCCGCCCCGCCTGCGCCGGGAAAGGATGGTGCAGCCTAAGATTGTGTCGATGGGTGGCCAAGAAGATGAGGTGGATGAAAGCATGCTCGATACCTCCATCGATATGGAGACTTGGGACAAGCTTGGGACACTGGAGGGTGGTGCCAGGGCCGTGGCGACCCAGGACACTGCTGTGAGCATTCCTCCGCCGGCTCGGCCCCTGCCCTCCTGCCCAGATGCTTCCCCCCCCGGCCTCTCTGTCGCTAGGACTCTCTTCTGGTGGTTTGGGGACCGAAATCCCTAGCTCCCCGCTGGCTCGGGCTTCGGCGCTAGTGGGCGCGGGGAGTCTTTCTGCGGACTTGTTTCCTTCCTCTGCACCTGGCCGTGGGTCGGGTGGATCCGGCAGGCCTCCCAAGAAGATAGCGGGATGGAAGCCGGCGGCCAAGGAGGGAGCGGTGGTGTCTTCGGAAACATTCCAAGGAGACCTGGGGGCGGCTTTGGCCTCTGCGGGAGCGGGCGCCAAGGCCAAGCGTTCCAAGGCAATCCCGGCGCCGCAGCGTGCTCCTAGCGCCAGGGCAAAGGCCAAGCTCGGAGACCGTTCTTCTCTAGAGAGTGCCAAGCTCCGCACGGCGGACAAGAATTTGGAAGTGTCAGGTAACGCCCTTCCCTCTTACCGTATTCTGAATGCTTTTTCCGATGCACATCTAGCTTGTATTCTAGACGACAGTGGCGTTATCTCCTCTCAGCCCCCGGGGGAGTTGGTTTCGTTAGTTCGCGCGCGGGAAGAGGCCCAGGCGGCACTGGCAGAAGCTGCGGCTCGGTGCCAGCCTGTGGCAGAACCCCGTGAGGCACTAACAAGGGTTGGTGCCTCCCCCAGTCCCGATGAGGAAACAGAAGCAAGGGATGCTTCTCAGTTTCCTCCTTCCAGCCGCCCCACGGCTCGGAAGCGCGTGGCCAAAGCGGTGACCTCGCGTGGGGTCCGCCTTCGTAACCGTATTATCTGAACACGCGCTATCTTTTTTGGAATATCCACGGGTACGGACACGAGGGCCGCCGTACCCAGCTTAGAGAGTTCATGGCCAAAGAACGTATCGATGTAGTGGCGCTCCAGGAAACTATTAAGGCTGATTTTTCTCACCGAGACCTACTGTCACTTGACCCTTTAAACCGTTTCGATTGGCACTGGCTAGCCGCATCCGGGCACTCGGGTGGCATCCTCATGGGTTGCAACCGTGACATTTTCGAGGTTCTTGCGTGGGAGCAAGGGACCTTTTTTGTCGCTGCCACTATCAGACACAACATTTCCAGACTGAGCTGGGTGGTGGTCTGTGTGTATATGGCCCGGTGGATCACTCACATTCGCAAGCCTTCCTGATAGAAGTTACTGCCCTGGTCGGGACCAAGCGGGCGGCTAATCTGGCAGTGATTGTTGGGGGCGATTTCAATTTGATCCGCTCGGGTGCAGACAAGAGTAACAACCGGGGGACTGGGCAAGGGTGTCTATGTTCAATAACGCCATCGCAGCGGCGGCCCTGCGGGAAGCGGCGCGCACGGGGGCCGGATTCACGTGGACCAACAAGCAGCTCTCCCAAGTGCGTAGTGTGCTTGATAGGGTTTTCTTTACGCCGGAATGGGAAATTCTTTTTCCCCTATGCTCCCTGCTGGCCAAAACTCGTATCGGCTCCGACCACGTCCCCCTGATTTTCTCATCAGGCGATGATAGAGCCAAGCGAAGTAAAAGATTTTTCTTTGAATCTGCTTGGTTTGAGGCAGAGGGTTTCATCCCTATGGTGAATAATTGATTGGACTCAATTATTGCCCAATTAAGACCCCAAAGGTGCCCAGTGGAATGCTAAGCGGCTGCTGCAGCGTCCCTCCGTGCATTTCTGCGAGGGTGGGGTGCTAACCTAGGCAGCGAGTCTAAGCGAGAACGTGGCAAGCTGACGGCTGAGATTGCTCTCCTAGATGCCCAGGCCGACGTTCGTACGTTCTCTGAAGCCGAGTGGGCCCTCCATTATGACCTTGAGCACAAGGTTCTAGCTATCCTTAGGGCCGAAGAGGAATACTGGCGCCGTAGGGGCGGTATCAAGTGGGTTACTAAGGGAGACGCTAACACGGGCTACTTTCATGCGTATGCTAATGGTAGAAAGCGTAAGAGCGACATCCTCCGGCTTCGTCTGAGCAGGGCCTACTGCTATTGCAGGAGGACATCTCCCGCCACATATACGACTATTTCATAGGCCTGCTAGGATCGACTGAGGAGAAGAGTCTTAGCCTCCATGAGGATTTGTGGGATCCTCAGGACAAAGTTTCCCCCCAGGAGAACGAGAGTTTGGCTCTCTCCTTCCTCCCTGAAGAAGTGGACAAGGCTATCTGGGGTATGAAGAAAGGCACGGCTCCAGGACCTGACGGCTGGACGGTCGAATTCTTTTGTAAATTCTGGACCAGGCTTCGCCCCCTTTTCCTTGGTATTGTCAATGGGTTTGCCCTGGGAACGGTTGATATTGCCCGCCTCAACTATGGCGTTATCAGCCTCATACCTAAAGTAAAGGGCACCGACACCATCAAGCAATTTAGTCCCATCACCCTCATTAATGTCCCTTTCAAAATTTGCGCCAAGGCCTACGCTACCCGGCTGGCTCCTGTGGCTCAGAGGACTATCCTTAAAAGCCAAACCGCCTTCCTTAAAGGTCGTAACATTTTTGACGGGCCTATTGCTCTCCACGAGATAGTCCACGAGCTTAAGATCAAAAAGCAGGAAGGGGTCCTGCTTAAACTTGATTTCGAAAAAGCCTATCACCGGGTAAACTGGGAGTTTATTCGGGAAGTTTTCCTCAAAAAGGGTTTTGAGGCGTGCTTTGTTCACCGTATTATGAGTTTGGTCAACTCTGGACATACGGCTATTTCCATCAACGGGGAGATGGGAAGATTCTTCCGTAACAAAAAGGGTTTAAGGCAAGGGGATCCCATCTCCCCGCTTCTCTTTAACTTTGTTGCGGATGCCCTGTCCGCCATGATTGCCAAGGCTCGCTCGGCTGGCCACATCAAGGGGCTGGTCCTGCACCTAATTCGAGGAGGGGTCACTCACTTGCAATACGCGGATGACACGATGTTGCTCTTTGAGCCCGATGACAATAGTATTGCCTCGATCAAGCTACTTCTTCTGGCCTTTGAATTACTTTCTGGGCTCAAAATCAACTTCCTAAAAAGTGAGGTGATAACCATGGGGATGGATAGACAGGATAGTCGCCGAATGGCCAATCTGCTCAATTGCAAGCTAGGGAGCTTGCCTACCAAATACCTAGGCCTTCCTATCTCATATAGTAGGTTATCCATTAAGAAATGGGAACCTCTCTACGGGAAGGTAGCGGGGAGAGTGAGCCCCTGGCGAGGGAGGTTCATGTCTTCGGCGGCGAGACTTATCCTTACAAACTCGAGCCTCTCCTCTCTCCCTATGTTCACCATGGGTATGTTCCTGCTGGCGGATGGGGTGCATACAAAACTTGACACTCCACACTCCCGCTTCTCCTGGGAAGGAGCGGGTCCAAAGCGGAAATACCACCTAGTCAAATGGGCTGCGGTATGCCGGCCGAAGAAGTTCAGCGGACTTGGAATTCTTAACTCCAAACTCATGAACGTTGCTCTTTTGTCATGTTGGTGGTGGAGGCTCGCCCAAAACGAATCTGGCTTATGGGCTGAACTCCTCAAAGCTAAATATTTCCCCAACGGTAACATCTTCTCCGCTAGTTCACAAGGATCCACTTTTCGGAATGGGATCCAGGCTGTGCGACCTGCATTTACTTTAGGAGCGCAGTTTCATGTTGGGGATGGCCAGTCTACCCGCTTCTGGCTTGACCAATGGATTGGAGATTCCCCCCTTTGGCAAAGCCACCCGGCCGTATTCCGTGTCGCTTCAAACACCCAACTGACAGTGAGTGACGCTCTTCGTTCCACTCCTCCTGCAGTTTCATTTCTACGAATGTTACTTCCCAATGAGGAGTAGTATTGGAACGAGGTGTTGCTACTATTGACCGACATCTCCCTCACTTGGGTGCGGACGCGATTTCATGGAAGCTAACTTCCTCTGGAGTCTTCTCTGTCCAGTCACTATACAGCAAGTTGACCGAAGGTGCCATGCTAGACGTAGTTAGGGGGCTATGGAAAGCAGGCATACCATTGAAAATAAAAATCTTTATGTGACAGATGTTCCAGAACCGACTCCCAACGGCGGATAACGTGGCGACTCGCAATGGCCCCTCAGATGGGACTTGCTCTTTGTGTGGTAGCATAGAGGATGCCAACCACGCTTTTTTCCAATGCCACCTAGCGAGATTTGCTTGGAGTGCTGTTAGAGAGGCTTTCTAATAGAATTGGAACCCCACTTCGAGTGATGGGCTTCTCCACATCCTTCGGCTACAAAAAGGAGCTAGTGCTAGGATTACTTGGCGTTGCATAGGAGCGCTGCTATGGGCATTGTGGACTACTCGCAATAAAATGACTATTGAAAAGAAATACCCCTCTCACCCGGCTGACATTCTATTCAAATGTCACCTTTTCTTGCAGAGCTGGATGCCTTTGGGGAAACAGCGTGATGAGGCACTCATGACGGAGACGATGGCTAAGATCCGTACAATCCACTCGGAGACGCGACGTGCTACGGCCCAATGATCCTATCTTAGCTATTTTGCATTTTGGCTGATTATCTACCTTGCCAGCCTGCGTGCTAAAGAGTTTCTCCTGCATATGTGCAGCGGTATTATCAGTTTATTACTCTTCGCACAGCTGTCCCGCAGTACTGATACTTTTGTATGACTGCTATGATTGACGTGAGGCTTTATTAATTTAAAGCCGGACGCCCTTGGCGTCTTCGTTCAAGAAAAAACTCCTATTGCATGTTTAATGATTGCCACAATAGTTTCTTGTAGTGCACCAGAGAATTATATTTTTTGTATCAACTAAATAGTTCTTTTCTCACTATTATTTTTCCAGATCAAGATCGAGATATAAAGGGGCTGACAGGGGGCAATGGCAGCTCGTGCAGCAGAGTGCTGGGGAGGCTGTCAGTGTCGTTGCCGAGCGCTGGGAAGGCTGCCGGTGCCATTGCCGAGCGATGGGGCGAGCTGCCGTGGTGGATGCGGGAGAGCGACCAGTACGGCAAGACAGAGTTGGGCTGTTGGTTAGGTCCATGGCGAGGTTCCACGAGATGGCATCATTTTATTGAAGGATATACATGATGACAGCGGCTGAGAATAAGATTGCTACTCCTGCAATTTTGTATCATGTGTGAGACGATAGAACAGAGAGAAGGAATATGAGGCAATTTTTTTTGCTATATGCTTTGTGTGCCGATTCTTTTGAATGGAGAGATACGCTTCATGTGATGTTGCTATGTGGCCTTCTATGATCTGATGTGTGCTAACTTTGTACAAGCGACATTCATATATTGGAATTCAGATTTGGAGCAATTTTGTTCGTTTTGCTTTGTTCTGATGCTGCCACTATTTGTGTGATGCTGCCATTATTGTAGAGAGAAAAGACAGCGAGAGAGATGGATAGAAATTGCTATCTATTTTGTGTTCTAATTGTTTGTTGTCAAAGCTTATTGTTTATTGCTGCAGATTATTGTGAAGGAAAATCAACAATATCTATTTTTCTGCATATAACTGCATATGCGGCTGGACTCTTTATACACTATAATTATGTAGCCATGGATCACGCCAAAGCGTAGCCAGCCTTAGTCTAAGGAGATAGAGAAGTACTGACAAAGTGGCTCGTTCGTAAATTTGAGCCGGCCATAAGCTCTCTGCTCTTGGTCGCTCCCAGCAAAGAACTGCATGTTGGCTGGGATCTTGCTCAGGTAATATCTTCAGTATTCTAATAGCAGACCGTACTTCCGATTATTTGAGCAAATAATATATTTCTGCATTTTTTTATGTTTAGGCCATGCTTATTGGGCTAAGGAGTGATATGATTATATTTTCTCCCGGTGCAACGCACGGGCATTTGTGCTAGTATATATATATATATATATATATATATATATATATATATATATATATATATATATATATATATATATATATATATATATATATATATATATATATATATATATATATTTCAATAATAAGTGATTTATTATTACATTGGTCCTTAAATCTTACCAAGCTTTTGTACACAATCACCAGGATTTTCGTTGCCAAAAAAAATTCAGGATTTTATTGTTAAGAAATTATTTTTATAAGTTAACAAGATGTGGGATATTGTTTTCTTACATATGTAAGTATTTGTTAAATATATGATGACAATAACAATAATATATAATAACATATAAAATAATTTAAATATATATAATATAGTTAGAAGGGAAACATAAGTTGGACCAGGCGTTCCTATTCTTATATAGAAAAATAGAACAAACCTCTGCGTTTTCTTCAAAAAATAATATAAATTGGGCTGCAGATGTTTCAGGAAAAATAAAACGTCGGATGGGAGGTCCATAGGCCGGTCGATACATGACGGCCCTAAAAAAATACAAACATGCATATGGACCTCCCATCCGAGGCCGTGGGTTGCGCATGTTAGAAAAGAAAGCCTAGACGGGGCAGCCCAAAACTTAGCTGATACTTGCTGCCCCAGTGATAATAAATGATACCTGCCAGCTCCCCGGCTTCGTTGTCAATTTATCTCCTATAGTAACTACGTTGAAGCACCTAAAAAAATGTAACTCCCGTGGGCCCCAACATCAGTATAGCATTAGGAGGAAGTATTTTTTTGATGAGGCACTTGTTTGCATACGGCCATAGACCTGGTGGGTCCCGACTGTCTGCCTCTCCATGTATAGTCCTCTCCAGATTCCTCTCGTTTGTTAAGCATGTTCACAACGGCACACAGCGGCGTCGCGGCGAGCGCACAACGGCGCATGAGGAGATCTGACCACCTGAGGAAGTGCCTTATTAGTAACGAAACAACTGAACTAACCAAGTGGCCAAGGGACACTACCTGACAGCTGTTCCGCCCGGGTTCGATTCCACCTGTGCAGAGAAAATATCTCCAAATTTTTTGCCTCTGCCTTTATTGACATGTGTGTCCCAATTGTCATCTAAGCACACCACGTCCTACACTTGCCAAAACTTCATCCCTCGTTTTCTCTGTTTTTCGCACACTCGACATTGTGTGGGCATTTTGAAAATAGCATATCTTTTTGACTGTGCATCATATGAAGATGTGCTATGCATGAATGTTGATTAGCATGATGGTATCTGGCTGGTAGTTCCAGTTTCGACCATGAATAAAACTTCCATCATGATGTTAACACTCTTTGAAAAGGCCGTGTTAATATAAATGCTATGCCTCTGAAACTTGCAGTTTCTTATCTAAAACTGAACTTGGAGTTTCTTATCTGAAACTAAAACTTGTAGTTTCTTCGCTGAGAATCACATTGTCTGCACTTTTATACTCCTATGAAACTACATTTTTTTAAGTGCAGAGAAAATATCTCCAATTTTTTTGCCTCTTCCTTTATTGACATGTGGGTCCCAATTGTCATCTACACACACCACGTCCTACACTTGCCAAAATTTTGTCCCTCGTTTTCTCTGTTTTTCGCACACTCGACATTGTGTGGGCATTTTGAAAATAGCATATCTTTTTGACAGTGCATCATATGAAGATGTGCTATGTATGAATGTTGATCAGCATGATGTTAACTGGCTGGTAGTTCCAGTTTTGACCATGAATAAAACTTCCAGCATAATGTTAACACTGTTTGAAAAGGCCGTGTTAATATAAATGCTCTGCCTCTGAAAGTTGTAGTTTCTTATCTGAAACTGAACTTGGAGTTTCTTATCTGAAACTGAAACTTGTTGTTTCTTCTCTGAGAATCACATTGTCTGCACTTTTATACTCCTATGAAACTACATATTTTGAAGTGCTAAAAATAGATCTCCAGAATTCATAAAATACTTCATATGCTCAATACTGCAAATCTGAAATTAAAAAGACATTGATATCTGAAAGTACTCTCAAAATACACAACACAAAACACAATTCACAACCTGTAAATACTAACAACCCTAAGCTCCTCCTGACAATTCACAACCTGCCCGACTATTGGTCTGGGGGGGGGGGAATCCCTCCTATTCCTCGGCGGCAGACAGCCGCCCCGTGAGACGATGTCAATGGCGAGTGAGAGGATGGCGGGGAGGCATCGTCGGGCCAACTATTTTTCTCCTCTTGCAGTTGGGTTCAATCGATGAAGACTCCACCGGCTCGCTCTGGCACGACACCCTCACAAACGGCACCATGTAGATGCTCGATCCTTCAATCTCTGGTGGATGCTCCATCTGGGATCGATACTCCACAGTGAGCGCCACACATCCCACTGATGGTGGTGGATGCCAATGCTTAGATGGAGCAGGGTTGGTGTCGGTAAATTTTACTTAGCACCTTGCATTCTGCATATATGCCGGTTCCATCCATACATTTGTGCATTTCCACCAAAATGCAGCTGAATAACCCTGTTTGCACAGATAATGAAAAGACGTGATTAGATTATAGTGGCACTAGTTGATGAAACAGACACTAATAAACAGAAGAAAATACTACATCATACTGGAAATCGACCCAAGTCTCCCCCATACACCTTCTGCTAGTGATGAACATCAGTGTACATCGGTAGTACAAGGAGGGGCCTTGAGACATTCAAATCTCTATTTTTGTGCAGATCAACTAAAATTAAGCACCCCAGTTTGCAGAAACGCTTAAACATTAACAATGGGACTAGTTGATGAAACATGCATTAACAAAGAGAAGCACTTTCTTTATCTACATTGGAAATGAAATGATAGAGAGGACACTCGCTCTATTTTAACTGTATTATTACTTTGTTTTATCAGTGACACTAGGGTCGAGCAGGTGGCAAACGAGGTGTACGGTGCATCGCAAGGATGAAGGCCGAGGGTGCTTAGACTGGGATGCTGAAGCTGGCTCTTTCAGTCCCTATCTTCCCCCCGATGTTTCTGTGGTAGCATTTGGGTTGTAATCCAAACTTGGTCGAGCTGGTGTTGCGTCCCCCTACCTGCCTAGCTTATGTGGCAAACTTGTCTCCTGCTAGTACTCAGTCCATTCTAGTAGTAGTTGCATAACTGCCCGTTTACACTGAGATGTTGTCGGATAATGGTTCTCTATGGTTGGGTTTCTTTAATGAAATCGGAGGGAACCCCCTCTTTCGATATATAAAAAAAATAGTGGCACTAGCGGTGCCAAAACATTGCCTCAAATTAATAGTGCCACTAGATTAAGGTGCAAAATAATAACACTATTGCTTTATCATGGCAGTGCCAAAACAATAGCACAAGAGCGGGATCAACATGCAGGATCTTTGGCAAACGGTCAGACCAAAAAGGAACATACCTCGTGATGGGAACCATATTTGCAGTCAACGCCATCGTAGAAGAGATGACACCAGTCACCAACATGGATGATTCAATTCATGGGACCTTTTGGTGCATTTCACCTAAAATGAAGCAATGTCCCATGAGCTAGCAGTTTCTTCTTCTTCTTTTGTTTAAGAAAAGGGCTCCAGCCCCGGTTCCATTATCATCAGAAAACGAAAGCCACAGAGCTTCTTCTTCATTAGTTGCAATAAAATTGAGCAACATCAAGGTTGGTCGTGAAGCTCCTAGTGAGTAGGCGGACCAGGACAGTTGCATCTCTAACAAAAAGAAGCAACTTATCTTAATGGGAAATTTAGTAGGACATGAAAAAAAGTGCCATTGATTCATATTACTAGAGGTATTACATTGAAAACAACATTGGTTTAACGTGTCCTTACTTTTAATAGTGCGACTGCTACATTTTACCAGTGGCATTACATAAGAGCGGCTCGGGGCAACAAACATCGGAAGAGGATATCTGGGTTGGTCCCATTTTTTTGGTATATAGGCACCTTATAAAGTGTGAGGCTAGCAAATCTAGTGCTAGACTTACTCTGTTGACTTGTCCCCCAGTCCCCACTTTCTTTCCTTTTTCAACCAATAGATCGGGTTTATATTGAGTTTGTGCTGCATTCCCTTTATTTCCCTATTAGACCTAGAGACTAGTTGGATAGCCAGTCTCTGCTAATTTTTGCCCCCATTATTTCATCTTTCGACCAAGTCCTAGATTCATGTAACAAATCTTCCCCCACGCCCACCCCCTTTCTTCCTTGTTTGAACCAAGTACTACTAGATTCGAGTGCATGAACTAGTTTTACCTCTTAACAGTAAAAAAATTAGGTGGTTTTCGAATAGCCAATCGATTCTATCTACACGAGGGGGCATGAGAAATAGTAAAAGATGTAAATGCAGCGACGTCAGGAGCTTAGGAAGTAGAGCAAGGCCGGTTTCAAAGGAAGTTATACCCGAGGTTCGCCGGGATGTCGCTAGGTGGGCGGTGGGAGGCCGGATCTGCCCACACTACGACAACGAGGAAGAAGGGGTGGGAGGCCCTCCCTCCACAGCGATGCTTGGGAGAGAACGGCAAGGCATGCTGATCGGGACGCGTCGGAAGTGGGTAAGTGCCTTCGCCGAGGATGACCGCGTGAACGTTGCACCTTCTCACCTTCCCCGACGGAGAGGATCCGGTTGGATCTGTGACCAGCGGTGAGTAGAGAGGGAGAGAGAGAGAGAGAGAGAGAGAGAGAGAGAGTGGCCACCGCTGTCGTGTTTAGATCTGTAGAGGACGAGACAGTGTGAAGAGAGCAACACTAGCAAGCAAGCATCGCTTGATCTGTAGAGTACTCCTGCCTATATAGTGGAGTACGGGTTTTCTTTTATCTACCGATCGGAGCCTGCTTGACCTCGGCAATGACTGTCGAGAAGTCTTCATGCACGTGCCCCGGAGGCGCAGTTATCGCCATTTTGATCTGAAGCACCGGATTATTACATATACCACGAAAAAATACCACATGACAAGAAATCATAACCTCACTGCCCAAAGGAGACAAGATGAATCCCGACGGACAAACTAGATGAGGATCAAAGCTCAAATTAAACTCGTAGAAAAGGGGTCCGTCGATAGATGTCCTAATTAACATAGCCATCTTGACTTAGATGGCAGCCGAGTAGTCTTTGTGCATGTGCCCCCAATGACTAACCCAACTCAGTTGTCGCTGTTTAACCCTCGCAGTGATCCGAAGCACATGACACCTAATTTTGCGAGATGACAAGAAACCTTTTTTTAGACTTCTCACCAGAACTACAACCCTGTACAACACAGCCTGCACAATATGTAGATGATAGCCAATCCAGGTGTGTCTGTTGGAGTTTGGTCACATGCATGGGCGAACTGATCTTCCGTGTCTTGCAGGCATCGTCCAGGTACCAACGTATGTACTTGTATTAACTCACCCGATTTGTGGGGCCGGGGAGTGTTCCTATGGTCGGTTCTCAATTGTAGTCCCACATGTGTGTGCAAACGCAATATGATGCGCATTCCATTTGGAGAGCGGCGTGCCAGACCGACCAACCGTCTGGGGTACGACGCGAACGTGACGTGGGTGCTGTATACTCCGTACATGGATACCGTTGTTTCCTTGAGGCTTTGCTCCATGGCGCAATCCATGGATACAGAATTAGTATATTGTACTATTTAAAAGTCGAGGGCGGGGCTTTTCCCGTGCTGTAGGCGGGGCAGTTCCGTCTAGTCGGTTCGACAGAGACGCGAGAAGATGAGGGAGTAGGCTGCTGCAAACGTAGGGTTGTGTGATTTGACAGTGAGTTACTGCTGGATAGGTGGGACCGGTGATTTGACTTGTCATTATCATTTTAACTGCCAAGCCGGATTCCTGACCACCTCCATACTAGTGCCTCTCCCAATGCTCCACCATGTAGAGGCTGGCTCTTGCTTGAGAGCCCACTCCTCCACTTTTTCCTTGCCTCTTTACCCCACATATGCAAAAATGCCATGTAAAGCGGGCTTTTAGCCCACTATTGTACTTGACCCCACAAGTGCTAAGACTGCCACATTGGCATAAATTCTGATGTGGCAAGTTAATTAAGAAGATAGACACTAGTTTGGTGATCCCAGGAAGAAACGGTGATAAGCGTATGTACCTAGATAAAGAAAACTTAGCAACAAAAAGCTAAGCACCTATGCATTGGGGACTTGAGTTGCTAAGACATTTAATGCCCATAGCACCTCGTCTAAGCACCATTTCATTGGAAGAGGTCACTCCTTGGCAAATGCAATAAATACTACGAAGAAAGAGATAGAGAGAAGTAAACAAAAAATAGTCTTATAGCCAACCTTATACCTAACCTTGTTGTATGAGGGACTAAGTGATGACTATGTATGACATGCCAACATCATATAGCCTAATGCACCGTGTTAAATCTCCAGGGGCGCGACCGCGTGAGCGAGGCGACGATCGTGGTAGGCGCGACCATGATACGGGCAGCCGGTAGCCCTTGGATCTGAGATCGAACTGTCGCATGCAAAGTTGCTGAAAATTTGCACAATAACCCTCCAGGATAGGATATTCACCCATAGGTCTAGAATCACGCCATGCAACCGTTCGATCTCAGATCCAAGGGCTCTCGGAAGCCCGTATCATGGGAGAATGGAAAGCTTCGTATCACCTGTAATTTTCCTGACGCTTGACATGACATCGAAAGCCATTTAATTGGGCGTCGAGTAGACATGACATCTAATTGGCCACCATAGTACTGTGCATGAATCCATTTATCCGCCAAGCAAGCCACTACCTTGCCATTCGCACGCGCCCCCCACTCAACATTTATACAATCGATAAACCGCTCCTAGTCGTCCCGTCCTTTCACATTACGACAGTTCCACTAATCCTAACCCTTCTCCCAAATACATGGCATCCCAAATCTCCATGATCGACGATGAGTACAAGGTTAGAACCATCACCGGCGATGAGTTCGACATCATCTACACCCGTTCTTCCACAACGGTGATAGAATGCCTTGCTCGCTTCAAACACATGTTCGAAAACTCTAATGATGAGTGGGTCGCTGGGCTACATGTTGAGTACACCACAGTCCTGGGAAGCAAGAAGAAACTAAAGGAGGCAAAGAAGAAGAAGCCCACCGTGATCCAGGTTTGCGTGCATGACTTATGCTTGGTCTACCACATATGCCATGACGACGTTGAGTGGGAGGAATTTAAGAACTTCCTCAAGGGAGGCCGAGTCAAATTCGTTATTGTAGACTTTAGGAACGACAAGGAAATCCTGGGTCAGATAGGCCTCGTTGTAGGTGACCCCTTCGACCTCCAGAAGGAAGGGCTGGTGCCCTCCCTTGATCAGACTTCAATGCTGACCCTGGAAGGAGACATGGTTCATCCTATGTACAGTGAACTGAAGAAAGCTCCGCACACGTTTCATCGTGCATGGCAGTGGACTGTACTAGATATAGACCACATCCACTATGCTGCAATGGATGGCTACCTTTGTTTGAATATCTACAAGGGTTGGATGAAGAGCAAGAGCCAAGCGTGTGGTTCAAGCAAAGAAGTATCACCCAAGAGGAAGAGGGACAAGGACGAAGTCGAGGACGTGGACGAGGACTCCGAGTAAGGTGGTAGTGTCGTTGCTCATGGTGGTTCTAATGAAGTATCTACCAGATTAGTTGCTTAGTTTAATTTTTGGTGTGCCTAGTTTTATTTGAGGGGTGTGTTGTGCTGAGCCCCCAGCAGAACTATGTTATGTTTCTTCTCGTTATATTTCATACATTTCATCTTTTAGTTGGTATAGTACTACCACTCGTTTCTTGACATTATATACGTACAATATATATGGCCAACATCATATAGCCAACAATTTAGTTGTCAATGAATTTCAGGGTGCTTAGTTTTGTCAAAGAATTCCAGGGTGCTTAGTTTTATTTGAGGGGTGTGTTGTGCTGGACACCATTAACTTATCATGGTGAGAATCGGCTTATTTTTGTCATGTAACATGGTCAACGGGTTTGACGTGAAAATAACAATGTCTAATGGCATTTCTGAGCAAACATCTAACTTAACGATGGCATTTTTTAGATATCTAATTGCATTTTTTAGCAGGCATCTCAAGGATCGATGGCATTTTTTGAGTAGTTGTAACTTCTAATGGCTAAACTGAGTAGTGATACATGATACGTCTCCAACGTATCTATAATTTTTTATTGTTCCATGCTATTATATTATCCCTCTAGGATGTTTTATGGGCTTTTATATACACTTTTATATGATTTTTGGGACTAACCTATTAACCTAGAGCCCAGTGCCAGTTTCTGTTTTTCTCCTGTTGTAGGGTATCACATGAAAGGAATATCAAACGGAGCCCAATTGACCTGAAATTCAACGGAGGCTGTTTTTGGACCAGAAGAAGCCCAGAAAGTACCGGAGGGGGGACCATAAGATCCACGGGCTACCCACGAGGGTAGGGTGCGCCCCCCCTACTGAGCGCGCCCCGCTGCCTCGTGGACAACCTGGAGACCTCCTTTACTTGCCCCCGACTCCAACACCCTCTATATATATAGAAACCTCGGGAAAATAACCTCGATCGGGAGTTCCACCGCCAAAAGCCTCTGTTGCCACCGAAAACCAATCAAGACCCATTCTAGCACCCTGCCAGAGGGGGGAATCCCTCTCCGGTGGCCATCTTCATCATCCCGACGCTCTCCATGACAAGGGAGGTGTAGTTCACCCTTGGGGTTGAGGGTATGTACCAGTAGCTATGTGTTTGATCTCTCTCTCTCTCGTGTTCTTGAGATGGCACGATCTTGATGTATCGGGAGCTTTGCTATTATAGTTGGATCTTATTATATTTCTTCCCCTCTACTCTCTTGTGATGAATTGAGTTTTCCTTTGGAGTTATCTTATCCAATTGAGTCTTTAAGGATTTGAGAACACTTGATGTATGTCTTGCGTGGGATACCTGTGGTGACAATGGGGTATTCTATTGATTCACTTGATGTATGTTTTGGTGATTGATACGTCCAAAACGTATCTATAATTTCTGCTTGCTCCATGCCTCTTTTGGGTGATATTGCTATGATATTTATACACTTCCATACACTTTTGATCATATTTGGACTAACCTATTAACTCGGTGCACCCGAGTGCGAGTTTCTGTTTCCGGCTATTTTTGTATTTCAGGTTTTCACGTTACGAGAACTGCCAGGAAAAATCCAGAAAAATTATATAAAAATCAGCGTTCCAGAACCTACCGTGCGCCCGAAGTACAGCCGGGGGGGGCACCAGGGCTCCAGGCGCCCTGGCGGCGCCCCCCCCCCCTGGGCCGCGCCGGGGGGGCGCTTGGGCCCCCCGAGGCTCCTCCGATGCCCCCTTTGGCATATATTTAAAGCGTCTCCCGAAACCCTCGAGGGAGGAACTCTTTTCGCGATCTCTTCTCTGTTCCGCCGCCGCCGCCGCTTCCAAGATCGGGAGCACCAGGAGAACTCTTCCCGACACCCTGCCGGAGGGGAGGATCACCACCGGGAGCCTCTCCACCACCATGGACGCCTCCCGGGTGAGTTGTGAGTAGTCTCCCTTGGACCATGAGTCCATGACCAGTAGCTATGTGATGTTCTCCTCCCGTTCTTGTGCTTCACTAATTAGTCCTCGTGAGCTGCCCTACATGATCGAGGCACATATGTAATCCTTACGCTGTTGCTATGATGAGTTTGCTGGGATCCGATGGATTATGAGATTATGTTCAGATTGTGCTTGAGTAATATATTTGATCTACCTCTTTTATATTTATGTTCGTAAGTAATTCTTGCATGTTCTCTGTTGTTATTTATTGCTTTGGCCAAGTAATAGGTAGTGACTCCAAGAGGGAACGTTATGCTTGATTGTGGGTTCATGCCCCTCGATGACTAGTTTGAGTGACAGAAACATGAGTCTAGGGGATGTGCTGTTGCCACAAGGGGGAAAACAACGGTGCTTATGCCCGCGGGTGCAAGGATTGTTTACTTTACGCAAAGTTCTTTTAATGCAGTTGTCTGTTGCATTGAGTTTACACTATGGGTGGGACTCGCAACTTAATACCAGCGAGATGTTCTGGATAGATATCTCAAGGTGGATGATTAGTAGTAGATATTGATGGATTTCGGTCTACTTACTTTGGCGTGCCGCCCATGCTTTGAACCTCAACCTTTCTTGCAATGTAGTCAGCATTGTTTTGCGCACATGGTCCTGTCAATTGCCCAGCTGTAATTTGTTTACCTCACATAGCTGTTTTATTGTCTTTTGGGAGAGAGACATCACTAGTGAACATCATGAGACTCCGGTCCATATTACCATCATTGATCACATCCGCTATTTACTTTTCGCTTTTATTTACTATTGCAATTATATCTATCACTACTATCACTTGCGTTTAATCCTTTGTGAACTACAAGGCCGGAGGGATTGACAACCTCTCTGTACTCGTTGGGAGCAAAGTTATTTGTATCTGTGTGCAGGTCCACGTTGATTGCTAATATCTGGCGCCGTAGCAGTTGACACCTTCTTGTTGAACCTAGGAGTCTCTCGGGATTCGATCCTTGGTATCATTGCCAAGGGAAAAACTTCCGCAACACTACATCTCACACCTTCCACTTGGGGTAACCAACGAGGGGCGAGAAGCCTAGCAAGAGTTTTTCTGGCGCCGGTGCCGGGGACTCCACTCTTCAAGATAGGGGAGTTGCATGCTATCTTTTACCTTTGCTTTTAGTCTTGTTAGTTTACCTTTCAGTTTTTGCTTTAGTATCTTTTATCGAAAATCACAAAAATAGTTATCTTGCTTGCTTGCTACTATGGGTTCCACCGAGAACACCAAGTTGTGTGACTTCACTAGTCACAACAACGATGAGTTTATCAGCACACCTATCACTACACCTGCCACTTCAGCACCTTCATATGAAATTAAACCTGCTTTACTGAATCTAGTTATGAAAGATCAATTCTCCGGTGCTGGAGATGATGCTGCTTTACACTTGAACAACTTTGTTGAACTTTCTGATATGCAAAAGTACCGAGAAGTAGATGGTAATATTGTTAAGCTTAAGCTTTTTCCTTTCTCCTTGAGAGGAGGAGCTAAAATTTGGTTTCAGTCTTTGCCTAGAAATAGCATAGATTCATGGGACAAGTGCACAGATGCTTTTATTGGAAAATACTATCCACCTGCTAAAATTATCCAACTGAGAAGTAACATAATGAATTTTAAACAATTGGATAATGAACACGTTGCCCAAGCTTGGGAACGTATGAAATCTCTTATCAAGAACTACCCTACTCATGGTTTGACTACTTGGATGGTTATCCAAACTTTTTATGCAGGCTTGAACTTTACCTCGCGGAACTTGTTAGATTCGGCCGCGGGAGGAACCTTTATGTCAACTACACTTGGTGCTGCCACGAAGCTTCTCGATGAGATGATGACCAACTATTCCCAATGGCACACCGAACACGCTCCAACAGGTAGGAAGGTAAACTCTGTCGAGGAGATTTCCTCCTTAAATAAAAAAGTTGACTTGATCATGTCTCTACTTTCAAAGCAATCTTCTGTTGATCCTCGTGATGTTCCTTTAAATTCTTTGATTGCTCAAGAACAAGTAGATGTGAACTTTATCTCTAGAAACAATTTTAACAATAGTGCTTATAGGAGTAATTTTGGTAGCAATCCTAGACCTTTCCCCTCTAATTTTTATGGGAACAACAATGCTTATCCTAGCACCAAGAACTCCAATACTGAACTAGAGATTATGCTTAAAGATTTCATCACTACCCAAAAAGCCTTTAATAAGAGTGTAGAAGAAAAACTACATAAACTAGATGATCTATCTTTGAAGGTAGACCATTTAGCCAATGCGATAGAATTGCTTAAAATTAAAACTTCTCCTCTTGAGGAGAGGAAGGTCACTCCTATTAATGCCACTCAAGTGCAAATTAATGAAAATATTAGGATGATGGCTAAACTTAAAGAAAGATGGGCTAGAGAAAGGGAGGAAGAGGATAGAATTAAGAGCCTTCCTACCCACCACACTGTTGCTACTATCCAAGTTGTTGAGGATATCCAAACTCTTAGCTCCCAATGTACTCCTGGTCCCATTGGACCTATTAATGGTGATGCTATGACTATAGAAACTACCAAACATGTGAACCTAAAGGACACCACTACCACTTTACTTGATGCTAGTGACCTTGATTTTGATAATTGCACTCTTACCGAAGTTATTGATTTCCTTCACAAGATGTCTAGATATCCCCGCACTAGCACGCTTAACCTTGCCTTCACAGAGCATATCACTAATGCTCTCATCAAAGCTAGGGAGGAGAAACTTAAAGTAGAAGCCTCCATACCTAGAAAGCTAGAAGATGGTTGGGATCCTATGATAAAAATTAAATTGAATGACTTCTCTTGCTATGCATTATGTGATGTTGGAGCTAGTACCTCTATTATGCCCAAAAGAATATATGATATGCTTAAACTGAAACCTTATGATTCTTGTTCTTTTGGTGTTCATCTCGTTGATTCTTCCATAAAGAAACCTTTGGGGAGGATCGATGATGTTCTTATCGTTGTCAATGATAATTATGTTCCCGTTGATTTTACTATTATGGATATTGAATGTGATCCTTCTTGTCCAATTATTTTGGGACATCCCTTTTTACGCACCGTTGGTGCTATCATTGACATGAAAGAGGGGAATATAAAATTTCAGTTTCCTCTCAAGAAAGGGATGGAACACTTCCCTCGAAAGAAGATCAAGTCACCTTTTGAGTCCGTTGTACGGGCTAGCTATTCTTTTACTCTTGATAAAACTTGATCAATATGCATTATGCCTAGCTTAAAGGCATAAAAGAAAGCGCTTTTGGGAGGTAGCCCACATGAATAAATTATTTTTCTTGTGTTGTGTCTTGATGTTGTTACTACTGTAGCATCATCATTGTATCTTTGCTTTTCAATTTTGTGCCAAGTGTAGCCTCTGATTGCTAGAAAGTTCAAAAGTTGTGAGGTGCTGTCCAGGAAACAGATTCTGTCCTTGGATAGAAAAATTCGTATAAAATCACCAGATCTTTTTGGTCTGAATTTTTTCGACAGCGTGCTCTATATAATTGTCTTTCGTGCATCTGTTCTGAGTTTTTTGATTAGAGTTGCAGAAGTGCCCCGAACAAATCAATTACTACCTGCTGTTCTGTTTTTCACAGATTCTGTCCTGTTTTGCCTTTCCTTCATTTTGCAAACCAAGAGCTTGCTTTTTCTTTGCAAAAACCTTTTGGCAATCTTGAGAAACAGTAGACCTTCAAGAATAACTTTATTTCCAGCTAGGTATAATTATTTTATTATGGGTACTAACCTCGCTAATCAGATTATGATGAGTTATGTATGAAGGGAGTTTTCAAGTGTGCGAGGAAAGATGATAAAAAGATTCAGGAGTGTCAAGCGCTCAAGCTTGGGGATGCCCCCATGCACCCCCCAAGAAATATTCAAGGAGACTCAAGCGTCTAAGCTTGGGGATGCCCCTGTGCATCCCCTTCTCCATCAACATTATCAGTTTGTCTTTCGTTCCACTATATTTTAATCACTTCATGTGTTATGTGCTATGCTTGGAGCGTCTTGCTTTTAGTTTTCTTTAGTTTTTCATAACGAGTCGGAACTCAGCTTTCTTTATGTGGGAGAGAAACATGCTCCACTTCTACCTAGAACATAACATAGAATTTTCATGTCTATCCTTGCTGTGTGTGTCCTTTGTCTTTTAATAGCTACTATCATGTTCAGCTCTTAGCTTTCATGCTTATCTTTTCAAGAGCTTTTGTTTAGTTGGTTGCTTGAACTCTCTTTAATTACCATGCTCACCTTATTAAGAGAGTTTGCTTCCGTTGCATTGGTAGATATGTTTATGATAAAGATGCTACATGCATGATGGCGCTTAGTAGTTCATGTTTTCTTATGGTTAGTCTCAAATAGCTGGAGGGTTCCCAATGTGTTATTGGAGTACCAACATGATTTGTTTGCCTATGATGTGGTATGGTTTGGTAATATCTTCCTTCGAGAATTTATTTTGATTGACTTGGCGTATGCTCACGCATATTTAAGACTGTAAAGAAAGTCTGTCAAGCCTTGATGATCTTTTGTTTCTGAGTAGCGATATAACTTCCATGCCTGATTCAATGTTGCTTTGTCGCTCTGCATGATTATGACCGTCATTGCTCTCTTAGTTGGTCGCTCCCAGTCTTTTGCTAACCTTCGCCTGTACTAAGCGGACTGACTGCTTGTGCATCCACATCCCTTTAATCCAATTATGCCATATGAGTCCACCATACCTACCTATATGTGGTGTTTCACCGCCACTCCAAGTAAATTTACATGTGCTACCTTTAAAACCTTCAGTTTTTGCAATACATAGCTCATGGGAAAGTAGCTTAAAAACTATTGTGGTAAAGAATATGTCGCTTATGTATCTTATTTCTTATAAGTTGCTTGCTGAGCGGTAACCATGTTTCTGGGGACGCCATCAACTGTTACACTTTTGTTGAATATCATGTGAGTTGCTATGCATGTTCGTCTTGTCTGAAGTAAGGGTGATTTGCCATGGGTTGAATGGTTTGAGTATGCATATTGTTAGAGAAGAACATTGGGCCGCCAACCAAAGCCATGTATCATGGTGGAAGTTTTAGCTTGGACATTAATCCTCAATCTCTTATGAGAATATGCTTAAGCATTAAAGAGGAGTCCATTATCAATTTTCTACGTTGTCCCGGTATGGATGTCCTCAAGTTGAGATCTATCAAAAACGAGAAATCAAATGCGATCTATCCCCTTGGACCTTTGTACAGGTGACATAGAGGTACCCCTTTGTGACACTTGGTTGAAACATATGTAATGCAATGACAATCCATGGAAATCCGAGCTAATTAGGACAAGGTGCGAGCACTATTGGTATTCGATGCATGAGGCTTGCAACTTATAGGATCTTTTATGCATAACACATATGAAGTACTACTACCGTTGACAAAATTGTTTCTATGTTTTCAAAATAAAAAGCTCTAGCACATGAGTAATCCCTGCTTCCCTCTGCGAAGGGCCATTCTTTTACTTTTATGTTGAGTCTCCACCTTCTTTCTTCAAGCACCAACTATTGAGAGCATGATTGTCATTTTGAGTGTAATGTGCATTGTCCCAAAGTAGCATTGTCTTTTGCATGATTGTGATATCGTTTATTTTGAAATCATTGTATCTAGTCATCACTTAAACCTTGAAGGTGCCCCTACATTTATGTTTTGCTTCACTAAAGGGGGCAAGCTAGATATCACTTTATCATATTTGCACATCATGTTCATTGCAAATCTATTTGATGTTTCAGTATCATATTGTAAAACTTTCAGTCCTTTGTGATTTTCTCATGAGGCAACTTAATTACTATAGATTCATTGTCTCAGTAAGCTTTTGTCATATGACTATGAAAAAGTCCTATATGGTTAATAGCATGTCACCACAGAAATTATTCTTGTTATCATTTACCTACTCGAGGACGAGCAGGAATTAAGCTTGGGGATGTTGATACGTCCAAAACGTATCTATAATTTCTGCTTGCTCCATGCCTCTTTTGAGTGATATTGCTATGATATTTATACACTTCCATACACTTTTGATCATATTTGGACTAACCTATTAATTCAGTGCACCCGAGTGCGAGTTTCTGTTTTCGGCTGTTTTTGTATTTCAGGTTTTCACGTTACGAGAACTGCCAGGAAAAATCCAAAAAAATTATATAAAAATCAGCGTTCCAGAACCTACCGTGCGCCCGAAGTAC
>LR738715.1:585864592-585951541 GCA_902687465.1 Secale cereale
GGGGGCACCAGGGCTCCAGGCGCCCTGGCGGCGCCCCCCCCCTGGGCGGCGCCGGGGGGGCGCTTGGGCCCCCCGAGGCTCCTCCGATGCCCCCTTTGGCATATACTTAAAGCGTCTCCCGAAACCCTCGAGGGAGGAACTCTTTTCGCAATCTCTTCTCTGTTCCACCGCCGCCGCCGCTTCCAAGATCGGGAGCACCAGGAGAACTCTTCCCAGCACCCTGCCGGAGGGGAGGATCACCACCGGGAGCCTCTCCACCACCATGGACGCCTCCCGGGTGAGTTGTGAGTAGTCTCCCTTGGACCATGAGTCCATGACCAGTAGCTATGTGATGTTCTCCTCCCGTTCTTGTGCTTCACTAATTAGTCCTCGTGAGCTGCCCTACATGATCGAGGCACATATGTAATCCTTACGCTGTTGCTATGATGAGTTTGCTGGGATCCGATGGATTATGAGATTATGTTCAGATTGTGCTTGAGTAATATATTTGATCTACCTCTTTTATATTTATGTTCGTAAGTAATTCTTGCATGTTCTCCGTTGTTATTTATTGCTTTGGCCAAGTAATAGGTAGTGACTCCAAGAGGGAACGTTATGCTTGATTGTGGGTTCATGCCCCTCGATGACTAGTTTGAGTGACAGAAACATGAGTCTAGGGGATGTGCTGTTGCCACAAGGGGGAAAACAACGGTGCTTGTGCCCGCGGGTGCAAGGATTGTTTACTTTACGCAAAGTTCTTTTAATGCAGTTGTCTGTTGCATTGAGTTTACACTATGGGTGGGACTCGCAACTTAATACCTGCGAGATGTTCTGGATAGATATCTCAAGGTGGATGATTAGTAGTAGATATTGATGGATTTCGGTCTACTTACTTTGGCGTACCGCCCATGCTTTGAACCTCAACCTTTCTTGCAATGTAGTCAGCATTGGTTTGCGCACATGGTCCTGTCAATTGCCCAGCTGTAATTTGTTTACCTCACATAGCTGTTTTATCGTCTTTTGGGAGAGAGACATCACTAGTGAACATCATGAGACTCCGGTCCATATTACCATCATTGATCACATCCGCTATTTACTTTTCGCTTTTATTTAGTATTGCAATTATATCTATCACTACTATCACTTGCGTTTAATCCTTTGTGAACTACAAGGCCGGAGGGATTGACAACCTCTCTGTACTCGTTGGGAGCAAAGTTATTTGTATCTGTGTGCAGGTCCACGTTGATTGCTAATATCTGGCGCCGTAGCAGTTGACACCTTCTTGTTGAACCTAGGAGTCTCTAGGGATTCGATCCTTGGTATCTTTGCCAAGGGAAAAACATCCGCAACACTACATCTCACACCTTCCACTTGGGGTAACCAACGAGGGGCGAGAAGCCTAGCAATGATCAACTTGCGGGTTCCGTGACCTTGGGAATCTATGCATAGGGGTTGGCACACATTTTCATCTTGACTCCCCGGTAGAAACTTTGGGGCACTCTTTGAAGTACTTTGTGTTGGTTGAATAGATGAATCTCAGATTGTGTGATGCATATCGTATAATCATACCCACGGATACTTGAGGTGACAATGGAGTATCTAGGTGACATTAGGGCTTTGGTTGATTTGTATCTTAAGGTGTTATTCTAGTACGAACTCTATGATAGATCGAACGGAAAGAATAGCTTCGTGTTATTTTACTACGGACTCTTGAATAGATCGATCAGAAAGAATAACTTTGAGGTGGTTTCGTACCCTACTATAATCTCTTCGTTTGTTCTCCGCTATTACTGACTTTGGAGTGACTCTTTGTTGCATGTTGAGGGATAGTTATATGATCCGGTTATGTTATTATTGTTGAGAGAACTTGCACTAGTGAAAGTATGAACCCTAGGCCTTGTTTCCTATCATTGCAACACCGTTTATGTAAGTGCATCTAGTGCCACCCTAGTGGTTTTGGAGTATTGACGACAAACCTGGTTGAGGGACTAATGTGTTTGTGAGAATTGCAGGATAGCGTGGGTAGTAGTCCCTCATTGATTCGGTTAACCTACCGGAGATGACCCCTAAAAATGTATGAAGACATTAATGTCAGTGGTGGTATATGAAGATAATCATATTGAAGACTATGACATGAGAAGACATTGTGTGAAGACCATGGAGACCGAAGACGTAGATGTTTCGTTGTTTCCTTTTCTTCTTTGTTGAGTCATAAGAGCCACCGTACTGTTAAGTGGGGTCCAAGTGAACTAAGTTAGAGTGACTGAAGTGATGCTCAACCAAATCCTATGTGTTCGAGCGAAGACTATGAGAGCAAATCTTATCCAGAGGCGGATGAGTCAGCTTTACTTGGATCTCAAGTAAAGTTGTCGTGTGTGTTTGAAATCTGACCGTTGGAACACGTGTCAGTTCCTTAGTGACCCAGGGTCACTTCGGACAAATCAGGTCGGGTTGCCCAGTGGTTATAAATAGCCCACCCCCTACACCATAAATTGGTGGCAGCTCAGAGTTATTGCACGGCTTTTGTCGTTTGAGAGCAACCCACCTCCAAAGCATTTGAGAGACAAATCCTTGCGAGGACAAAGCCCAAACACCCAGAGCCAAAGAGTGTTAGGCATGATACGTCCAAAATGTATCTATAATTTCTGCTTGCTCCATGCCTCTTTTGGGTGATATTGCTATGATATTTATACACTTCCATACACTTTTGATCATATTTGGACTAACCTATTAACTCAGTGCACCCCAGTGCCAGTTTCTGTTTTCGGCTGTTTTTGTATTTCAGGTTTTCACATTACGAGAACTGCCAGGAAAAATCCAGAAAAATTATATAAAAAATCAGCGTTCCAGAAACTACCGTGCGCCCGAAGGACAGCCGGGGGGGCACCAGGGCTCCAAGCGCCCTGGCGGCGCCACCCCCCCCCCCCGGGCCGCGCCGGGGGGGGCATCTGGGCCCCCCGAGGCTCCTCCGATGCCCCCCTTTGGCATATATTTAAAGCGTCTCCCGAAACCCTCGAGGTAGGAACTCTTTTCGCGATCTCATCTCTGTTCCGCCGCCGCCGCCGCTTCCAAGATCGGGAGCACCAGGAGAACTCTTCCCGGCACCCTGCCGGAGGGGAGGATCACCACCGGGAGCATCTCCACCACCATGGACGCCTCCCGGATGAGTTGTGAGTAGTCTCCCTTGGACCATGAGTCCATGACCAGTAGCTATGTGATGTTCTCCTCCCGTTCTTGTGCTTCACTAATTAGTCCTCGTGAGCTGCCCTACATGATCGAGGCACATATGTAATCCTTATGTTGTTGCTACGATGAGTTTGCTGGGATCCGATGGATTATGAGATTATGTTCAGATTGTACTTGAGTAATATATTTGATCTACCTCTTTTATATTTATGTTCGTAAGTAATTCTTGCATGTTCTCCGTTGTTATTTATTGCTTTGGCCAAGTAATAGGTAGTGACTCCAAGAGGGAACGTTATGCTTGATTGTGGGTTCATGCCCCTCGATGACTAGCTTGAGTGACAGAAACATGAGTCTAGGGGATGTGTTGTTGCCACAAGGGGGAAAAACAACGGTGCTTGTGCCCGCGGGTGCAAGGATTGTTTACTTTACGCAAAGTTCTTTTAATGCAGTTGTCTGTTGCATTGAGTTTACACTATGGGTGGGACTCGCAACTTAATACCAGCGAGATATTCTGGATAGATATCTCAAGGTGGATGATTAGTAGTAGATATTGATGGATTTCGGTCTACTTACTTTGGCGTGCCGCCCATGCTTTGAACCTCAACCTTTCTTGCAATGTAATCAGCATTGGTTTGCGCACATGGTCCTGTCAATTGCCCAGCTGTAATTCGTTTACCTCACATAGTTGTTTTATCGTCTTTTGGGAGAGAGACATCACTAGTGAACATCATGAGACTCCGCTCCATATTACCATCATTGATCACATCCGCTATTTACTTTTCGCTTTTATTTACTATTGCAATTATATCTATCACTACTATCACTTGCGTTTAATCCTTTGTGAACTACAAGGCCGGAGGGATTGACAACCTCTCTGTACTCGTTGGGAGCAAAGTTATTTGTATATGTGTGCAGGTCCACGTTGATTGCTAATATCTGGCGCCGTAGCAGTTGACACCTTCTTGTTGAACCTAGAAGTCTCTGGGGATTCGATCCTTGGTATCTTTGCCAAGGGAAAAACTTCCGCAACACTACATCTCACACCTTCCACTTGGGGTAACCAACGAGGGGCGAGAAGCCTAGCAAAAGTTTTTCTGGCGCCGTTGCCGGGGACTCCACTCTTCAAGATAGGGGAGTTGAACGCTATCTTTTACCTTTGCTTTTAGTCTTGTTAGTTTACCTTTCAGTTTTTGCTTTAGTATCTTTTATCAAAAATCACAAAAATAGTTATCTCGTTCTTTAGTTGTCATTATGTCGGGTCCTTTTGTCTTTGACGAGGCAGAAGTTCTCACCTTTAAACAAAGAGGTGGGGAAAGTTTGAAAGATGCTTGGTATAGAATTAATGATTCACAAAAAAGAGCCACCAAGAAGAAACCTACTACTCTCCTGCTTAGAAATTTTTATGTTGGAATTACTTCTTGGAATAGGTTTATTCTAGATACTGCTATCAATGGGAATTTCCTAGAGGCCCCAGTTTGGGAGTCCCTTAGTATTATTGAAAATCTTGTTGGGAATCTCCCTGTTGTTAGCATTCGAGAGGACATCACCCTAGCTCACATTATGAAAAAACTTGAAAATATAGAGCTAGAGATGCCAAGCATTAATAAGATAAATGAGTTGGATCGTAAGATCCAAGGGAATTTGAATAGACTTGATAGCTCCATGCGTAAAATTTTCAAAATTTTGGAGACCGTCAAATTCCATGACTTGGACTCTTCTAGGATAGACAAGATTGAAGATATCTTTGATACTCTAGGAACCACCTTCTCCTCAATCAAAACCAAAAAGGTAGAAACTCCGGCAAAGAAGGAGCCTAAGTTCGTTCACATTCCAAAAGCTCCCCGCTCTAAAAGTAATCCACCTATTGCCAAAGGGGTTGAAACTGTAAAGACGTTGGAAGAAACACCTGTCTTTGATGAATTTATAAATGAATCTTCCCTTGACTTTTATCCTTTTGGTCTTCTACCTAGAAGTATCTCTATGAGGCCTTTATTTGAAAGTCCTCTTAAGACTAGTTGTATTATTGAAGAGCTTTTTGATGATCTTGATGATGGTTCAATTGATACAGCTTGATCTATATGCATTATGCCTAGCTTAAAGGCATAAAAGAAAGCGCTTTTGGGAGGCAGCCCACATGAATAAATTTATTTTTCTTTTGTTGTGTCTTGATGTTGTTACTACTGTAGCATCATCATTGTATCTCTGCTTTTCAATTTTGTGCCAAGTGTAGCCTCTGATTGCTAGAAAGTTCAAAAGTTGTGAGGTGCTGTCCAGGAAACAGATTCTGTCCTTGGATAGAAAAATTCGTATAAAGTCACCAGATCATCTTTTTGGTCTGAATTTTTTCGACAGCGTGCTCTATATAATTGTCTTTCGTGCGTCTGTTCTGAGTTTTTTTATTCGAGTTGCAGAAGTGCCCCGAACAAATCAATTACTACCCGCTGTTCTGTTTTTCACAGATTCTGTCCTGTTTTGCTTTTCCTTCATTTTGCAAACCAAGAGCTTGCTTTTTCTTTGCAAAAACCTTTTGGCAATCTTGAGAAACAGTAGACCTTCAAAAATATCTTTATTTCCAGCAAGGTATAATTATTTTATTATGGGTACTAACCTCGCTAATCAGATTATGATGAGTTATGTATGAAGGGAGTTTTCAAGTGTGCGAGGGAAGATGATAAAAAGATTCAGGAGTGTCAAGCGCTCAAGCTTGGGGATGCCCCCATGAGCCCCCAGGAAATATTCAAGGAGACTCAAGCGTCTAAGCTTGGGGACTCGCCCGTGCATCCCCTTCTCCATTAACATTATCAGTTCGTCTTTCGTTCCACTATATTTTAATCACTTCATGTGTTATGTGCTATGCTTGGAGCGTCTTGCTTTTAGTTTTCTTTAGTTTTTCATAACGAGTCGGAACTCAGCTTTCTTTATGTGGGAGAGAAACATGCTCCACTTCTACCTAGAACATAACATAGAATTTTCATGTCTATCCTTGCTGTGTGTGTTCTTTGTCTTTTAATAGCTACTATCATGTTCAGCTCTTAGCTTTCATGCTTATCTTTTCAAGAGCTTTTGTTTAGTTGGTTGCTTGAACTCTCTTTAATTACCATGCTCACCTTATTAAGAGAGTTTGCTTCCGTTGCATTGGTTGATATGTCTATGATAAAGGTGCTACGTGCATGATGGCGCTTAGTAGTTCATGTTTTCTTATGGTTAGTCTCAAATAACTGGGGGATTCCCAATGTGTTATTGGAATACCAACATGATTTGTTTGCCTATGATGTGGTATGGTTTAGTAATATCTTCCTTCGAGAATTTATTTTGATTGACTTGGCGTATGCTCACGCATATTTAAGACTGTAAAGAAAGTCTGTCAAGCCTTGATGATCTTTTGTATCTGAGTAGCGATATAACTACCATGCCTGATTCAATGTTGCTTGGTCGCTCTGCATGATTATGACCGTCATTCCTCTCTTAGTTGGTCGCTCCCAGTCTTTTGCTAACCTTCGCCTGTACTAAGCGGACTGACTGCTTGTGCATCCACATCCTTTAATCCAGTTATGCCATATGAGTCCACCATACATTCCTACATGGTATTTACCTACCATTCCTAACGGAGACTTGCATGTGCCATCTCGAAATTATTCAAAGAAAAAGCATTCTTATTTTGTGCCTCTGTTGTAAGTCCATGAGGAAGTAGTAGTTAATTCATAATCTTTTTAAGTTGGACAAGCTTCACCCCGGGATTGCATGTATAATGTGCAAACCCATAATACGAGAAGGAACTGGCATTGAGTGCGCCGGGCTCAAAAAGATAATATAACAAACAAACCCTCCTTCACGCTTTGTTCATGAGAAATCAGAAAACTTTGGCAGTGATAAACAAAGGAGATTAAGAGGATGTGATCGTCCTCATTTGGGAGCCGTTCCTCGAAACTTGTCCATCTCGAAAAGTTATTGAGTTGTCTGCTAGCATTCGTTGACGAAACATGCATGATCTAAAATAAATTATTACCTCTGTTTTAAAACCAAGAGCTCTGGTACATGTTTTGTCTTTGTTTCCGACTACGGGTTTTCAACCTTGCCAACAAAAGCCACGGTTCGAGAGTCTCCACCTTCTTTTAAAAGCACCAACTACTGAGAGCATGATTGTCATTCTGAGTGTAATCTGCATTGTCCCAAAGTAGCATTGTCTTTTGCATGATTGTGATATCGTTTATTCTGAAATCATTGTATCTAGTCATCACTTAAACCTTGGAGGTGCCCCTGCCTTTATGTTTTGCTTCACTAAAGGGGGCAAGCTAGATATCACTTTACCATATTTGCACATCATGTTCATTGCAAATCTATTTCATGTTTCAATATCATATTGTAAAACTTTCAGTCCTTTGTGATTTTCTCATGAGGCTACTTAATTACTATAGATTCATTGTCTCAGTAAGCTTTTGTCATATGACTATGAAAAAGTCCTATATGGTTAATAGCATGTCACCATAGAAATTATTCTTGTTATCATTTACCTACTCGAGGACGAGCAGGAATTAAGCTTGGGGATGTTGATACGTCCAAAACGTATCTATAATTTCTGCTTGCTCCATGCCTCTTTTGGGTCATATTGCTATGATATTTATACACTTCCATACACTTTTGATCATATTTGGACTAACCTATTAACTCAGTGCACCCCAGTGCCAGTTTCTGTTTTCGGCTGTTTTTGTATTTCAGGTTTTCACATTACGAGAACTGCCAGGAAAAATCCAGAAAAATTATATAAAAAATCAGTGTTCCAGAAACTACCGTGCGCCCGAAGGACAACCGGGGGGGGTCACCAGGGCTCCAGGCGCCCTGGCGGCGCGCCCCCCTGGGCCGCGCCGGGGGGGGCGCCTGGGCCCCCCGAGGCTCCTCCGATGCCCCCCTTTGGCATATATTTAAAGCGTCTCCCGAAACCCTCGAGGGAGGAACTCTTTTCGCGATCTCATCTCTGTTCCGCCGCCACCGCCGCTTCCAAGATCGCGAGCACCAGGAGAACTCTTCCCGGCACCCTGCCGGAGGGGAGGATCACCACAGGGAGCCTCTCCACCACCATGGACGCCTCCCGGATGAGTTGTGAGTAGTCTCCCTTGGACCATGAGTCCATGACCAGTAGCTATGTGATGTTCTCCTCCCGTTCTTGTGCTTCACTAATTAGTCCTCGTGAGCTGCCCTACATGATCGAGGCACATATGTAATCCTTATGCTGTTGCTATGATGAGTTTGCTGGGATCCGATGGATTATGAGATTATGTTCAGATTGTACTTGAGTAATATATTTGATCTACCTCTTTTATATTTATGTTCGTAAGTAATTCTTGCATGTTCTCCGTTGTTATTTATTGCTTTGGCCAAGTAATAGATAGTGACTCCAAGAGGGAACGTTATGCTTGATTGTGGGTTCATGCCCCTCGATGACTAGCTTGAGTGACAGAAACATGAGTCTAGGGGATGTGGTGTTGCCACAAGGGGAAAACCAACGGTGCTTGTGCCCGCGGGTGCAAGGATTGTTTACTTTACGCAAACTTCTTTTAATGCAGTTGTGTGTTGCATTGAGTTTACACTATGTGTGGGACTCGCAACTTAATACCAGCGAGATGTTCTGGATAGATATCTCAAGGTGGATGATTAGTAGTAGATATTGATGGATTTCGGTCTACTTGCTTTGGCGTACCGCCCATGCTTTGAACCTCAACCTTTCTTGCAATATAATCAGCATTGGTTTGCGCACTGGTCCTGTCAATTGCCCAGTTGTAATTCATTTACCTCACATAGTTGTTTTATCGTCTTTTGGGAGAGAGACATCACTAGTGAACATCATGAGACTCCGGTCCATATTACCATCATTGATCACATCCACTATTTACTTTTCGCTTTTATTTACTATTGCAATTATATCTATCACTACTATCACTTGCGTTTAATCCTTTGTGAACTACAAGGCCGGAGGGATTGACAACCTCTCTGTACTCGTTGGGAGCAAAGTTATTTGTATCTGTGTGCAGGTCCACGTTGATTGCTAATATCTGGCGCCGTAGCAGTTGACACCTTCTTGTTGAACCTAGGAGTCTCTGGGGATTCGATCCTTGGTATCTTTGCCAAGGGAAAAACTTCCGCAACACTACATCTCACACCTTCCACTTGGGGTAACCAACGAGGGGCGAGAAGCCTAGCAATGCATCACTGAAGTCTTTCTGTCTGTGTGACCTGAAGACTTATTATACTTGAGGACTGTGTTTCCTCCAGCTGGTTAGGCATCGCGTTCTGAGCATCCAAGAGTCATTGTGGATTGCCGGTGAACGAAGTCTGTGAAGGTTTGGAAGTCTACCTTGAAGACTTACCAGAGTGATTGGGCGAGGACTGGGTGTCCTTAGCTCAAGGGGAACAAGGTGAAGACGCGGTCTTCTGAGTTAAATCTCAGCCTCCCTAACCAGACGTACAGTTGTCACAGCAACTAGAACTGGTCTAACAAATCACTGTCTTCCCCGAGCTACTGGTTCTATCCTTTCCTTCCCTTTACTTACCGCTCTATGTTGTGAAGACATTGCATGCTTGCCTTATCTGATTGTCTTCACTGTGTATCTACTTGTTGTGATTGGCTTCATTCCTTCTTCCTTTATGATCACTACTTCCTAGTTGCTATTAGTCTTCATGCTTTCACTTCATTGAATACATGACTATGGCTTATCTAGTGTAGTCCACTTTCCGTTGCATACTAATAGGCTTGAGCTTATCATTTGTCTTTGAAACTACCATGTTTTGAAGCATTTCATAAAAATCGCCTATTCACCCCCCCTCTAGTCGATATACTACACTTTCAATTGGTATCAGAGCAAGGTACTCCCTTGTTCTGTGTGATTTGGTTTAACCACCTAGAGTTTTAGCTATGTCGACTTCAGGGATAATCAAAGTCTCTGCTGCGTGCCCCGTCTTCGATGGCACCGAATATCCCTACTGGAAGAACAAGATGCGCATGCATCTTGAAGCCATTGACGTGGACCTCTGGTTTGTCGTCAAGAACGGCGTTCCCAAGACTGGTGAAGGTATCACCCCTGCTGATGTCAAGAGGCTCGTTCAATTGGATTCAACGGCCAAGAACATCATCTTTGGTCATCTGACCAAAGGACAGTACGGTCGTGTAAGTGCTCTGGACATGTCAAAGGAAGTTTGGGACTGGCTCTCAAAGGTCAATGATGGAGTCTCTACCCAGAGAGATCAAAGGATCAGCGTCCTTCGTAATCTCTTCAATTGCTTCAAGAGACATGACAATGAGAATGTACAGCACACTTTTGATCGTCTCACTAACATCACAAATGAGCTTCAAGCACTTGGCGCCACTGAGATTACCAGGCATGAAATCGTCAAGACCCTCCTGAGATCACTCGACAGCTCATTTGATATCCTTGCCCTAATGATTCAAGAACGCCCTAACTTCAAGACTCTCGATCCGTCTGATATACTTGAGAGGCTCAACACACATGAGTTCCAGCTATCTGAGAAACGTGACATTTATGGTCCTAACTATGGCCGATCTCGCGCCTTAAAGGCAAAAGTTGTTTCCTCATTTGAAAAAGAATCTGACTGCAGTTCTGATGATCCTGAAGACATTGGAAAGGAGCTTGCAATGCTTGTGAAGAAGTTCCAAAAATTCACTAGGAAGAAAGGCTTCAAAAAATCCTCAAGATCCAGCTCAAGAAATGATGAAGCTTCTACTCATGACTACAAGAAGAGAACATGTCATAAGTGCAAGAAACCTGGTCACTACATCTCTGAGTGTCCTCGGTGGGACAACGAAAAGAAGAAAAAGAAGAGCAAGGAATATGATTCTGATGACAAGAAAAAGAAGAAATACTCAAAGTCTTCATCAAAGTATTCATCACACAACAAGAATTCATCTGGCAAGGCTCGCGCATTTGTTGGCAAGGAGATGGATTCTGAGGAAGAGTCTGCTTCCGAAGAGGTGGAGGTGGAGTCGGAGGAAGAGTCTAATTCTGGTGCTGCAAGTTTGGCTTTAGCCACTACCTACGTGGGCAAGTCCATCTTCAGCACTGAAGACAATGGCCCCGTCCCCAACAATGATGATAAGGACCACGACTCTGCTCCCACCTTCTGCTTCATGGCACGCGGTGCCAATGTAAAATCACGCAATGCTTACTTTCAAACATCTAGTGAAGACGGCTCTGATTGTGAATCAAAACCTAGCTACAAAACACTTGCTAAAATGGCCACTGAACAACAGAAAGCCATGGAACATATTCAAAAACTGTTAGACAAAAGCGATGACCTATTGGACGCAGAAATGACCCGTTCTCAGTCCTTAATTGAAGACATAAAAAATCTTCATGTTAAGTACAAGGAACTTGAAGGTCTTTATGAATCGCTCTCAAAAACTCATGAAAAGCTTTCCCACGATTACATTCAAAGGAAACGAGAACTTGAGAAATTGAAAGCAGTTCATGAAGATCTTCAAAAGGAGAAACAGTCACTCCGCGCACAACTGATCAGCTCCACTCACGAAGAGTTTGAACCACCATGTCTAAAATGCATTGAGCGTGATAACGCTACATCTGTTGCTGGTTGTTCTACTGCTGCCACTGTTGCAATATCTTCAACTATTGATGTGGTAACTAATCCCTCTGCTGAGGAAACCACTACTATTGCTCATGAAAATGCTAGGTTGAAGACTTTGCTTGAAACAGGGATGTACAAATCCCTCAAAGGGCATCAGACTCTATGTGATGTCCTCAAAAAGCAGATACTGAACCGAAACCCTAGGAAAGAGGGTGTTGGGTTCGACAGGAAAATGCATGTTGATGGTTCATACTGGAAGCTTGAGCAGTATTCCAAAACCACATGGGTTGCTGCAAACGGACCTTCAGTGGATCCATCTACCTTACATGGCTTCACTTGTGCTAATCCTGTTATCATTGATGAATCCTTTGACGCAAACTATAAACTGTTTAAGAATCAAAATGGTGAAGTGTTTGCCAGGTATATTGGTACTAACTGCAGGAATGGACCACCTATGAAGAAGATCTGGGTACCCAAAGGTTTTCTTGAGAAGCTTCCAACAAATACTATCATGACACCTCCTGGGATGAAGACAAAACCCAGACCAAAGGCTTCATATGGTCCTAAGGCTTCATACAGACAAAGGACTCATCTGAGTCACCCTAACGCGAATGTTTTGCAGGGAAACCATACTCAGACCCATGAATATGAGCGTGTTTCTTCAAACCGCTATGTTCATAAATCCAATAATTTTTCTGCCTATTCTTATGAGTATTATTCTCCTCCTGCAAGACTATTTGCTAGGGCCCCAAAGCCAAAATTCTCAGATGCTGCTCTTAGACTCATTGCTTCTAAGGCACCCCTGAAGATGTGGGTGGTTAAGAAGAACTAACTTTCTCTTGCAGGGAAAGGTCTCCAGCCTATGATCAAAGGCTTCTGATGCTACTGCTGGGGACCTAAAACACTTGTAGGGCACAAGATCAAATGCCCAAAATGACTTACTGCTTATACTATTCATAAATCACTTGCTGAACATCTCATCAGTCCTAACCTTCATCTAAGCTTTCATAATCCACTTATGCATCAAATGTTTATGCTTCACAATGGCCTTTGGTGAAGCCTATTCTCCTAACTACATTGTAGGGAGCGACACCAAAGTCTTTAAAATGGATTATGGACAGCGGGTGCACAAATCATATGACTGGTGATCGAAATCTTCTCATGGACTCAACTTTACGTCCATCTAACAAGAGTCACATCACATTTGCTGATACTGGTAAAAGCAAAGTGTTGGGTCTAGGTAGAGTTGCAATCTCAAGAGATCAGCACATGGATAAAGTCATGCTTGTTGAATCTCTTGGCTTCAACTTAATGTCTGTTTCAATGATTTGTGACTTAAACATGATTGTGATCTTTGGTAAATTTTGTTGCATTGTACTAATGGAATCTGACAAGTCTTTAGTATTTGAAGGATACAGAAAAGGTGATCTGTGTATGGTAGATTTCTCAGCTGGACCGCAGATGGCCGTATGTCTTCTAGGAAAAGCTTCAGAGTGCTGGCTCTGGCATCGGAGGCTAGGACATGCTGGCATGAGGAACTTGCACACTCTCGCAAAGAAGAAGCATGTCATAGGCATCGAGGAAGTTAAGTTCAAGAAAGATCATCTATGTGGTGCCTGTGAAGCTGGGAAGATGACTAGAGCCAAACACCCCTCGAAGACAATCATGACGACATCCAAACCCTTCGAGATGCTTCACATGGACTTATTTGGCCCTACTCACTACTCCACATTCTCTACCACAGCCTGTCTCTATGGCTTCGTCATTGTTGATGATTATTCAAGATATACATGAGTGCACATAATACTCTACAAGACTGAAGTGCAAGATGTCTTCAGACGCTTCGCCAACCGTGCCATGAACAACTATGGCATCAAGATCAAACATATCAGAAGTGACAATGGCACTGAATTCAAGAACACTGGCCTCGATCTTTATCTGGATGAGATGGGAATCACTCATGAATTCTCAGCCCCATATACACCTCAGCAAAATGGGATCGTTGAGCGCAAGAACAGAACTCTAATTGAGATGGCTCGAACGATGCTCGATGAGTACAAAACACCAAGAAGGTTCTGGCCCGAAGCTATTGATACTGCATGCCATATCATCAACTGTGTTTATCTTCACAAGCTTCTGAAGAAAAATCCTATGAACTCCTCACTGGAAAGAAGCCAAATGTAAGCTACTTCAGAGTATTTGGAGCTAAGTGTTGGATCAAGGATCCTCATCATAAGTCAAAATTTGCACCCAAAGCTCATGAAGGCTTCATGCTCGGATATGGAAAGGACTCACACTCCTATAGAGTCTTCAACATTTTTCTCTATATAACTGTTGAAACTGTGGATGTGAGGTTTGATGAGTCAAATGGTTCACAAATAGAGTCCCTACCAAATGTGCGAGATGAAGCTTCACCAAATGAATCTATCAAGCTAATGGGAACTGGTGAGATCATGCCTTCTGAAGCACAACCTGATGAGGAACTCATCATCTTTGATCCAAATCAACCTGACGACAATACGCAGCCTGAAGACAACACTCCTGATGAAGACAATGTACAGCAAGAGCAAAATCTTCGTCCAGCTCATCCTCGTGTTGCAAATGAAGTACAAGTTGAGAAGATAATTGATAGCATAAATTCTCCTGGTCCACTCACTCGCTCAAGAGCAACACAGCTTGCAAATTTCTGTGGGCACTTTGCTTTTGTCTCAATATCTGAACCCAAGAAAGTTGCTGAAGCTTTTATGGAGCCTGAATGGATTCAAGCAATGCAAGAAGAGCTTCAACAGTTTGAGCTGAACAATGTGTGGGAACTTGTCAAGCGTCCTGATCCTCGAAAGCACAACATAATAGGCACAAAATGGATCTATCGCAACAAGCAAGATGAGCATGGTCAAGTGGTCAGAAACAAAGCTCGTCTCGTTGCTCAAGGATACACTCAAGTTGAAGGGATTGACTTTGATGAAACATTTGCTCCCGTGGCTAGGCTTGAAGCTATTCGTATACTGCTAGCCTATGCAAATCATCACAACATACTTCTATATCAAATGGATGTAAAGAGTGCCTTTCTCAATGGAAGAATTGAAGAAGTGTATGTTGCACAACCACCTGGCTTTGAAGACCCAAAACGTCCTGATATTGTATACAAGCTCAACAAGGCACTGTATGGCCTCAAACAAGTGCCTCGTGCTTGGTATGACACCCTCAAAGACTTCCTGAAGAGCAAAGGCTTCAAACCTGGATCCCTAGATCCCACACTCTTCACGAAGACATATGATGATGAGCTATTTGTCTGCCAAATCTATGTGGATGACATTATCTTCGGCTGCACGGACAAGAAATACAGTGATGAGTTTGGTCACATGATGCAAGAGCAATATCAAATGTCCATGATGGGTGAGCTGAAGTTCTTCCTTGGTCTTCAAATTCGTCAGCAAAGCAACGACATCTTCATATCTCAAGAGAAGTACCTTAAAGATTGCCTGAAGAAGTTTGGAATGCAAGACTGCAAAGGGTACTCGACGCCAATGCCTGCTAATCATCATCTGGGTCCCGACGCCAATGGTAAAGAGTTTGATCAACAGGTATACCGCTCCATGATTTGTTTTTTACTTTATTTATGTGCATCTAGGCCAGATATTATGCTTAGTGTTTGCATGTGTGCTCGATATCAAGTGGCACCAAAGGAGTCGCATCACTTAGCTGTGAAGCGAATACTTTAATATTTGGCTTACACCCCAACACTAGGATTATCGTATCCAAAGGGCTCAGAGTTTGATCTAGTAGGATTTTCAGATGCTGATTATGCTGGTGACAAAGTTGATCGCAAGTCCACATCAGGCACATGTCACTTTCTAGGACGATCACTTGTCTGTTGGTCTTCAAAGAAGCAGAACTGTGTATCACTCTCCACTGCTGAATCTGAATACATTGCTGCTGGATCTTGCTGCGCTCAACTTCTCTGGATGAAGCAAACACTCAAGGACTATGGAGTCCATCTGAAGCATGTGCCACTCTACTGTGATAATGAAAGCGCCATCAAGATTGCCAACAACCCAGTTCAGCACTCGAAGACAAAGCACATTGAAATTCGTCATCACTTTCTCAGAGATCATGTTATGAAGGAAGATATTGATATCATACACGTCAACACTGAAGAGCAACTGGCAGATATCTTCACAAAGTCCTTGGATGAGAAAAGGTTTTGCAAGTTGCGGTGTGAGCTCAATATCTTAGAATCCTCAAATGTCCTGTAATCAGGCACACATCCTAACACTTATGCACATTGAAGACTTAGATGTGCAACACACGAAGTAAAGTATATCTTCAATCAATGAAGACTTACATTCTAAGTGTGAATACATTAACATGGAACTTGACTTCGGAATGCCACGATAATTGTGCGCCGTGTCTGGGTCTAATACTTCCTATACGGTGGGTAACGCCACCACCAAATTCTTGTTTGAAGCGTTTCTCGTGGCGTTACATTTGCATAGTCTTCGCACTTGGTTTATCTTCATATAGGACATATATATATAGAATTGTGTTCTGTCCTCGACAGCATTCACTTATAGCTATGTCTTCATATTTGAATCTTTTGGACTAAGTGAATGTGATCGGACCCTAACCACTCTATGCTTCCTCATCTCACACTCTGTCTGTCCAAATCATATGCATTGTGTTGAAACTGTCAAATATCTTCTCTGCGTCCTTGTCAGCAGAAGATACAGAGACAAACTTTAAATCTGATTTTAAATGCTCCATCCGTTATGCCTGAAACCCGGAGAAGCCGGAACGACCACTCCGACACTCGTGGTGTACGTGGGATCGTGGGACAACTCCCAATGCATTACATGACCGCCACGTGTCACTCGTACGTGAACCGTCAAGGGCACCTGCGTAATTGCGTTGTGCCGTCTCCCATGCCTATAAATGCACGTCCCATCACGGTCAAAAGTTTCTTCTACCACCTCTCCACCTCGACCAACCCTAGCGTCTCCGCTAGCTTTCGACGACGCCGGCGACGAAGCGCTTCGCTGCCGCAACTTTGTCGATGCCGTCCTCACGCCGGCCGTGGACATCTTCTACTCCGCCGTCGCCGTAGTTGTCCTCCGTCGCCAAGTTAGGGCACGAAAGACCGAACTGCTGGGCATCCAACTCCTCTCCGTCTAAGCAGTTCATCGTGTGGTAAATAAAACTTGTTTTTTACCATCTTCTAGATCCATAAAGATTCATCTATTTTACCACAAGAGGTTTCTGCCTACTTAGATATATAGATCTATCCTTTCTGCATCTCATATCTTGCCTAGTACATTCACATATGCTTCAACCATAGTTAGATTCCTCCCTTGTACTTATTCGTGGATTTGTACAAATCTGGAACCAACTCCCATGAGTGAATGTCGTCGCACTATGAGGTCAAAGTCTTCAAAACTGTTTAATCTTCAAAACTTCTGAGAATGCATATGACCTCTTCCCCTTCCCTCGCATCTCTAATGCTGTCACATCTACATGTCCGTGGGAGAATCCCTTGGTTCTCATAGTCTGCATTCATTTGCAGAGTTTTTGCAGCGTCACATTCACTCCCCTGAAGACACTTCCTGTCTGACCAGCAGACCGAAGCATTTACCTGTTTTGAAGCCATTCAATTTGAAGCCTTCAGGTTGAAGCAAATGGCAACTGACAAGACAGTAAGAAAGGGTGTCAGACAGCGCCGTGGCAACACCTCCATTGATTTGCCTCCTGATCTCAGTGAGATATAAAAGACTGATCCTGAGGAGGATTATAATCAAAGGAAGACTCGAATCCAATGGATCGAAGATACTGGGCTGAACAGTGGTTCAAGTATAGGTTCGTGACCCAAGAGTATGCTGAGAAGAACGCCATCAAGCATCCATGGGGAGATATCACTTATAAAAATCTTCCCCCCCAAGACTCGTGCTGAAGCCATTGCTCAAGGCTTCTATCCTTGCATGGTCAAAGGACCTCAGCCTGCTGATGCTGATCCAAGATCTCTGCTCTGGTGTCGCGACGACAATCTGGTCAAGCGAAATCTTCAATTTGCCAAGAACTCGGCCAGAGAGAACAAGAAGCTTTGGGGATTAGACTTCAACCATGGCCCCTCTGCGCCTCGCGCTGATGGCACGTGCGAAGCTGAACCGAATCTGGTTGGGCCCTTCTACAACCTAGAGGGCCTCATCAGTCACATAAGGGTTCAAGGGGCGGATGTGGATCAGCCTGAAGCAGATGCCGATTCTGAAGAAGCACCTGCAACACCGAAGCCCCAGAAGAAGAAATCAAAGGCTTCAAAGACTACTCCACCAAGGGCTTCTAGAGTGAAGCCTTTGGCCACTGCTCCACCTGCACTAAGTGTGCAATCTGAGGAACACTCTCGTATCTCCAAGAGCAGACAGCTGAAGAGGAAGCCATCACGCAACCCCAGTTCAGCTCTCACTCCTGATGCTATGCTGAAGACAGCCAATGATGCCTTTGATCTCTCAAGTGATGAAGATCTTGGTGATGATGCTCTGGAGCTATTGATCAAGAGAAAGCAAGATGCTGAAATCTTCAATGACTTGCCGCTCTTTGACGTTGAAGTGCTCAATAACTTCATTGATGAATGGTTTGACACACCCAACCTGAGCTTCAACGATCTTCAACTTCTAGTTGGCCTCAGCGTCTCCTTCCATGGTGCCATTGCTTCTGAGCTGGCTCTGGCTCAGAGAATTGTTGAGCTGAAGCAAAAGATAGATTATGAAAAGGCTCAGTTCAAGAAGCATGTGAACAAGCTCAGCATGCAAGAAATTCAGAACTTCAAGGTTATGATGCACGAGCTCAAGGAAGCCTTTCGCCAGCGGCGTGATGAAGCCAAAGGTTCTCGAGAGCGAATCAAGGACTTGGCTGCCAAATGCGTTCAAGCATTCAATGAAGCTGAAAAGCGCAAGGGACTTGGGCATCCTGGCATTAACCCACGGATGGCTGCCAAGAAGAAGAAGAAGCAACCTGTGCCCGAAGCTGAAGAATCTGGGCAGGAAATGCCTCACATAGTCTTCCCTACGAGGATGACTGGCACGAAGCCTAAGGCAACCCCAACCGCTTCAAAGCTCAAGAAGACTAAGGTGGCTGAAGCTGAAGCTCGCAAGCATAAGCAATCTACTGATGAAGCTCCACCCACCAAGAAGCGCAAGACCAAGAAGGATAAGGCTGCTTCCAAAGAGCCTATCTTTGTCGAGCCAATCTCAGTTGCTCGCCCTGCATCTGCCCAGAGAGAACGAAGACTGACTGTTCATGAGCCTGCTCCCACAGAGGCTGAAGACATTCCAGCTGTTGACCCCACCGCAGCTGAAGACATTGCTCCTCAAGACAATGTTGAAGATGATGAAGTCCTTCCTCGGATCGAATACAATATTGAATCTTCGCATGTTCTTACGAACAACGAACGCATCAGCATTGGTCGTCCATTGACGCCAATTGCACAGGACGACACATGGGCTGATCACCCACAGGATACACCAGCCACACCTCTGCAAACTCAAGACACCAGTATGGTGCTTGAAGATGAAGAATTTGAGACCCAACAACCTCCATCCCCTCAGGCGTCGCCAGCTTTTCGCAGGCTTCGCAAAGGACAAGGCCTCAAGTCGTCGCCCCAAGTGTTCCAGAAGGAGTAGAGCAACCATCTGCACCTGATGCTGCTCCTACTGTGAACCCCTCAGAATCTGAAGCCAAAGCGGCTGAAGATATTCCGGCTGCATCAGACGAAGAAGAACCACCCCAACAAGAAGAAGAACAACCCCAAGTTGAAGAAGAACGTACTGCCACACCCCCTGTTCTCGAGGAGAATGTGTCCGACCCTCCAGCTCCTGAAGTGGAGGCTACAAATTCATAGGCTGCCACCACCAACACTGAAGCCAATGACGTGGTCATGGCTAAAGCTAATGTGGCACATGAAGACACTGTGGCGCCTGAAGTGACTGCGCCTGAAGTGACTGCTCCTGAACCCAATGCTGCACCTGAAGCAAATCTGCAGGTTGAAGATAATGCCTCTGCTCCTGTTCCACCTCCACGGCCCCACACCATTGAGCAAGCATACAACAAGGATGATCAGCTTGTTACTGTCCGGTGGCCCATTCTGATTCCGCCACCTACAACTGAACCACGTGCTGCTGGTCCTCAGTTTGATCATCATGTTGCTCACACACCCCAAGTTCAGAAGCCTAAGCCAAGACTGCCAAGGTTTCCAGGTATTGCAACCTCTTCAGGGTCATTCAATGCCAATAGCTTCACTGCGCAGAACACCTTCTTTGACAGCGCCAAGAACCCATATTCCAAGCCAAGAATATCATCAGATAGGTTCTGGAGCCATCAGCAGCGCAGCTACTACTCAAGAGTACTCTATGATCAAGGGCGCATTTTCCCTCATATGCGTCTTGAAACTGAAGCTATTGCTGGTCTGCCTTGCCTGGAGGAAGCTCTTGACTGCTTCCATGATGCTGGCCTACTCAATTTTGTCACAGATAAAGAGCATTGGAATGAAGAGCAGCTTCTGCAATTCTATGCAACACTCCACATCCGAGGCTACAGCAGGGATCCAAAGACATGGGTCCTTGAGTGGATGACAGGCAATGTGCATCATGAAGCTAAAGCCTTTGATCTCATTGAGCTTACTGGCCTGCCCACTCCAGGAGATCTACATGAACCTGGCTGTCAACTACACACTGAAGCCTTGGAGAGTATCTTTCCGAAGCGTCAGCCCAACATGAGCCAAATGCTCAGCATGATGAAGCCTCTGCCAAGTGATGCTGAATACCCTAAGGAATTCTTTGTTGAAGACCTAGAGTACCTGCCACGTACCATCTATCAAATCATAAGGCATGCTTTATGGCCAATCAAAGGACATTCTTCATCAGCCAAGCTTGAAGGCACTATGAAGACTTTGGTCTTCTATATCTTCAATGGCATCAGCTTCAATGCTCAAGATTTCTTCATCAGGCAAATGGCTATGTCTGGAGCTGATCTATTTGGTCTGAAACTTTATGCCCCTTGGATAATGCGCCTCATCAAGTTGCATTCAGCTGTCACCTATCAGCCCTCTGCTCGCAACCATCAGATTTTCTTGCCTGAGGTTGATATGTCAGCTGAAGCCATCTACCAAGAGCCTGCTAAAGAGCCTGTTAGTCTTCACAACGCTGATCATCAGAGCTTCACTCAGCAGATTGAAGGAGTTCCAGCAGTCTCATGCGTCTATCCTCTGGCTGGCCGTACTCGTCTACCTCGACACGCTAAAACCGAAGCCACTGAAAGCACCATCGCTCAAAGGCCTCAGAAGCGATCTCGTGTCCTGAACAACCAAGAGCTTCTGGTAGCCCTTCATCAGAAACAGGACAAGCATCACCTCTGGTTAAAGCGTCAGATGCAAAGCCTCTTGGTGGATGTCAATCGCATTCGAAATCTTGCCACCAAGAATACTTTTGTTGCTCATGAAACATGTCGGAGGTCTTGGAAGAGTTTGACCTTGCTGAGTGCTGAAGCGGATCTTCAAGACGATGGCTTCACTGAGAGATTCAAGTTTGACAACACTCCTCCAAGGACTGTTGTTATGCGTCGAACTCCATCTCTTGAAGATTCTGAATACTCCTCCTCCCAGGGTGATCGATGATCAGGATGATGCTACTTCACCGCCTCCTACTTCAGCGCGCATCGACACTGCACCGCCAAACAACAACACCGACCCTGCATCCTCTTCTGCTCCAACTGGGAACGAGTAGAGGCTCTATGTCTTCAAACCTTTTTGGTCCTTACTGACAAAAGGGGGAGAAGCATATGAGTTGATAGTCTTCAAGCGGGTCCATATGGGCGGGTGCTTTATAATTTGCCTAGTGTTTACAACTCTCGTTTTGCTACATTTGGTTCTTTGAGTTGTAACACTTAAATTGATGGTCATCTGCTATGTTTTTATGCTACTCTGTAATGCGATGATAAATTCCGCATCTGCTACCTTATATTCCGCACTTAGTCATTATTGCAGACGTCCATTTTTCATTATGCATGTCATTATCTTCGACATATCAATTATGCATGATGAATTGTCTTCATAAGTTGAAGAGGATCTCCACAAGTACAACCTGTCATGTGCATTTGCATTCAAAGGCAAATCAACTATATGCACATCTTCAGGGGGAGCCTTTTTCTACTTACCAAGACAATACCTTTATCCTATACAATTTCACATATCTTTATCCCCGTTGAAAACTTCAACCAGTTTGTCATCAATCACCAAAATGGGGGAGATTGTAAGTGCATCTAGTGCCACCCCTAGTGGTTTTGGAGTATTGATGACAAACCTGGTTGAGGGACTAATGTGTTTGTGAGAATTGCAGGATAACACAGGTAGTAGTCCCTCATTGATTCGGTTAACCTACCGGAGATGACCCCTAAAAATGTATGAAGACATTAATGTCAGTGGTGGTATATGAAGATAATCATACTGAAGACTATGACATGAGAAGACATTGTGTGAAGACTATGGAGAGCGAAGACGTAGATGTTTCATTGTTTCCTTTTCTTCTTTGTTGAGTCATAGGAACCACCGTACTGTTAAGTGGGGTCCAAGTGAACTAAGTCAGAGTGATTGAAGTGATGCTCAACCAAATCCTATGTCTTCGAGCGAAGACTGTGAGAGAAAATCTTATCCAGAGGCGGATGAGTCAGCTTTACTTGGAGCTCAAGTAAAGTTGTCGTGTGTGTTTGAAATCTGACCGTTGGAACACGTGTCAGTTCCTTAGTGACCCAGGGTCACTTCGGACAAATCAGGTCGGGTTGCCCAGTGGCTATAAATAGCCCACCCCCTACACCATAAATTGATGGCTGCTCAGAGTTATTACACGGCTTTTTTCGTTTGAGAGCAACCCACCTCCGAAGCATTTGAGAGAGAAATCCTTGCGAGGACAAAGCCCAAACACCCAAAGACAAAGAGTGTTAGGCATCACTAAAGTCTTTCTGTCTGTGTGATCTGAAGACTTATTACACTTGAGGACTGTGTTTTGTCCAGCCGGTTAGGCGTCGCGTTCTGAGCATCCAAGAGTCATTGTGGATTGCCGGTGAACGAAGTCTGCGAAGGTTTGGAAGTCTACCTTGAAGACTTACCAGAATGATTGGGCGAGGACTGGGTGTCCTTAGCTCAAGGGGAACAAGGTGAAGACGCGGTCTTCTGAGTTAAATCTCAGCCTCCCTAACCAGACGTATAGTTGTCACAGCAACTGGAACTGGTCTAACAAATCACTATCTTCCCCAAGCTACTGGTTCTATCCTTTCCTTCCCTTTACTTACTGCTCTATGTTGTGAAGACATTGCATGCTTGCCTTATCTGATTGTCTTCACTGAGTATCTACTTGTTGTGATTGGCTTCATTCCTTCTTCCTTGATGATCACTACTGCCTAGTTGCTATTAGTCTTCATGCTTTCACTTCATTGAATACATGACTATGGCTTATCTAGTGTAGTCCACTTTCCGCTGCATACTAATAAGCTTGAGCTTATCGTTTGTCTTCGAAATTACCATGTTTTGAAGCATTTCATAAAAATCGCCTATTCACCCCCCCCCTCTAGTCGATATACTGCACTTTCAGTTTATGCTCACTTTTATCTTTAGTTACCTTGTTGTTTTTATATTTTCAGATTACAAAAACCTATATCTACCATCCATATTGCACTTGTATCACCATCTCTTCGCCGAACTAGTGCACCTATACAATTTACCATTGTATTGGGTGTGTTGGGGACACAAGAGACTCTTTGTTATTTGGTTGCAGGGTTGTTTGAGAGAGACCATCTTCATCCTATGCCTCCCACGAATTGATAAACCTTAGGTCATCCACTTGAGGGAAATTTGCTACTATCCTACAAACCTCTGCACTTGGAGGCCCAACGACGTCTACAAGAAGAAGGTTGTGTAGTAGACATCAAGCTCTTTTCTGGCGCCGTTGCCGGGGAGGTGAGTGCTTGAAGGTATATCTTTAGATCTTGCAATCGAATCTTTTAGTTTCTTGTTTTATCACTATTTTAGTTTATAAAAGAAAACTACAAAAAAATGGAATTAAGGTTACCTCATATGCTTCATCTTTTTAATATCTTTCGTGAAAACGATGGGAAGGAAAATTGTGCTCAAGTACTAGAAGAAGAATTACATAGAATGCTTGGCATAAAATATGTGCATGATGAGCGTGATTGCAATGTTGTTAGTATGAATTCTTTGAATACCCATGATGCTAATGATATGCAAAGCCACAAGCTTGGGGATGCTATGTTTGATGAAGATGATATATTTTGTCCCCCAAGTTTTGATGAGCAAATTTATTATGATGAAAGCATGCCTCCTATTTTTGATGATTATTGTGCTGACTTGTATGCTAATAAGAAAATTATAACCATGAAACGTGTCATCATGATTTCAATTTTCAACTGGATTGTGCTTCACATGATAGTTATTTTGTTGTGTTTGCTCCCACTACTATTGATGATAATTTTTTTGCTTATGTGGAGAGTAGTAAAATTTCTATGCAAGTAGATCATGAAAAGAATGCTTTATGTGATAGTTATATTGTTGAATTTAGTCATGATGCTGCTAAAATTTATTATGAGAGAGGATCATATGCTTCTACATATTGCAATAATGTCAAGTTTCCTCTCTATGTGCTTAAAGTTTTGAAGTTATGCTTGTTTTTCTTTCCTATGCTAGTTGATTATTGTTCCCATAAGTTGTTTGCTCACCAAATCCCTATGCATAGGAAGTGGGCTAGACTTAAATGCGATAGTTATATTCTTCATGATGCTTTCTTTCTATTTCAATTCTTATCTTTTATGTGAGCATCATTGAAATCATTATGCCTAGCTAAGGGCGTTAAACGATAGCGCTTGTTTGGGAGGCAACCAAATTTTATTTTCTTTGTTTTTGCTTCTTTTGGGAAGACTTGTGCGAAGTTTATATGATCTTGCTGTAAAAAACAGAAACATTAGCGCTCACGAGAATAGTCACCAGATTTTACTGGAGAGTCTATTTAGTTGATTCTTTTGGCAGATGATTAATAGACAAATTCCTCATGTTTACCAATTTATTTCAATTTTGTTTGGAGTTATAGAAGTATGCGAAAGTTAAAGATTACTACAGACTGTTGTGTTTTTGACATATTCTATTTTTGGTGTGTTGTTTTCTTATTTCGATGAATCTATGAGTAGTATTGGAGGATATGAATCATAGAGAAGTTGGAATATAGTAGGTTTAACACCAATATAAACAAAGAATGAGTTCATTACAGTACCTTTGAGTGGTGGTTTGTTTTCTTATACTAACGGAGCTCACGAGATTTTTGGCTAAGTTTTGTGTTGTGAAGTTTTCAAGTTTTGAGTATGGCTTTGATGGACTATGGAACAAAGAGTGGCAAGAGCCTAAGCTTGGGAATGCACAAGGCACCCCAAAGTAAAATTCAAGGACAACCAAAAGCCTAAGATTAGGGATGCACCGGGAAGGCATCCCCTCTTTCGTCTTCATCTATCGGTAACTATACTCGGGACTATACTTTTATTCACCACATGATATGTGTTTTGCTTGGAGCGTCATGTATAATTTGAGTCTTTGATTTTTAGTTTGCCACAATCACCCTTATTGGACAGACCTCTTTGAGAGAGATAAATATGGTCTAGAGTTTGTTAGAACACTCTATGTGATTCACTATTATCTTTTGAGCTAAATAGTTTTGCTCTAACGCTTCACTTATATCTTTTAGAGCACGGTGTTGATTTTATTTTGTAGAAATTGATGATCTCTCATGTTTCACTTATATCCTGTTGAGAGTCTTTTAGAACAGCATGGTAATTGGCTTTGGCTATAAAACTAGTCCTAATATGATAGGCATCCAAGTTGGGTATAGTAAAAACTTTCATACAAGTGCATTGAATATGATGAGAAGTTTGATACTTGATGGTTGTTTTGAGATATGAGTATGGTGATATTAGAGTCATGCTAGCGGAGTAATTATGAATTTGAGAAATACTTGTGTTAAAGTTTGTGATTCCCGTAGCATGCACGTATGGTGAACCGCTATGTGACGAAGTTAGAGCATGAGGTATTTATTGAGTGTCAACCTTTGTGTGGAGGTCGGGGGAGTGCGATGGTTAACTCCTACCAACCTCCCCCCTAGGAGCATGCGTTGATTACTTTGTTTTGATGACTCGTAAATTTTTGCAATAAGTATATGAGTTCTTTATGACTAATGTTGAGTCCATGGATTATACGCACTCTCACCCTTCCACCATTGCTAGCCTCTCTTGTACCGCGCAACTTTCGCCGGTACCATACACCCACCATATACCATCCTCAAAACATCCACCATACCTACCTATCGTGGCATTTCCATAGCCATTCCGAGATATATTGCCATGCAACTTTCACCGTTCCGTTCATATGACACGCTTCATATTGTCATATTGCCATGCATGATCATGTAGTTGACATCATATTTGTGGCAAAGCCACCATGCATAATTTTTCATACATGTCACTCTTGATTCATTGCACATCCCGGTACACCGCCAGAGGCATTCATATAGAGTCATACTTTGTTCTAGTATCGAGTTGTAATATCGAGTTATAAATCAACATAAGTGTGATGTCATCATTATTAGAGCATTGTCCCCAAAAAAAGGGGGGGTGAAATGCCAAAGAAAAAAGGGCCCAAAAAAATAAGAAAAAACGAAAAAGGAAAAAAAGAAAAAAAGGGACAATGCTACTATCTTTTTCCACACTTGTGCTTCAAAGTAGCACCATGATCTTCATGATAGAGAGTCTCTTGTTTAGTCACTTTCATATGCTAGTGGGAATTTTCATTATAGAACTTGGATTGTATATTCCAACAATGGGCTTCCTCAAATGCCCTAGGTCTTCATGAGCAAGCAAGTTGGACGCATACCCACTTAGTTTCTTTTGTTGAGCTTTCATACATTTATAGCTCTAGTGCATATGTTGCATGGCAATCCCTACTCACTCACATTGATATCTATTGATGGGCATCTCCATAGCCCATTGATACGCCTAGTCGATGTGAGACCATCTTCCTCTTTTGTCTTTTCCACAACCACCACTCTATTCCACCTATAGTGCTAAATCCATGGCTCACGCTCATTTATTGTGTGAAAGTTGAAAGGTTTGAAAGAATTAAAGTGTGAAACAATTGCTTGGTTGAAACCGGGGTTGTGCATGATATGAATATTTTGTGTGATGAAGAGGGAGCATAGCCAGACTATATGATTTTGTAGGGATAACTTTCTTTGGCCATGTTATTTGAGAAGACATGATTGCTTTGTTAGTATGCTTGAAGTATTATTATTCTTGTGTCAATACAGACTTTTATCTATAATCTTTCGGATCTAAACATTCATGCCACAATAAAGAAAATTACATTGAGAATTATGTTAGGTAACATTCCACATAAAAAATTCTGTTTTTATCATTTACCTACTCGAGGACGAGCAGGAATTAAGCTTGGGGATGCTTGATACGTCTCCATCGTATCTATAATTTTTTATTGTTCCATGCTATTATATTATCCCTCTAAGATGTTCTATGGGCTTTTATATACACTTTTATATGATTTTTGGGACTAACCTATTAACCCAGAGCCCAGTGCCAGTTTCTGTTTTTCTCCAGTTTTAGGGTATTGCAGAAAAGGAATATCAAACGGAGCCCAATTGACCTGAAATTCAACGGAGGCTGTTTTTGGACCAGAAGAAGCCCAGAAAGTACCGGGAGGGGGCCAGGAGATCCACGGGCTGCCCACGAGGGTAGGGGCGCCCCCCTACTAGGCGCGCCCCCTGCCTCGTGGACAGCCCGAAGACCTCCTTTACTTGCCCCCGACTCCATCACCCTCTATATATACAGAAACCTCCGGAAAATAACCTAGATCGGGAGTTCCCCAGCTGAAAGCCTCTGTTTCCACCGAAAACTGACCTAGACCCGTTCTGGCACCCTGCCGGAGGGGGGCGGGAATTCCTCTCCGGTGGCCATCATAATCATCCCGACGCTCTCCATGACGAGGGAGGAGTAGTTCACCCTCGGGGCTGAGGGTATGTACCAGTTGCTATGTGTTCAATCTCTCTCTCTCTCTCTCTCTCTCTCTCTCTCTCTCGTGTTCTTGAGATGGCACGATCTTGATGTATCGTGAGCTTTTCTATTATTGTTGGATCTTATGATGTTTCTCCCCCTATACTCTCTTGTGATGAATTGAGTTTTCCATTTGGAGTTATCTTATCAGATTGAGTCTTTAAGGATTTGAGAACACTTGATGTATGTCTTGCGTTGGCTACCTGTGGTGACAATGGGGTATTCTATTGATTCACTTGATGTACGTTTTGGTGATCAACTTGCGGGTTCCGTGACCTTGGGAATCTATGCATAGGGGTTGGCACACGTTTTCATCTTGACTCTCCAGTAGAAACTTTGGGGCACTCTTTGAATTACTTTGTGTTGGTTGAATAGATGAATCTGAGATTGTGTGATGCATATCGTATGATCATACCCACAGATACTCGAGGTGACAATGGAGTATCTAGGTGACATGAGGGTTTTGGTTGATTTGTATCTTAAGGTGTTATTCTAGTACGAACTCTATGATAGATCGAACGGAAAGAATAGCTTCGTGTTATTTTACTACGGACTCTTGAATACATCGATCAGAAAGTATAACTTTCAGGTGGTTTCGTACCCTACTATAATCTCTTCGTTTGTTCTCCGCTATTAGTGACTTTGGAGTGACTCTTTGTTTCATGTTGAGGGATAGTTACATGATCCGATTATGTTATTATTGTTGAGAGAACTTGCACTAGTGAAAGTATGAACCCTAGGCCTTGTTTCCTATCATTGCAACACCGTTTATGCTCACTTTCATCTTTAGTTGCCTTGCTGTTTTTATATTTTTAGATTACAAAAACCTATATCTACCATCCATATTGCACTTGTATCACCATCTCTTCGCCGAACTAGTGCACCTATACAATTTACCATTGTATTGGGTGTGTTGGAGACACAAGAGACTCTTTGTTATTTGGTTACAGGGTTGTTTGAGAGAGACCATCTTCACCCTACGCCTCCCACGGATTGATAAACCTTAGGTCATCCACTTGAGGGAAATTTGCTATATATAATGATTATGCCTAGATAGTCTCACAATTATTCATTTTTCTATCAATTGCTCGAAAGTAATTTGTTTACCCGCCGTAGAATATCGCTATCATGAGAGAAGCCACTAGAGAACACTATGGCCCCCGGGTCTATTCTCAACATATCAATCTACAATCTACTTTACTTTTCCGGTTTTACTTTCTGTTCTTATAATAAAAAATACCAAAAATATCAAACTATCATCTCTATCAGATCTCACTTTTGTAAGTGACCGTAAAGGGATTGACAACCCCTTATCGCGTTGGCTGCGAAGTTCTTATTTGTTTGTGCAGGTGTGAGGGACTCGCGTGTGGTCTCCTACTGGATTGATACCTTGGTTCTCAAAAACTAAGGGAAATAATTACGCTATTGTGCTGCATCACCCTTTCCTCTTCGAGGGAATACAACGCAAGCTCGAGAAGTAGCAGTGGGGTCCTACTTCTATGACAAAAAATCATGACAGTAAATGGCCTTTTCGTCTTGGGCGGGCCGGAGACGCAGCTGCATGACATTCTTTGGGCCGTCCATGACGGAAAAAACCGTGGTAGAAGCGAGGGCGAGGTAAATATTGGGGTGTTCCCGGTTACGGTGGGTGGTCGGGGCCGAGCGATCGCGTTTCTCTCGTACAAGCACGCGCATGGGTTCGAGGCATTGGGCTCTAACTGAACCCGACCGAGGCGTTGGCCTCTAACTGAACCCGAGCGATTGCACTGCAGGCTACGCGTTACTGAACCCGAGCGATTGATCGATGGATGTTAACTGAACCCGATCGAGTGATTCCTTCGCTATTTCTGCTAACTGAAGCCGATCGATGCTGCCTCCGCATGAACAGTGAGCGTTGCTGGGGGGCTTGGATGAACAGTTCCCGGTGGGGTTGGCTGAACATGACCCCGCGGTGTTGCCTCTGCATGAACATGACCCCGTTCGATCGAGACGGTTGGGGCTGCATGAACAGGACCCCGTGGAGGGCAGCATGAACAGGACCCGGTGGAGGGCTGGATGAACAGTAGCCCATGGAGGTGTGGTTGAACAGGAGCCCGTGAAGAGGGCTGGTTGAACAGTAGCCGGTGGAGTAGCGCGCGGTGGAGGCTGAACAGTCGTAGGTGGAGGCTGGAGGAGGTTCATGGTGGATGAATAGTAGCCCGTGGAGGCTGGAGGGGGTCGACGGTGGTGATGAACAGTATCCCGTGGAGTCCCGTTTTGCGGTATGCCACACCCCTCCCGATGAACAGGACCCCCGTTTCGACCGTAGCACTCCAACACAAGTCCGTTTCATCCATTTTGCGGTATGCCACACCCCTCCCGATGAACAGGACCCCCGTTTTGACCGTAGCGCTCCAACACAAGTCTGTTTCCTCCGTTTTGCGGTACGCCACACCCCTCCCGATCAACAGGACCCCCGTTTCGACCGTAGGAGGTCCGTTTCTTCCGTTTTGTGGTACGCCAGACCCCTCCCGATGAACATGATCCCGTTTCGACCGTGGTCGGTCGAACACAAGGCCGTCTCCTAAGTTCTACGGTACGCTAGGCCACATTTCCATCGGTTGTTCCGTCCAAGCCCTCCCGATGAACACGACGACGCATTCCGTTCCGACCCAGCCGGTTGGCTCCCCATGAACACGACGACGACACTGTTTCTCCGTTCTGACCCAGCCATGTACACGAGCCCCGACCGTACGTATGCGCGAGTAGGCGTTCGAGACCCTGCCCATATGTACGTACGTGGCCGTATTTTCTTTCTGGCACACTGGCCGTTGTACGTATGTGTACATGCTACGTGCGCGCCTCTACTACGACACATGCACGCCTCTACATCGACCAGTATGTACGTACACGTTCGCGACCAGAATGACAACGCTACGTACGCTTCGACCAGGTGGGTCCCGACTGTCAGGCACTTCCTTGTGTGCGAAGACATAGCTGGTGGGTCCCAGCAGTCAGGGGGGACGTTTTTTTCGTGAAATACGATGGCCCATCTGGTGGGTCCCTGCTATCAGGTGGAGGAATAATTATTTTCCGCGTAATAAGGAGGCACTTCCTTGCTGTGGCCATGGACCCAGCTGTCAGCCTCTCCACGTACAGTATTCTTCCGATGGAAGTCGTTCCTTGACCACGTTGACCATGCCGCACCGAGAGCACCAGGGCGGTGGACGATGGCGAGGCCTAGGAAGGGGAAGACGCCGAGCAGGGGAAGACGCGGCAGTGGAAGCCCGCGTGGAGAGGAGTACGAGGGTTCACTGGTTCGGCTGCGGTGTGAGGCTGCCGTCGTCGCAGGGCCTGGCCAGCGTTGGGAATAGTAGGGGGCGGTGAGGCCTCCGCGGCAGCACAGCCGCCACCGGGAGGCAAGAGCATGCAGCACGACCGGTGCTGCTTTGGGCGGCTGGAGCAAGAAGACCAGGGGTTGAAGAAGCACTACGACCGTTGGATGGACATCATACTGTCAGTGGAGCTAGAATCGTTCATATTGACTCAGTTGAGAAAGCACACCGTCCCCGTCAACTAAGTAGGCCCACAAGTCATCCTCCCACCAAGGTGGGTCCCAACCAGCAGGGGGAGTATTCATTTTCTTGTGCGTAATAAGGAGGCACTTCCGGTGGGTCCGAGCTGGCAGCGGGGGGAATGTTTTTTCGTGCAATACGGTGGCCCGTCCTATGGGTCCCAGCAGTCAGGGGGGAAACGTTTTTTCGCGACATACGGTGGACCGTTCCGTGGGTCCCTATTGTCAGATGGAGGAATCATTATTTTCTGCGTAATAAGGAGGCACTTCCTTGCTGCCGTTGTGGACCCAGCTGTCATCCTCTCCACGTACAGTCCACGTCCAATGGAAGCCGTTCCTTGACCACGTTGACCACGCCGCGCCGAGAGCACCGGGGAGGTGGACGACGGCGAGGCCTAGGAAGGGGACGATGCGGAGCCGGGAAAGACACGGCAGTGGAAGCCCGCGCGGAGAGGAGTACGAGGGTTCACTGGTTCGGCTACGGTGTGAGGCTGCCATCGCCGCAGAATAACAGAGGGCATGGGTGAGTAGAGGGATGGCTTGGCCAGCGGTGGGAGTAGTAGGGGGCGGTGAGGCCTGCGTGGCAGCACAGCCGGCCAAGGGAGGCAGGAGCAGGCGGCACGACCGGCGCTGCTTTTGGGCGGCTGGAGCAAGAAGACCAGAGGTTGAAGAAGCACGACGGTCGTTGGATGGACATCGTACGGTCACTACAGCTGGAATCATTTATATTGACTAAGTTGACAAATCCCTTGCGTCAACTTAGTAGGCCCACAGGTCAGCTTCCGAAACGGTGCGCCCAGATGTCAGGGGGAGGAATCATTTTTTGGACGGGTGAAGCTAAAATATCCGAGATTGAAGAAAAGGCACAGCATCCGTTGGATGGACATCAAACAGCCACTGCTGCTAGAACCGTGTGTTGACTATAAGTTGACAAAGCCTTGCATATGCGTCAACTCTTTTTTTAGGGGACGCGTCAACTTAGTAAGGCCACAAGTGTGTGGTAGAGAACTTATAGCCCATTTCAGATTTGTAAGCTTGTGCAGCCAATTTTTGAATTCTAATGGAATTTACTATGGCCCATTTACAGTTTGTTAAAAGTACAGCCCATTTCAAGCAACCGTTCAAAACAGAATTCAATAAAATTTTCCACATTTTGATGGGATCCGAAATATTTTTATCCCGAAATTTCTAGTCAGATTAAATACAATTTCAATATAAATTTATATTACGTAAAAATCCAACGAAACATTGCGCTCGCAACAATTAATGAAATTAAAATTTTCAATATCCAAAAATACTATTTTATAAATAATTACGTGTTTGGTGCATTTTTTATAGTTACTGCCCAGTTTTTATAATTACATCCCATTTATTATTTCTTCAAGCCCATTTTCTTGTTAAGCCTAATGCATCCCTCCTAGGAAAGATTTGCAGCCCTGCGGGGCGGAGAAGAACAACTTGACCTTGCTTGGGTATTCCCAAAAAAAGTATAACTGGGCTAGCCATTTTTAGCTTGAAAAATTAATAATATCTGGGCTGGATATCTGGCCTGGGCTAGATGGGCCACAACATGCCCAGTTAATAGCTGCAGCGTTGTTTTCGTTGTTGTTTAGAGGAGAAAAATTAGTATCTGGGCTAAAAATCGCTCAAGAAAAACTCTGCAGTGCTCACACCTCAAAAACACAAATACTGCTCGAGTTGCTTGCTCCCAGATGTCGGCCGCTTCTTGTGCAATTCTCTCGTTTATTGACTACATAGGTTGACAATGGTGTGGGACCGTGATGTCCGGAAACCATGAGGAAGCAAAAAAAATAGTTTTATATACTAATAAGGATGCACTTGCGTACGTGTGGCTATGGCCCTGGTGGGTCCCCACTGTCATCCTCTCCAAGTAAAGGCATCTCCTCATCCTCATGTCCGTTGACCATGTTGACAACACGAGACGGCGGCGCCACGGCAAGCGTAACAACTCGAAGGACGACCGAGAGGGTCTCACGGGCCCTACGGATGGTGTGATACAGCGCCCGCTGCTCATTCGGGAAGCCAGGATCATAGGGCCACATGTCCGCGACGGCATTGTTGTTTGCTTGTTCACCGATGCTCGTTGAGGAGACGGAGGTTGCAACATAGGTCCTCCTGCGCTGGTAGCTCTTCCGCCATTAGGGCGTCAAAGTGCGGCCGCACCTGCTCTATGGTGAACACGGCATGAACCGGCTTGGACAGTGGCGCCGGCTCCTGGTCGGAAGCTACGTCCATCGTGCGATTATCATCGCTCAGCTTAGCGAGGTAGCTGGTGAGGCAGCATTTCCGGCTGCTAGACCGACCCGCTGCCAAGCATGAGTCTGACTGCCCTGGCCCACCCAGACCGCCTCCCTCGCCCGTGCGCGCTTTCCGCCCGAAATGGTCGGCGCCGCCCGCCTTGCTTTTCGGTGCATGCAATTGCTCTGCCTTCAAACAACACAAGTGTCGTCCGTCTGTCCTTCTGCCGCCCACATTAATGATGCGCTATTGCCAAGGCGGTTACTTCGGCGCCACACGTCCGTCCCTCCGCCGCCCACCATTGCTATATAAACTGCTGCGCCGGCCATAGCCGCAGTCATCCGCATACGTTCCTATTCTCCTGTCCACACCACCACTGCCCACCATGGGTTCCTCGCGCTCTAGCGCTCTTCGGGACGGGCCGACGCCGAACCACAAGGAGATGGCAGCCATTGCTGTCGACTAGCTGGCCGACAGGCAGCCGGAGGATGAAGACGTCCCAATGGAGAACATGGTAGTCGACGATCCGGTGCCAACCCCCTCCTCCGCGCCATCCTCGCCGGTGCATTGCACCATGACCATCGGTGAGGCATGTGCCCAATATATGGACACAATGATGCAAAAGCGTGAGGAGCAATTCCGGGAGGCGCAGGCCGTCGCCGCCTACAACCACCATCTCCTCCAGGAGCACCTGCAGGCGGAGGAGCAGATCGCCGTGGAGCGGGAAGAGCAGGAGGCGCTGCTCGACTCCTATCGCTCCGCCCGCGAGGGCCGCCTTGAGCGCTGGTGGTACCGCATGCGGGTGGCGGAGGCTGCGGCCGCCTACAAAGAGGGCGATGAAGCGGGCGAGGCGCTGTTTGGCGAGACCGAGGGCGAGGCAGAGGACAATGCCGGCTCCGACGAGTCCCCGCTCCGCTGGCGTCGAGGAGGCACTGCTCCGCCGAGTCTCCGCGGCGCCAACAACGAGGCAGAGGACACCACCAGTTCGCCGAGGCCCCGCGGCGCCACAAATGAGGCAGAGGACACCACCGGCTCCGCGAGGCCCTGCCCTGCCGGCAACGAGGGGGAGGATTTCCCCCGCTCCACTAGCAACGAGACAGAGGACATCGCCGGCCCCGCCGAGGCCCCGCCCCGCTGCCAACGAGGCCGCGCCACACATAAAACAAGGAAGAGTAGAACACGGTAGGTCGCCACCGCTCGGGTCCAAGTAAGGCCACCGCTGCTACCCTCCGGCCGATTAGCTTCTTGGCGGCGACGTGGAGTCAGAGAACTATGTTTGAGAAGGATGCTGCTTCTACTTAAATGCTGGTGCAGTTGGCTGACTCACACGTGGGCCCAACAGGCATCTGGGCCACATGTCAGTTATGCAACTACACCTGCAGTTAAGTCACTGAAGCTTCTGTTCGGCTCAGTCGGACACAGGTGGGTAGCTTCGGTTAATTAATTATACCTCCAGCGCACCCCTTTTTAGTTGAAGAATGTACGAAATGTAATGAAATCCGGCATGTTTATATGAAATCTGACCCTGTATGAATGAATTTATTTGGATTAGTTTGAATTCTTGTATCACTGGCAATGGATGAACATGCAAAACAATACGTACTAGCATTATTCCTAGGGTGATCACCTCATTTGCAGCAGTTTCACATGTACTCCGGTCCTTTCTAATATGCATACAAGTTATGTCTGCAGTCAAAGTATCTCTACTTTGACCAATCTTATAGAAAAAAGTATGCACTTTCACAATGTGCGAAGTAAAAAGGAACAAAAGGAGTACAAAGAGTTTGAGCAGCTTTTTAGCATTCCTGTACATTGCAATCAAACACATAAGCCTGGCAAATCATAGAGAACATTCAAAACAATCGATGACTATGCATCTCAGCGATTCACATGTCAGAGCCAATATTTACTTCACAACAAAAGAATAAAGAAAAATGTATCAACGCTGCTGACAGCAAAGGGCGTCCCATTCGAAAATATCAAACGCATGTCTTCTTGCTAAAATCAATGAGCAAAATTTGACAAGGTTTTCCCATTCCAACATATCAAATGCCTATGTTTGTGGAATGGACATGGTTTGCCATTAGTTCAGACATTGACATGGCACCTCGTGCTAAATAAACCAGATGTTCTTTTTGTTGGAGAACGTAGCAGAATTCAAAAAAATTCCTACGCTTCACCAAGATCAATCTAAGGAGTCATCTAGCAACGAGCATAAAGGAGTGCGTCTACATACCCTTTGTAGATCGCGAGCGGAAGCAAACGTGGATGATGGAGTCGCACTCGTCGTGATCCTCGTCACCGATGATCCTAGCGCCCAACGGACGGCACCTCCGCGTTCAACACACGTACGGTACAGCGACGTCTCCTCCTTCTTGATCCAGCAAGGGGGGGGGAGAGGTTGATGGAGATCCAGCAGCACGACGACATGGTGGTGGATGCAATGGGAAAAGCTACAGGGCTTTGCCGAGACCCTGCGGGAGGAGTGGGAGATGTAACGGGGGGGAGAGGCGCCAGGGGCTGACGTGCGGCTGCCCTCTCTCCCCCCCACTATATATAGGGGGCCAGGGGGCGCCGGCCCTAGGAGATCCAATATCCTAGGGGGGCGGCGGCCAAGGGGGTGGCTTGCCCCCCCAAGCCTAGGGGGTGCCCCCACCCCTAGGGTTTCAACCCTAGGCGCATGGGGGGTGGCCCATGGGGGGTGCGCCAGCCCACTAAGGGCTTGTCCCCCTCCCCCTACAGCCCACGGGGCCCTCCGGGATGGGTGGCCCCACCCGGTGGACCCCCGGGACCCTTCCGGTGGTCCCGGTACACTACCAGTGACCCCGGAACTCTCTCGATGGCCGAAACTGGACTTCCTATATATCATTCTTTACCTCCGAACCATTCCGGAACTCCTCGTGACGTCCGGGATCTCATCCGGGACTCTGAACAACATTCGGGTTTCCGTGTGCATATATCTCTACAACCCTAGCATCACCGAACCTTAAGTGTGTAGACCCTACGGGTTCGGGAGACACGTAGAGATGACCGAGACGACTCTCCGGTCAATAACCAACAGCGGGATCTGGATACCCATGTTGGTTCCCACGTGTTCCTCGATGATCTCATCAGATGAACCACGATGTCAAGGATTCACTTAATCCCGTATGTAATTCCCTTTGTCTATCGGTACGGTACTTGCCCGAGATTCGATCGTCGGTATACCGATACCTTGTTCAATCTCGTGATGGCAAGTCTCTTTACTCGTTCCCTAATCCATCATAACGTGACTAACTCCTTAGTCACTTTGAGCTCATTATGATGATGTCTTACCGAGTGGGCCTAGAGATACCTCTCCGTCATACGGAGTGACAAATCCAGTCTCGGTTCGTACCAACTCAACAGACACTTTCAGAGATACCCGTTGCGTACCTTTATAGCCACACAATTACGTTGTGATGTTTGGCACACCCAAAGTATTCCTACAGTATCCGGGAGTTGCACAACCTCATGGTCTAAGGAACAGATACTTGACACTTGAAAAAGCTTAAGCATTACGAACTACACGATCTCGTGCTAGGCTTAGGATTGGGTCTTGTCCATCACATCATTCTCCTAATGATGTGATCCCGTTATCAATGATATCCAATGTCCATGGTCAGGAAACCGTGACCATCTGTTGATCAACGAGCTAGTAACTAGAGGATTACCAGGGACACGTTGTGGTCTATGTATTCACACATGTATCGCTGTTTCCGTACAATAAAATTCAAGCATGAATAACAGACAATTATCATGAACAAGGAATTATAATAATAATCCTTTTATTATTGCCTCTAGGGCATATTTCCAGCACTTTTTGTGCAGTTCCACCACAATCAACCAAATTCGCGCATAGCTTGGATGATTTCGCCCTTATATGTTGCAACACCTTGAACTTATCGGTACCTCCTTTCTTGTGGTGGAAATGAATGATTCGATGTATTCATCAACATTTTGTGCAGTTCCCATTGAAATCAAGCTGAGCACCCCTGGTTGCACAAATACAAAAAAGTGATTAGTATAAAGCAAACTATACTATGAATTGACAGTTTAAACACGCACCTACATGGTCCATGTAGAGCACACTTTTAGAAAAATGGAACTCACCGGAAAGAATCCTAGAACAACATTGTACTCGCGCATCACAGCAAGAAAATGGGGATTTTTCAGTCCTTTTGAGCTGAAGTTAGTTTGGTCTTGTGGGGGGTAATGTAACCATCCGTCAACAACTCCTTCTGATGAGAAGATAGACAGGGCTTCTTCATCATGGCATAATCGGAACTAGTCACTTCACGTACTCCATATTCTTCTTCAGAGGAGGGTGATCCTGTTGTGCAAAGACAAGAGGATAATTAAATGCTAGCATCCTTGTTTGCTTGAAAAAAAAGAAAGGAAATATTTGTAACAGCACAGATGAAGCACTTCTCAAGGACAATACCACTTTTTGATGACAGTATCTAAACAGTAGCACGACACCAATAGAGATGACAAAGCTCAATCATATGGATGAAATCAGTGGGCGAGTACCAACCTTTGTCAGGAGGCTTATTGTGTAGAGCATACAGATGAAGCACTTCTCCAGAACCATCTGTTGCTATCTACTGTGGTGGCCATGCTTACTATATACTCCTCGATTAGATTAATGTTTCCAACATCTTCTTGTGAAGTTCCACTAAAATATATGGTATCTTCAAAGAAGATCCCTGTTTGCACAAGTGGAGATAATTACGTATTACATTAAGAGTAGCATCAAATCAGTGGCAAAACAATTTCTCGTTCCAGCCATAGCAATAAATTAAGATGCGAAATTATATCATTACTTGTGTCATCACAGTTCAAGTGCTTCTTTACAGCACCAGGAGTTGATTTTTGTTTTTCTTCCGCTTGTTGTTCCCCTTCATCACTTGGTTCAATAACAGACAAGCTTCGCCTTCAATGTGAAAGAACGCAAGTACTGACCTCTCATGACGCGGAATTCAAACAACTCACAAGAAGAAGATCTGAACCAAATTTGCCAACAAGGATAGGAAGTAAGATCTCCTCTTGTGCAGTTCCACTAAGATCAAGCAAGCAAGCAACATTGTCGGTGTGACATTTTGGTTGAACTGCACAAAACACTCTTAAACCAAAAGTGTATTGTGAAGTGCAACAAAAGGTCAGAATGGCAATGAGGTGAAGTAGATAACCCTATTTACACATAGGTGCAAAGGAAGCAACTAGTGGTCAATAATGGTGGATGACACAGAAGCCAACAAAAAGAAGCATCTACCTTATCTAAATGGGAAAGAAAGCAAGGCAGTAGCATTTCTCAAATGGTGGCATTGATTAATATTAACAGAGAGATTATATTAACAATAAAATTCATTAAACATGTAGTTTACTTTTAACTGTGGCATTGCATCAATTTTCCAGCGGCATTATTAGAGGGTGCTTGTTTACAGGGACATTTTGGTGGAGGGACTAAAAAAACTCCATGTCAGTCCCATCTAAACCAAACATGAGGGACTTTTAGGGGCTAAAAGTGGGCATTTGGGACTTAAGAAATAAGACCCCGAGGGAGAGTATTTTGGGGACTTTTTCCAATATTTGTACCTGCCACGCATGGCACCTTGTCTCTATTAGTTCATTACTAGGGGTAACATGGTCTTTTAGCATGTCATTTAATAACCTCTAGTCCATGTATAGTCCCTGGAACCAAGCAAGTAGGGACTAGGGAGTTTTTAACCAAGCAGGGCCTTAGATTAACAACAGCTATAGAGTTGCACGGGACAGTGGACGCACCAGCACCATGTGCATCTACCGATGTACTAGGGTGATGCACAGTCTGTTGCAACAAAGAACAAACAACCAAGGAGCATATTTGTGTTGGTTCCAGTTTTGTTATCTTTAGACACCTTTCCCTATGTGAGCGCAGCAAATCTAGTCCTGCTCAAACTCTACAGCCTTGTCCCCCAAAACAAAAGATCAGTTCGTTACAGATATGCGTACTGCATTTGTCATTGTTTTCCCTTTTCGACCAACGTAGGTGTTGGATAGCCAGTCTATACTAGTACTTTCCCCACTTCCTTTCCTGTGTGAACCACGTCCTAGATTTATGCTATGCAACTTTCCCCACTACTTTCCCCCATTCCTATCCTCTTTGAACCACGTCTTAGATTCATGCGATACAACTTTCCCCACTACTTTCCCCCTTCCTTTCCTTTTTGAACCACGTCCTAGATTCATGCTATACAACTTTTCCCACTACTTTCCCCCATTCCTTTCCTCTTTGAACCACGTCCTAGATTCATGGTATACAACTTTCCCCACTACTTTCATGTTTGATCCAACACCTAGATTCGAGTGCAGAAGCGAAAAAAGCCCACATGCAGCTAGAGTAATGCATGTGGAATAAGTAAATTATACCTTAAGGTTCTTGGGGTGTGGTTCGGTGGGCGACCAGAGGCCGTTCGACCCACACTATGTACGGCGGCGAAGAAGAAGGGGTCGGAGGCCCTCCCATGCCACCGCTGGGTGAAAGTGAATAGCTGCGCCGGTAGTGGATTCCCTCCCTTGCCGGCGGCGACAGCGTTAAGCCTCCTTCCCTTCCTGGTGGACGGATCCTGCCGGCTCTTTGTCCAGCAGTGAGGGGAGAGAGAGAAGCCAACGAAGTCTTGTTTAGATCTGGAGAGGGTGAGAGAGTGTGAAGAGAGCAACTACAAGCAGACCAGCAGTGAGGGGAGAGAGAGAGAGGCCAACGAAGTCTTGTTTAGATCTGGAGAGGGTGAGAGAGTGTGAAGAGAACAACTACAAGCACTGAGACTCCAGCTTGTATATATATACTGGAGCAAGTGTGAAGAGTGCAAACCCTAGAAAACAAGCGTCGAGGCTGCAGCTTATACGTGATGAGGTGATTATATGGTCACTACGAGATCGTATAGCTCCGTATCAATCCATTTTGACCAGTCAAAGAATCCTCCTGGCACGAATTATGCTCAAGTGTAGTTATCGAACCCGAGACCTCAAGTTTGATGAGTGAACAGGCTAACCAGCTACACAACCCTCTCGTTATGTTCAATGAGAGGAAAATAATCTTTTATACATTCCTGCATTCGTGTGACAAGCATGCCGCATTTTTTTTTTATTTGGGAGTCATTGGGATTTAAATCATAATCATGGCATGTGGCTTTGGTGGTAAGACTATCCATAGTGATGCAAAAATAATGCAGCCTTAGTCACCTTACCTCTCTCCACGTAGTACATTGGGTCCCACCAGTCAGAGGGTGAAACAAACAAATTAATAAGAAAAATTAAAAGCGCCAGCGGTGTATCTTACCTCACACATCTCGCTACTGCTCGGGAACACTGTCCAATTGATCCCTCTATTCGCTCACGTACTATTTTAAGTGAATCCTTATTATAACATGCACACAATTTTGGGCACTTGTATTTGACCTAAGTCAGTGTGCCGTTGTATCTCATACGACTCCCTCCGTCTAGGTGTAATAAGTCACGTTAGAAGGTGCAGCGGGACCAAGGTGCAAGCAGATTGGAGGAGAAGGAGAAACTTGACCGGTCATTCCTCCAATCAAAGCCCTGATTTCTGTCTCTAAATGCAACAATTGATCGAAACAACTAAGGGCCTCTTTGATTCGTAGGATTTCCAAAACGGGGGACTAGGAAAAACGTGGGATTGGGGTGGCATGTCATCTTTAATTCTACATGATTCTATGAGTGTTTGATCGTGCACAGAAAAAACATAGGATTCTTTCAAAGAGGTTAGTGTGTATTGAAAATTTCCTATGAAATCAAGTGCAAATGAATCCTATAGAAAATTTCCTATTGTTTAGAATCCTATGAATCAAACAACCCACATAAGAAAAAATCCTAAGGAATTGAATCCTTCAAAATTCCTTTGAGAATCCTTGGAATCAAAGAAGCCCTAAGAGATGTCGTTTTAGCTACCATGCAGGGCCACGGATTAACTCGCATGCAAGCCGACTTTGATTTCTTGACTTATCAACGCGTAGTTGCGCTCCATGCATTGGGTTTTCAGGGGAGATAACAAGGCAGAGTAAGGAGCGTTTGGTTACATTGCTTAGGCTGGTCATAGTTTGTACGTACTCCATTTGTATCTCACTTCCTATGGCTTCGCACTCGCACGATTTTCCAATTCTATGAACCTGTGTGTGCGTGTGCATGTGCGTGTGCGTGTGTGTGTTTAACAGCATGTGTGTGTTAGAGAGAGCGACAGATCGACCTACTCCTACAGAGAGATGGTGTGTAGTGTGCGATTTTAGCTGCGAGAGTCGGTGCATCCTCTCGTTTCCAGGCGTCCGGTAGGGACAGGTGGATAGCTGCCACGCCCGCTCCTGACCAGCCTGGCCCACCCAAAGCCCCTCCATCACCCGCGCGCGCTTCCCGCCCGAAACGGTCACCACCGCTCCAAACAATCGGTGCCGCATTCATGCCCGGGCAGAGCGGACGCGACCTCTCACTGGCGCCTGCATTGAAGGGAGAAGCGGATTCAAGAGTGATGGTTGCTTCGTCCGCCCAACTTATTGTTGGGTCTATGTGATTTGACGGCTCATTGGTCATTATTACTGGGGTGGTAGGACTGCAGGATGTCCCATGCTTTCGGTGAAAGGAGGTACTACTAGATTACAATTTTCTCCATTCTTACGGCGGAGGAGTGATAGAGCAGTGAAAACACGCAGGCTCAGTGATGACATGGCCCACCTCACACTATCACCAAATTTTCTAGACACCGTGCGACACCTAACTCTTTACATAGTACTCCCTCCGTTCCTAAATATAAGTCTTTGTAGAGATTCCACTAGGTGGACTACATACGGAACAATATTAATGAATCTACACTTAAAATGCATCTATATACATCCGTATGTGGTTCATGGTGAAATATCTACAAAGACTTATATTTAGGAACGGATGAAGTACTTGTATAGTACGTACTTTAATTTATCACCGAGATAGTACAATGCTATGAAGCTTCCAGCTTCTGTTACATGTATTTTGCGTCCAAGGTTGCCCGTTGCAACATTTCATCAAATACAAAGGAGACTAACATGCATGCTATTGCATCTCAATGATTGACAAATCATAGCAAATATGTACTCCCTCTGTTCCAAAATAAGTGTCTCAACTTTATGCTACATACGGAGCAAATTGAGTGAATCTACACTCTAAAATACGTCTATATACATCAGTGTTTGGACTATGTACTAGTATTTCATATTGAAATCTACTAAAGGACATATATATTCCAAACAATATGATAATCTCTCTAACGAAGGTAGTAGGAACGAGGAGTAAACGGAGGGAGTAGTAAAATTTCTCCTCGTCACACGAGCCGCCGCGCGTGTGGGCGAGGGAGCGGGCGTAAGGCGTAGTAAGCAAGCTTCACCTCATCCTGTGAGCCACCGTGCCCGTGGGCGGGGGAGACGGCGTACTAAGCAAGCTTCTCCTCGTTCTGCGAGTTGACGGGACACATCGAAAGTACTCCGGTGTATAGAGCCTTGCCTCTAAGGTAGGCCCCATATGGTTTTCCTCTTTTTTAACATAACGCGTCAAGTCGGAATTTGTTTGTTCACCCATGATAGACGATCCTCCCTCCACTAGTGGACAACCAGTACACGTGTCAAGTTACCACGTGGGCTGCCTTTTCGTACAGAAATGAGCTCCACCGTGGACCCGCGCGGTTGTGGTTGGGAAAGAGACGGGAGTACGTGGGCCGTGCGTGCACCTCTTCTCTTCGTGCACGTCCCCCACCTACGTGGGTGTGTGTGAGAGATACAAACCTAGACAAATGACTTGTGTGCGTTCGTGAGTGTTTTTTTTGGGGGGGAGGTTGATTTCGTGAATGTATTTGTGGGAATATGTGTCGATGACATCTCAAACAAATTTTTGCATGCAATGTGTGTGAAATGGAGGCCTATCCATATCATATATAGAGGGTCGGTCGATTCACGAGAAGAGAGGCAGGGGTCATAGATATCGATAGAGTCGAAGAGATGATCAAGTGGGTGGGTGCAAGATCGATGAAGAGAGCCATCGAAATTGTGTGTGTGTGTGTGTGTGTGTGCAAGTCAAAGATATAGGGCGACTGACCTAGCTACCAGAATCTCATAGGGCACAGGTCAAGTTTGTGTGTGGCAGGGAGACATGACTAGAGCGCTCGATGTATCGGTGTGTGTGGGGGAGGAGGTTTGGGGAGGGGTAGGCAGAGGCCTAACTATAGAGGTAGAACGACTCGTATATGTGTTGAGAAGGAGAGACCCAGCTATGTCTTGAGGGAGATCGGTCGACATCCATACATAACTGAAGGACGGGAAATATGATGGGACAGAGAGAGAGAGAGGAGAGAGAGAGAGGGAGGGAAAGGGGTAGAGTGCTGGATGGGTGATGGAGTTGCTTCTTGAAGATGGTGGGAGAGGCCTACTAGACAAACTAAGGGTGGAACTTCAATATTATCAATAAGAGTCGGGATGTGTTTCTGTGTGTGCCTGTGCGTGATAGATCTATCGGGACACATCCATGGATGATGAAGGGGAACCATGTGTTTGGTAAGCAAACCTAACTAGATCGGTAGATCAATTGTTGTTTGTCGGAGGAAGGGAGAGACATAACTAATGAGGTAGATCGATCGACGCGTGAAAAAAAAGAGTTATAAGGACCTAGCTAGCTATATGTATAGCGGGAGATCGGTCGGTGTACGTCCATTTCTTAGAGGCAAATAAGGCCTGGCAAGACAGATAGACAGAGAGAATGGAGCTAGCAGGTGGTGCGAGAGTCCCAGCTACTAGCTAGATAGGGGGAGGAGTGTGTGGTTGTGAGATCGATGAAAATAGGGGCGAGAGTTTACACGTGTGTGGGACCGTATGAGAGACACGAGGCAAGGACACATAAAGGAGGAGATTGAAGGCGCGTGTGTATGTTGTAGGCAGACATCGCTGGAGAGGTTTATCGATCGGTGTGTGTCGAAAAGGAGTTGTGGAGACTATGGGAGAACGACCTAAAGAAAACAAAATGAATGTGCACGATAGATAGAATGCTGAGGGAGGGGGAGGGCGAGGAGGGCGTGTGCATGCACGAGAGAAAGTTAGTGGTAGCTACAAAGGTTAGAGGATTGTGTGGGTGTAAGAGACTAACAAAGATCATAATTTGGTATGAAAGTGGATTCATATATTTGAATAGGAGATCATAGTGTTTTAAACATATACATGCATGAATATAGTAGTGATACGCCTGTTGTGGTTTTGCACATGTTATACCATAATGTGACAATGCATGGCGTATGCAACTCATAGCTAAATGTCGAAAAAACTAAACCATACTATACATCGAACAATCTCACATTTTATTTGAATTTGTGATAATGTGTGGCGTTTGCAGCTTACAACTAAATATCGAACAATCTAAACAATACTATATATCGAACATTCTCACATTTTAGTTGAATTTGTGGTAATGTGTCGTGTTTGCAACTCACATCTAAATACTTGTAGGCGTAGGGGGGGGGGGCACCATACATTGTGATAAACACATTATACATATTAGACATGGTTTAGTTTGTGAAGATCTAGCTAGAGCTTGAAATGTACTATGATTTGAAATCAACATAAAGTGGATTCAAAAAATCGAGTTCGAGTCCATATAGTACATATAGTTCATATGTAACTCGAGACTAATCATGTGGTGTGATGTGAGCATAATACACAAACGATGGTTTAACTTGACAATAATGACGATTGTAGATCTTATTAAAACAGATAAACGAATTCAAATGCTTTGACTTCACAACAATCATTACTATATATCTTTTTCAAATAGAGAAACGAATTCAAATTTAGTTCATATTGAAGCGGTAGTATATACGTTTGGAATGCACTAAAATGTTCATTTGAGTACAAGGTTGCATGCATTATACATGTAGGGAAATATTTTAATTCAACATAACATGAATTCAAAGTTTTGAATGACATTTGTATTGCGAAATGATTTGGTACAGTACACGTTAGGCTTGTCCGAGAATTTCAACCCGCGCCTTGTTAGCCCGAAATATTTAAGATATATCTTTGTCTCATTGTTCTCCGACAACTCCCTCCATCTCAACCCGCGGCTTGCTATTCCAAAATTTCAACGCGCGCGAAAACTCCCACCTCCTATGAAATCCCGACATGCGAAATGCCCGTGATACCCCTGAACCGAAAGAACCGCCTCAAATCGGTGGGGGTACTTTCGTAAGTTACCCCACATTTCAGACAAGCGCGTCCCTAAGCCATGGTTCCCCACTCCCATCCCACCCGCCCACCCATTCGTAAACCGATGCCAGCGAAACCCGCGAAGCCCCACACCCTCCTTCGTCTGCCACCCGGCCGGAGCCTCTTCCCCGACGACGTCGTCCAGTGCAACACCTCGACATCCCTCATCCACCGTACCGGATGAGGATCCGTCGTCGATCTGGTCGTCTCGCCGGTTCAGCCACCCCGTCCTCCACCTCCAAGGAGCTGCCCCGACGTTCCCCTCGTCTTTCGTGCCACCTCCATTCCCACACCATCGTCTTCACCTGCACCACCGGAAGAGCATCATCATCACCATTTCCTCAGATGAAGCTACGGCCTAATCGGTGCCACCAAAGAGGTTGCCATTTTCTTCTCACGGTGCTGCTGGCGCTTGGTCCTGAGCCGACACGGCGCGGCTCCATCCACGGCGGCGACGCCGGCCACTTCCTCCACGGCGTCTCTCCCTCTGCGGCGACGTCCACATATTAGGATCTTCTGTTGCTTTAGCTCTCGCTCGCGCTGCTGCTCTGTTCTTGCTCTCGGTCCCCTTCCTGGTCTGCTCTTGCTCTTGCTCTTGCTCACGCTGTTGCTCTCGCTCTTGCTCTTGCTTGTGATGCTGCTCTGATTTAGCTGCACTTCAGTCGACTGAATCGACTTTTCGGTCAGTCGATTTTCAGGGGGTGGGGGCTCGCCGGAGTTAAGGAAGAACCGGCCGCTGCGGGGAGGGGGGCTCGCCGGAGAGGTACCCCACTATCTATCTTAGGGTTCAGGGTGGGGGCGGTGGTCGCCGGCGGTGGTCGCCGGCGGTGGTGGGGCGGTGGCTTGGGGATCACCGGAGAAAAAGCTCGGCACGGGGGGCCTACAGGGATGGCCGGGGCAGCGGCGGACCAGCGGTGGGGAGTGTTTTCGGGGCAGGCGGGGAGGCGCACCACCGACCGCGGGCGGCGGGGGGCGGCTGTTTGGCTGGTGGTGGCTGGCGGCTCAGGGGAGTGGAGGTTGAAGATGAACTGCTGGCCCTTGATTTCGTATCCAACGGTTGCAAAATCGACTGACCAGAGATGAAAAAGTAAGTCGACTGACGTGTAGCCTCACCTTGTCTAGTGCGTTCAGTTTCGACAACAAAATTTAGTTTCGACAGTTAAGTTCAGTTTCGATAGTTAAATTCAGTTTCGACAGCAAAATTCAGTTTCGACAGTTAAGTTCAGTTTCGACAGTTAAATTCAGTTTCGACAGTTAATTTCAGAGATGAGCGGCTGATGTATACATCTAACACTTTATGGTTATGTATTTTACGTCATCTATTGGAGATGCTATTAGAATTCCACCAGGTTAACGTTGTCTCTCTTGTCTTGCTTCAGCCTCGGCGTCGTACAACTCACCGGAGCTGCTCCAACGACGAAACCCTCCATCATAGCGGAGCAGTACCTCGGGCTCCATCTCCAGATGCCTAAGATCTTCTTCCCCTCCTCCTACAGCCAAGTCAGCCGGAGCATCCTCACCGGCCAACCAAATCACGCTGAGATCGACATGGCTTCGCCAAAGAGGTTGTACACTTCTTGTGGTTTGACTTAATCTCACCATGCTTCTTTGCATCTTGTGATCTTCCAATTCTTGTGAACCAAACACCCAGATTGGCAGAAATCCTGTGTTTTTAAATTCTTAGTTTTGTACGTGCATTCCTATCCTATTCCTGTCTATTTCCTATCCCTGCATTGTTAGAATCCTCAAATTCAAACAAGCCCTTACACAATTACTTCTGTTGCAGATATGTGTCAAAGAAAACCTTGTGTGGTTTGTCCTGCTCCTGTGGTGCTGTGTTCCACCCTAGCTCAGCTGCTCCAACGATGGAAGGGTTCACCACAGCAGGGATCCGCTCTGCAGACTGTCTTTTGCCACCTCAGATCTTCTTCTCCGCCACCGGCAGCCATGACAACTGCATTACCATCATCAACTGAGCAGATGACCTTGAGGACTACACAGGTCCGCAAGAGAGGTCGCACTCTTCCGTGTCTGCTTACGTTATGCATCACTTAATATGATGACATGCTACTTTATCGCCGTGTTCACCTATTAGACTCCAACTCAGGTCCAAACTTATGCTGAAACTTGAGTTTTTAAATGGTTGTGGGGTACATATTGGGCCATCAATCAGTAATATCTGCCTACTATCTGGTTAATCTCGGGTGTCTACTATGAGTTTCATGTTGGGTGCAAACAAACATTAAAGGAGCCATTATCTATATTTTTTAACTAAAGCTATTATCTACCTGCTATCATTGGTTTTGGGTCTATCCACAGTTTTCTACCTTCACTTTGGATTTGTGCATGCACTCCTTACATAATCTCACTATGTTTTATTCCTATGCATGTCAGTTATTGTACACAATGGAACTGAACATGTAGAGCAAAAGAGACGAGCCTTGCGTGGCAATAAAATTTCATGCAGACGTCGCTCCATGGTGGGCGCAAAGGCAGCCCCCCTCCACCCATTTCGATTGTAATCAAGAGGAAGATAACTCCTCAGAGGAGGATTCAGAGACAGATGACCAGTCCTATTCCCCCCGAGGTGCATGCTCTAACTTGGCAAGATTATGTTGCTCATATCGTGCGTATGGTATCTTGCATTGCTATGTCATTTGCTTAGTTTAGACATGATTTGTGTGAATGCCACATGTTTAGTGTCTAATTACCATATATGTGAATTATGCAATGTCATCTTTTTGCAAGACATTATATATGTGAATTATGCAATGCTATCTTGTTGCAAGGCATTATATATGTGAATTATGCAATGCCATGTTGTTTAGCGAAGCGTCATATATGTGAATTATATCATGATGTCCTTTTTTTTAGTTCTCATTGCTTTTGTCGACAATGTATGTATATTCAACTGCTCTTCCTGTGCATCAGCCATTTGAATTGGTGATGGAGAAATCTGAAGTGAAAACAAGGTCTTTAGAGCACACAATGCTACCTGGTGAAGCAGATATCTTGCTGGTTACAGATAGCTCTTCAGAGGAGGATTCAAAGGCAGATGACCAGTCCTATTATCCCCCTGAGGTGTATGCTCAAACTTGGCAGGGTTATATTACTCATATCATGCATATGTTGTATTGCAATGCTTAGTTTTTACATCGTATACACGATATTGAATGTCATCTCCTTAGTTGACACATCATATATGCGATTGCCCTCTTCTCACTTCCTTAGTATATAAATCATATATTTGAATTATATCATGCCATGATGTTTACATAGACAGCATGTATCTGAATTATGGCATGCCAACCCATTTGCTAAAGACATAATATAGTTATATCATCTCATCCTGTTCACATAGTCATCATATTTCGAATTATGTCATTCTATCCGTGAATTATATCATGCCATCACGTTTCTATCGATGGCATGTTTGTGATTTATGGCATGCCAACCACTTTAATAGACACATCATATAGTTATATCATGTCATCCTGTTTACATAGTCATCATATTTTGAAGTATGTCATTCTATCCTGTTTAGTTAGCCATCATACATGTGAAATTGTGTCATGCTATCCTGTTTAATTAGCCATCATATATGTGAAATTATGTCCTACTATTCTGTTTTGTTAGACAACATAAAAGTGAATTATTTCATGCCCTATTTTCTTCCCTACTATCCATTGCACCTGTCTATCTTACAATGTCTGTACATTCAATTACTTTTCTTGTTTATCAGCCATTTCAATTGGAGGGGGTGATGGCAGTATCTGTGGGAGTAAAAATACAGTCTTCAGAAAAGATCGTGCTACCTGTCGATGGAGATAGAACCACGGTTGTACTTGCCCAAGAACTAGCCCCACCACACATAACCCAGAATCATGCAGATTGTACCCCTACCCAGTTGGACAGAGAACCAGCTACACCCCTTCTAACCCCAACCCCAGTAGATAGTAACCCAGTTCCCGTTGACACAGCACCGTCTCCACCACAGAGCACCCAAACACGAGCAGTTAGTAAGGCAAGTGCAGTGCCCAAAGCACGAGGACCACCACTCCGAATCCCAAGTCAACACTTAAAGCAGAAGAAGAATTGTTCTTAGGTCAGGTTCCGTAGCTATGGTTCATACTACTTTGCTCTTGCATCAATGTATTTACTCATACTAACTAATTTCAAATTTGAAGGATGCAATTGAAACTCCAATGGTGTAATAGGTATGTTTTAAACATGTTTCTTTAACGTGCTTGCTATTGTAACTTGCTCTATGTTAATTTCAGTTTCAATTGAATAAATAGTTATATTCTCATGCCATGCACCTTACAAGTGTTGTTATTGATGTGTAGTTTCCCACACTTATATTCTGTCTAAGTTGCTTTGTCTTAAATAGATATGATTCGAACTGTATCTATCTTGATTTGGCAACATAAACTAGAATGATATAGACCATACAGTGACCATACTACACAGATATATGTTTGTTTCATGATGTTATCCTGTCCACCTTACTACTGAACTGGTTTACCAAAATGAGTTGCATATACTACATTGTAAACCTGTGATGTGTTTGTTTGTTTCTCTTTTAGAATGCGGATAAAATATTGGAGAAGAGTACGCCGTTATGCAATGGTACAAGAAGTAATGCAGATAAGGTTCAAGATAGTGAGACATCCCTGTTGGTCTCCAAGAAAGCTGATAAAAACTATATTGAAGACACTGAGACAACCCCAAAGTCCTGTCTTGATGTAGTGTTTGAGTTACTGGCTACTACTGCTGGCACCAGCTCTTCGAACTCGCTGCCTGAATCAGTTCGGCCTCTTGAGTCTCAACTTCAAGTTGAAAGACATCGAACCGATGTTATGTGACAGGAAGCCCAAGGACTGAGGAAGTCCCTACAGAATTCATATGCATACTTTCTGGTGCAACAGCAAGTGCTAGAGGATTTAAGCGCCAAACAAGAGAAAGTTAATAAGCCTGCTAAGCATCTTGCCAACATTATGGGTACCCAGGATATTGTTTCTTCAGCTCTTCTAAAGTGGTTTCAGTTCTGGACTTGTTTTGTTGCGGCGTTTATATGCTGCTTTGTTCCCTATATTTGCACTGGTGGCGAACTTTGATGCCCAGTGGACGTAATATGAGTAATAGCTGTGATAGCCTAGCGTAAGTTGCTTGCCTATTTGTTTCCTTATTGTCTTGTTTATTTGTTTTCTTGTAGTCAGTGCAGTTTTTTTCCACGGTTTCCTAGTGACCGCAATAGCCTATTTTTTTAAACTAGGCCACATTAACCATGGGCTACATATTTATTGTAGTTAACATGGGCCTCTTATGGGCCGTAGAAACAATGGGCCTTCTAAGGGCCGTAGAAACAATGGGCCTTCTACGGGGCGTAGAAACAATGGGTCTTATACGGGCCGTAGACACAATGGGCCTTCTATGGGCCGTATGATCGGTTGGCCAAACATGGGCCAATAACAGACCACATTATGGCCGTAAATGGGCTAGAGTTGAAATCGTTCGTTCATGGGCCGACCATAACGGGCCGTCGTTAATCGGTTGTATTTGATGACGCAATGAAAACGGCCCAACGTATTAATGGGCCACAAATGGGTCGACTGTAACCACAGGCTGAATTTGGCCCACAGGTAGAAAATGACACTAATAGGCCGAAAGTAAACGAATGCTCGAAATTAGACAAAGAATAAATGGGCCCTGAGAAGGCCGAAAGATAACATGGGCTGGAAACGGCCCAACGGAATAATGGGCTGTTAATGAGTATAAAGTGAAACACTGTTCATTACGGGCCAGTTTTACCACGGGCCATTAATGGGCCGAGGGTTACTAAGGACCTCATATGGGCCGAAAGACGTCATGGGCCATACATGGGCCTAAAGTTAAAACGGGCTGGAATTATATTGGACGGCCCAGATGACGCTACTGGGCCTAATTCGGATAGGCCGTAAATGGGCCCTGGGTTAGCGGGCTGTAAATGGGCTATATGCGAACAAGCCGTTAACAGGCTTGTCGTGGGCCAGCTCGTCACCTTTTGACCAAGTCAAATGGGCCGGCCTTTTCACGGGAATGGGCCTCTATTGGGCACTGTTCATTACGGGCCAGTTTTACCACAGGCCGTTAATGGGCCGAGGGTTACTAAGGGCCTCATATGGGCCAAAAGACGTCATGGGCAATACATGGGCTGGAAGTTAAAACGGACTGGAATTATATTGGACGGCCCAGATGACGCTACTGGGCCTAATTCGGATAGGCCGTAAACGGGCCCTGGGTTAGCGGGCTGTAAATGGGCTATATGCGAACATGCCGTTAACAGGCTTGCCGTGGGCCGGCCCGCCACCTTTTGACCAAGTCAATGTGGCCGGCCTTTTCACAAGAATGGGCCTTTGTTGGGCCATGCCACGTGTCGATGTATCATAGGCGCTTTGGGTCCAATGAGTGGATGACATATGTCCCAACGGCGAGCCGACACGTGTTCCCTCTAGACAATGATGATTTTACACGTGGAAAATCCCCATTGGTCGGGGCTGTTAACGGGTTATCGGATCCAAAACAGGACCTGATAGCTTAACGGCGTTCCGTTACGGTGGATGCCACGTGTCGGTCACACTTGACGAAAGCACTTTTGTGACTCGCGATTTATTGTCATGGAAGTGGACACTTCCGTGATGATAATTTTGGTAATGTCATGGAACACTTCTACGACAGCATAGGTATGACTATCTTGATTCTGTCATAAATTTGTCATGGATGTACATGCATGATAGAAAACGTGACCTACTGTGACAAACACGTATCATCACGGAAGTGTATTTTTTTGTAGTGTTGAAAGCCTCAAGTGTTAGTACTGCTCTCTCGAGCGGTAGTTCCGCTTGTAAGCGGTAGTACCGCGGCCCTGTGCGGCTGTGCCGCACGTTGTACCGCTGCTTTTGGGGATGCGATTTTTCGTGTCGGGTTTTGCGGTAAGCGGTACTACCTCTCCCCTCGAGCGGTAGTACCTCTTATAAGCGGTACTACCTCTCCCCTCGAGCGGTAGTACCTCTTATAAGAGGTACTACCTCTCCTCTCGAGCAGTAGTACCTCTTATAAGCGGTACAACCTCTCCCCAGAGCGGTACTACCTCTCTGGCAGAACTACAGCTCGTGTTTTTCTCTCTCGTTGGGCTGTTTTGACCGTGCTAAGCGGTAGTACCGCTCCTCCAGCAGTAGTACCGTTTGTGCACGACCTGGGTGCATAAAAGTTGGATTCATGGGTCCCTATAAAAGGGGGTCTTCTTCCCCAATGAACCTTATCTCTTGAGCCCGTGTTCTTCCCCCATTGTTGACCTTCTTCGAGCTTGCTATCTCTCAATCCCTCCATGGATTCTTGCTAGTTTGGGGGGGGGGATAGGAGATCTAGATCCACATTTACACCAATCACTTTCTCCTCTAGGTGAGGGGAACCCCTTGGATCTAGATCTTGGATTTCTTCGTTCTTCCTCTCATTTTCCTCCATAGCATTAGTTGCTTTGGTGGGATTTGGGAGAGAAGGACTTGGGCACTCCATGTGCCCTTGCCATTGCATTTGGTGCATCGGTTTGAGTTCTCCACGGTGATACGTAGAAGTTACAAGTTGAGAAGCTTATTACTCTTGGGTGCTTGGTACCCATGAGCTTGTTCCTCTTGGGTGCTTGGGTGTCCTAGACGGTTGTGGTCACCCCGGAGCCATATTCCATTGTGGTGAACTTCGTGGTGTCGTTGAGGAGATAGCCCCAACCTTTAATTGTGGTGTTCGGAGTTCAATCATTGTGGTGTAAAGCTCCAGGCAAGCGTTGGGGTCTCCAATTAGGTTGTGGAGATTTCCCCAAGCAATTTGACGGGTCCTGTTGACCGCCCCCAAGGGTTGCCAAAGTGTACGGGTTCGGTGACCGCCCCCCAGGATTGCCATTCATACGGGTTCGGTGACCGCCCTCAAGGGTCCCTTAGTGGAATCACGGCATCTTGAATTGTGCAAGGGCGTGAGATAATTACGGTGGCCCTAGTGTCTTCTTGGGAGCATTGTGCCTCCACACTGCTCCAAACGGAGATTAGCATTGACAAGGGTGTGAACTTCGGGATACATCGTCATCTCCGCGTGCCTCGGTTATCTCTTACCCAACCCCTTTACTTATGCACTTTACTTTGTGATAGCCATATTGTTTCTTGCTATATATCTTGCTATCACCTAGTTCTTTATCTTGCTTAGCATAAGTTGTTGGTGCACATAGGTGAGCCTAGTTGTTGTAGGTTTTGTGCTTGACAAATTAACCACTAGGTTTATTGCGCATTTGTTCAACCCTAAAATGTAATTATTTTAAAGCACCTATTCACCCCCCCCCCTCTAGGCGACATCCACGATCTTTCAACTGATATATTTGGATATTTTTTTAAATCTCATTTTTTATAGTTATCGCCTCCTTTATTCATTCATAAGGATCGTAACATCGCTTACAATAAGAGGAATAACCACCTCCACGGCGGTGTGCCTCCATATATTTGGAGGAGAAAATCTCGCTATCCTAGCCAGTTCATGAGCTAATTGATTTCTTTCTCTATTACAATGATCATAGATGACATGAATAAAATCAAGCAACATAAAATAACACTCATCAAAGATAGTAGAAGCTACTAAATAAGAGTAACCATCGATTTGGGCATCAACAACCTCCACACTATGAGAGTTGACGTCGATCTTACTGCATCCAACTGTATGTGCCAGGTTTATTCCAAACTTCACTAGAACTCCCTCCGCCTTGAATGAGTCAAAGCAAGGATTGTTTTTTTATTTGCAGCTGCAATGAACTTTCCATGATGGTCTCGGATGACTGCTCCAACCGTCCCCTCAAGCGTGTCCACATCAAAACGAACATCAACGTTTACCTTAACGTAGCCATATCTTGGTTTCAACCAAGCATCTGATCTCACTTTGGCCTTACGGTTATATGAGATAATATAGTTAGCGGCTAAACATCTCACTGCCATATTAATTTGAGAAACGTTTTGTGTTTCTTCTCCGTGTGTCAACTTACGGTGCTCATACCACAAGTACTAGGCTGTCGTTACCACCATTTCTTTCAACTTTGGTTTTCCAAGCACTTGGTCATCTTGCTCTAGAAGGAACAACAGATGCTCCAAAATCACTTCACCTACCCTGTCAACTAGCTACGCCTTTTTGACAATCTCATCGATGCCAAGGAGCTTCCAAACCTCCACATCCGCCTTGCATTCAAACAGTAGGTGTCTTATGGTATCGGGGACCAAGTTACAGGCATGGCATCTCGATCGGGTTTATCTTCAACTATTTGTTTGCCAAAATAGCACGACGGAGAATTGCTCTATGGAACACCCTCCAAATGAAGATTTTAATCTTGACTGGACATGTTAAGTTCTAAACTGAGTCCCACGTGTTTGTTGGGTTAGAGGCTCCTGACGAAGTCTCCAACTTATGGCCGAATTGGAACTCACATCTTGCATGATAGGCCGAACGCACGATAAAAACACCGGTCTTTGTCAAATTGCACGCCAAAAAATCTGCCATTTCATGTAGTGGAAGAGGGATAGCTATAATCCTTTGAGCATCAACATTCCACAATGTTTGTTGTACTAATTGTTCATCCCAATTCTCTCAAGATGGATCAATAAGATCGCTGACCCTAGTCAGCAGATTATTTCCTCTAGGTGATATAACCTTAATTGATGCGCTCTGCGGGATCCAAGAATCTTCCCATATTTTATTTTTTTCACTATCACCAACTCTCCAAATATGTCCACGTCTCGGTGTTTCAGCTCCAGCCATAATACTATGCAATGTGTAAGCAGCTATTTTCTCAAAGTTGCATTGATGAGATCCCCTTCCAGAAAATATTTTTTCCTTAAGGATCAAGGCACATAATGAATCTGGGTTGTCAATGATCCGCCAAGACTATTTAGCAAAGAGACCAAGATTAAAACATTGGATATATCTAAAACCAATGTCACCTTTCTTCTTTGGGATGCGGATCTTCCACCATGCAAACCAGTGCAACCTGTTGTGTGTTGCATCATCATCCCACCAAAAACGACATATCACAGATGTGATTCCTTTGCATTTTTTTAGGAATTTTAAGGATAGACATCACATAAGTTCGTATAGCTTGAGCAACACACTTACTTAGAACCTTTTTACCTCCTAAAGATAAGCATTTCTCCTTCCAACCAGTTTTAGAATTAACCGATCAATTAAATACTCGAAACTATCACTTTTATCAAGTCCAAGTGTTGCAGGGAGTCCTAGATACTTATCATTCGAGACTTTCAAGTACTGCTAAATTATGAAAATATTAAGGCAAGAACATACCTCAACTTTTATGTTCACCTCGGTGCTTGGACTGAAAAATATACTTGATTTATCCACACTAACAAGTTCTCCAGAAGTAGCACAATACATATCCAAAATTGACTTCAAACAAGCAGCATTTTGAACATTAGCTTTCGCAGAATTAGAGAATCACCAGCCAGAGAAGGTTTGTTATTACTAGTGCGTCTTGACACACATTAACCCGCAAGGAGCCCAGGTTTCGCAAGAGAACCAAACGCATCAAGCGCCGCTTCAACTCCATTCATAATTATGTTAAGGATGGAGACATAGAACTTTGCAAAGTACATACGGATCTGAATGTAGCATACCAGTTGACATATGGATCTGAATGTAGCATACTCGTTGACTAAACCTCATCCACGGACAAAACATGATCAGCACCAAGACTCCACGAGTGTTAGATTCATAACTATGTAAACTTGATTATTGACTCTAGTGCAAGTGGGATACTGTTGGAAATATCCCTAGAGGCAATATTAAATCGGTTATTATCATGTTTCCTTATTCATCATAAAGGTTTATTATTCATGCTAGAATTGTATTAATCGAAAACTTAAATACACTAGATGATACCCCATGCGTTGCTGCGGGAACTATTAGTCATGTATATGCACATGATATAATTCATAAACTGAATAAATCTATTTGCATAGTGTAGTATATATGATTTTAAGATGAAAAATTTGCAACATGCTAGCTGTATAGATTTAAAGTGTTGGGCTCTACCGTAGGGTGCGTCGACAACACATTAAAATTTTCCTACGTGCAGAACATCCAGGGACATGTTAAGAGAGATGGATCGTTACCACTAGACGCGCAGTGCCGTGCAACAGAAGTAGAGTTGAGGCAGCGCGTTCCCGGAGTCGCCTCGCGTTCCCGAAGTTGTCTCCTCCTTGCCGATATCCCACATAGTCGATCGAATCCCGCGAACAGGTTCACCGGAGCGGCACAAGTGCACCGCCTCTAACGGTATCTGTGTGTGCAGGAGGAACGTCGTGCGGCGGACTGCTAGGTCTGATCACACAACCGGCGGCGAGTGGAGGTGGCTAGTTGCAACACAAGCAAAGCCCTAATGACGGCGCCGAAGCGATCAACCGAATAAGTGTGCTGCACCTCCACTATTTATAGGCATCCATCGAGGGCTCAACACTTGGGCCTCGCACGGATCCTAAAGCCCAAAATTTGTTCGATCTGTATCCGAGTCCGAGTAGGACCAAGTCTGACTCGTGGAGTTGGATCCAACCTCACAGGTTCCTTCCCTTAATAGCGCGACCCCTTAGGTTCAAGTCAGCTTGGTCAGAGTTCGGATCACCTCCGACCTTTATGGTTGGTAGCAGCCTCTAGCAAGGCATACCGACCACCAATCAGACTATGAAGCTGGTTAGGCGAACCTGTACAACGTGTCACACTTATGTTCCTTTTGCCACACGATATATGTTGTCAGGCTCAAGGAGAGACTGTCATCCTTGTGCTAGCCCGACCTCTTTCTCGTTCCAGTGATGCCGACCCAAACCGGATTATCTCATAATCCTTGTCGCATGTCCATGCTTATCCTGGCCGGATCACACGAGGGGTCCAGAGTATATCTCTCGTGATCGGAGGGGCAAATCCCATCTTGCTCGACCATGTCTCGCTGCATGGGTCTGGACAAACTCGAAACCTACCTTTGTAACTACCCAGTTACGGAGTAGCATTTGATTGGCCCAAAGAAAGTCTATCACCATCCCGAGTACATGCGTTAGCTCAGGTTTTAGGACATAGAACGTATGTTGTACTAGAGACTCACAGATGACATATCGTTGTGTCTCATAGTAGGGTCTGTTCAATTCGGTGTTCATCCGAGCTTGGATCCAGTCACCTCGGATCCAACCTCCGATTGATCAAATCCATGCAATTGGGCAGCATCACATGCTTCATGGCTAGTGAGACAAAGCCATCCACTGTATTGCATGCTAGTCTAGTCCGACATGTGCCGAAATGTCACTTACGACTAGGGACCATTTAGGATGTGTCATACAACACAAGATCTCACAGACAAGTCACGTACTTGCCACCAAGTATCATTTATTACATTCAAGGACTATATTTATTCATAAACCCACAGGAAATATCATCATACATGATTGCCTCTAGGGAATATCTCCAACATAAAGATGGACAGTATCTCGCACTCTGCACAAAACAAAGAAGAATACCTTCTCGGAGCGATTCTCCGTGTGCTCCCATAATTTTGCACGAGGCATCAGAGATAAAACTTAAGTGTTGGAAATGTAAGATGGATGCAAGTGCAAATAGGGCAATGTAAGATGGTTTTCTCCGTGGTTTATGTACATGCTTAGTCATGAAAGAAAATGTAAATATATTAGAGACTGTCTTTTTAGCACCCGGGGGTCTATGCACCCACTTATCCTGCCGTCCATGTAGATTCCAAGTCATGAAGATTTGTGCCAAGTCTTCTACAGCAGGTTGCATTAGCAGGCCTAGTGAACAGTAAGATTGGGAGTAGAAAATTCAAAATCGAGCTGGTCCTCTTGTTGGGTATTGTTCATCATAGGCGCTCACTCCAGTAAGAGAAAGCATGTTAGAGAGATGAAAGGGTATTGTTCATCATAGGCGCTCACTCCATCGAGAGAGAGCATGTGAGAGAGAAGAAAGCGTGAGGTGACAAAATACTACTATTCATGCATAACAAACAGACCTGTAGCCTACATCGAGACCTGCCAGCCTACAGCTAGGACCTGCTGCATGCCTCGGTCGCCATCAAATACACTGTATAAGCACAACTGCTGCAAATGATCTGTTGATGGACTGACCACCGTACGAATCTTAGCACGCATGAACGGACAAGATAGAAGGGGTTGGGACACCCGGGTGCCATCACACCTTTTCGAAATATATTAAGAACAGATTTGCTATGAGATAGGGTTCTCTTTCTACTTCTCACAGAATATTTGAAAATGCTAAGTATTCTTCGTCGCCTCTCTCTTTTTAGATCAAAAGAGCTTCTCATACATTATGATCATGGCGAATGTACGGAAAGTCCAGGGACTAAGTTTGTACCCTCTGTAGCTTCTTCCTACTGCTTCTTGCACTAAAAAAGAGAAGAGAATGCTTTGTAGAAAACCACCATTCAAACCTCAGTCAACCTCAATGCAATGCATGAGTGTCTCAACGAAGGCAAGTTTCAGAGCAATGTAAAGACTTGAAACATAGAAATAATTTTGCTACTAAGGACAACCATATGAGACCATTTTGCTTCCTCAAGACATAAATGGATTGAAGCAGAGTTTAGTTATCACATTAGAAACATACTGACTAAAAAGTATGAGTGAGTTCACATCTAACATTTTTTTAGAAAAGGAGGAGTTCACAACTAACATGATTAACTTAGCAAGATATATGCTGATTCGGGAGAGGTTACGTAACCAGAGTGGCCACGGTGATCAAACCAGTACCACAGGGACTACGGGCAGCGGCAGGGAAAAGTTACCGAGATATTGTCATGGACGCAATCAGCAAGGGCGACCCCGGTGGCAGTGTGTGCATGGCCCGACAACTGGGAGCGGCCGCGGTACTGGGAGAGTGACCAAATGATGATTCAGTTGATTCAATGGATTAAACTACCAGCGTCAAGGATGCTCATCCTATGCCATCGACTATATCAACAACTGGGAGCGCTTCACGCCGTTACTCACAGGAGGTGTGGATGCACGATCGAACAGTGTGTCATCGAGGCAGCCTCCCCAGTCCACACGAGAGGCACCCGCTGCCCTGTTGCCTAATGTTCCCACTTCCGAAATTTAGGAGGTCGGAGAAACCAGAGGCCAAAGATGCAAGACCTGAGGCAACGCAGGCAGCAGGCTCCCTGTGACTCATCTTACTTGGACTCTTCAAGAGTTTGATTGGAGGGAACGTGGGTCGTTTTCATCTGCAATGTAGTATAGGCCTGGTTCTTCATCTTATGGGTGAGTGTGGCTTGGCGCCGACACGTCATGTCCTAGGTGGAGGCGAGTTGGCGCTGGAACGCCATCCAGTAAAATAGCGAGGTTGTGGTTGTGGATCTCTAGCGTGCGGCAGCACGTCGTTGCCTGTCTGGCTCCGGCGCTGCGGAGATCGAAGAGTCTTTGTCTTGGACGAGTTCTGCCTCGTATGGTACGTGGTCACTTTGCGAGATGTCCATGGAGGAACGTACGAGGTCCCTATGAAGGAATGGCGTAGATCGTGTGTGGGCTATGAAGTAGACACCAAACATTGGAAGGATGCTTAATCACATACTGGAGGGAGATGGGACACCATGGTTCGTCTGTTCCCTAGTGGCTAGACTCGATATCTATTTATTACTAGTAGAACGCCCGTGCGTTGCCACGGGCTCTTCAAATTTTCTAATGAGTATCTTTTATTTATTATCCCCTCATCTTGAGTGAATGGTGCTCTAATTAGAAACACAATAATCAAATATTAGAAAATTTCATCGAACCAACAACAACGAACAGTATGATACCTATCCTACTAATAAAGGTAGGTCGTACTTTTTGTCCTTCATGCACTCCTGCATAAAAGTCCCTACCCGTTTTAGAATCAACACAATGTCCGCTCGCGCACGAAAAAAATGCATCTCTACAGTGGGGAACCAGCCGGGGCCAACAAAAACTCAAACTGCTATCCAATCTCGATTTCGTGCTCTTCTACCTCCATTAATAAAGATGGGTCGTCAAAGCTTTCCTCACGACGACCTCGAGCAGCCACCGACATTCCTCCCCGCATCTACCCCTACCCCATGTTGCCTATGGTTGTAGTTTGGATCTTGAGGACATTTGCATGGGGAGCTCGGTTTTACAAAAGTACATTCATACAGTAGGCTAAGAACTCGGAGAGCAATTGGAAGTACGTCAAATTGAACACACACACCTCTTCCTATAGCTTGAGAACACGCCATAGCAAGCCCTTCAACGTGTCCTTTCGGCCACAAAAGCATCTCCGTGCCACCACATTATTTTTCTCTAAAACTGCTCACAAAATCCTACACCATGTGAGAAACCCTAGAAATATGACATGTAAATACTTGCATTAAGCTGTAAGTACATGATCTGTAAATACCGCAAATCCAGAAGTACCACACAGCTATGCCACAGCCCTAAGAAATATGTCTCTCCTATCCTTCTTCAAACTTCGGAATAATCACTCACGTGTATTCGTGAGCTACGGTAACCACGAAAAATAAACTATGGCAGTAACAACAAATAACAGCAAAAAAGTAATTACAATCAGTGCAATACACTACATATGCCAGCATGTGGAACCTAATACTTTTGTACCCTCAACATCATATTCTTTCAGCGCCACTGCCATTTGCACAGCCTTCATTATGCTTTTCTTCAAGGTTTCATGTGAAAAGTATGAGGGCACTGACACCCGCTGCAGATAAATTTTTTAATAAATAAGTTTTGTTTCTATTTATATCCAACAAGTAAAACTCTGGGTTACCAGCATTAAGTATTTTCTATCTGGTAACAAGAAAAAAGCACATAAAACCAAATCAGAACCCCCAAAATGGAAGCCTATCATAAATTAGTTAAGACTCCAAATCACCGCCATTATTCCACAACGAACCGATCAAACTTTCGACATACCAGTCATAAAGTGTTTCATTTCTCTCATGCAAAATAAAAATAGCTCAACAAATGAAGTCAGAACCTGAACAACGGAAATTTGTTAAGAAATAAGTGACAATAACTTATCTTATTAATAACATGATTTAATAATCAAACGATCACTTCCATATGCATTATCAATATTTTAGAGCATGTTCTTCCTGTACATAAGGGTAGACTTGGTACAATATTTAATTACCTTTAAAATCTTGAAGTATCAATCCTGAAATTCAATAGTATACCTAATAACATGAACTTGTATTTGGAAGTGATATACATATGGGGGGAGTACGTACTACCTAATAAATTCGTAGTATACAAATTCTGCCTCCATGCTGAGATATTTTTTCTGCACATCGCTCTGGTTCATTTTAAGTTACACTCGGGTTAGGCCACCATCAACCGACAGCACATGCACCTGCAGAATTAAACAAGTTGGTAGTCAATTCCGGTGAACATGAAGGAATCTTCAGGTCATAGTGCCCAAATTTCCCGTATTTGTTGCCTAGCAGCCCAAGTGCACAAAAAATCACTCGTATCCCGGACACAAGGGCACCAATAGGATTCTAATCGAACAAGTAGTAAGTGAAGCAAATATCACACACCATCATGCTGGTATGAAGTACGAACCTGTTACTGGTGGACGACCGCATCGGAAGTTCTTGCAATCTTCATGTAGGTAGCACAAAATTACTTCCTGAAAAAGAAGATATCACAAAATTACGTCATACAAATTTTTACGCCTGCAGTGAGCCTCTCACACGGTCATCTCATCGGAGCGGCGCTTGATGGCCTTCCAACCCTTCTTAACTCGAATATGTTGGAGAACCATGACTGACTTGGAGTCTATTGTTTCCTCCGCAGTGCATATTTTGTTTCTTTCCACTTTTAAAGTTTTTGTAAAATCTTTGAGTTAGATTGCAACATATACAACAACATTTATCAACATATTCATCAGCATATATCAAAACATATACAGTAGGATGCTTGTTTTTGTATGTCATCATTAATTATTTTAGAGTTTACCTTGCAATTGAATCTGGCTGTTGTATCCATTGCATCTACGTCAACACTTCTTGAGCCCATGGGGATAGGAACTTGGCTATTTATTCCGAGCCGCATCGCAATCTAGCATCAGAGGGTTGTATCGATCGGTCACATACAAATGCTGCTGCCACTACTGCTCCAAGTTGAACTGCTACGACAGACCACATATGCATACGTCTATCTGTTATTATAAATTTAAAGTCCTGAATTTGCGTGTGCAACTCGCTTATAAGATTCTGTCTGTAAATAAATTTCTCCACTGCCTCAAATAGATCATGTAACGTACTTGGAGAAAAATGACCATACATCTGTAATCCATTGATGAACTATTTTGGGAGCAGAAAACAGCCGGGCTCATCTGGTAGCACGTGACGGGGATCTTCATGGCGGGCGCTGCACGGGGCGCCCTCGGCCACGGCCACCCATGCGGCGACGGCCTCTAAGCTCCTTGCACACACCTCGGCCCCTTGCCACGCAGCCGCCCCGTTTGTTGATGGCAGTGTGGGTGAGGGAGGGGAGTGTCCTCGTCATTGCGGCCACGACGACGGATCGCGAGCTGGTGTCCTTCCTCCGGGGATGCGTTGCAGGCTCACGTCGCCCTAGTGACGAGCTTTAGGGTTTGGGAGGGAGCAGAGATGGGTGTCGTGCGTGGGTTTCGCAGGAGGGAGACGTGGGTGAGTCAAGCGGCGGCTAGAGAGATCACAAGAGGGAGATGTGGGTAGGTCAGATAACTATGAGAAAGGTATATAAGCGAGATTATTGGGAAAGAGATGATTGCGTCCCGGTTAATGCGAATGAGGGAATTGTATCCCGATTTTCTAGAGGAGAGATCGTGCATTAGAGGAAAGATGGATTACATCCTATTTTTTGGATAGCAAGAAAAATATATGAAAAAATGGAAACGTGAGGAGATCGTGCGGGTGGGGCTGGCGACTTCCTTCGATCGATGTGAGGGGAGGCAAACGAACAAACCAAACGACGTACAGACTCCTCCATTAGGAGTAGAGAATGGTTCTTAGAAAAGGCAAACATCAATGCATTAGGAAAAATAGGATTTGGAATTGATGGTCATAAAACTAAACTTTATTAATTGGTAACGTGTTATCGGTTCCTGCCCGTTTATAACGTGTCTAGTTAGGAAACTTTGGGAAAATTAGGAAAGTTTTTATTGCGTTATGAATGAATTGATTGTGTCTGTTTACCTTAAGTTAATTGATTGCGTTTGGAAATAATTGATTGTCATGCATTATTGCGTTTGGAAAGAATTGATTGTCAATGCATTAGGAAAATTAGGATTTGGAATTGATGGTCATAAAACTAAACTTTATTAATTGGTAACGTGTTATCGGTTCCTGCCCATTTATAACGTGTCTAGTTAGGAAACTTTGGGAAAATTAGGAAAGTTTTTATTGCGTTTGGAAAGAATTGATTGTGTCTGGTTACCTTAAGTTAATTGCTTGCGTTTGGAAAGAATTGATTGTCATGCATTATTGCGTTTGGAAAGAATTGATTGTCATGCATGAATCGGGGACGTAAGGGGGGAAACGGAATCTCACTGCATGCGGTGAGTGGGGTGGGGTTGGGGTGGGTTAATTGTAGCGAAAAAAAACCGGTTGAAAAAAAACCAGACGAGGTGGGACGAAAAAAAACCAGACGAGGTGGGACGAAAAAAAACCTGGAACAAAGACTACCAACTGCTCCATTAGGAGTAGAGATGATCGATGGATGGTTTCTCGGTTACTGAAGACGAACATGAACCACTACATACGGGAGAGAAACCACACAATTCATAGAAAAAGATAAGAAAACGGCTATCTTTATGAGTGTGGTTTTCTGTAGCTCAGGCTACATGGAACCTCTTATCCTCAACCCTTCAGCTTTGCTTTGAGATCCGTGCTCTTCAACTAACTTACAACATGAAGATTTCTCTTTTTTGTTTCTCTCAAACGACACATCATATAAACTTCAAACTTTGCATATCAAACAAACATTAGAACATCAATGTGTGAAAAAACTTTCAGATTTTTTGGTTCGATATAAATATAGAAAATGGCATTTTCTTTGACTAAAAAAATTATTTTAAGTATTTAAAATGCGTGAAAAAATCTGAAAGTATTTTTCCCACATTGATGTTCTAATGTTTGTTCGGTCTGCAAAGTTTGAAGTTCATATGTTGTCTCGTTTGAGAGAAACAAAAAAGACAAATGCATTCGCACGGATCGCGATGCAGAATTGGATGGTGAAGATAAGGGGTACCATGTAGCCTGAGCTACAAAGAAACTTTGTGTATCTTTATTCTCAGTGGAGAAGATGAATATGGTCTAGAGATAGTATAAATTAATGGAGAGGGAGTAAATTGGTCAGGATTCGTACAACCGTGCGTTGAGGGGAAGGTAGTAACTCCTCCAGCATGCGGGAGGCCGTACAAAAAGGGATGATGTGGTGCATGAATAGCTTTCCTTTTGCTGAGTTGGCAACTTTGATGAGGTGGATAAGCTACATGTTGAGATAAATAACATACTTGGGTTGAACTTCTTAAGTATATAGGATGTGCGAATACATAAACAAATATCATGTCCCTAGTAAGCCTCTGCTAGACCAGCTCTTTAAGATGGTTAAGATTTCCTAACCATAGACATGAGTTGTCATTTGATAACGGGATAACTTCATTAGGAGAATGATGTGATGGACTAGACCCAACCATAAGCTCATCATCAGATCTTTTAAGTTATTTGCTATAACTTTCTTCATGTCAAGTATCTGTTCCTTCGACCATGAGATCGTGCAACTTCCAGATACTGGAGGAATACCTTGTGTGCTATCAAACGTCACTTCATAACTAGGTGATCATAAACATACTCTACAGATATCTCCGAAGGTGTCTGTTGGGTTGTCATGGATCGAGATTGCGATTTGTCACTCCGTGTGACAGAGATATATCTATGGGCCCTCTCGCTAATACAACATCACAAGAAGCTTGCAAGCATCTGACTAATGAGTTTAGTCACGGGATCTTGTATTACGGAACGAGTAAAGGGACATTCCGGTAACGATATTGAACTAGGTATGAAGATACTAACGATCGAATCTAGGGCAAGTAACATGTCATTGGACAAATGGAATTTCATACGGGGTTAACTGAATCCTCGACATCGTGGTTCAACTGATAAAGATCTTCATTGAATATGTGGGAATCAATATGGACATCCAGGTCCCACTATTGATTATTTACCGAAGAGGAGTCTTGATCATGTCTACATGATTCTTAAACCCGTAGGGTCGCAAGTTTAACGTTCGATAGCGCTAGGGAGTAATGAGATATTAGTAGTGGAAAGTCCAAAGGTTGTTGGAGTCTCGGATGGGATCCGGAACATCATGAGGAGCTCCGGAAAGGCCCGGAGGTAAAGATTTATATATAGAAAGTTGTTGTCGTGGTTCCGGGAAAAAGTCCTTTTTCGGTATTGTACTAGGAAGCCACCGGAAGGTTCCACAGGGGTCCGGTGGTCCTCGAAAGGTTCCAACACGTCCCATACAAGAGCATGGGCTGTAGGGGGGCGCCCTGGCCTTAATGGGCCTGGGGCACTAATGACCCATAAATGTAGGGGATCGCAACAGTTCTCGAGGGTAGAATATTCAACCCAAATTTATTGATTCGACACAAGGGGAGCCAAAGAATATTCACGAGTATTAGCAATTGAGTTGTCAATTCAACCACACCTGAAAGACTTAATATCTGCAACAAAGTATTTATTAGCAAAGTAATATGGAAGTAACAGTAACGGTGGCAAAAGTGATAGTAGCAGTTTTGTAGTGATTGTAACAGTAGTAGCATCGAAAGTAACTTAGCAAAGATCAATATGAGACGAACTCGTAGGCAATGGATAGGTGATGATATGTGTAAGATGATATTCATCATGTAGAAGCTATAACCTAGGGCAACGACAAACTAGCTCCAATTCATCAACATAATGTAGGCATATATTCCGCTTATAGTCACACGTGCTTATGGAAAAGAACTTGCATGACATCTTTTGTCCTACCCTCCCGTGGCAGTGGGGTCCTAATGGAAACAAAGGGATATTAATGCCTCTTTTTAATAGAGAACCGGAATAAAGCATTAGCACTTAGTGAATACATGAACTCCTCAAACTACAGTAATCACCGGAAAGAATTTTAATTATTGTCACATTAGGGTATGAGGATCATAACACATAGTCGGTGTCTACAACTTGCAAGATCGGATCAAGAATACATATATATTCATGAAAACATAATAGGTTCAGATCTGAAAATATGGCACTCGGGCCCTAGTGACAAGCATTAAGCATAGCAAAGTCATAGCTGAAGGAAATATCCCCTAGAGGCAATAATAAAGTTGTAACTTATATTTCCTTATATATCATGATAAACGTCTTTTATTCATGCTAGAATTGTATTAACCGGAAACTTGATACATGTGTGAATACATAGACAAAACAGAGTGTCCCTAGTATGCCTCTACTTGACTAGCTCGTTAATCAAATATGGTTGAGTTTCCTAACCATAGACATGTGTTGTCATTTGATCAACGGGATCACATCATTAGGAGAATGATGTGATGGACAAGACCCATCCGTTATCTTAGCACAATGAACGTTTAGTTTATTGCTATTGCTTTCTTCATGAATTATACATGTTCCTTTGATTATGAGATTATGCAACTCCCGAATACCGGAGGAACACCTTGTGTGCTATCAAACGTCACAACGTAACTGGGCGATTATAAAGATGCTCTACAGGTGTTTCCGAAAGTGTTTGTGGTGTTGGCATAGATCAAGATTAGGATTAGTCACTCCGAGTGTCGGAGAGGTATCTCTGGGCCCTCTCGGTAATACACATCATAATAAGCCTTGCAAGCAAATGACTAATGAGTTAGTCACGAGATGATGTATTACGTAACTAGTAAAGAGACTTGCCGGTAAAGAGATTGAACTAGGTATGACGATATCGACGGTCGAATCTCGGGCAAGTAACATACCTATGATAAAGGGAAAACGTATGTTGTTATGCGGTTTGACCGATAAAGATCTTCGTAGAATATGTAGGAGCCAATATGAGCATCCAGGTTCCGTTTTTTGTTATTGACCGGAGATAGGTCTCGGTCATGTCTACATAGTTCTCGAACCCGTAGCGTCCGCACGCTTAACGTTCGATGACGATTTATATTATGAGTTATGTGTTTTTGATGACCGAAGTTTGTTGGGAGTCCCGGATGAGATTACGAACATGAAGAGGAGTCTCGAAATGGTCGAGACATAAAGAATGATATATTGGACGATGTTATTCGGACACCGGATGAGTTTCGGGGGTTACCTGATAAATATCGGAGTGTCGGAAGGGTTATCGGAACCACGAGAGAAGTAATGGGTCTTATTGAGCCTTAGGGGAGAGAGAGAGGGAGCTATCATGGTCTAGCCGCCCCCCCATTGGCCTTGTCTCCATTGGACTAGGGGGAGGGGCGGCACCCCTCCTTCCTTCTCCTTCCCCTCTCCGTCCTTCTTCTCCTAGTTGGACTAGGAAAGGGGGGGTCCAACTCCTACTAGGAGTAGGATCCCCCCCTTGGGTGCGCCCTATAGGGCTGACCGGCCTCACCCTTGCTCCTTTATATACAGGGGCAGGGAGCACCCTAGAACACACAAGTTAACAGTTGTTTTAGCCGTGTGCGGTGCCCCCCTTCACAGATTCCACCTCACGTCATATTTTCGTAGTGCTTAGGTGAAGCTCTACACGGATCACATCATCAACACCGTCACCATGCCGTCGTGGTGACAGAACTCTCCCTCGTACTCAACTGGATCAAGAGCTCGAGGGACGTCATCATGCTGAATGTGTGCTGAACACGAAGGTGTCGTACATTTGGTACTTGGCTGGGTTGGATCATGAAGATGTTCGACTACATCAACCGCGGTACTAAACACTTCCGCTTTCGGTCTACGAGGGTACGTGGACACACTCTCCCCACTCGTTGCTATGCTTCTCCTAGATAGATCTTGCGTGATCATAGGAATTTTTTTGAAATACTACGTTCCCTAACATTGTCACCATGAGCCAGGTCTATGCATAGATGATATGCACGAGTAGAACACAATGAGTTGTGGGCGATAATAGTCACACTGCTTACCAGCATGTCATACTTTGATTTGGCGGTATTGCTGGATGAAACGGCCCGAACTGACATTACATGACCGCGTTCATGAGACTCGTTCTACCGACGTGCTTTGCACATAGGTGGCTGGCGGGTGTCAGTTTCTCCAACTTTAGTTGAATCGAGTGTGACTACACCCGGTCCTTGTTAAAGGTTAAAACAACACACTTGACGAAAAATTATTGTGGTTTTGATGCGTAGGTAAGAACGGTTCTTGCTAAACCCGTAGCAGCCACGTAAAACTTGCAAAACAAAGTAGAGGACGTCTAACTTGTTTTACAGGGCATGTTGTGATGTGTATGGTCAAGACGTGATGAGTTATACGTTATTGTATGAGATGATCATGTTATGTAAATTATCGGCAACCGGCAGGAGCCTTATGGTTGTCTCTTTATTGTATGAATTGTGAAAGCCATGTAATTGCTTTACTTTATCACTATGAGTTAGCGATAGTAATAGTAGCAATAGTTGGCGAGACAACCACGACGCTACGATGAAGATCATGGTGTCAAGCTGGTGACGATGGAGATCATGACGATGCTTTGGAGATGGAGATCAAAAGCACAAGATGATGATGGCCATATCATGTCACATATTTTGATTGCATGTGATGTTTATCTTATTATGCTTCTTATTTTGCTTAGTACGGCGGTAGCATTATAAGATGACCCCTTACAAAAATTTCAAGGAACAAGTGTTCTCCCTAAGTATGCACCATTGCGACAGTTCATCGTGCCGAGACACCACGTGATGATCGGGTGTGATAAGCTCTACGTTCACATACAACTGGTGTAAGATAGTTTTGCACGTGCAGAATACTCGGGTTAAACTTGACGAGCCTAGCATTTATAGACATGGCCTCAGAACACTGGAGACCGAAAGGTCGAGCGTGAATCATATAGTAGATATGATCAACATAAGATGTTCACTATTGAAAACTACTCCATCTCACGTGATGATCGGACATGGTTTAGTTGATTTGGATCACGTGATCATTTAGATGACTAGAGGGATGTCTATCTAAGTGAGAGTTCTTTAGTAATATGATTAATTGAACTTTAATTTATCATGAACTTAGTCATGATAGTTTTTACATATCTATGTTGTTGTAGATCAATGGCCCGTGCTACCGTTCCCTTGAATTTTAATGCGTTCCTAGAGAAAGCTAAGTTGAAAGATGATGGTAGCAACTACATGGACTGGGTCCGTAATTTGAGGATTATCCTCATTGCTGCACAAAAGAATTATGTCCTGGAAGCACCGCTAGGTGAAAAACCCGCTGCAGATGCAACACCGGATGTTATGAATGTCTGGCAGAGCAATGCTGATGACTACTCCATAGTTCAGTGTGCTATGCTTTACGGTTTAGAATTGGGTCTTCAAAGACATTTTGAACGTCATGGAGCATATGAGATGTTCCAAGAGTTGTAGTTAATATTTCAAGAAAATGCCCGAGTTGAGAGATATCAAGTCTCCAACAAGTTCTATAGCTGCAAGATGGAGGAGAACAGTTCTATCAGTGAACACTTACTCAGAATGTCTGGGTACTACAATCACATGACTGAACTTGGAGTAAAAGTTGATGAAGATAGTGTCATTGACAGAGTTCTTCAATCATTGCCACCAAGCTATAAAGGCTTTGTGATGAACTACAATATGCAAGGGATGCAGAAGACAATTCTCGAGCTCTTCGCTATGCTCAAAGCTGCGGAGGTAGAAATCAAAAAGGAGCATAAAGTGTTGATGGTTAACAAGACCACTAGTTTCAAGAAAAAGGGCAAGGGAAAGAAGGGAAACTTCAATAAGAATAGCAAGCCGGTTGTGTCGGATTACGGGCTTTGTAAACCCAAGAAGTTCGAACACAGGGGCATGAACGAAGATCTCTCCCACTCATGTCTACCTAGCATCTCGCCCTCGTCCAGTGAAGATATTCTAGTGAACAACAAGTAAAGCACACAAGAATTTACCCAGGTTCAGGCCACCTTGCGGTGTAAAACCCTACTTCCTGCTTTGGTGGATTGGCCTCGGGAGGGCTCGAGTATGAATGAGTACAGTGATTCCTGAGCTAAGGAGGGGAGCTCAGGAGGGTCAGGAGGCAATGGTTCCTGCTCCTTTGTGCGAGGGTAAAGTCTCTGGGTCTGATCCCCCTCCTCCATTATGGAGATCCTAGCTACTTATATAGGAAGCCAGGGTCCTCTTCCCCCGAAATGTTTAGGTGGGAAGGGATACCACAATGGCCATTTTGAGCGGGAACACAAGGACGTTCCTACCCTAACAAAAGCGGTCTTCGCCTGCAAAGGGATCCGGCGATGACGCGGTGGTGGGCTCGGTGGTGACATCCTCCCTCTCATCCTTGCGGTCTTCGGTCTTGTTGCACCGAAGGGGAAACCTTTGTCCCGCTCCTCGGGAACCTGCACCTGTGCTGTCTCCTTTGCACCAAAATGGCAACTGCGCCGCTGGCATGCGCTGACACCCGCTGGCGCGGTGCGTCACCGCTTGCATCACTGCCTCCTCCTGAGGCACGCTTGGCCTTGGATTCTCTGCCCCTCCGGAGCAACCCAGCCGAGGACGCTCCTGAGGGGGTCTTGACGTCGTTCTCCTCGCGAGGTCTAGCCCCCTCACGAGGGTCTTGAGCAGCTGGTCGATCAGCTGCGCCGTACCAGGCCATGGTAGGAGCGCGTCGCGGCCTGCAGACAGGCAAGTCTCGGTACCCTGGTTCCCATGACGCCAACAGTAGCCCCCGGGCCGAAGGCGCGCACGGAGTTGGCTTCGGGGCGAAGCCTTAGTCGAGGACGGAGCACCGCGGGCCCCAAAAAGGCTGCGGGCCAGGCTGGCGCGTGACGGTTGGATATCACGTTTGCAACTCCGCTTCCCACGCAGTCTCGGCAACTGTGTGACTTGACAACTCCTTGGCGCGGGTGGCAGGGTCATTATGGCCGCGCGCGAGTGGCCGGCGATTGATCTTCTCGGCCTATAAACAAGGGGTGAGGCGCCACGTCCTTCATTTGACTGTTGCAGATCAACCCCTGCTGTTCCCACTTCTCCGAGGGCTTTTCATGGCGCTGATATGTAGGTTCTCGGCCACGCAGAAGGGGAAGACCCCGATGGTGGAGCCCGAGCAGCTCCCACCAAAGAAGAGGCGTCGTGACTCTCCAAGGGCGCCCCTGAGGCTAGCGGACGCCCGTACGTGGTGCACGCGAGCGCCACCAGGATTCCCGCTTCCCTTGGGTGCTCCGGCGACAGGCGGACGAAGCGGGGATGGCGACGGGGGCGGTGCGGTCAGCCGCCCAGAAGGGCGGGTGATTTCACGCGCCCCGCCGCCGTCTCATACTGAAGACAACGTCCGCGAGTTTATCGTGTGGGTGGGAGCCTCTCCGCATTCTTGGATCCTTCTTCCTCCATTCCTAAAGGAGGCACACCCGGCTCGCGGTCGGGTGACGATGCAGCTGCGGCATGAAGGGTGCCGCCTTCCCCTTTCGTATGCCGACGTGGAGGTGGTCTCCTCCGGCCAAGTCTTCATGACCTGGGGTTGGGGCACGGTGCACCGCGCCTGGGCCCCTGCCGGGAGGCACATTCTTCATTTTGCGTTTGACGGGGTGGCCACACTGACCTTCAAAGTCTTCGGGGCGGACGGCTGTCGGCTGGCGTGCAGCGCGGGGGATGGGCTCGCCGGCGACCATCTCCCATGCTGCCAGGGCAGCAAGGCCGGGGCGAGGCACTTGCCATTGGTTGCGCCTCCGACTCCTCCGGTAGCAGCTATGCTTCTCCTGAAACGGCCTCGAGCTTTGACGAGAGCTACGAGCCGCCGAGTCGCCGTTCCTATCGCCGGAAGGAAATATCATCCTCTAGGCGCCGCCGTCGTTGAAGGAGCCCGGGCCGCATTCCTCCGAGAACGGCCTTCTGCAGCTTGGTCCCTACGAGGCAGCCATGGACGGCCCCATGAGGGCGTGTAAATCCTTTGTGATACTTTTGCTATTATCTGGTGTCATAAACTTATGTTCCTCATAAGGTCCTTTGCTAGAGCAGGACTTCCCCTTTCTCCTGTCCCTGCGGTAGTTTAGGGCCCTACGCCTGCGAGACCCAGTCCCTAGACAGGCTTCAGCCGTCGCTGGTATGCCAGGCCGCGACGCCGTGGTCAAGGCCAGGAGGTGAATGGCCCAGGGTCCGGTAAGAGCCCCCGAGGCGCGATGCTCGAGAGATCCCTCTTAGCGTGCAGGTAATCGACCACAAGGGCCGGTGAGAGGGGCTTTCGTGCTCCAGTGAATTCATGATTACGGTGGGTGGAGGTGTAGATACGCGAGTAGATGTGGGCGTCGAAAGCTTATCTTAGTGATCCCGTGCGGTCGGGCGGTAGTGGCACTTGATCTTTTGTCACATTTCCCGCGGGGCGAGGCTCTGTGCTTCTTGGGACTCGCCTCCTGAGATGTCTAGGCCGCCGCTGTCATGGTTGCGATGCCACGCGCGAGGCCAGGAGGTAAGGTTCAGGATCCAGTCGGGGCCCTGAGGCGCGATGCTCAGCAGCCCCTCCTTCTGTGCCCGAGTCATCTTCGTGAGGGGGTGGCAGCAGTCGCTCCCAGGCCACCGAACATAGGGGGCGCGACTGCCTGGGCCTTGGAGGAGAAGGTCAAGGGACTGGTGGAGGTGTCCCTCCGGGTTACCGCAGCCGCAGCCGAGGAGGCAGAGGCTGGTGATGACACACTTGGTGACGCTTGACCCGTTCCTGTCCGTATGAGAGAAACGCAAGTGCCTTGGGGAGGCGTAAGAACTCGCTTGAATTTGGAGAACTTGGTATTATTGTAATAACTAGATTTGAACATGCTGATTCCCATGCTTGCTTCCTTTCATGTTTTCTTAGGTGCTCTGTGTCGGCAGGGCCCAACCCCGCGCATACCTCGATCGCCATTGAGCCCTCCGGGTGACCGGGGTTATCGTAATAACTAGAGTCAAGGAATGAGGGGCTACGTGGCTTGTGAGGCCCCTGGGTCGCGATACCCAGGGGTCCCCCTTGACGTTCAAGTGACCCCGTTTGCGTTCCGCGTCGGCAGGGCCCAGCCCCGCGCATACCTCAACCGCCGTTGAGCACCGGACTCAAGGAGTGAGGGGCTACGTGACTAGTGAGGCCCCTAGATCGCGATTCCCAGGGGTCCCCCTTGACGTACGAACGGCTCTCATGAGGGAGAACGAGCACCATACCTTGCTCACGAGCCTTCGCCTAGTATGGGGGCGCGAGAAAGCCAGGTGTCTAGGCACCTGGTAGGGTGGCGTCTTCCAAGCGTGACCTGAGCATAGCCCCCGTGCCTAGCCCCCCTCACGACACCTAACGAAGGAGAAGTTGTGAGCATCGTGAGCTGAAAAGCTCCCTGAGGTTAGTGCGACCGCTGGGGGCCGCCCTCAGTTGTTTATAACTAGCGTGGAGCATAGAGCTACCACACTTGCGCGGAGTGTGGGAATAACCGCGCCTCGGTCGTAGCTGCTAGCGCGGAGCTTGGTGCTTCCACTGGTTCGTGGGAATAACCGCTCCTCGGTTGGTTCTGCCAGCGCGGAGCATGGCACTTCCACTGGACCGTGGGAGGGAGCCTCCCACCGGGGGAGACTCCGGGGCGTGTACAGCCCCGTCCTGACACGTGGCTTGCACGGAAGGACATCCAAGGTGTATATGAGCCCTCCTCCGGACGAGTTGAACGACTCTGAGGAAGTTCTCGTGAGCTTATGCATCACTCACGAGACCCTACCCTAAGGCGGGTTGCGCCTGAGTCTTCTTTTGCAAAATGTGACAAGAGAGGCGTTGTGTCGACCTGCGCCGAGTGCATCTCTAGGGGGCATCGCATGAGAAGGCCGCAACACCAACGACCCCAGGAGGTGATGTTAGCGGAACCGGCCCGTTAGACAGAGCTCAGCCGCTGGATTTATCGACGCTGCAGGGACGGACCCGAGCACAAACGCCGTGCCCAGTCTTCTCATGCAACAGTCCAAAAGAAAAACAACATGCGCACAATTCCCGCGTGAGCGAGGCACCTGCCACGGGCCGCTACTTACCCATCCACGATTAGCCCATGCGAGAACAAGGCACCAAGGACCATGGGAGGTGATGTCACGGGAATGGCTCGCGAGACAAAGCTCAGCCCTTGGATTTAGCGACGCTGCAGGGACGGACCCGAGCACAGACGCCGTACCAGTCCTTAATCATGGGGCGGTCGCGAGTGAGCTCGCAAGGGCTCATGACCTTGGCGGCGGTGAGAACGCCGAGCATATAGGTAATGCAAATAGGAAGAAGCAACTAGCCTTGATTCATGCGCAAAAAGAGACAGCTGCGGGGGGTGGGCCTCCAGCAGCTCAAGGATGATGCAGCCTGGGGGCGCCCTCAATTGAATACCTGAAACATCATCTGACACTTGTCGAAGAAGAGTTGGGGTAGCTGAAGACGCGAGTCGTGCCGGTCGCCCCTGGGGATCGTTAGGCTGCTGAGGCCCAGGGGCTCCGGAGGCCCTCAGTGATCACGGGGTTCCGGCTCCCGCACCGTCTAGACCACTTGCCACTGAGCCTCCCGAGCCCCCAAGGCCTGCCACACGAGGCGCTGGAACATGGCGGTTGCATTGCGGAAGCCGAAGAGCATGCAGACGTAGCTGCAGGGGTGAGCCCTCCTCCAGCCGACTGCCGTCGGCCAGAAGGGCTCCAAAGAAATGGCTCAGTTGAGACCCTCGACGTCCATGCAGACGCGGAAGTGGTTGCTCGGGTTGCGGGTAGGTGAGCTTGGCATCGTGCGGTTATGCCCACCACGTATGAGCCTTGCGTACTGAAGTTCCTCGTTAACCTAGTTTATGAAGTCATCAGCCCCCAGCGCTGTACGGCTCATGCCGGGCTCACAAAAACGCGCGTCGAGACACGCCTGGAGGTGGTGCCCGAACACCTCCCTCGAGACGCTGGTCAGACCAGGGACACTCCAGAGGAGAGCCCCCGAGCCCGTCCTGAGAGGGGCGTCGGGCGCGCCTCCCTATGCGAGGGTGGAGGGTGCCTCGTCGGCAGGCGCGGGTCCTGAGGCGAGGCCGCCAGGAGCCCCCGTGTCCTGAGGTCCGTTGGCGGGCAGGTTCTTCTTCTTCTCGGGTGCGGTCTGTAGGGTGAAGACGGCTCCATACTCGTCGGAGCTCTCGACCGCCGCGGCCTGGTAGGCGCGCTCCAGGGAACACACTGCTTCCTTCTCGTCGGAGGTGATTGTGATGACTCCGCCACTCCCGGGCATCTTGAGGACATTGTAGCCGTGATGGGTCGCTGCCATGAACTTGGCGAGGGCAGGATACCCAAGGATGGCATTGTATGGGAGGTGGATGTTGGCGACGTCGAATTCTATGAGCTCGGTGTGATGATTGTCGCGGTCACCGAAGGTGACGGGGAGGCGGACCTGCCCCATCTGGAGTGTGGAGCCATCTGTGACTCCGCAAAATGGCTTGGTCGAGTGGAGCTGATCGTAGGGGACCTGGAGCATCTCGAAAGTCTGGACAGAGAGGACGTTGAGCCCTGCTCTGCCGTCGATGAGGATCTTGGTCACGTGGACATTGCTGATGGTCGGAGTGCAGAGCATCGGGAGAGCGCCTGGGCAGCCGTGCACTTGAGCTGGTCCTTGTGGTCGAAGGCGATGACCTGCTTGGTCCACCTGAGGTTGCGCGCGGCGTCTGGCCTGGGAAGCGCTGCGTTCACCTCGCGAGCGAACTGCTTGAAGATGCGATGCGAAGCCGGAGCATGGGCTCCTCCCAAGATGCATGCAACCGCACGCGGCTCCTGAAAGCCCCCTGCTCCATCTCCCTGGCGGTCATCATCATTCCTCCTTGGCGGTGGTGGCAGCGGAGGCAGACCTCCATTGCCCTGCGGGCGACCCTCACGATGCTGGTCACGCCAGGGGGCATCACGAGGCTGCTCCTGCCAGTGGTCTTCATGAGGCTGGTCACGCCACCCTTGGCGTGAGTTCCTGCCGTCCCAGCGTCCTCCACCACGGCCTCCTCTGCGACCGTAGCCGCAGTTGTCGCGCTCAGGGCGCTGCCCGACGCGCCCGCTGCGCATCGCCCTAAGCTCCTGGCAGTCGTTGGTGTTGTGGCTATGGACATTGTGGAAGACGCAGTACAGACGGTTGTCTATGGGGGGGGGTCGTTGTAGCCGCAGCCACGCTTCACTTCTGGCTCTGCAGCCAGCACGGTGGGTCCCTTGCGCTTTGCTTCTTTGGCCTTGGCCTTCTTGTCGTCAGCGTCCTCTTCTGGCAGCTCTAGGAGGGAGAGACGTCCTTCCTCCGCCCTGGCGCACTTTGCCGCGAGCTTGAACATCTCAAGGGTTGTGCACAGATACTCGTGGATGGCGAGCTCCTCCCTCATCCTAACGTCGCGGACACCATCGGAGAACACCGAGATGATGGCCTCGTCTGAGACCCTGGGGATCCTGAGGCGCATGGTGTTGAAATGCTGGATGTATTTCTGCAGGGTCTCCCCAGGCTGCTGCTTCACACGGCGTAGATCCGCGTCCGCCGGGGCTCGGTCGCGGGTGCCCTGGAAGTTGGCGACAAAACGCTCACGAAGCTCTCCCCACGAGGAGATGGATCCCACGGGGAGGTTCAGGAGCCAGGAGCGGGCGCCATCTTTGAGGGCCATGGGAAACCAGTTCGCCATGACCTGCTCGGTGCCGCTGGACACCTCGATGCTCAGCTCGTAGAGTTGGAGGAACTCCGTGGGGTCGGTGGTGCCATCGTAGCGCGGAGGCAGATCCGGCTTGAACTTGCCGGGCCAGACGAGGCGCCGCAGCTCGGGAGCCAAGGCGCGACATCCTGCCATGCTCGTGATGGCAGGCGCCCCCGCGCCTGCGGTGCTGGTTCTTCGGGTGTAGGCGCCACCACCTCCTGTGGTGCGCGGTCTTGGTGCTACGGGACAGGGGCCCGCGAGCTTCTGCCTAGGGATGCGGAATCACCTGGCAGCTCACCTCGTCGTGCGTGGTGGGCCTACGGGGCGGCTCATGCCGCGGAGCCTCGCGCCCTGACCCCCTGGCCGGCGCCGTAGAGTGGAGGTGGAGCCGGGGCACCATGGCCCTCGTTCCCCGCCATGGGCGACGGAGGATGGTAGGAGTGGGTTGGCGTAGGTAGCTCCCCAGCGGAGTTGACGAGCTCGGTGATGTGGTGGAGCCACTCGTCGTAGAGGTCGTTCGCAGGGCAGTAGCGCGGGAGCACCCGCGCCATCAGTAGTGCAGGCTGCTGGTAGATGGGCCCGCGGCGGATCAGCGAGGACAACGCCGTGGCCGACAAGGGTGACGGCGTTGCCGTGCGGCCATCGCGCCGCACGGACAGCGGCAGCGACAAGTTCTGCTGCTCGTGGATGGCCGGGTCGGTGGCGGCATTGGCGACTGGTGAGTTGGAGCAGGGCGGCGCACCATTGCTTGCGGGCGCCGTCTGAGTGACGTTGCCTGCGCGGCGGGCGGCGCTCGCTCGGCGTGTGTCCACCATGGCGGCAAAGTGAGGTTGACGACGAGAGCGGGACGAGGTCGTCGTAGAGGCGAGATTTCGACACGCCCCCTACCTGACGCGCCAAAAGTCGGATTGCGGGCTCCGCAAACCCAAGAAGTTCGAACACAGGGGCGTGAACGAAGATCTCTCCCACTCACGTCTACCTAGCATCTCGCCCTCGTCCAGTGAAGATATTCTAGTGAACAACAAGTAAAGCACACAAGAATTTACCCAGGTTCAGGCCACCTTACGATGTAAAACCCTACTTCCTGCTTTGGTGGATTGGCCTCGGGAGGGCTCGAGTATGAATGAGTACATTGGTTCCTGAGCTCACGAAGGGAGCTCAGGAAGGTCAGGAGGCAAGGGTTCCTGCTCCTTTGTGCGAGGGCAAAGTCTCTAGGTCTGATCCCCCCTCCTGCATTGTGGAGAGCCTAGCTACTTATATAGGCGACCAGGGTCCTCTTCCCCCGAAATGTTTAGGCGGCAAGGGATCCCACAATGGCCATTTTCAGTGGGAACACAAGGATGTTCCTACCCTGACAAAAGAGGTGTTCGCCTACAAAGTGATCCGGCAATGACACGTTGGTGGGCTCGGTGGTGATATTCTCCCCGTCGTCCTTGCGGTCTTCAGTCTTGTTGCACCGAAGGGGAAACCTTTGTCCCGCTCCTCGAGAACCTGCGCCTATGATGTCTCCTTTGCACCAAAATGGCAACTGCGCCGCTGGCACACGCTGGCACCCGCTGGCACTGTGCGTCACCGCTTGCGTCACTGCCTCCTCCTGAGGCAGGCTTGGCCTTGGATTATCCGCCCCTCCGGAGCAACCCAGCCGAGGCCGCTCCTTAGGGGGTCTTGACGTCGTTCTCCTCGGGAGGTCTAGCCCCCTCGCTAGGATCTTGAGCAACTGGTCGATCAGCTGGGCCGTACCAAGCCATGGTAAGAGCATGCCGCGGCCCGCAGACAGGCAAGTCTAGGTACCCTGGTTCCCAGGACGCCGACAAGTTGATACTCCCGCGAAGAAACCCAAGTGTGGAGCCAAGCCTGAAACTGAGTGCTTCTACTGCAAAGGGACTGGCCACTGGAAGCGGAACTGCCCCAAGTATTTTGCGGATAAGAAGGATGGCAAAGTGAACAAAGGTATATTTGATATACATGTTATTGATGTGTACCTTACTAATGCTCGTAGTAGCACCTGGGTATTTGATACTGGTTCAGTTGCTAATATTTGTAACTCGAAACACGGGCTACGTATTAAGCGAAGATTAGCTAAGGACAAGGTGACGATGCGCGTGGGAAATGGTTCCAAAGTCGATGTGGTCGCCATCGGCACGCTACCTCTACATCTACCATCGGGATTAGTTTTAGACCTAAATAATTGTTATTTGGTGCCAGCGTTGAGCATGAACATTATGTCTGGATCTTGTTTGTTGCGAGATGGTTATTCATTTAAATCAGAGAATAATGGTTGTTCTATTTATATGAATAATATCTTTTATGGTCAAGCACCCTTGATGAATGGTCTATTTTTGTTGAATCTCGATCATAGTATACACATATTCATAATATTGAAGCCAAAAGATGCAAAGTTCATAATGGTAGTGCAACTTATTTGTGGCACTGTCGTTTAGGTCATATTGGTGTAAAGCGCATGAAGAAACTCCATGCTGATGGACTTTTGGAATCACTTGATTATGAATCGCTTGGTGCTTGCGAACCATGCCTCATGGGCAAGATGACTAAAACTCCGTTCTTCGGAACAACAGAGCGCGCAACTGACTTATTGGAAATCATACATACTGATGTATGCAGTCCAATGAGTGTTGAGGCTCGCGGTGGATACCGTTATTTTCTGAGCTTCATAGATTATTTGAGCAGATATCGATATTACTAAATAGTATAATGCAGCTAGCTAGGATCCTCCACAGCGATTTAACACTCTGCACCGTACGATTAGCTCACTTAACGATCTAGATCCTCCCATCGTTCCACCATATCCCCCGTGCATTTTCTACTGCCCCACCTGGAGCGTCCTGCCCGGCCCAAACGTTAATGGGCTGCTGCTCCGATGATCGATCTGGTTGCCCTCTCCTTTGAAGGAAATATACCCTAGAGGCAATAATAAAGTTGTCATTTATATTTCCTTATATATCATGATAAATGTCTTTTATGCATGCTAGAATTGTATTAACTAGAAACTTGGTAGATGTGTGAATACATAGACAAAATAGAGTGTCCCTAGTATGCCTCTACATGACTAGCTCGTTAATCAAAGATGGTTGAGCTTCCTAACCATAGACATGTGTTGTCATTTGATCAACGGGATCACATCATTAGGATAATGATGTGATGGACAAGACCCATCCGTTATATTAGCACAATGATCGTTTAGTTTATTGATATTGCTTTCTTCAGGACTTATACATGTTCCTCTGATTATGAGATTATGCAACTCCCAAATACCGGAGGAACACCTTGTGTGCTATCAAACGTCACAACGTAACTGGGTGATTATAAAGATGCTCTACAAGTGTTTCCGAAAGTGTTTGTGGTGTTGGCATAGATCAAGATTAGGATTTGTCACTCCGAGTGTCGGAGATGTATCTTTGGGCCCTCTCGGTAATACGCATCATAATAAGCCTTACAAGCAAATGACTAATGAGTTAGTCACGAGATGATGTATTACGGAACAAGTAAAGAGACTTGTCGGTAATGAGATTAAACTAGGTATGATGATACCGACGATCGAATCTCGCCCAACTAACATACTGATGATAAAGGGAACAACGTATGTTGTTACGCTGCTTGACCGATAAAGATCTTCGTAGAATATGTAGGAGCCAATATGAGCATCCAGGTTTCGCTATTGGTTATTGACCGGAGATATGTCTCGGTCATGTCTACATAGTTCTCGAACCCGTAGGGTCCGCACACCTAACGGTCGATGATGATTTGTATTATGAGTTATGTATTTTTGATGACCGAATTTTGTTCGGTGTCCCGGATGAGGTCACAGACATGACGAGGAGTCTCAAAATGGTCTATATATAAAAGATGATATATTGGACGATGTTATTCGGACAACGGATGAGTTCCGGGGGTCACCGGATAAATATCGGAGTGCCGGAAGGGTTTTCGGAACCACCGGAGAAGTAGTGGGCCTTATTGAGCTTTATGGTAGAGAGAGGGAGGCTGTCTAGGTCACGCTGCGCGCCCGCCCCGCCCTCCCATGGACTAGTCCGAATTGGACTATGGGGAGGGGCGGCACCCCCTCCTTCCTTATGTTCTCTCCCTCCCTTCCTTCTTCTCCTAGTAGGACTAGGAAAGGGGGGTTCCTACACCTAGTCGGAGTAGGATTGCCCCCCTTGGGCACGCCTATAGGGGCCGGCCGGCCTCCCTCTTGCTCCTTTATATACAGGGGCAGGGGGGCACCCAAGACACACAAGTTAACAACTGTTTTAGCCGTGTGCGGTGGCCTCCTCCACAGTTACACACCTCGGTCATATTGTTGCAGTGCTTAGGCGAGGCCCTATGTCGGTAACTTCATCAACATCGTCACCGCGCCATCATGCTGACAAAACTCTCCCTCAGCCTCAATTGGATCAAGAGTTCTAGGGACGTCACCGAGCTGAACGTGTGCAGATCGCGGAGGTGACGTGCATTCGGTGCTTGATCGGTTGGATCCCGAAGACGTTCGACTACATCAACCGTGTTACTTAACGCTTCCGCTTTCGGTCTACGAGGGTACGTGGACACACTCTCCCACTCGTTGCTATGCTTCTCCTAGATAGATCTTGTGTGATCGTAGGATTTTTTTTTTGAAATACTACGTTCCCCAACAGTGGTATCAGAGCCAGGTTTATGCGTAGATGATATGCACGATTAGAACACAATGAGTTGTGGGCGATAATAGTCATATTGGTTACCAGCATGTTATACTTTGATTCGGCGGTATTGTGAGATGAAGCGGCCCAGACCGACATTATGCGTACGCTTACGCGAGACTGGTTTCACCGTTACGAGCACTTGTTGCTTAAAGGTGACCGACGGGTGTCTGTCTCTCTCACTTTAGTTGAATCGAGTGTAACTACGCCCGGTCCTTGTGAAGGTTAAAACAACACACTTGATGAAAAATCGTTGTTGTTTTGATGCGTAGGTAAGAACGGTTCTTGCTAAGCCCGTAGCAGCCACGTAAAACTTGCAACAATAAAGTAGATGACGTCTAACTTATTTTTGCAAGGCATGTTGTGATGTGATGTGGTCAAGACGTGATGAGTTATACGTTATTGTATGAGATAATCATGTTTTGTAAATTATCGGCAACCGGCAGGAGCCTTATGGCTTTCTCTTTATTGTATGAATTGCGAAAGCCATGTAATTTCTTTACTTCATCACTATGAGTTAGCAATATTAGTAGTAGCAATAGTTGGCGAGACAACCACGACGCTACGATGAAGATCATGGTGTCAAGCCGGTGATGATGGAGATCACGATGATGCTTTGGAGATGGAGATCAAAAGCACAAGATGATGTTGGCCATATCATGTCACATATTTTGATTGCATGTGATGTTTATCTTATTATGCTTCTTATTTTGCTTAGTACGGCGGTAGCATTATAAGATGATCCGTTACAAAATTTGAAGTTACATGTGTTATCCCTGAGTATGCCCCGTTGCGAAAGTTCATCGTGCCGAGACACCACGTGATGATCGGGTGTGATAAGATCTACGTTCAAATACAATGGGTGTAAGACAGTTTTGCACATGCAGAATACTCGGGTTAAACTTGACGGGCCTAGCATGTACAAACATGGCGTCAGAACACTTGAGACCGAAAGGTCGAGCGTGAATCATATAGTAGATATGATCAACATAAGATGTTCACCATTGAAAACTACTTCATCTCACGTGATGATCGGACATGGTTTAGTTGATTTGGATCACGTGATCATTTAGATGACTAGAGGGGTGTCTATCTAAGTGGGAGTTCTTTACTAATATTATTAGTTTAACTTTAATTTATCATGAACTTAGTCCTGATAATTTTTGCACATCTATGTTGTTGTAGAGCAATGGCCCGTGCTACCGTTCCCTTGAATTTTAACGCATTCCTAGAGAAAGCTAAGTTGAAAGATGATGGTAGAAACTACACGGACTGGGTCCATAACTTGAGGATTATCCTCATTACTGCACAGAAGAATTATGTCCTTGAAGCACCACTAGGTGACAGGCCTGCTGCAGGAGAAACTCCGGATGTTATGAATGGCTGGCAAGATCGTTCTGATGACTACTTGATAGTTCAGTGTGCCATGATTTACGGCTTAGAATCGGGACTTCAAAGACGTTTTGAAAATCATGGAGCATATGATATGTGTGACGCCCCCGATTTGTCCGTACACTAATCATGCACGCAAATGTGTACGGCCAAGATCTGGGACTCACTGGTAGATATCACGACACAACTCTAAAAGTAAAATAAGTCATACAAGCTTCATATTACAAGCCATGGGCCTCGAGGGCTCGAATACAAGTGCTCGATCATAGACAAGTCAGCAGAAGCAACAAATATCTGAGTACAGACATAAAGTTAAACAAGGTGCCATTAGATGGGTAGCACAAACTGGGATACAGATCGAAAGAGGAGCAGGCCTCCTGCCTGGGATCCTCCTAACTACTCCTGGTCGTCGTCGGCAGACTGGACGTAGTAGTAGGCGCCCCCAGTGTCGTAGGAGTCGTCGTAGGTGGTGTCTGGCTCCTGGGCTCCACCATCTGGTTGCATCATCCGAGAAGAAGGTACAGAAGGGGGAAAGGGGGAGCAAAGCAACCGTGAGTACTCATCCAAAGTACTCGCAAGCAAGGATCTATACTACATATGCAATGGTAACAATGATATGGGTAATATCGGTGGACTGAACTGCAGCAAGCGGGAATAAGAGGGGGGATAGCTAATCCAAACGAAGACTACACTTCTGGCAGCCTCCATCTTGCAGCAGTAGAAGAGAACAGATGGTAAGTTCACCAAGTATCAACGAATAGCATAATCCTACTCGGCGATTCTCCCGCACATCACCCTGTGAGAGAGCAACCACCGAGTTATATCTGGAACTCATCTGGGTGTGTTTTATCAAGTGTCCGGTTCTAGTTATCATGAGGTCGGAATACAACTCCGGGTCGTCCTTTTACTGAGGGACACGGCTATTCGAATAGATTAACTTCCCTGCTGGGGTGCACCACATAATCCACCACGCTTGATCCCATTTGGCCGGACACACTTTCCAGGGTCATGCCCGGCCTCGGAAGATCAACACGTCGCAGCCCTACCTAAGCACAACAGAGAGGTCAGCACGTCGGTCTAAGTCCTAAGCACACAGGGGTCTGGGCCCATCGCCCAATGCACACCTGCACGTTGCGAGGGCGGCCGGTGAGCAGACCTAGCAACCTCCATTACTAAGGAAGTTACGTTACGCGGTCCAACCCGGCGCACGCCGCTAAGCCGCTGACGTCAAAAAGGCTTCGGCTGATACCACGACGTCGAGTACCCATAACTATTCCCACGTAGCTGGTTAGTGCGTATAGGCCAACGGCCAGACTTAGATCAAATATCCAAACTCGTTAAGCGGGTTATTATGAAATAACCGCGGACAACGACTAGGGCCAGGCCACCTCTCCACTGGGTGTCTCAACCTGCCCTGTCGCTCCGCCACAAAGATCCACACAGAGGGCCATCGGGAAAGTATGTCCTTTCGGCCCCCAATCCGTGAATCAACCGCGGGTACTCAACGAGCCGACCCGACTTTAGTCACATCAAGTATCATGTATAAGTGTATGTAGTATATACCCGTGATCACCCCCAAGTGACCATGGCCTGATAGAATAGCAGGGCAGACGGACAAGGGTGTAGGGCCACTGATGGTATACTAGCATCCTATACTAAGCATTTAGGATTGCAGGTAAAGTATCAGCAGTGGTAGCAACAATGACAGGCTATGCAGCAGAATAGGATTATCGAAAGCAGTAACATGCTACACTACTCTAATGCAAGCAGTAGAGAGAAGAGTAGGCGATATCTGGTGATCAAAGGGGGGGCTTGCCTGGAAGCTCGGCAGCCAAAGTGGGGTCGTCAACACCGTAGTCGATCGGGGTAGCAGCAGCATCGGTCTCGTAGTCTACCGGAGAGAAGAGGGGGAAGAAACAGTGAATACAATGCAAACAGATGCATGAAGATGCATGACATGACGTGTAACGGTGCTAGGTGTGCCCTAACGCAGTGTCGGGTGATACTGACGAAGGGGTGGAACCTCCGGGAAAGTATTCCCGGTGTTTCGCATTTTTGGGCGGATGAAACGGAGGGGGAAAGTTGCGGGTTCGGTATGCTAGGGATGTGTGGTGGACGAACGGTCTGCGCATTCGGATGCGTCTCGAAATTCTGAGCAACTTTCATATATAAAGTATTTTCATCCGAGTTACGGTTTATTTTATATTAATTTTTAAAGTTTTAAATCATTTTCTAATTTATTAATTATTAAATAAATTAACATATCCAGAATAGTGCATGCTGACATCAGCATGACGTCAGCATGACGTCAGCAGTCAACAGTGGGTTGACTGGTCAAGCTGACGCGTGGGGCCCGCGTGTCATACACAGATAACTAATTAACCAAATTAATTAGCTTAACTAACAGATTATGCAGGTTAGTTAATTGATTACGTTAACTTAATTATAATTAATTAACATAATTAAACTATTAATTAATTAATTAAATTATTATTATTTTTTAATTTTTTTTTTGTTCTTTTTTTTTAAATGTTTTGGGGCCTGTGGCCCACTGTCATAGGGCCAGAGGGCCCATAGCGGTTCGGACTAATGGGGCGGTTCGAGCACGCGGGCGTTGGGCGTTGCCCGGGCGCTAGCGAGGCCAACGGCACCGGCCAGGGAGCGGACTGGGCGGCTGCAAAGGCGGCACGGGACGGCTGCCGGCGCGCGCGGCTGATGGCAGATGCGGGGCGGGCACTGCGGGGACCCGAGCGAGCGGGCGACGGGCATAGCCCGCTCAGCTGGGCACAGCCGGGCGTGGCCACGGCGAGGCCGCAGCTGCCGTGGCCGCGAGGCCAGCGGCGGAGGGGGCGATGGTGAGAGTGGTGAGGACAGGGGGCGGGGCGGGCGTACGGGAGAAGCAGCACGGGGCCACGGGGCGAAGCAGGCGGTTGCCG
>LR738715.1:585951737-585969355 GCA_902687465.1 Secale cereale
GGCGAGGGAGAGCTCGGGGAGGCTGCGGCAACGGCGAGCGGCGAGGTGGCGCCGGCGTGCGAGCCCGATGGCGGCAGGGGCGCGACCTGGGGTGGCGGGGCGCGGTCGTCGGGGTCGAAGAGGCGGCCTCCTCGTCTCGATCCCGATCCAATCGGGGGAGAGGGGGGGAAGGGGATATTTTCGTGGGGGGTCTGTCGGTGGGTTGGGTTAGTTTTAGGAGAGGGGGGCTATGTAGGCCAGGGAGTGGGCTGGCCGGCTGGGCCGTCGGGCCCAATTGGCCACGGGCCTTTGCCCTTTTTTTGTATTTCTTTTTTTTTCTTTTCTTTAATTATTCTTTTCTGTTTTATTTTATTTAAAATACTTAGGCCCTTTTAGAAATTGTAATAACTTCACCATAATTGATCTTGCAATATTTATCATCGCCCGAACATTTTTATTTAAACTTCTGGAAACTTATATTGTTCATTTTTATTTTGGACTTTTGAGAACTTTAATTACTTGACTTTGTTTTAAATTTGAGTTTTGAATGGGTTTGAATCATCGTGAGATTAACAACGGGTAATTGTGATGACGTGGCATCATTAGCAGGGAAGTACTGTAGCATGATTACCCGGGCGTTACAAATCTCCTCCACTACAAGAAATCTCGTCCCGAGATTTAGGAGGTAGAAGGAAACAGTGCGGGGTATTCTTCACGAAGACGATCCTCGCGTTCCCAAGTGGCTTCGTCTTCAGAGTGATGCGACCACTGGACTTTGAGGAACTTGATCACCTTTTGACGTGTGCGACGTTCAGCTTGGTCGAGAATGCGGACCGGATGTTCTTTATAGGAGAGGTCCTGTTGCAACTCGAGCACTTCATGATCCACTGCGCAGACTGGGTCCTTGAAGCAGCGGCGGAGTTGAGACACGTGGAACACATCGTGAACCTGAGAAAGGTTCGGTGGCAGCTCCAGTTGATATGCCACCTTTCCATGCCTTTCAAGAATAGTGAATGGTCCAATATAGCGAGGAGCTAATTTGCCCTTCATCCCAAACCGGTGAGCACCCTTCATTGGTGTAACTCGAAGATAAGCCTTTTCGCCAGGTTGATAGACCATGTCTTCATGATGACGATCATACTGACTTTTCTGACGTGACTGAGCAGTCTTCAGATTCTCGCGAATGACGCAGACTTGCTCTTCAGCGTGTTGAATAATATCCGGACCGAAGAGTGAACGTTCCCCAATTTCTGACCAGTTCAGAGGGGTTCGGCACTTTCGTCCATACAACACTTCGAAGGGAGCCATCTTGAGACTAGCTTGATAGCTATTATTATAAGAGAACTCAGCATACGGGAGAGATTCCTCCCATTTCTTGCCGAAGGAAATAACACAAGCTCGAAGCATGTCTTCGAGAACTTGGTTGACGCGTTCGACTTGCCCGTGCGACTGAGGATGAAAAGCAGTACTGAATGACAGATGTGTTCCCATAGCTTCTTGGAAACTTGCCCAGAATCTTGAAGTGAATAAACTGCCACGGTCTGAACTGATAACCAGTGGAATACCGTGAAGTGAAACAATTCTGGACATGTAGAGAGTTGCCAGCTGACTAGCAGTAATTGTTTCTTTGACTGTCAGAAAATGTGCAACTTTAGAAAGTCGGTCAACGACGACAAGAATTGCATCATTACCTCTCTGCGATTTGGGAAATCCAGTGACGAAGTCCATTTCAACATGGTCCCATTTCCATTCAGGAATAGAGATAGGTTGCAAAGTTCCAGCAGGCCTTTGATGTTCTGCTTTGATACGACGGCAAACGTCACACTTAGCAACATAACGAGCAATGTCTTGCTTCATATTAGACCACCAGAATCTCTGACGAATGTCCTGGTACATCTTGGTACTACCGGGATGAATAGTCACAGGTGTATCATGAGCTTCTTTCATAACCTCCTGCGTCTTGTCCAGGTTTTCTCTCGAACATGGTACCGCTAAGCGGCCTTTGAAGTATAAGGCGCCATCATCGGCAATAGTGAAAAATGAGGGCTTTCCCCTTTTGAGATAGTGTTTAATCTTCTCGACTTCGTCGTCCGCCTTCTGAATCCACTTGATGGCGTCCACGAGATCTGGTTTAGCAACCAGGGTATTGAGAGAACCCTGGGAAACAACATGGAGGTTCATTTTAGGGAATTCTTCAGGAGGGGGAGCGAGTACACCAGGAGGAACAATATGGAGGTTCAGCCTTCTGAATTCCTCAACAAGCGAGGGTTGAACCTTCCGAACCTCGAGGTGGTTGCAATATGACTTGCGGCTCAAGGCATCAGCCATCACATTAGCCTTGCCCGGGGTATAGGAAATACCCAACTCAAAATCTGCTACGGTCTCCATCCATCTCTGCTGACGGAGGTTCAGGTCTGGTTGAGTAAACAAGTACTTCAGACTTTGGTGGTCGGTGAATAACTCACAACGATTATTGAGAAGGTAATGTCGCCACTGTTTTAGCACATAAATGACAGCATCGAGCTCAAGGTCGTGAACTGGGTAGTTCTCTTCATGGGGACGCAGCTGACGAGAGGCATAAGCAAGTACTCTGCGCTCTTGCATTAGGACACAGCCTAATCCTTGATGAGAAGCGTCGCAGTAAATGACGAAGTCCTTCTTAGTATCAGGTGGAGCAAGCACTGGAGCAGAAGTCAGCTTGTCCTTAAGCGCCTGGAAACTTTCCTGGCATTTGTCTGTCCACTCGAACTTGACGCCCTTGTGAAGTAGACCTGTTAGAGGCTTGGCGATCTTGGAGAAGTTCTCGACGAATCGACGGCAATAGCTGGCGAGACCGAGAAAACTTCTGACTTGCTTGACATTCTTTGGAGGAGTCCAATCGTGAATGGCCTGAACTCGTTCAGGGTTGACGGCAATACCATCCTTGGAGATGACATGCCCAAGGTAGGTTACTTCAGGAAGCCAGAACTCGCACTTGGAAAACTTAGCATAAAGTTGATGCTCTCGAAGCTTTTCCAGTACAAGGCGAAGATGTTCAGCATGTTCTTCCTTATTCTTGGAAAATACAAGGATATCATCCAGATAAACCACGACGAACTTGTCGAGGTATTCCATGAATACGTAATTCATCAGGCGAGAGAATGTAGCTGGAGCATTTGTCAAGCCGAATGACATGACGGTGTACTCGAATGAACCGTAACGAGTTACAAAGGTGGTCTTCGGAATATCCTCTTCACGAACAAGGATCTGGTGGTAACCCAACCTCAAGTCGAGTTTAGAGAACACTGATGAACCAGCCAGTTGATCATACAGATCATTGATCCGAGGAAGCGGATACTTGTTCTGAATAGTTGCTTGGTTGATAGGACGGTAATCTTGGACCAATCGGTTTGTCCCATCCTTCTTCCTGACAAAGAGAGAAGGTGCTCCCCAAGGAGAACAACTCGGGCGGATGAAACCACTAGCAAGAGATTTGTCGATTTCCTCCTTAAGCTCAATGAGTTCATGAGGCGGCATCTTGTAGGGTCGTTTGGCTATAGGAGTGGTGCCTGGTTTCAAGTCGTTGATGAACTCGACAGCTCTAGCAGGGGGAATCCCTGGAAGTTCCTCAGGGAAGACATCCTGGAACTCGCGCACGATGGGAATGTTTTCGATGCCCTCGAGTGGCGAAGCTTTCAATGCATTCGATGCATAAAGACGTGCTTCAGCATTTTGAACCAAACAAGCTTGATAGCTTACTATCTCATTAGAAGGGTGTAATAGGTGGACGATTTTTGTGCCGCAAGCGATAGAAGCGGTATGCGCTTTCAGCCAATCCATTCCCAGGATGAGGTCGATGTTACAAGACCCCAGTATGATGGGAGATGCATAGAATTCCAGTCCAACGATTTCAATGAGGACGTCGTGGCAAACCATGGAGGTTCGACATTGGCCCGCAGGGGTGTGTACTAATACCGAAGTTTTCATGTCCTCACTTATAATGCCATGCTTGTATGCAAAATCTTCTGATATGAATGAATGCGATGCTCCTGAATCAAATAAAACAGATGCAGGTACTGAATTAACAAGGAGAGTACCCATCACAGTAGCAGGTTGGTCTTGAGCCTCATTGAGATCAACGTGGTTGGCCTGAGCACGACCGTAAGGCTTGGCATTGTTTTTGTGGGGCTGATTGTTCCCACGACCAGCTGTAGGCAGTGCAAGCTGGTTCTAATTCTGGAAGCAGTTCCTGGCAAGGTGCCCTGGCTGACCACACTTGTAGCATAGACCATCATTGGGGGCAGAAGCAGGAGCTGGGAGTGGTGCAGCTGGAAGTCTTGGCTGCCTAGGCGGTGGAGGCAGGCGAGGTGCAGCATAGGACTGTCTTGGAGCAGGTGCAGCTGGACGGTACACATTGTTGGGAATCCATACCCTACGCTTCTGTGAGGGAGGCCCGAGGATGAGCATGGTTCACGGTTGCGCCTGAGAGTGTTGTGGTGTTCCTGCAGACCAGATTCAACCTGGATGGCTTTGTTCACCATGGTGGCGAAATCTCCAAAGTCATGCACAAGAAGTGCGAGCTTGATGTCAGCTTGAAGTTTGTCACGGAACTTTTCCTGTCTACGAGCATCAGTGGCAATGTCTTCTTCAGCATAGCGGGATAAGTCCAGAAACTCCCGCTGATAAGCATCCACAGTCTTGTTGCCCTGGGTGAGGTTGCGGAACTCACGCTTCTTCCTATCCAGGATCCCCTGAGGAATGAAGCGGACACGAAAGGCAGCTTGGAATTCCGGCCAAGTGATGATTGTTCCAGCAGGCAGTGTACGCCTGTGGTTGTCCCACCATTGAGCAGTGGGACCCTTCAGATAGTATGCCGCAAAGGTGACATAGTTGGCGGCGACAACTCCAGCCGACTCCAGTTCAAAAGCAATGTCACGGAGCCAGTCATCAGCATCAAGAGGCTGAGTTGAGCTGCGGTAGACGGATGGGTTGAGGCGAGCAAAGTCATTCAGTGTCACTGCGCCTTGCTGCTGACCCATGTTGGGATGAGGGAACTGAGCCATGACAGTCTCCATGAAATGGCGATTCATCTCCAACTGTTGGATCATACCGGCCATGTATTCGGGCGGTGGTGGGGCATTGCCACCACGGCCAGCTGGTCTAACCATCCTGCTAATATATAACAGGGGTAGTTCAGCATTGAAAAATTTGCGAACACAAGAATCATTTATGAATGAAACATGCATAATGAAAGGAGCACGTAAAATACCACATAGTAGTCGGCATATATATTACAAAAGGGGTGCAAGCATAGAGTTCTATACACAGAGTTCAGTACATAACTAAGGACAACATAGGCGGCACGCAGGCTCGCGGCGAATGCATCTAGTACTAGTGAGCAAGACTACATCAGTCCGAGGCGGAACTATGGAGGTAGAGGTAGTCTGAAAGCTGGCAGTGCTGCAACGAGAAGTCCTCCAAGCCATCAACCTGAGGACCGTGGATACTCTGGTGCAGGACCCGACGTCCAAGTGGCAACAGAGGACCAGGTGCGGGAGTGTCGCCTCCCACATCTGGCTAACCGACACCAGGAGGCCTCACGGTCCTAGCTGGGTAGATCACAGTAGGTGGCAGCTGTCCAGATAGGACAAAGGGGTGCAACAGCGTCAAGGCGCGGTACAGGTGCTGACGGGTGGTGTACAACTCGTGGCGAAGAGCTCGGTTAGCTCGATCCAGCCCATCAGCATGCAGAACAAGGTTCCGATGATGGAAGGGCTTTCGGGTGTGGGTGGAGTAGGCAGCAGTGTAGTATCCCTCCGCTCCACCGTAGGAGGCGATAGCAACGTGCCTGAAAGGGGAAGTGTCCAATGCCCGATACTCTCCACGAAGGCGTGTCAGAGCAGCGTAAGCAGCATCGTGAACTGCCATATCGATGGTCACTCCAACACCATGAGCGGTGTGCAGCACAGTAGAGGAGTGATACGTCCAAAACGTATCTATAATTTCTACTTGCTCCATGCCACTTTTGGGTGATATTGCTATGATATTCATACACTTCCATACACTTTTGATCATATTTGGACTAACCTACTAATCTAGTGCACCCCGGTGCCAGTTTCTGTTTTCGGCTGTTTTTGTATTTCAGCTTTTCACGTTACGAGAACTGTCAGGAAAAATCCGGAAAAATCATATAAAAAATCAGCATTTCGAAACCTACCTTGCGCCCGAAGGACAGCCGGGGGGGCCACCAGGGCTCCAGGCGCCCTGGCTGCACGCCCCCCCATGGGCCGCGCTGGGGGCGCCTGGGCCCCCCGAGCCCCATCTGGTGCCCCCCTTCGGCATATATTTAGTGCGTCCTTCGAAACCCTTGGGACGGGAACTCTTTTTCGCGATCTCATCTCTGTTCCGCCGCCGCCGTCGCTTCCAAGATCGGGAGCACCAGGAGAACTCTTCCCAGCACCCTGCCGGAGGGGAGGATCACCATCGGGAGCTTCTCCACCACCATGGACGCCTCCCGGATGAGTTGTGAGTAGTCTCCCTTGGACCATGAGTCCATGACCAGTAGCTATGTGATGTTCTCCTCCCGTTCTTGTGCTTGACTAATTAGTCCTCGTGAGCTGCCCTACATGATCGAGGCACATATGTAATCCTTATGCTGTTGCTATGATGAGTTTGTTGGGATCCGATGGATTATGAGATTATGTTCAGATTGTTCTTGAGTAATATATTTGATCTACCTCTTTTATATTTATGTTCATAAGTAATTCTTGCATGTTCTCCGTTGTTATTTATTGCTTTGGCCAAGTAATACGTAGTGACTCCAAGAGGGAACGTTATGCTCGATTGTGGGTTCATGCCCCTCGATGACTAGCTTGAGTGACAGAAACATGAGTCTAGGGGATGTACTTTTGCCACAAGGTGGAAAACAACGGTGCTTGTGCCCGCGGGTGCAAGGATTGTTTACTTTACGCAAAGTTCTTTTGATGCAGTTGTCTGTTGCTTTGAGTTTACACTATGGGTGGGGCTCGCAACTTAATACCAGCGAGATGTTCTGGATAGATATCTCAAGGTGGATGATTAGTAGTAGATATTGATGGATTTCGTTCTACTTAATTTGGCGTACCACCCATGCTTTGAACCTCAACCTTTCTTGCAATGTAGTCAGCATTGGTTTGCGTTCGTGGTCTTGTCAATTGCCCAGCTGTAATTCGTTTACCTCACATAGTTGTTTTATCGTCTTTTGGGAGAGAGACATCACTAGTGAATATCATGCGACTCCGGTCCATATTACCATCATTGATCACATCCGCTATTTACTTTTCGCTTTTATTTACTATTCCAAAACATTATCTATCACTACTATCATTTGCGTTTAATCCTTTGTAAACTACAAGGCCAGAGGGATTGACAACCTCTCTGTACTCGTTGGGAGCAAAGTTATTTGTATCTGTGTGCAGGTCCACGTTGATTGCTAATCCGCGCCGTTAGCAGTTGACACCTACTTGTTGAACCTAGGAGTCTTTGGGGATTCGATCCTTGGCATCTTTGCTAAGGGAAAAACTTCCACAACACTGCATCTTACACCTTTCACTTGGGGTAACCAACGAGGGGTTAGAGGCCTATCAAGGAGTATTTTCTGGCGCCGTTGCCGGGGACTCCACTCTTCCGGATAGGGGAGTTGCACGCTATCTTTTACCTTTGCTTTTAGTCTTGTTAGTTTACCTTTCAGTTTTAGCTTTAGTATCTTTTATCGAAAATCACAAAAATAGTTATCTTGCTTGCTTGCTACTATGGGTTCTACCAAAGACACTAAATGGGAGGAGTACACCCCTTCTTCCATTACCCCAATTACCACTGTCGGGATCTACAAAAGTAATAAACCTTGTGATTATATTAGTCTTGACGGAGGGTTATGCCCATGGCATGGTCTTCCAGGAAAAGAGTATGAGCCTCAGTTTAAAATTGCTCCTAAGCTTCCCCAAACTTGGGAAGATGTTCAAACTCTTATAATAGAGAGCGATTCAAACAAAGAGGATGACACTACAATTCTGCCCAATAATGATAAAATTGATTTTGATAATTGTAGTGTTTCAGAAGTTGTCACCTTTCTACAAGGAATGGCCAAAGATCCCCACACTAGCACGCTTAATCTTGCCTTCACAGAGCATATCACTAATGCTCTCATCAAAGCTAGGGAGGAAAAACTTAGAGTAGAAGCCTCCATACCTAGAAAGCTAGAAGATGGTTGGGATCCTATGATAAAAATTAAATTGAATGACTTCTCTTGTTATGCATTATGTGATGTTGGAGCTAGTACTTCTGTTATGCCCAAAAGAATATATGATATGCTTAAATTGAAACCTTATGATTCTTGTTCTTTTGGTGTTCGTCTCGTTGATTCTTCCATAAAGAAACCTTTGGGGAGGATCGACGATGTTCTTATCGTTGTCAATGATAATTATGTTCCCGTTGATTTCACTATTATGGATATTGAATGTGATCCTTCATGTCCAATTATTTTGGGACGTCCCTTTTTACGCACCGTTGGTGCTATCATTGACATGAAAGAGGGTAATATAAAATTTCAGTTTCCTCTCAAGAAAGGGATGGAACACTTCCCTCGAAAGAAGATCAAGTTACCTTTTGAGTCCGTTGTACGGGCTAGCTATTCTTTTACTCTTGATAAAACTTGATCTCTATGCATTATGCCTAGCTTAAAGGCATAAAAGAAAGCGCTTTTGGGAGGCAGCCCAATGAATAAATTTATTTTGCTTTTGTTGTGTCTTGATGTTGTTTACTACTGTAGCATCATCATTGTATCTTTGCTTTTCATATTTGTGCCAAGTATAGCCTCTGATTGCTAGAAAATTCAAAAGTTGTGAGGTGCTGTCCAGGAAACAGATTCTGTCCTTGGATAGAAAAATTCGTATAAAATCACCAGATCATCGTTTTGGTCTGAATTTTTTTTAAATAATTCTCTATATAATTGTCTTTCGTGCGTCTGTTCTGAGTTTTTTGATTTGAGTTGCAGAAGTGCCCCGAACAAAACGATTACTACCTGCTGTTCTGTTTTTCACAGATTCTGTCCTTTTTTGCCTTTCCTTCATTTTGCAAATCAAGAGCTTGCTTTTTGTTTGCGAAAACCTTTTGGCAATCTTGAGAAACAGTAGAACTTCAAGAATATCTTTATTTCCAGCAAGGTATAATTATTTTATTAAGGGTACTAACCTCGCTAATCAGATTATGATGAGTTATGTATGAAGGGAGTTTTCAAGTGTGCGAGGGAAGATGATAAAAAGATTCAGGAGTGTCAAGCGCTCAAGCTTGGGGATGCCCCCCTGCACCCCCAGGAAATATTCAAGGAGACTCAAGCGTCTAAGCTTGGGGATGCCCCCATGCATCCCCTTCTCCATCAACATTATCAGTTCGTCTTTCGTTCCGCTATATTTTTATCACTTCATGTGTTATGTGCTATGCTTGGAGCGTCTTGCTTTTAGTTTTCTTTTTAGTTTTCATAACGAGTCGGGACTCAGCGTTCTTTATGTGGGAGAGAAACACGCTCCACTTTTACCTAGAACATAACATAGAATTTTCATGTCTATCTTTGCTGTGTGTGTTCTTTGTCTTTTAATAGCTACTATCATGCTCTGCTCTTAGTATTCATGCTTATCTTTTCAAAGAGCTTTTGTTTAGTTGGTTGCTTGAACTCTCTTTAATTATCATGCTTATCTTAATAAGAGAGTTTGCATCCGTTGCATTGGTTAATATGTCTATGATAAAGATGCTACGTGCATGATGGCACTTAGTAGTTCAGGTTTTCTTGTGGTTAGTCTCAAATAGCTGGGGGAGTCCCAATGTGTTATTGGAGTACCAACTTGATTTGTTTGCCGATGATGTGGTATGGTTTAGTAATATCTTCCTTCGAGAATTTATTTTGATTGACTTGGCGTATGCTCACGCATATTTAAGACTGTAAAGAAAGTCTGTCAAGCCTTGATGATCTTTTATTTCTGAGTAGCGATGTAACTACCATGCCTGATTCAATGTTGCTTTGTCGCTCTGCATGATTATGACCGTCATTGCTCTTTTAGTTGGTCGCTCCCAATCTTTTGCTAACCTCCACCTGTATTAAGCAGACTAACCTTGCAATACATAGCTCATGGGAAAGTAGCTTAAAAACTATTGTGGTAAAGAATATGTTGCCTATGTATCTTATTTCTTATAAGTTGCTTGCTGAGCGGTAACCATGTTTCTGGGGACGCCATCAACTGTCACACTTTTGTTGAATATCATGTGAGTTGCTATGCATGTTCGTCTTGTCTGAAGTAAGGGTGATTCGCCATGGGTTGAATGAGTATGCATATTGTTAGAGAAGAACATTGGGCCGCCAACTAAAGCCATGCATCATGGTGGAAGTTTTAGCTTGGACATTAATCCTCAATCTCTTATGAGAATATGCTTATGCATTAAAGAGGAGTCCATCATCTATTTTCTATGTTGTCCCGGTATGGATGTCCTCAAGTTGAGATCTATCAAAAACGAGAAATCAAATGCGATTTATCTCCTTGGACCTTTGTACAGGTGGCATAGAGGTACCCCTTTGTGACACTTGGTTGAAACATATGTAATGCAATGATAACCCATGGAAATCCGAGCTAATTAGGACAAGGTGCCAGCACTATTGGTATTCGATGCATGAGGCTTGCAACTTATAGGATGTCTTATGCATGACACATATGAAGTACTACTACCGTTGACAAAATTGCTTCTATGTTTTCAAAATAAAAAGCTCTAGCACTTAACCATTCTTTTACTTTTATGTTGAGTCTCCACCTTCCATTAAAAGCACCAACTACTGAGAGCATGATTGTCATTCTGAGTGTAATGTGCATTGTCCCAAAGTAGCATTGTCTTTTGCATGATTGTGATATCGTTTATTTTGAAATCATTGTATCTAGTCATCACTTAAACCTTGAAGGTGCCCCTGCATTTATGTTTTGCTTCACTAAGGGGGGCAAGCTAGATATCACTTTATCATATTTGCACATCATGTTCATTGCAAATCTTTTTGATGCTTCAATGTCATGTTGTAAAACTTTCAGTCATTTGTGATTTTCTCATGGGGCAACTTAATTACTATAGAATCATTGTCTCAGTAAGCTTTTGTCATATGACTATAAAAAGTCCTATATGCTTAATAGCATGTCACCACAGAAATTATTCTTGTTATCATTTACCTACTCGAGGACGAGCAGGAATTAAGCTTGGGGATGTTGATACGTCCAAAACGTATCTATAATTTCTGCTTGCTCCATGCCACTTTTGGGTGATATTGCTATGATATTCATACACTTCCATACACTTTTGATCATATTTGGACTAACCTACTAATCCAGTGCACCCCGATGCCAGTTTCAGTTTTCGGTTGTTTTTGTATTTCAGGTTTTCACATTACGAGAACTGTCAGGAAAAATCCGGAAAAATCATATAAAAAATCAGCGTTCCGAAACCTACCTTGCGCCCGAAGGACAGCCGGGGGGGGGCACCTGGGCTCCAGGCGCCCAGGCGGCGCCCCCCCCCCCCGGGCCGCGCCGGGGGGGGGGGCGCCTGGGCCCCCCGAGCCCCGTCTGGTGCCCCCCTTCGGCCTATATTTAGAGCGTCAGGAGAACTCTTCCCGGCACCCTGCCGGAGGGGAGGATCACCATCGGGAGCTTCTCCACCACCATGGACGCCTCCCGGATGAGTTGTGAGTAGTCTCCCTTGGACCATGAGTCCATGACTAGTAGCTATGTGATGTTCTCCTCTCGTTCTTGTGCTTCACTAATTAGTCCTCGTGAGCTGCCCTACATGATCGAGGCACATATGTAATCCTTATGCTGTTGCTATGATGAGTTTGCTGGGATCCGATGGATTATGAGATTATGTTCAGATTGTTCTTGAGTAATATATTTGATCTACCTCTTTTATATTTATGTTCATAAGTAATTCTTGCATGTTCTCCGTTGTTATTTATTGCTTTGGCCAAGTAATACGTAGTGACTCCAAGAGGGAACGTTATGCTCGATTGTGGGTTCATGCCCCGCGATGACTAGCTTGAGTGACAGAAACATGAGTCTAGGGGATGTGCTGTTGCCACAAGGGGGAAAACAACGGTGCTTGTGCCCGCGGGTGCAAGGATTGTTTACTTTACGCAAAGTTCTTTTAATGCAGTTGTCTGTTGCTTTGAGTTTACACTATGGCTGGGGCTCGCAACTTAATACCAGCGAGATGTTCTGGATAGATATCTCAAGGTGGATGATTAGTAGTAGATATTGATGGATTTCGGTCTACTTACTTTGGCGTACCGCCCATGCTTTGAACCTCAACCTTTCTTGCAATGTAGTCAGCATTGGTTTGCATTCGTGGTCCTGTCAATTGCCCAGCTGTAATTCGTTTACCTCACATAGCTGTTTTATCGTCTTTTGGGAGAGAGACTTCACTAGTGAACATCATGCGACTCCGGTCCATATTACCATCATTGATCACATCTGCTATTTACTTTTCGCTTTTATTTACTATTGCAAAACATTATCTATCACTACTATCATTTGCGTTTAATCCTTTCTAAACTACAAGGCCGGAGGGATTGACAACCTCTCTGTACTCGTTGGGAGCAAAGTTATTTGTATCTGTGTGCAGGTCCACGTTGATTGCTAATCCGTGCCGTTAGCAGTTGACACCTACTTGTTGAACCTAGGAGTCTCTGGGGATTCGATCCTTGGCATCTTTGCTAAGGGAAAAACTTCCACAACACTGCATCTTACACCTTCCACTTGGGGTAACCAACGAGGGGTTAGAGGCCTATCCAGGAGTTATCTGCACGCGAGTAGAGGCGGACGATGGCATGATACTGCTCCTAGTTAAAGTCCTGGTACTGCTCGTACACGGTATACTCAGGGTGCCAGTGATAACCCAGATAGGTCATCATCTCAACTAGCACGGCAGGTGATCCCGAGGCACCAAGGGCCTGTATGTGGCGCACGACCTGCCTCGTGGGTTCCATCTGAAAACAAAGATGTTTCAAAGGTGTCAAATGACAATGTGGGGACTATACAAAATTCTAGTCTAAGCAATAACTATGGCTAATCCAACTTTGGGGTGAGGGGTCTCGGGGATCCTAATGTTAGAGTTAGAAAAATCGTTTTACCCGGAATAGGAAAGTGTTTAGAATCCCGGAGTATAGATCGAGGAGTAAAAGAATCTAGTACCACCCAAATGGCGACGTGGGCCCGTAAGCCACACAGCCATGTTAGTAAAAGTTTTGCAATGTCTAGACTCGACTTCGGCCAAGGAGTGTGGAAGGGGGATTCCTACAGGCAGTCGGCTCTGATACCAACTTGTGACGCCCCCGATTTGTCCATACACTAATCATGCACGCAAATGTGTACGGCCAAGATCAGGGACTCACTGGTAGATATCACAACACAACTCTAAAAGTAAAATAAGTCACACAAGCTTCATATGACAAGCCAGGGGCCTCGAGGGCTCGAATACAAGTGCTCGATTATAGACAAGTCAGCGGAAGCAACAAATATCTGAGTACAGACATAAAGTTAAACAAGGTGCCATAAGATGGATAGCACAAACTGGGATACAGATCGAAAGAGGAGCAGGCCTCCTGCCTGGGATCCTCCTAACTACTCCTGGTCATCGTCGGCAGACTGCACGTAGTAGTAGGTGCCTCCAGTGTCGTAGGAGTCGTCGTAGGTGGCGTCTGGCTCCTGGGCTCCACCATCTGGTTGCATCATCCGAGAAGAAGGTACAAAAGGGGGAAAGGGGGAGCAAAGCAACCGTGAGTACTCATCCAAAGTACTCGCAAGCAAGGATCTATACTACATATGCAATGCTAATAATGATATGGGTAATATCGGTGGACTGAACTGCAGCAAGCGGGAATAAGAGGGGGGATAGCTAATCCAAACGAAGACTACGCTTCTGGCAGCCTCCATCTTGCAGCAGTAGAAGAGAACAGATGGTAAGTTCACCAAGTATCAACGAATAGCATAATCCTACTCGGCGATTCTCCCGCACATCACCCTGTGAGAGAGCAACCACCGAGTTATATCTGGAACTCATCTGGGTGTGTTTTATCAAGTGTCCGGTTCTAGTTATCATGAGGTCGGAATACAACTCCGGGTCGTCCTTTTACTGAGGGACACGGCTATTCGAATAGATTAACTTCCCTGCTGGGGTGCACCACATAATCCACCACGCTTGATCCCATTTGGCCGGACACACTTTCCAGGGTCATGCCCGGCCTCGGAAGATCAACACGTCGCAGCCCTACCTAAGCACAACAGAGAGGTCAGCACGTCGGTCTAAGTCCTAAGCACACAGGGGTCTGGGCCCATCGCCCAATGCACACCTGCACGTTGCGAGGGCGGCCGGTGAGCAGACCTAGCAACCTCCATTACTAAGGAAGTTACGTTACGCGGTCCAACCCGGCGCACGCCGCTAAGCCGCTGACGTCAAAAAGGCTTCGGCTGATACCACGACGTCGAGTACCCATAACTATTCCCACGTAGCTGGTCAGTGCGTATAGGCCAACGGCCAGACTTAGATCAAATATCCAAACTCGTTAAGCGGGTTATTATGAAATAACCGCGGACAACGACTAGGGCCAGGCCACCTCTCCACTGGGTGTCTCAACCTGCCCTGTCGCTCCGCCACAAAGATCCACACAGAGGGCCGTCGGGAAAGTATGTCCTTTCGGCCCCCAATCCGTGAATCAACCGCGGGTACTCAACGAGCCGACCCGACTTTAGTCACATCAAGTATCATGTATAAGTGTATGTAGTATATACCCGTGATCACCCCCAAGTGACCATGGCCTGATAGAATAGCAGGGCAGACGGACAAGGGTGTAGGGCCACTGATGGTATACTAGCATCCTATACTAAGCATTTAGGATTGCAGGTAAAGTATCAGCAGTGGTAGCAACCGTGAGTACTCATCCAAAGTACTCGCAAGCAAGGATCTATACTACATATGCAATGGTAACAATGATATGGGTAATATCGGTGGACTGAACTGCAGCAAGCGGGAATAAGAGGGGGGATAGCTAATCCAAACGAAGACTACACTTCTGGCAGCCTCCATCTTGCAGCAGTAGAAGAGAACAGATGGTAAGTTCACCAAGTATCAACGAATAGCATAATCCTACTCGGCGATTCTCCCTCACATCACCCTGTGAGAGAGCAACCACCGAGTTATATCTGGAACTCATCTGGGTGTGTTTTATCAAGTGTTCGGTTCTAGTTATCATGAGGTCGGAATACAACTCCGGGTCGTCCTTTTATCGAGGGACACGGCTATTCGAATAGATTAACTTTCCTGCAGGGGTGCACCACATAACCCAGCACGCTTGATCCCATTTGGCCGGACACACTTTCCAGGGTCATGCCCGGCCTCGGAAGATCAACACATCGCAGCCCTACCTAAGCACAACAGAGAGGTCAGCACATCGGTCTAAGTCCTAAGCACACAGGGGTCTGGGCCCATCGCCCAATGCACGCCTGCACCTTGCGAGGGCGGCCGGTGAGCAGACCTAGCAACCTCCATTACTAAGGAAGTTACGTTACGCGGTCCAACCCGGCGCGCGCCGCTAAGCCGCTGACGTCAAGAAGGCTTTGGCTGATACCACGACGTCGAGTACCCATAACTATTCCCACGTAGCTAGTTCGTGCGTATAGGCCAACGGCCAGACTCAGATCAAATATCCAAACTCGTTAAGCGGGTTATTATGAAATAACCGCGGACAACGACCAGGGCCAGTCCACCTCTCCACTGGGTGTCTCAACCTGCCCTGTCGCTCCACCACAAAGATCCACACAGAGGGCCGTCGGGAAAGTATGTCCTTTCAGCCCCCAATCCGTGAATCAACCGCGGGTACTCAACGAGCCGACCCGACTTTAGTCACATCAAGTATTATGTATAAGTGTATGTAGTATATACCCGTGATCACCCCCAAGTGACCACGGCCCGATGGAATAGCAGGGCAGACGGACAAGGGTGTAGGGCCACTGATGGTATACTAGCATCCTATACTAAGCATTTAGGATTGCAGGTAAAGTATCAGCAGTGGTAGCAACAATGACAGGCTATGCAGCAGAATAGGATTATCGAAAGCAGTAACATGCTACACTACTCTAATGCAAGCAGTAGAGAGAAGAGTAGGCGATATCTGGTGATCAAAGGGGGGGCTTGCCTGGAAGCTCGGCAGCCAAAGTGGGGTCGTCAACACCGTAGTCGATCGGGGCAGCAGCAGCATCGGTCTCGTAGTCTACCGGAGAGAAGAGGGGGAAGAAACAGTGAATACAATGCAAACAGATGCATGACAATGCATGACATGACATGTAACGGTGCTAGGTGTGCCCTAACGCAGTGTCGGGTGATACTGACGAAGGGGGGGAACCTCCGGGAAAGTTTTCCCGGTGTTTCGCGTTTTCTGGCGGATGAAACGGAGGGGGAAAGTTGCGGGTTTGGTATGCTAGGGATGTGTGGTGGACAAACGGTCTGCGTATTCGGATGCGTCTCGAAATTCTGAGCAACTTTCATATATAAAGTATTTTCATCAGAGTTACGGTTTATTTTATATTAATTTTTAAAGTTTTAAATCATTTTCTAATTTATTAATTATTAAATAAATCAACATTATCCAGAATAGTGCATGCTGACATCAGCATGACGTCAGCAGTCAACAGTGGGTTGACTGGTCAAGCTGACGCGTGGGGCCTGCATGTCATACACAGATAACTAATTAACCAAATTAATTAGCTTAACTAACAGATTAGGTAGGTTAGTTAATTGATTACGATAACTTAATTATACTTAATTAACTTAATTAACCTATTAATTAATTATTATTTTTAAATTATTATTTTTGTTGTTCTTTTTTTTTGAAAACGTTTTGGGGCCTGTGGCCCATTGTCATAAGGCCAGAGGGCCCATAGCGGTTCGGGCTAACGGGGCGGTTCGGGCACGCGGGCGTTGGGCGTTGCTTGGGCGCTAGCGAGGCTCGAGTGAGGCCAATGGCGCCGTCCAGGGAGCGGACTGGGCGGCTGCAGAGGCGGCACAGGACGGCTGCCGGCGCGCGTGGCTGATGGCGGATGCGGGGCGGGCGCGGCGGGCACCCAAGCGAGCGGGCGACGGGCACAACCCGCTCAGCTGGGCACAGCCGGGCGAGGCCGCAGCTGCGGTGGCCGCGAGGCCAGCGGCGGAGGGGGACGGTGGTGAGAGTGGTGAGGACAGGGGGCGGGGCCGGCGTACGGGAGAAGCAGCACGGGGCCGCCGGGCGAAGCAGGCGGTGGCCGGCGGGCAAGCCAGGGCTCCGACGAGCGAGTGCACGGGGGCGTGCCAGGCGGGGCGAGGCCAGGGGACAAGAGGGGCAGGAGCTCACGGGCGATGCAGGGGTACGGGCGGCGAGGCTCGGTGGAGCCGGCGAGGGAGAGCTCGGGGAGGCGACGATAATGGCGAGCGGCGAGGTGGCGCCGGCGTGCGAGCCCGATGGCGGCGGGGGCGCGACCTGGGGTGGCGGGGCGCGGTCGTCGGGGTCGAAGAGGCGGCCTCCTCCTCTCGATCCCGATCTAATCGGGGGAGAGGGGGGAAGGGGATATTTTCGT
>LR738715.1:585969436-585984921 GCA_902687465.1 Secale cereale
GTAGGGAAGGGAGTGGGCTGGCCGGCTGGGCCGTCTGGCCCAGTTGGCCACGGGCCTTTACCCTTTTTTTTGTATTTCTTTTTTTTTCTTTTCTTTAATTATTCTTTTCTGTTTTATTTTATTTAAAATACTTAGGCCCTTTTAGAAATTGTAATAACTTCACCATAATTGATCTTGCAATATTTATCATCGCCCGAACATTTTTATTTAAACTTTTGGGAACTTATATTGTTCATTTTTATTTTGGACTTTTGAGAACTTTAATTACTTGACTTTGTTTTAAATTTGAGTTTTGAATCGGTTTGAATCATCGTGAGATTAACCACGGGTAATTGTGATGACGTGGCATCATTAGCAGGGAATTACTGTAGCGTGATTACCCGGGCGTTACAATATGTTCCAAGAGTTGAAGTTAATATTTCAAGCAAATGCCCGAATTGAGAGATATGAAGTCTCCAATAAGTTCTATAGCTGCAAGATGGAGGAGAACAGTTCTATCAGTGAACACTTACTCAGAATGTCTGGGTACTACAATCACATGACTCAACTTGTAGTCAAAGTTGATGAAGATAGTGTTATTGATAGAGTTCTTCAATCACTGCCACCAAGCTATAAAGGCTTCATGATGAACTATAATATGCAAGGGATACAAAAGACTATTCCCGAGCTCTTCGCTATGTTGAAAGCTGCGGAGGTAGAAATCAAAAAGGAGCATCAAGTGTTGATGGTTAACAAGACCACTAGTTTCAAGAAAAAGGGCAAGGGAAAGAAGGGGAACTTCAAGAAGAATAACAAGCCAGTTACTAATCCCGCAAAGAAACCCAAGTCTGGAGCCAAGCCAGAAACTGAGTGCTTCTACTGCAAAGGGACTGGACACTGCCCCTTGTATTTGGCGGATAAGAAGGATGGCAAAGTAAACAAAGGTATATTTGATATACATATTATTGATGTGTACCTTACTAATGCTCGTAGTAGCACCTGGGTATTTGATACTGGTTCGGTTGCTAATATTTGTAACTCGAAACAGGGCTACAGATTAAACGAAGATTAGATAAGGATGAGCTGACGATGCACGTGGGAAATGGTTCCAAAGTCGATGTGATCGCCGTCGTCATGCTACCTCTACATCTACCATCGGGATTAGTTTTAGACCTAAATAATTGTTATTTGGTGCCAGCGTTGAGCATGAACATTATATCTAGATCTTATTTGTTGTGAGACGGTTATTCATTTAAGTCAGAGAATAATAGTTGTTCTATTTATATGAGTAATATCTTTTATGGCCATGCACCCTTGATGAGTGGTCTATTTTTGTTGGGTCTCGATCATAGTGATACACATATTCATAATACTGAAGCCAAAAGATGCAATGTTGATAATGATAGTGCAACTTTATTGTGGCACTACCGTTTAGGTCATATTAGTGTAGAGCGCATGAAGAAACTCCATGCTGATGGACTTTTGGAATCACTTGATTATGAATCACTTGGTGCTTGCAAACCATGCCTCATGGGCAAGATGACTAAAACTCCGTTCTCCGGAACAATGGAGCGAACAACTGACATGTTGGAAATCATACATACTGATGTATGCGGTCCAATGAGTGTTGAGGCTCGCGGCGGGTATCGTTATTTTCTGACCTTCACGGATGATTTGAGCAGATATGGGTATATCTACTTGATGAAACACAAGTCTGAAATATTTCAAAAGTTCAAAGAATTTCAGAGTGAAGTAGAGAATCATCATAACAAGAAAATAAAGTTTCTATGATCTGATCACGGAGGCAAATATTTGAGTTAAGAGTTTGGTCTTCATTTGAGACAATGTGGAATATTTTCACAACTCACGCCACCTGGAACACCACAGCGTAATGGTGTGTTTATGGTGCGATCTATGATGTCTCTTACCGATTTACCACTATCGTTTTGGGGTTATGCTTTAGAGACAGCTGCATTCACGTTAAATAGGGCACCATCTAAATATGTTGAGACGATGCCTTATGAACTGTGGTTTGGCAAGAAACCCAAGTTGTTGTTTCTTAAAGTTTGGGGTTGCGATACTTATGTGAAAAAGCTTCAACCTGATAAGCTCAAACCCAAGTTGGAGAAATGTGTCTTCATAGGATACCCAAAGGAAACTGTTGGGTACACCTTCTATCACAGATCCGAAGACAAGATATTCATTGCTAAGAATGGATCCTTTCTAGAGAAGGAGTTTCTCTCGAAATAAGTGAGTGGGAGGAAAGTAGAACTTGATGAGGTAATTGTACCTTCTCCCGAATTGGAAAGTAGTTCATCACATAAACTAGTTCCAGTGATTCCTACACCAATCTGTGAGGAAGCTAATGATCATGATCATCAAACTTCAGATCAAGTTACTGCTGAATCTCGTAGGTCAACCAGAGTGCGTTCCGCGCCAGGTGGTACGGTAACCTGGTTCTAGAAGTCATGTTACTAGACCATGATGAACCTACGAACTATGAGGAAGCGATGATGAGCCCAGATTCTGCAAAATGGCTTGAGGCCATGAAATCTGAGATGGGATCCATGTATGAGAACAAAGTGTGGCTTTGGTTGACTTGCCCGATGATCGGCAAGCCATTGAAAATAAATGGATCTTTAAGAGGAAGACTGACGCCAATGGTGATGTTACTGTCTACAAAGCTTGACTTGTTGCGAAAGGTTTTCGACAAGTTCAAGGAGTTGACTACGATGAGAGTTTCTCACCCGTAGCGATGCTTAAGTCTTTCCGGATCATGTTAGAAATTTCCGCATTTAATGATTATGAAATTTGGCAAATGGATGTCAAAATTGCATTCCTTAATGGATACCTCAAAGAGGTGTTGTATATGATGCAACCAGAAGGTTTTGTCGATCGTAAAGGTTCTAACAAAGTGTGCAAGCTCCAGCGATCCATCTATGGACTGGTGCAAGCATCTCGGAGTTGGAATATACGCTTTGATGAGGTGATTAAAGCATATGGTTTTATACATACTTTTGGTGAAGCCTGTATTTACAAGAAAGTGAGTGGGAGCTCTGTAGAATTTCTGATATTGTATGTGGATGACATATTGTTGATTGGAAATGATATAGAATTTCTAGATGGCATAAAAGGATACTTGAATAAGAATTTTTCAATGAAATACCTCGGTCAAGCTGCTTATATATTGGGCATCAAGATCTATAGAGATAGATCAAGACGCTTAATTGGACTTTCACAAAGCACATACCTTGATAGAGTTTTGAAGAAGTTCAAAATGGATCAGTCAAAGAAAGGGTTCTTGTCTGTTTTGCATGGTGTAAAGTTAAGTAAGACTCAGTTCCCGACCACTGCAGAAGATAGAGAGAAAATGGAAGTCATTCCCTATGCCTCAGCCATAAGATCTATCATGTATGCAATGATGTGTACCAAACCTGATGTGTGCCTTGCTACAAGTTTAGCAGGGAGGTACCAAAGTAATCCAGGACTGGATCACTGGACAATGGTCGGGAACATCCTGAAGTACCTGAAAAGGACAAAGGATATGTTTCTTGTTTAGGGAGGTGACAAAGAGCTCGTCGTAAATGGTTACGTCGATTCAAGCTTTGACACTGATCCGGATGACTCTAAGTCACAAACCGGATATGTATTTTTGTTGAACGATGGAGCTGTCAGTTGGTGCAGTTCCAAGCAGAGCATCGTGGTGGGATCTACGTGTGAAGTGGAGTACATAGCTGCTTCGGAAGTAGCAAATGAAGGATTCTAGATGAAGGAGTTCATATCCGATCTAGGTGTAATACCTAGTGCATTGGGTCTAATGAAAATCTTTTTTGACAACACTGGAGCAACAGCCTTGGCAAAGGAATCCAAGTTTCACAAGAGAACCAAGCACATCAAGAGACGACTGAATCTCATCTGCGATGAAGTCAAGGAGGGAGACATAGAAATTTGCAAGATACATATGGATCTGAATGTTGCAAACCTGTTGACTAAACCTCTTCCACGAGCAAAACATGATCATCACCAAAACTCCATGGGTGTTAGAACCTTTACTATGTAATCTGGATTATTGACTCTAGTGCAAGTGGTAGACTGAAGGAAATATACCCTAGAGGCAATAATAAAGTTGTTATTTATATTTCCTTATGTATCATGATAAATATCTTTTATTCATGCTAGAATTTTATTAACCGGAAACTTGATACATGTGTGAATACATAGACAAAACAGAGTGTCCCTAGTATGCCTCTACTAGACTAGCTCGTTAATCAAAGATGGTTATGTTTCCTAACCATAGACATGAGTTCTCATTTGATCAATGGGATCACATCATTAGGAGAATGATGCGATGGACAAGACCCATCCGTTAGCTTAGCACTATGATTGTTTACTTTTTTTGCTATTGCTTTCATCATGAGTTATACATGTTCCTATGACTATGAGATTATGCAACTCTCGAATACCGGAGGAACACATTGTGTTCTATCAAATGTCACAACATAACTGGGTGATTATGAAGATGCGTTACATGTGTCACCGAAGGTGATTGTGGTGTTGGCATAGATCGAGAATAGGATTTGTCACTCCGAGTGTCGGAGAGGTATCTCTTGGCCTTCTAAGTAATACACATCGTAAAAAGCCTTACAAGCAAATGACTAATGAGTTTGTCATGAGATGATGTATTACGAAACGAGTAAAGAGACTCGTCGGTGACGATATTGAACTAGGTATGATGATTCCGACGATCGAACCTCGGGCAAGTAACATACAAATGACAAAGGGAACAACGTATGTTGTTATGCGGTTTGATCGATAAAGATCTTCGTAGAATATGTAGGAACCAATATGAGCATCCAGGTTCCGCTATTGGTTATTGACCGGAGACAAGTCTCGGTCATGTCTACATAGTTCTCAAACCCGTAGGGTCCGCACGCTTAATGTTCGATGACGATCGGTATTATTAGTTTATGTGTTTTGATGTACCGAATGTAGTTCGGAGTCCCGGATGTGATCACGGACATGGCGCGGAGTCTCGAAATAGTCGAGACATAAAGAATGATATATTGGACGATGTTATTCGGACACCGGATAAGTTCCGGGGGTCACGAGACAATTATCGGAGTGCCGGAAGGGTTATCGGAACCACCAGAGAAGTTGTGAGCCTTATTGGGCTTTAGGGGAGAGAGAGGGATCCTTCCTAGGGCAGGCTGCGCGCGCCCCCCATGGCCTAGTCCAAATTGGACTAGGGGGAGGGGAAGCGCCCCTCCTTCCTTCTATTCTCTCCCTCCTGATACGTCTCCAACATATCTATAATTTTTTATTATTCCATGCTATTATTTATGATGTTTTGGATGTTTAATGGGCTTTGTTATACACTTTTATATTATTTTTGGGACTAACCTATTAATTCAGAGCCTAGTGCCAGTTTCTGTTTTTCTCCTATTTTAGGGTTTCGCGGAAAAGGAATATCAAAACGGAGCCCAATTGACATGAAACTCAACGGAGGAAGTTTTTGGACCTAAAGAAGCCCAGGAAGTGTCGGAGGGGGACGAGAGGACTCACGGGCTGCCCATGAGGGTGGGGGGGAGGGGGACGAGAGGACTCACAGGCTGCCCATGAGGGTGGGGGGCGCCCCCCCCCCTACTGGGCGCGCCCCCTGCCTCGTGGACAGCCCGGAGACCCCCTTTGCTTGGCCCCGACTCCAACACCTCCTATATATACTGAAACCTTCGGAAAATAACCTAGATCGGGAGTTCCGCCGCTGAAAGCCTCTGTTGCCACCGAAAACCAATCTAGACCCCGTTTCGGCACCCTGTCGGAGGGGGAATCCTTCTCCGTTGGCTATCTTCATCATCCCGGCACTCTCCATGACGAGGAGGGAGTAGTCCACCCTCGGGGCTGAGGGTATGTATCAGTAGCTATGTGTTTGATCTCTCTCTCTCTCGTGTTCTTGAGATTGCACGATCTTGATTTATTGCAAGGTTTGCTATTATAGTTGGATCTTATGATGTTTCTCCCCCTCTACTCTCTTGTGATGAATTGAGTTTTCCCTTTGAAGTTATCTTATCAGATTGAGTCATTAAGGATTTGAGAACACTTGATGTATGTCTTGTGTGGGATACCTGTGGTGACAATGGGGTATTCTATTGATTCACTTGATGTATGTTTTGGTGATCAACTTGCAGGTTCCGTGACCTTGGGAATCTATGCATAAGGGTTGGCACACTTTTTTGTCTTGATTCTCCGGTAGAAACTTTGGGGCACTCTTTAAAGTTCTTTGTGTTGGTTGAATAGATGAATCTGAGATTGTGTGATGCATATCGTATAATCATGCCCACAGATACTTGAGGTGACAATGGAGTATCTAGGTGACATTAGGGTTTTGGTTGATTTGTATCTTAAGGTGTTATTCTAGTACGAACTCTATGATAGATCGAACGGAAAGAATAGCTTCATGTTATTTTACTATGGACTCTTGAATAGATCGATTAGAAAGAATAGCTTTGAGGTGGTTTCGTACCCTACCATAATCTCTTCGTTTGTTCTCTGCTATTAGTGACTTTGGAGTGACTCTTTGTTGCATGTTGAGGGATAGTTATATGATCCAGTTATGTTATTATTGTTGAGAGAACTTCCACTAGTGAAAGTATGAACTCTGGGCCTTGTTTCCTATCATTGCAACACCATTTATACTCATGTTTACCACTTGCTACCTTGCTGTTTTTATATTTTATTATTAGAAAATCATATATCTACCATCCATATTGCACTTGTATCACCATCTCTTCGCCGAACTAGTGCACCTATACAATTTACCATTGTATTGGGTGTGTTGGGGACACAAGAGACTCTTTGTTATTTGGTTGCATGGTTGTTTGAGAGAGACCATCTTCATCCTACGCCTCCCACGGATTGATAAACCTTAGGTCATCCACTTGAGGGAAATTTGCTACTATCCTACAAACCTCTGCACTTGGAGGCCCAACAACGTCTACAAGAAGAAGGTTGTGTTGTAGACATCATGCTCTTTTCTGGCGCCGTTGCCGGGGAGGTGAGTGCTTGAAGATATATATTTAGACCTTGCAATCGAATCTTTTAGTTTCTTGTTTTATCACTAGTTTAGTTTATACAAGAAAACTACAAAAAATGGAATTAAGGTTACCTCATATGCTTCGTCTTTTTAATATCTTTCGTGAAAATGATGGGAAGGAAAATTGTGCTCAAGTACTAGAAGAAGAATTACATAGAATGCTTGGCATAAAATATGTGCATGATGAGCAAGATTGCAATGTGTTAGTATGAATTCTTTGAATACCCATGATGCTAATGAAATGCAAAGCCACAAGCTTGGGGATGCTACGTTTGATGAAGATGATATTTTTAGTCCCCCGAGTTTTGATGAGCAAATTTATTATGTTGAAAGCATGCCTCCTATTTATGATGATTATTGTGATGACTTGTATGATATTAAGAATAATGATAACCATGAAACTTGTCATCATGATTTTAATTTTCAATTGGATTATGCTCACATGATAGTTATTTTGTTGAGTTTACTCCCACTACGATGAATGAGAAGAATTTTGCTTATGTGGAGAGTAGTAAAATTTCTATGCAAGTAGATCATGAAAAGAATGCTTTATGTGATAGTTATATTGTTGAATTTAGTCATGATGCTGCTAAAATTTATTATGAGAGAGGATCATATGCTTCTACATATTGCAATAATGTCAAGTTTCCTCTCTATGTGCTTAAAGTTTTGAAGTTATGCTTGTTTTTCTTTCCTATGCTAGTTGATTATTGTTCCCATAAGTTGTTTGCTCACCAAATCCCTATGCATAGGAAGTGGGCTAGACTTCAATTTGCTAGTTATATTATTCATGATGCTCTATTTATGTTTCAATCCTTATCTTTTATGTGAGCATCATTGAAATCATTGTGCCTAGCTAGGGGCGTTAAACGATAGCGCTTGTTGGGAGGCAATCCAATTTTATTTTCTTTGCTTTTGCTTCTGTTTAGAGATAAATATTACATCTAGCTTCTAATTAGATGTGTTTTTGTGCTTTAATTAGTGTTTGTGCCAAGTAGAACCTTTGGGAAGACTTGTGTGAAGTTTATATGATCTTGCTGTAACAAACAGAACCGTTAGCGCTCACGAGAATAGTCACCAGATTTTACTGGACAGTGCTATTTAGTTGATTCTTTTTGCAGATGATTAATAGAAAAATTCCTCAGGTTTACCAATTTATTTCAAAAAAATTGGAGTTACAAAAGTATACGAAAGTTACAGATTACTACAGACTGTTCTATTTTTGACATATTCTGTTTTTCATGTGTTGTTTGCTTATTTTGATGAATCTATAAGTAGTATTGGGGAGTATGAATCATATATAAGTTGGAATACAGTAGGTTTAACACCAATATAAACAAAGAATGAGTTCATTACATTACCTTTGAGTAGTGGTTTGTTTTCTTATGCTAACGGAGCTCACGAGATTTTTGGCTAAGTTTTGTGTTGTGCAGTTTTCATGTTTTGGGTAAAGATTTGATGGACTATGGAATAAGGAGTGGCAAGAGACTAAGCTTGGGGATGCCCAAGGCACCCCAAGGTAATATTCAAGGACAACCAAAAGCCTAAGCTTGGGGATGCCCCGGGAAGGCATCCCCTCTTTCGTCTTCGTCTATCGGTAACTTTACTCGATGCTATATTTTTATTCACCACATGATATGTGTTTTGCTTGGAGCGTCATTTTATTTTAGTTTGTTTTGCTTGCTGTTTGAATAATATCCCAAGATCCGAAGTTCTTAAATGTTGCAGAGTCTTCACATAGTTACATAATTATTGAACTACTCATTGATCTTCACTTATATCTTTTAAATCGAATTGTTTTTGCTCTAGTGCTTCACTTATATCTTTTAGAGCACGATGGTAATTATATTTTGTAGAAATTGTTGATCTCTCATGCTTCACTTATATGCTTTTGAGAGTCTATTAAAACAGCATGGTAATATGTTTTGGCTATAAAACTAGCCTTCACATGATAGGCATCCAAGATCAATGTAGTAAAAACTTTCACACTAAGTGCATTGAATATGAAGAGAAGTTGGATGCTTGATAATTGTTTTGAGATATGAGGATAGTGATATTAGAGTCATGCTAGTGGAGTTATTATGAAATTGAGAAATACTTGTGTTAAAGTTAGTGATTCCCGTAGCATGCACGTATGGTGAACCGCTATGTGAGGAAGTTAGAGCATGAGGTATTTGTAGAGTGTCATCCTTTGTGTGGAGGTCGGGGGTGCGCGATGGTTAACTCCTACCAACCTTCCCCCTAGGAGCATGCATTGATTGCTTTGTTTTGATGACTCGTAAATTTTTGCAATAAGTATATGAGTTCTTATGACTAATGTTGAGTCCATGGATTTTACGCACTCTCACCCTTCCACCATTGCTAGCCTCTCTTGTACCGCGCAACTTTCGCCGGTACCATACACCCACTATATACCTTCCTCAAAACAGCCACCATATATCTTCCTCAAAACAGCCACCATACCTACCTATCATGGCATTTCCATAGCCATTCCGAGATATATTTCCATGCAACTTTCCATCATTCCGTTCATATGACACGCTTCATATTGTCATATTGCCATGCATGATCATGTAGTTGACATCGTATTTGTGGCAAAGCCACCATGCATAATTCTCATACATGTCACTCTTGACATTGCACATCCCGGTACACCGCGGGAGGCATTCATATAGAGTCATACTTTGTTCTATTATCGAGTTGTAATTCAATATAAGTGTGATGATCATCATTATTATAGCATTGTCCCATGCGAGGAAAGGCCAAACAAAAGAAAAGGCCCCTCCAAAAAAAGAAAAAAAAAGAAAAAAAGGGACAACTGCTACTATCTTTTTCCACACTTGTGCTTCAAAGTAGCACCATGTTCTTCATGATAGAGGGTCTCATGTTTAGTCACTTTCATATACTAGTGGGAATTTTCATTATAGAACTTGGCTTGTATATTCCAACGATGGGCTTCCTCAAATGCCCTAGGTCTTCGTGAGGAAGCAAGTTGGATGCACACCCACTTAGTTTCTTTTGTTGAGCTTTCATACATTTTTAGCTCTGGTGCATTCGTTGCATGGCAATCCCTACTCACTCTTATTGATATCTATTGATGGTCATCTCCATAGCCCGTTGATACGCCTAGTCGATGTGAGACTATCTCCCTCCTTTTTGTCTTCTCCACAGCTACCATTCTATTCCACCACAGTGCTATATCCATAGCTCACACTCATGTATTGCGTGAAAGTTGAAAGGTTTGAAAGAATTGAGTATGAAAATAAGTGCTTGGCTGAAACCGGGGTTGTGCATGATATGTTTTGTGTGATGAAGAGGGAGCATAGCCAGACTATATGATTTTGTAGGGATAACTTTCTTTAGCCATAGTATTTTGAGAAGACATGATTGCTTTGTTAGTATGCTTGAAGTATTATTATTTCTTATGTCAATATAGACTTTTGTCTTGAATCTTTCAGATCGGAACATTCATGCCAAAATAAAGAGAACTACATTGAAATTTATGTTGGTTAGCATTCCACATCAAAAATTCTGTTTGTATCATTTACCTACTCAAGGACGAGCAGGAATTAAGCTTAGGGATGTTGATACGTCTCCAACATATCTATAATGTTTTATTGTTCCATGCTATTATTTATGATGTTTTAGATGTTTAATGGGCTTTGTTATACACTTTTATATTATTTTTGGGACTAACCTATTAACCCAGAGCCTAGTACCAGTTTCTGTTTTTCTCCTATTTTAGGGTTTCGCAAAAAAGGAATATCAAACGGAGCCCAATTGACCTGAAACTCAACGGAGGAAGTTTTTGGACCTAAAGAAGCCCAGGAAGTGCGGGAGGGGGACGAGAGGACCCACGGGATGCCCACAAGGGTGGGGGCGCCCCCCCCCCCCTACTGGGCGCACCCCTTGCCTCGTGGACAGCCCGGAGACCCCCTTTGCTTGGCCTCGACTCCAACACCTCCTATATATACTGAAACCTCCGGAAAATAACCTAGATCGGGAGTTCCGCCGCCGAAAGCCTCTCTTGCGACCGAAAACCAATCTAGACCCCGTTCCGGCACCCTGCCGGAGGGAGAATCCCTCTCCGGTGGCTATCTTCATCATCCCGGCGCTCTCCATGACGAGGAGGGAGTAGTCCACCCTCGGGGATGAGGGTATGTATCAGTAACTATGTGTTTGATCTCTCTCTCTCTCTTGTGTTCTTGAGATGGCATGATCTTGATGTATTGCGAGCTTTGCTATTATAGTTGGATCTTATGATGTTTCTCCCCCTCTACTCTCTTGTGATGAATTGAGTTTTTCCTTTGAAGTTATCTTATCGGATTGAGTATTTAAGGATTTGAGAACACTTGATGTATGTCTTGCGTGGGATACCTGTGGTGACAATGGGGTATTCTATTGATTCACTTGATGTATGTTTTGGTGATCAACTTGCGGGTTCCGTGACCTTGAGAATCTATGCATATGGGTTGGTAGACGTTTTCGTCTTGACTCTCTGGTAGAAACTTTGGGGCACTCTTTGAAGTTGTTTGTGTTGGTTGAATAGATGAATCTGAGATTGTGTGATGCATATCGTATAATCATGCCCACGAATACTTGAGGTGACAATGGAGTATCTAGGTGACATTAGGGTTTTGGTTGATTTGTATCTTAAGGTGTTATTCTAGTACGAACTGTATGATAGATTGAACGGAAAGAATAGCTTCATGTTATTTTACTACGGACTCTTGAATAGATCGATCAAAAAGAATAACTTTGAGGTGGTTTCGTACCCTACCATTATCTCTTCGTTTGTTCTCCGCTATTAGTTACTTTGGAGTGACTCTTTGTTGCATGTTGAGGGATAGTTATATGATCGAGTTATGTTATTATTGTTGAGAGAACTTCCACTAGTGATAGTATGAACCCTAGGCCTTGTTTCCTATCATTGCAACACTGTTTATGCTCACGTTTACCGCTTGCTACCTTGCTGTTTTTATATTTTCGTATTACAAAATCCTATATCTACCATCCATATTGCACTTGTATCACCATCTCTTCGCCGAACTAGTGCACCTATACAATTTACCATTGTATTGGGTGTGTTGGGGTGATGGCTTCTCGCCCCTCGTTGGTTACCCCAAGTGGAAGGTTTGATATGTAGCGTAGCGGCAAATTTCCCTTGGCAAAGATACCAAGGATCGAATCCCGTGAGACTCCGAGGGTCGACAAGAAGGTGTCAATAGTGCCAGAAACTTGTGCTTGATAGGACCTGCACACATATACAAATAACTTTGCTCCCAACGAGTACAGAGAGGTTGTCAATCCCTCCGGCCTTGTCGTTTACAAAGGATCAAACGCAAGAGATAATAGTGATAGGTATGACTGCAACTAGGAAATAAGAACAGGAAGTAAATAGCGGGTGTGATCAGTGATGGTAATATGGACCGGGGTCCCATGATGTTCACTAGTGATGTCTCTCTCCCAAAAGACGATAAAACAGCTAAGCGAGGTAAACAAATTACAGCTGGGCAATTGACAGGATTATGTGCGCAAACCAATGCTAACTATGCTGCAAAGAAAGGTAGAGGCTCAAAAGCATGGGCGGTACGCCAAGGCAAGTAGACCGAAATCCATCTGCATCTACTACTAATCATCCACCTTGAGATATCTATCCAAAACATCTCGCTGGTATTAAGTTGCGAGTCCCACCCAAAGTGTAAACTCAAAGCAACAGACAACTGCATTAAAAGAACTTTGCGTAAAGTAAACAATCCTTGCACCCGCAAGTACAAGCACCGTAGTTTTCCCCCTTGTGGCAACAGCACATCCCCTAGACTCATGTTTCTGTCACTCAAGCTAGTCATCGAGGGGCATGAACCCACAATCAAGCATAACGTTCCCTCTTGGAGTTACTACCTACTACTCGGCCAAAGCAATAAATAGCAACGCAGAACATGCAAGAATTACTCAAGAACATAAATATAAAAGAGGTGAATCAAATATATTACTCACACACAATCTGAACATAATCTCATAATCCATCGGATCCCAGCAAACTCAGCAGAGCAACAGCATAAAGATTACATATGTGCCTCGATCATGTAGGGCAGCTCACGAGGTCTAATCGGTGAAGAACAAAGAGGGGAGGAGAACATCACATAGCTACTGGTCATGGACCCATGGTCCAAGGGGGACTACTCACAACTCATTCGGGAAGCGTCCATGGTGGTGGAGAAGCTCCCGGTGGTGGTTCTCCCCTCCGGCAGGGTGCCGGGAAGAGTTCTCCTGGTGCTCCCGATCTTGGAAGCGCGGCGGCGGCGGAACAGAGATGAGATCGCGAAAAAGGGTTCCGTCCTCGAGGGTTTCGGGACGCGTGCAATATATATGCCAAAGGGGGTCACCAGAGGCGGAGGTGGGGCCCCAGGCGCCTCCCTGGCGCGGCCAGGGGTGGGGCCGCGTCGGGTGGCCGCCTGGGCCACCCCCGGCTCCCCTCTGGACCTGCCTTGGTTTTTTCGGAAGCTCCCGATACGCTGATTTTTCCTGTATTTTTCCCGGAATTTTTAGGGCACTTTTAATATGGGGGAAACCTGAAATAGAAAAACAGCAGAAAACAGGAACTGGCACTGTGGTGCACTGGGTTAATAGGTTAGTCCAAATATTATCAAAAGTGTATGGAAATGCATAAATATCATAGCAATATCATACAAAAGAAGCATGGAGCAAGCAGAAATTATAGATACGTTTTGGACGTATCAACATCCCCAAGCTTAATTCCTGCTCGTCCTCGAGTAGGTAAATGATAACAATCATAATTTCTGTGGTGACATGCTATTAACCATATAAGAACTTTTAAGTAAAGCAATCAAGGCATGTAATTCAATTCAAGTCATAACAAGCAAGAGTCTATATTAGCATTGTAACAAGTAACATAAGAACATAAAGGTGCAAGAGCTCTCGCTGTCCGTGACTCGAATGTCTCCAAATGGTGTTTGCGTGCAAGAAAGGGGATAGGGATATATGAGAGAGTAAAACATAGTTTTTGTATTGTTGAGAACTTAATCTACTAAAGTTTCACACTTGGTCTTCTTTGGAATCTTATCTTGACTCATCCCCAGACCGTCAGCCAGGTACAAGTCAAAATGATCCACTCCATTTCGATATTTTGAGCACTCATGCAATGGATGAGCGTAAGCAAGAAAGTCGACACTTAGGATGGCAAAGAGAGAAATGATATAGGGGGAAGACAAAAAAGGTGTGAAAGGCACACATCAATGAGGACAATCATCGGCGAGAGAAAGCCAAATGATAGATATGATGCGAGGAGTAGGGATTGCCATGCAACGAATGCACATATGAGCTAAGGTAAGCTCTCCAATGGAACTAGTGGGGGTGCATCAAACTTGCTTGCTGTGACGCCCGAGACCGACGTCCCAGAAGATTCCAGAAGATTCCAGATGTTCCGGGTTGCCCGTGTGTTTCAGTTGTGCTTGTGTTATTTATTTTTTTTGCATTGCATCATGTCATCATACCATCATGTCATTTTAATTTTTGCATCTCAACCTAAATAAATCGTGTGGACCTTCGGTCCATTTAAATCGAGGGAAGATGACTTCTCTTTATAACATATAAAAGCCTCCTAATATTTATGGAGCTATATTAATAAATATTCCATGGCTTCGGAATCACCGCAACACACTTGCATAATTTCCCCATGTCTTTTCACTTCGAGTTTCACCTTCAAAATCTTGCCGGTAATTTCTTTCCGTTGTTTCGAGGCTCCTCCAAAATCTAAACTCCTTTTTTTTGCAAGCTAAATGTTTTAGTTTGCACTTCCTTTGTGTTGGAACTATTTTTGTTGGGTTGGTAATATCCCGTAAAGCCTTATAAAAATGTTCCATATTTTATTTTCCGTTCTTTGCCTCTTTTCTTTTTATTTTGCTCTCTCTTTTATTTCTGTTTAAGAAATAATAAGAAGAGCAGATTCCAGCCATCTGGGCCTCCTCCTTTTAGCCAGGCCCAAGTCAGCCTCCTTCCTCCCAGGCCCATCTCTCTCTCCTCCAGCCCACTGGCCCGATCTCCACCGAACCCTAGCCTCCAGTCAGGCCGACCGCAGCCATCGCTCTCTCCCTCCGTTTTCCTCCCCGCCGCAGCTTCTCTCGATCTCCCTCGCTCTCTTCCCCTCGACCCTGGCTCCCTCCTTCCTCAAGCCGCCAGCGGCCAGGTCCGCCTCTCCTTCCCCTCGGTCGCCTCGCCAGGTTCCCCCCCGCGACAGAGCCTCGCCAGTCATCCCGCGCACCGGAGGGCCAGAGCACCCCGCCTCGCCAGGCTCCCGCCTCTTCTCGCCCTCCTCGCCTCGTGGAGCGGATCGCCCTCCTCTCGCGCGCGCCCGCCAGGAAGCCGCCTCCCTGGCTTCCTTCTTCGTCAGGCGCAG
>LR738715.1:585992910-586046551 GCA_902687465.1 Secale cereale
CCCCCCCCCCCCGCGACAGAGCCTCCCTCCGTTCCAGCTCGCCCTCGAGCCTTCATCGCCAGTCATCCCGCGCACCGGAGGGCCAGAGCACCCCGCCTCGCCAGGCTCCCGCCTCTTCTCGCCCTCCTCGCCTCGTGGAGCGGATCGCCCTCCTCTCGCGCGCGCCCGCCAGGAAGCCGCCTCCCTGGCTTCCTTCTTCGTCAGGCGCAGCGGCCTCGGCCCCCGACGTCCTTCCTCCAGCGCCGCGCCCCCATCCTCGTTCCCTGCAGCGCGAGCCTGCCGCGCCCCCATCCTCCCTCCGCCGGCTTCCGAGCCGCGACCCCGAGGCGCCAACTCCAGCCAGGAGCTTCCGCGGCGCCTCGTCCAGCGCCGGCCAGAGGCCTCCTCCTTCGCGCTGAGTACTCCGACCCCAGCCCCTCCGAGGAGCTGCTGCAACCTCGTCGCCGTGCTGCCCCTTTTGTTGCTCCCGAGCAGTTTTGTTTTGTTTTGTGTGCTGCCATGTTCTGTTAATTTGACAGATGACCGAACGACTACCAGCAACCTGTTCAAGTACATCTACGAACAAGATCCGTGAACATCTACAAAACACCCCGCGTACGACTACCGGCGACCCGACCAAGTACCTCTTCGAGAACCCCCAAGTACCACGACGACCGATGCGACAAGTACCACTACTTCCACTACCGTCGCTCGACGACCGCGAGTACCACTACCCTCGCCCGAGTACCGCTACGAGAACGACAACCTTCGGTGAAGAATGAGAACGTCTACTTCCCCTACGACACGTGTACCATGACCCGCGTGAACGACTACTTCCTCTACTTCCACTACTACGGCTACTTCCTCGACGCTCTCGAACCGTCCCGAAACGCACGCTTCGAAGGTATACCGAGACGACCCCGTGGATGACCCGTGCATGCTTGTTGTGGTTGTATGAGATGTCTCCCATGTGTGCTCCGTGCCGTTTCGACCTTTTGTCATGTTCCTCGGTTGCCTCGTCGCCGACTCGTGGGAACCCGGTAACGGGATCGTCCCACCTTTCTCGTTTGACTCGCTCACGCCATCTACCTTTTGCACCGGTCTCTCAACGAGTACCGGAACCGAGATGTTGCGTTGCATCATTTTCGGATCGTTGCCGTGGCACCTTTCCATTCCACCACGGTGACAAATGCTTCTTATCTTGTTAATTGTCAACCTTTTATTAAAAATTGCATAAACTTGATCATGTCATCCGCATCATGTTAACAACATTATATATGTGTGAATTGTTGTTGCTTTAGTAATTATTAAACATGCTCATGGGGATTTTCCGGATATGTTGTTGTTATTTTCCGGCCTCATTTAAAATGTCTTAATAGTGTAGTTTTATTATGCCTCACCTCTTGCCATGTTAAAAACATTTAATCTTGTCTTGTAATAACCGAGAGTCAATTAAATAATTAAATGTGGTGTTTCGTCAATATGCAACTCGTTGCATATTGAGCTCCACTTAACTTGTAGTGTTGTTTGTGCACTTTGCCATGCCATGCATATTTAAACCGGACATGCATCATATTTGGATGTGCATCATGCCATGTTAATGCTTGTGTGTTTACTGTGTTGTTTGTTCTCTTTCCGGTTTGCTTCTCTTGATAGCTTCGGTTTCGTTCCGGAGTTGTGAGGATCCGCTCGACTGTTGCTCCGTCTTCTTCTTGGATCCATTCTTCTCCCTTGTGGAATCCCAGGCAAGATGATCATACCCTTGGATACCTTTACTACCATTTCCATGCTTAGTTGTCTCGATGCTATCGTTACATGTCGCGATACCCATCTTTTATGTCAGCCTCTCCTTGTTGCCATGAAACCTCTAACCTTGACACCTTCCTAGCAAAACCACTGTTTGGCTATGTTACCCGCTTGCTCAGCCCCGCTTGCTCAGTCTCTCTTATAGCGTTGTTAGTTGCAGGTGAAGATGAAGTCCGTTCCAGGAGGGAACTTGTTGTTGGATATATCACAATATCTATAAATATTATTAACACACCTATACACTGGGCATGGGTGGAAGGCTTGGCCTTTTGCTCGGTGTTTTGTTCCACTCATGCCACCTTAGGCGCCGATAAACCGGCATTATGTCCCTTGATTTTGCGTTCCTAACACGATGGGTGTAATGGGGACCCCTTGACAGTTCGACTTTGAATAAAACTCCTCCAGCAAGGCCCAACATTGGTTTTTAATTTGCCTCATAATAACAACTTAATTAATTAATTAAATTTGCATAGGGAGTTAGCGCTACCCGAGGATTCTTAATTCTACATAGCAGGGGGGGCCAGTGCTGATGGTGTTGGTCCCAAACTAGAGCCACTTGCGGATACCACCCAGTTCGCTGGGATCTTTGGTATCTGTACGTACTGCTCATCCGGACGTGGCCTGAGACGAGATACGCGCGGCTACTATCAGGGTGTCGGCACGCCGGGAGGTCTTGCTGGACTTGTTTTACCATTGTCGAAATGACTTGTGCTACCGGGATGCCGAGCCTGATCGGATTTTCCCTAAGATAAGGAGTGATGATATTATATTTATCACTTCAGCTAATCATGAGAGCTTGTGATGGGCTAAGTTGGAACACCCCTGCAGGGTTATGAACTTTCGAAAGCCGTGCCCGCGGTTATGTGGCAGATTGGAATTTGTTAATGTCCGGTTGTAGAAAACTTGATAGATGATCCGAAGTAAAACACACAACTGTGTGAGTAACCGTGACTGTCTCTTTTCACTTTGAGAAGAGAACACGGTGGGGTTATGTTTGACCGTATGTAGTTAGGATCTTTAGCGATCACCTCTTTTGCGACCGTTTGCGTAGCTTCTCATCTTATTCTGGTACTCGTAAGTTAGCCACCATATTATGCTTAGTCGCTGCTGCAGCCTCACCACCTTACCTCTTCCTACCCTCAAAGCTTTGCTAGTCTTGTTACCCATGGTTATGGGATTGCTGAGTCCTCGTGGCTCACAGTTACTACAACACCAGATGCAGGTTCAGCTGAGTTTGAAGCAGAAGCTGGTTCAAGTTCTTCACCAGGAGCTCGTTGAAGAGAGTGGCCGTTTGTTTGTGGCGTTTCGACGATCAGTAGTGGTTTCTACTAGGATTCGATCCTGACCTGTGGCTTTATGTTGTTTCGGTATCTTTCTTTTGGATCTTCACCCGTAGTCGGGTTGTGATGTTTTGTATGATGATTTGTTTATTTATTGTATTGTGTGAAGTGGCGAGTGTAAGCCAACTATCTTCTTTTGCATTTTAATCCCTCTTTTACATGAGTCGTGCAAAGATACCAAACTTGAGATCATTCTAGGATGGGCTTATACCTTTAAGTCGTGCCTCGACACGTAGGAGGTATAGTCCAATCCTGGGCATTACACTTGCTCAAGAAGACCTAGAGCTCTTTTGAGGAGGCTCATCATTGGAATATACAAGCCAAGTTCTATAGTGTAAAGGTCCCCACATAGCTATATGCATAAATGATAATCTCTATGGAGTACAAGGTATAAGATGGAGTACGAGTGTGGATCTCTCAAAAGAAATAGTAGTGTGCCCCCTTCTCTCTTTTTATTTCTTTTTCTCTTTTTTTTCTATTTTATTTTTATTTTTTTGTGGCCTCAATGGCTCTTTCTATTTATCTCTCATCTGTCCTCTTTGGGATCTTTTGATTTGTCCTCTTTGGGATCTTTTGATTTGTCCTCTTTGGGATCTTTTCCTCACTTTAGGGGCAACACTCTATGTATTACAAGAAGTATAGAAGATCTTTCACACTTTACAAAAGTACTCAACATAAAGAAAATGAAACTATCATGATGTATGCAAATGTATGCCTCTGCCAGTGTAGCAGGATATGCAATGATACTAGCGCATCATGTAGCAATGATTAGGGCAAGGCCCAACTAGCATGCGGCTCATTGATCAATCAAAAAGCATGTATGACATGAAGATCAAGTCATGAGAGGATGGATGTTGCATGGCAATGTATCTCGGAAAGGCTATGGAAATGCCTTGATAGGTAGGTATGGTGGCTGTTTTGAGGAAGGATATAATGAGGCTTATGATGACAGAGCGTATCGTGCCAAGGATTTGGATGCACCAGCGAAGTATGCGCCAACTCTCGAGGTGAGAAAGGGCAATGCACGGTACAGAAGATGCTAGAAAAATATGGATAGGTGGAAGTGTCAACCTTCGAATACTCACATTAGTCCGAAGAACTCATGCACTTATTATCGGTAACTCTCAATCTAATTAGGAGGTTCACAAAGAGACAAGTACCCCGAGGAGGTGTGTATGGGGGTTCGGTTACCCTTGCGCATTGTCAGGACCCCGATCCCAAGTCACACCGATCTAGCTGTAACACGTCATATCACTTTGCGGCCTCACACACGGTAACCCCACGGGTGCCACCTTACCTGGCCCAGGACCGTTTGCGCATTTTGGCACACGTATATGACAGTGTCGCTAGCATCCATATGACAGAGAACCCGGGCCGACATGGCTAGTTATAAACCAAAAGTGGCACTAAGTTACAGAGACAGGCATCCATGACCCATCAACGAATGTGTCGGTCATCAACGTATGAACCCAAGTCGTAGCAAACTACGTGGACTTAAAGGAACAACGCGTGACATTTCCCCTAAGGGACAGACACAGGAACGGAGAAGGACACATGTCGGCCAGCCTACGTGTTCCGAGCAGTAGCAAGCTACCAAGGCTCATTGGAGACACTAGGAGGCATTTCCCTGTAAGATAGGCTACCAAAGGAAAACAACTAGGTGTCGGATCCCACACATACCAAGCATTTCAATCATACACGCAATATGCTCAATATGTGCAAACACAACATTGCATCACAACAGAACTCTATGACTCAAAGTACTTTATTTAAAAGGCTCCAAGAGCCATACATAACATATCCATACAGGTAGGGGTCACATGACCCAACACTCAAGTCAAACAGTCATACAAGCACAAGCGGAAGCTACATGTCTGAGTACAGACAACTTAGAAAATAAAACAGGCTTGGTGTAGCCTGACTATCTACAAGGCCCTTCACAAGCTCCAGATCTCCGTCTGGGTGTCAAGCTACTCGTCGACGTCAACGTCTATGTAGAACCCATCAGCAGGGGCAGGGTTCCCCTCTGCAACAGTTATTAAGCAAACATGAGTACAAAGGTACTCAGCAAGTCTTACCACAGAACCTATCATACATGCAACATTATCAAAGGGGGTAGTGGAGTTCATAGCAGAATGCCAGCTTTAACCTTGGCTATCATATACTACAACTCTCAACAGATTGCAAGATGTTATTACGAACATGAGTCCACTACTCACCACATCAATACACTACCGAGGATCCTCTTCCGTCATCCTACGGAAGGGCCATCCTCGGCACTCACACCTATCTTGAGGCTTTTAGTAGTATCCATCAACTTGTATATGAACTGTAAGAGTAACCAAGTAGTCCGTACCGCGAACAACGGCTATTCGAATAGATTGATAACCCTGCAAGGATGTACTTCTTCACACATGTTTTCACCACTTAGCATCTGCACACGACATGTGCTCGGCAGACTTCAAGCGAAAGCCGACGTGGGTGTAGACCACGACCTAACCAACCACTCAAGTCTCTCGTCCAGGTTTATCGCCTATTTGGGTTCCATCCGTGGGGAGATCCGGCCGGGGTGTCGCTCACGGCCCCAAACGATGTGTACAGGGTTCCCGAGTCACCAAACGGGCAACCGGTACACCATGCCACATACCTGTCGCATAACAGCCCACCCCGAGGGTCAGCGCTGTGCACGACCTCTAGTAAACTATAAACACCAGAAACTAGTTGCAACTCCTGGACAGAGTACAAGGGCAGTCAATAAGTCGAGCGGGGTCATATTTCAGGGCCCAATGTGTGGTAGTAACTGTAACTTGGGTCACACACACAGATCTCGGGTCCTATGGACGATTCCAATGAAACAACCCACCAGGTACTCCTACATGGCCTTTCATCGATACCTTTACCAAGCGTATTCCACACTTCCTTCTCTTTATCGATATGATCATTTCACTCTGATCCATCACCCAGATGAACCAGACCAAACAACTCTAAGCATAGCAGGCAACATAAGCAAATAGCATGGTGGATCACACATCACATGGCTCAATCAACTCCTACACATGCTAGTGGGTTTCAACTATTTACTGTGGCAATGACAGGTCATGCAAGGGATAGGGTTCAACTACCGCAGCAAGTAGCAGTTCACACGCTGTTGCCTTAATGCAGTAAAAGAGAGCAGGAGCGAGAAGATTGGGTTTGTATCGGAATGATCAATGATTGCTTGCCTGAAAAAGTAGTTGTCGGGTACTGCTCTTCAACTGGATACGCAGCAGTATCCTCGGGAGCAGGACCTAACACAGAGAATACCGGCGATACAATTATTAACAAACAAATGCAACAATATGATGCATGCTCATGACATGGCAAGATGCATGTGTGTTGGCTAATGCAACTAAAACCAGAAGGGTTTGAACCTATTTGAATCAAAGATTCAAATTGGAGTTCAAACTATTATTTAAATAAGTGCATTATCATGTTTTTGATGTATACAGCAAGTTAACTTGTTCAAACATGCATGAAACCAGTGCCATTAGAAAGATTGGATTTTTCTGATCATTTTTCATATATAAATCTTTTCCATCTGAGCTATGGTTGATTTTAAATGATTTTTAGAAGTTTTGGGTATTTTCTGGAATTTCCTCAATTATTTTTAATCTAAAAATCCCAGAAAAACCTTTACTGCGTCAGCATGACATCATGCTGACGTCAGGCAGTCAACAGGGCCGGTCCAAGTCAAACCTGACCGGTGGGTCCCTCATGTCAGTGTCTCAGGAGCTAATTCCGGTCATAACCAGGGTTGACTGGGTTTGACTAAACAAAGGGGGCCCACTGTCAGTGACTGTGGTGGTTAATCTAATTACTGTTAGCTCCTAAACAATAGGCCACGTCAGCCCGCCGGAGTTTGGCCGGCGGCGACCATTTCGCACGGCGGTGACTCGTCGGAATCCTTGTTCCGGCAACCATTTGCCGCGCGGATGGGCTCTGTGTGCTCCTGGTGATGCACCGCATCCAACGGTGCCACTGGTTGGTCGAAAGGTCGCCGGAGTTGACGGCGACGAGCTCGTCCGCGGCGGTGCTTGCACGGAGTTGGCCGGGATGGTGTTGTGGTGCACGATAGGAGGAGTTAAAGCTGGCACTAGCTTGCTGGTGATCTACTGATCCTAATGGCGTGCTCAGCCACGAGGCACGGTGCCTATGGCCACGGCGGCGAGTTGGCCGGCGGCGGTTATCTTCGGTCAGCAAGGGGGCGGCGCCTACAAGGCACAATCGAGCCCGTGGAGAGAGGGGTTCGAAGCGTGAGCTCACAGCGGTCGCAGAGGGCGTCGAAGCGAGCTCGGGGAAGGTCAGATGACGGCGTACGGGCGGCGGCGATCTCTGGTGCCGAAGGTTGAAGACGACGGCGGGGAGGGCATTGCGGGGCTTCTGGCGTCATGTGCGTCGGTGGGGAGCTTCGGGGCGATACGGCGAAGCTAGTGGTGCGTCGGGAAGGCGAGGGAGTGGCGTAGGGCGCGGTGGCAGCGATCGACGGCGACGAGCTCGCTCGGGGGAGCTCGGCGGAGGGGAGAGAGGAGGGGGAAAGACACGGGGGGAGAGCGGAAACGGTCGAGGGGTCTGCGTGGCGTCGTCCTAGTCCATCCAGAGGGTCGAGGGGCCAGCCAGGCAAGCAAGAGGTGGCCGGCGCGTCGGCGGCGCTCGCCACCGAGCTGCTTCGTGCGCTGGCGCGACGAAGAAGACGGGGATGCCCCAGGTGGGCTGGGCCGTCTGGGCCAGCAGGTAAGTGGGCTCAGGTAAAACTGCTTCTTCCTATTTTTTTCCTATTTACTTTTCTGTTTCATTTCTTTTGCAGCTTTGTTCAATTAATAAAAATGCCAAAACATTTTTATAACTCATGAAACTTGTCATGCCCACTGTATATAATATGAACAGTAGGAAACATTATAGTTCATGATTATTTGAGCATTTAAAATATTTTAAAGTATTTAAATGCCCAAATACAAATACCATATGATTTAATCCAAAGCCCTTGAGTGTCCTAGAAAAATGTGCACCACTTTTGGCAGAGGTTTAAGACCAAGGCAGAAATGATGAACATTTTTGAAGGGCATTTTGGGTACATTGGAAAATATTTAGCAAACCCTAGTTGTTAGGAGAGGGGTGCTGGGGTTTCTGTCATTCCCATTTCAAATTTCTTTGAAAAGTAAACATGATGCACACACCAACTAACCCTAATGCAAGTGCTAACTAGGGATGTGACAACTCACCCCCACTTAAAAGAATCGCGTCCCGAGATTCGGGTTCCTCCGGAAAGAGGGTGGGGTACTCAAGTCGAAGGCGATCCTCCCTTTCCCAAGTAGCTTCACTCTCGGAATGATGTGACCATTGAACCTTTAGAAATTTGATATTGTGGCGTCGAGTGGTGCGCTCGGTTTGATCAAGAATACGAACAGGGTATTCCCGATATGTGAGATTGTCCTGGAGATCAAGCGTTTCGTGGTCCACTCCGCGGATAGGATCCGAGAAGCAACGCCTGAGTTGAGAAACGTGGAACACGTCATGAACTCTGGAGAGGTGCGGAGGTAGTTCCAGTTGGTAGGCAACTTCTCCTCGTTTGGCAAGAATGCGAAAAGGACCGATGAAACGAGGGGCCAATTTGCCTTTAATACCGAAGCGATGGGTTCCCTTAAGAGGAGTAACCTGAAGGTAAGCCTTATCGCCGACTTCAAAAGTCACAGCCTTATGATGTCTATCATATTGGCTCTTTTGGCGAGACTGGGCTGTTTTCAATCTCTCACGAATGATGCGAACTTGTTGCTCTGCTTCCTGGATCATATCCGGGCCAAAGAATTGTCTTTCCCCGGTTTCTGACCAGTTAAGAGGTGTTCGACACCTTCGTCCATATAGAACTTCGAAGGGAGCTTTGCCCAAGCTGGCTTGATAACTATTGTTATAAGCGAATTCGGCAAATGGAAGACATTTTTCCCATTCCATACCGAAGGAAATGACAGAGGCTCGAAGCATGTCTTCTAGAATTTGATTGACTCGTTCCACTTGACCACTTGACTGGGGATGGAAGGCGATACTGAAGGAGAGATGAGTTCCCATAGCATTCTGGAAACTTTCCCAAAATCGTGAAGTGAAAAGACTTCCACGGTCTGAGTTAATCTCCAACGACACACCATGAAGTGATACTATTCAAGAGACATATAAGTCTGCTAGCTGGCTAGCGGTAATGCTCTCGCGAACAGGCAGGAAATGAGCTACTTTAGAGAGGCGGTCGATAATGACGAAGATAGCATTATTCCCTTTCCTGGTCCTGGGAAAACCGGTAATGAAGTCCATACCGACTTTTTCCCATTTCCATTCAGGAATGGCTAAAGGTTGAAGGGTGCCAGCAAGCCGTTGATGCTCTGCTTTGACTCGACGACAAACGTCGCAGTTAGCAATGAATTGAGCGATTTCTCTCTTCATCCTAGTCCACCAGAAGCTCTGGCGTAGATCCTGATACATTTTGGTACTACCGGGATGAATCGTGAGAGGAGATTCATGAGCCTCCTTAAGGATTAACTGCCGTAGATGGTGGTTCTTGGGAACCACTACACGGTTCTCAAAGAAAACAACACCTCGATCATCCATAGAGAAACTTTTAGCGAGTCCGCTAGCAATGTTCTCTTGGAGTCGGGTTATACCTTTATCACGCTTCTGGGCAGCTATAATTTGATCCATAAGGGTAGGTTTCGCCACCAAGGTGGAAAGGAATCCTCGAGGAACAATGTGAAGGTTAAGCTTGCGGAATTCCTCGTGGAGAAGTGGTTTACTTTGTTGTAACATTAAATTGTTACAATATGACTTACGACTTAGTGCATCAGCCATGACATTGGCCTTTCCAGGAGTGTAAGTGATTCCTAAGTCGTAGTCTATGAGCAACTCAACCCAACGTCTTTGCCTGAGATTTAGATCCGGTTGGGTGAAGATATACTTCAAACTTTGGTGATCAGTGAAGATTTCACAGCGATTACCAAGAAGGTAATGTCGCCATGTTTTGAGTGCATGGACTACAGCTGCAAGCTCTAAATCATGAGTAGGATAGTTATGCTCGTGTGGACGCAACTGTCGGGATGCGTATGCAATCACTTGACGATCTTGCATGAGTATGCAACCTAGTCCTTGTCGCGAGGCGTCGCAATAGATTATAAAATCCTTGGAAAAATCTGGTGGTACCAGTACCGGTGCAGATGTCAGGCGTCTTTTCAGTTCCTGAAAACTGGACTCGCACTATGGGGTCCACTCAAACTTTTTATCTTTCTTGAGGAGTTCGGTTAGAGGTTTAGCAACCTTGGAGAAATTCTCGACGAAACGTCGGCAATAGCTCGCTAAGCCAAGAAAACTCCTAACTTGCGTGACCGATTCAGGGGGAGTCCAATCAAGGAGAGCTTGAACTCGCTCGGGATTGACAGCAATACCCTTGCCAGAGATCACATGACCTAGATAGGTTACTTCTCGCAACCAAAATTCACATTTAGAGAATTTGGCATAAAGGCGGTGCTCTCGAAGTTTCGTCAATACCAGCCTTAAATGCTCGGCATGATCTTCCTTGTTCTTGGAATAGATGAGTATATCATCGAGGTATACCATAACGAATTTATCCAAATACTCCATGAATATAGAATTCATTAACCGAGAAAAGGTAGCTGGGGCATTGGTTAACCCGAAGGACATAACGGTGTACTCATATTGGCCATAACGAGTAACAAAAGCCGTTTTAGGAATGTCCCCGTTCTTGATTTTGATTTGATGGTAGCCCAACCTCAAATCCATCTTAGAGAAGACTGAGGATCCAGCGAGCTGATCATATAGGTCGTTGATCCTGGGGAGCGGATACTTATTCTTTATGGTGACCAGATTAACAGGTCAGTAATCTACAACCATCCGCTCCGTTCCATCCTTCTTCTTGACGAAGAGGACGGGGCAAGCCCAAGGGGAAGAACTAGGACGGATGAAACCCTTTTGCAAGGACTCATCGAGTTGTTTCTTTAGCTCAGCTAATTCTAGTGGTGCCATCTTACAAGGTCTCCTAGAGATTGGGACAGTTCCAGGGATAAGATCTATCACGAACTCGACATCTCTGTCAGGTGGAATTCCTAGCAGTTCTTCTGGAAAAACATCCGGGAAGTCACGGACTACCGGGATATCTTCGAGTTCTGGTAGAGGGCTGGCATTAAGAGAGTAGAGCTGACGCTCAGCCATTCGAGTCAAGACATTGACTATCTTGCCGGATGGATGTGTAAGTTGAACGGTCCTAGTAAAGCAATCAATCTTGGCGTAATGAGTTGTCATCCAATCCATACCCAAAATGATGTTTATGTCCGAGGACTTGAGGGCGATTAAAGATGCTAGGAAAACAAGTCTATCGACAAGGATTTCATTTCCATGGCTTACCCTAGAGGTTTGCCACTTTGAACCAGGAGTTTGAATAACCATGGAAGTAGGCATGTCATAAAAAGTCATGTTGTGCAATCGAGCATAGCTCTCAGATATGAACGAATGGGATGCTCCAGTATCGAAAAGAACAGATGCCGGATGGCAGTTGACGAGAAGCGTACCAAGGACGACGTTAGGATCCTCATGATCTTCCTCAGCAGAGAAATAGTTGACATGACCACGTGCAGTGGGGATTGGCTTGACATAATTCACCTTGCCGGTTGGCTTACCACAGCCAACGGTTTTTCCTGGCTGGTTCTGGGGACAATCACGCATGTAGTGTCCCGGTTCTCCACACTAGAAACATGTCACAGTGGTGGTGCGTGGAGCAAAGTTGGAAGGTGGTCCTCCATAGGTCTTAGAAGGTGCAAACTGTTGAGTTGGGCGAGGCGCCTCATAGGATGGCCTCGGGGTGTACTTGGGTGGCAGAGCAGTGTTAGGAACCCACACACGACGCTTGTGAGAGCCAGAGCCGGATGAGGAACCAAAGTCTCGATTATGCTTGCGGGTGGCCTCGAAGTCGGTCTGGCCTGTTTCAGCACTGATAGCCTTGTTTACCAACTTCTGGAAGGAAGTGCACTCGTGCAGACGTAGATCTCGGCGGAGTTCAGGGCTGAGTCCATTGCGGAACCTCGCCTGCTTCTTAGCATCGGTGGATACTTCCTCAGGTGCATAGCGTGCCAGGTTACCAAACTCGCGACTATAACCATCCACAGTTAAACGGCCCTGGGTGAAATTGCAGAATTCCTCCTGCTTGCGATCCATGAGACCTTCCGGAATGTGGTGTTCACGGAATGCCTCATTGAATTCAACCCAGGTAGTGACTTGGCCAGCGGGACGCATAGCTTCAAAGTTTTCCCACCAAAGACTGGCAGGGCCCTCAAGATGGTAGGCGGCGTAGATAACCTTGTCAGCTTCAGCCACACGGGCAGAGTGTAGCTTGTGGGTAATACTACGTAGCCAGTCATCAGCATCCAGAGGTTCAGTGGAGTGATGGAACTTCGGCGGACACATCTTGATAAAATCGTGGATTGACACCACGTCATTCCTCTGACGGAACCCAGTGTTCTGCTCTATGCGTTCCAGCAGACGGTTGGTCTCTCTCTTGTTCCGTTCTGCTTCAAGCATGACTTCCGCCAAGGAGGGTGGCTGGGGCAGATTCCCATCTCTAGCCCCACTAGCCTCACCCTGCTCCTGAGCAGCAGGAGTGTTGCGAGTGTTGACCATCCTAGGAAAACAAAACAACGGTTTAGACAAGGATGGCAAAATTTGACATAGAAGTGCAGAATGTAATGGCTGACACGGAATGTAAAGATGTTCATCCGTACGACATGGTAATATAGGAACTGCTATATATACACCAGTGGTCATACACACCATACAAAGTTTAGTACAAGCCAAGGCTAAAGTACAACTGTGGTGAAAGACGATACATCCCATCAGAGGCATTCCAAGCTCCTATACATTATTTAACTACACCTCCGAAACTCAGTACACACTAAGTCATATTCCACAAGACGCGCAGGACTGTGGAAATACAACTACTACAATACTACTACAACCACGGCCTAGCTGAGAGATTCGCGTAGTAATCCTCGTAAAGATTACCACCGTAGCCTGGAAGTGGAACAGATGGATCTTGGAACTCGCGAGCACTCGAAGGCTGTGGACCATAAGGACATGGGTGTGGCCTCGGTCCCGATGCTGGTGGTAATCGACGCCCACGTGGAGGTGTAATACCCCCAACGTCACGCCAATCCATGCGATCAGGCAGACGAGTCCGCACGGGGTACAAATCCCGCATGTCCAGATATCCGGCGTGCACAGCAGGTGCAAGCCGTGTCAAAGTAGTCCAATGAGCGGCTCGAGTGTTATACAGCTCCATTCGGAGGGCACGGACCTCACGGTCCCTATCCTCGAACATCTGAACAGTAGTCTGAAGCAGTGGCTCTTCATGAGCAGCATCAGTATACAAACCAGTGTAGTAGCCTTCCTCCCCGGGAAGTGAGGCTGGCATGTAACAGAACTCAGTGTTCAGCAGCAGGGCATGCCTAGCACGGAGAATGGTCATCATCGAATAAGCGGCATCCTGCACCGCCATTTCGATGGTAATCCCGAGTCCATAAGACCAATGGATGGGATCATTAGCTCCGGGATATGAGGGGTATATCCGGACTGTGCAGAAATACTGACTCTGATTAAAATCCCGGTACTGTTCCTCCATAGTGTATTCAGGATACCAGCGATAACCGGTCTCAGTCAGCACACGGACTAGCATGGCCGTGTGACCGGGCACATTAATGCACCGAGTCAAACGAACCACTTGGTGAGGGATGCGGCCGGACATCTGAAACGCGAAGTAATGCAAAGGCATTAGTGTTTCTGGAAGAAATCGGGCAGCATAACAACTGTAAATGCTCAAAGAAAGATTTGAGACATCATACAAATGATAGCATAGCCACTCAACAATTCCATACCAAGGTTCCGGGTCCAACAATCATCATACTAAAAGGATAGAAACTGAACTGAGGCTTGAAACCAACAATCCTAAGAGTCTACGGATTAGTAACACGTGAACCTAATAAAGATAAGAGGCCTAGTCCTAATTCCCCGTAGAAAGAATAGACTGACTCAGATCAGAAGGGCATAAGGTAAAGGAGTAAAAGAGCCTTACGTTCCCTTCCACAATCAATTCCCCTACATATAACCAAGAATTTTTCTAGACTCAACATCGACCAGTTTGGCTTGAGAAACCTACAGGCAGTCCAGCTCTGATGCCAACGCTGTCAGGACCCCGATCCCAAGTCACACCGATCTAGCTGTAACACGTCATATCACTTTGTGGCCTCACGCACGGTAACCCCACGGGTGCCACCTTACCTGGCCCGGGACCGTTTCCGCATTTTGGCACACATATATGACAGTGTCGCTAGCATCCATATGACAGAGAACCCGGGCCGACATGGCTAGTTATAAACCAAAAGTGGCACTAAGTTACAGAGACATGCATCCATGACCCAGCAACGAACGTGTCGGTCATCAACGTATGAACCCAAGTCGTAGCAAGCTACGTGGACTTAAAGGAACAACGCGTGACATTTCCCCTAAAGGACAGACACAAGAACGAAGAAGGACACATGCCGGCCAGCCTACGTGTTCCGAGCAGTAGCAAGCTACCAAGGCTCATTGGAGACACTAGGAGGCATTTCCCTATAAGATAGGCTACCAAAGGAAAACAACTAGGTGTCGGATCCCACACATACCAAGCATTTCAATCATACACGCAATATGCTCAATATGTGCAAATACAACATTGCATCACAACAGAACTCTATGACTCAAAGTACTTTATTTAAAAGGCTCCAAGAGCCATACATAACATATCCATACAGGTAGGGGTCACATGACCCAACACTCAAGTCATACAGTCATACAAGCACAAGCGGAAGCTACATGTCTGAGTACAGACAACTTAGAAAATAAAACAGGCTTGGTGTAGCCTGACTATCTACAAGGCCCTTCACAAGCTCCAGATCTCCGTCTGGGTGTCAAGCTACTCGTCGACGTCAACGTCTATGTAGAACCCATCAGCAGGGGCAGGGTTCCCCTCTGCAACAGTTATTAAGCAAACATGAGTACAAAGGTACTCAACAAGTCTTACCACAGAACCTATCATACATGCAACATTATCAAAGGGGGTAGTGGAGTTCATAGCAGAATGCCAGCTTTGACCTTGGCTATCCTATACTACAACTCTCAACAGATTGCAAGATGTTATTACGAACACGAGTCCACTACTCACCACATCAATACACTACCGAGGATCCTCTTCCGTCATCCTACGGAAGGGCCATCCTCAGCACTCACACTTATCTTGAGGCTTTTAGTAGTATCCATCAACTTGTCTATGAACTGTAAGAGCAACCAAGTAGTCCGTACCGCGAACAACGGCTATTCGAATAGATTGATAACCCTGCAGGGGTGTACTTCTTCACACATGTTTTCACCACTTAGCGTCTGCACACGACATGTGCTCGGCAGACTTCAAGCGAAAGCCGACGTGGGTGTAGACCACGACCTAACCAACCACTCAAGTCTCTCGTCCAGGTTTATCGCCTATTTGGGTTCCATCCGTGGGGAGATCCGGCCGGGGTGTCGCTCACGACCCCAAACGATGTGTACAGGGTTCCCGAGTCACCAAACGGGCAACCGGTACACCGTGCCACGTACCTGTCGCATCACAGCCCACCCGAGGGTCAGCGCTGTGCACGACCTCCAGTAAACTATAAACACCATAAACTAGTTGCAACTCCTGGACAGAGTACAAGGGCAGTCAATAAGTCGAGCGGGGTCATATTTCAGGGCCCAATGTGTGGTAGTAACTGTAACTTGGGTCACACACACAGATCTCGGGTCCTATGGACGATTCCAATGAAACAACCCACCACGTACTCCTACATGGCCTTTCATCGATACCTTTACCAAGCGTATTCCACACTTCCTTTTCTTTATCGATATGATCATTTCACTCTGATCCATCACCCAGATGAACCAGACCAGACACAACTCTAAGCATAGCAGGCAACATAAGCAAATAGCATGGTGGATCACACATCACATGGCTCAATCAACTCCTACACATGCTAGTGGGTTTCAACTATTTACTGTGGCAATGACAGGTCATGCAAGGGATAGGGTTCAACTACCGCAGCAAGTAGCAGTTCACATGCTGTTGCCTTAATGCAGTAAAAGAGAGAAGGAGCGAGAAGATTGGGTTTGTATCGGAATGATCAATGATTGCATGCCTGACAAAGTAGTTGTCGGGTACTGCTCTTCAACTGGATACGCAGCAGTATCCTCGGGAGCAGGACCTACAGAGAATACCGGCGATACAATTATTAACAAACAAATGCAACAATATGATGCATGCTCATGACATGGCAAGATGCATGTGTGTTGGCTAATGCAACTAAAACCAGAAGGGTTTGAACCTATTTGAATCAAAGATTCAAATTGGAGTTCAAACTATTATTTAAATAAGTGCATTATCATGTTTTTGATGTATACAGCAAGTTAACTTGTTCAAACATGCATGAAACCAGTGCCATTAGAAAGATTGGATTTTTCTGATCATTTTTCATATATAAATCTTTTCCATCTGAGCTATGGTTGATTTTATATGATTTTTAGAAGTTTTGGGTATTTTCTGGAATTTCCTGAATTATTTTTAATCTAAAAATCCCAGAAAAACCTTTACTGCGTCAGCATGACATCATGCTGACGTCAGGCAGTCAACAGGGCCGGTCCAAGTCAAACCTGACCGGTGGGTCCCTCATGTCAGTGTCTCAGGAGCTAATTCCGGTCATAACCAGGGTTGACTGGGTTTGACTAAACAAAGGGGGCCCACTGTCAGTGACTGTGGTGGTTAATCTAATTACTGTTAGCTCCTAAACAACAGGCCACGTCAGCCCGCCGGAGTTTGGCCAGCGGCGACCATTTCGCACGGCGGTGACTCGTTGGAATCCTTGTTCCGGCAACCATTTGCCGCGCGGATGGGCTCTGTGTGCTCCTGGTGATGCACCGCATCCAACGGTGCCACTGGTTGGTCGAAAGTTCGCCGGAGTTGACGGCGACGAGCTCGTCCGCGGCGGTGCTCACACGGAGTTGGCCGGGATGGTGTTGTGGTGCACGGTAGGAGGAGTTAAAGCTGGCACTAGCTTGCTGGTGATCTACTGATCCTAATGGCGTGCTCAGCCACGAGGCACGGTGCCTATGGCCACGGCGGCGAGTTGGCCGGCGGCGGTGATCTTCGGTCAGCAAGGGGGCGGCAGCTACAAGGCACAATCGAGCCCGTGGAGAGAGGGGTTCGAAGCGTGAGCTCACAGCGGTCGCAGAGGGCGTCGAAGCGAGCTCGGGGAAGGTCGGACGACGGCGTACGGGCGGCGGCGACCTCCGGTGCCGAAGGCTGAAGACGATGGCGGGGAGGGCGTTGCGGGGCTTCTGGCGTCGTGTGCGTCGGTGGGGAGCTTCGGGGCGATGCGGCGGAGCTAGTGGTGCGTCGGGAAGGCGAGGGAGTGGCGTAGGGCGCGGTGGCAGCGATCGACGGCGACGAGCTCGCTCGGGGGAGCTCGGAGGAGGGGAGAGACGAGGGGGAAAGACACGGGGGGAGAGGGGAAACGGTCGAGGGGTCTGCGTGGCATCGTCCTAGTCCATCCAGAGGGTCGAGGGGCCAGCCAGGCAGGCAGGAGGTGGCCGGCGCGTCGGCGGCGCTCGCCACCGAGCTGCTTCGTGCGCTGGCGCGACGAAGGAGACGGGGATGCCCCTGGTGGGCTGGGCCGTCTGGGCCAGCAGGTAAGTGGGCTCAGGTAAAACTGCTTCTTCCTATTTTTATTTCCTATTTACTTTTCTGTTTCATTTCTTTTGCAGCTTTGTTCAATTAATAAAAATGCCAAAATATTTTTATAACTCATGAAACTTGTCATGCCCACTGTATATAATATGAACAGTAGGAAACATTATAGTTCATGATTTTTGGAGTATTTAAAATATTTTAAAGTATTTAAATGCCCAAATACAAATACCATATGATTTAATCCAAAGCCCTTGAGTGTCCTAAAAAATGTGCACCACTTTTGGCAGAGGTTTAAGACCAAGGCAGAAATGATGAACATTTTTTAAGGGCATTTTGGGTACATTGGAAAATATTTTAGCAAACCCTAGTTGTTAGGAGAGGGGTGCTGGGGTTTCTGTCATTCCCATTTCAAATTTCTTTGAAAAGTAAACATGATGCACACACCAACTAACCCTAATGCAAGTGCTAACTAGGGATGTGACACGCATCCTCGACCCATGGTACGTGAGTGTACTCTAATATTCGACCCCTCCAAAGATTAGTGATCCATTTAGTAGCTAAAGTTCTCAACTATTTTGTAGGTTTTTGAAAATAAACACGGATTGCCCAAAATACGACATCTATCACTAATAGGCTAAAGCTCTTGACACCAAAAGTTCAGACATTACTCATGGCAATACCTCAAAACTATTGCAAGTTACTACTAAAATTAAATAGCAACCTCAATTACCTACTTTAAGTTCAGACACACAACTCAGTGCAACAGACAAACTCTCTTAACAAGATAAACATGAAAACTCAAGAGAGTTCAACAACCAACTAAACAAAAGCTCTTTAAAAACAAAAGCATGAAAACTAAGAGCTAAACATGACAGTAGCTTATTGAAAGACAAAGAACGCACACAGCAAAGATAAGCATGAAAATCCTATGTTGTGTTCTAGGTTGAAGTGGAGCGTGTTTCTCTCCCATACAAAGAAAGCTGGGTTCTAACTCGTTATGAACAGCAAGCAAAGCTAAAGAAAACTAAAAAGGAAACTAAAAGCTAGACGCTCCAAGCATAGCACATAACGCATGAAGTGATTAAAATATAGTGGAACGAAAGACGAACTGATAATTGTTGATGGAGAAGGGGATGCACGGGGGCATCCCCAAGCTTAGACGCTTGAGTCTTCTTGAATATTTCTTGGGGGTGCACGGGGGCATCCCCAAGCTTGAGCGTTTGACACTCCTGAATCTTTTTATCATCTTCCCTCGCACACTTGAAAACTCCCTTCATACATAACTCATCATAATCTGATTAGCGAGGTTAGTACCCATAATAAAATAACTTTTCCTAGCTGGAAATAAGGATAATCTTGAAGAGCTACTGTTTCTCAAGATTGCCAAAAGGTTTTTGCAAAGAAAAAGCAAGCTTAAGGTTTGCAAAACGAAGAAAAGGCAAAACAGGACATAATCTGTGAAAAACAGACCAGCAGGTAGTAAATAATTTTTTCGGGGCACTTCTACAACTCAAATCAAAAAACTCAGAACAGACGCATGAAAGCCAATTGTATAGGGCACGTTGTCAAAACAATTCAGATCAAAAAGATGATCTGGTGATTTTATACGAATTTTTCTGTCCAAGGACACAATCTGTTTTCTGGACTGCACGTCACAACTTTTGTACTTTCTTGCAATCAGAGGCTAAACTTGGCACAAAGCTGAAAAGAAAAGATACAATGATGATGCTACTGTAGTAAAAACCATCAAGACACAACAAAAGCAAAATAAAACTTTATTCATTGTGGGCTGCCTCCCAAAAGCGCTTTCTTTTATGCCTTTAAGCTAAGCATGATGCAAAAAGAGAGGATCAAGTTTTATCAAGAGTAAAAGAATAGCTAGCCCGTATAACGGACTCAAAAGGTAACTTAATCTTCTTTCTAGGGAAGTGTTCCATCCCTTTCTTGAGAGGAAATTGGAATTTTATATTCCCCTCTTTCATGTCAATGATAGCACCAACGGTGCGAAGAAAAGGACGTCCCAAAATAATTGGACAAGAAGGTTCACATTCAATATCCATAATAGTAAAATCAACGGGAACATAATTGTCATTGACAATGATAAGAACATCGTCGATCCTCCCCAAAGGTTTCTTTATGGAAGAATCAACAAGACGAACACCAAAAGAACAAGGATCAAAAGATTTCAATTTAAGCATATCATATATTCTTTTGGGCATAACGGAGGTACTAGCTCCAACATCACATAAAGCATAGCAAGAGAAGTTATTCAACTTAATTTTAATCATAGGATCCCAACCATCTTCTAGATTTCTAGGTATGGAGGCTTCTACCCTAAGCTTTTCCTCCCTAGCTTTGATGAGAGCATTAGTGATATGCTCCGTGAAGGCAAGATTAAGCGTGCTAGTGTGGGGATCTCTAGACATCTTGTGAAGGAAACTAATAACTTCAGAAAGGGTGTAATTATCAAAATCAAGGTCACTACTATCAAGTAAAGTGGTAGTGGTGTCCTTTAGGCTCACTTGTTTGGTAGCTTCTATGGTTATAGGAGTTTCTACGGTTGAGGTCATAGCATCACCATTAATAGGTCCAATGGGACAAGGAGTGCATTGGGTGCTAAGAGTTTGGATATCCTCAACAACTTGGATAGTAGCAACAGTGTGGTGGGTAGGAAGGCTCTTAATTCTATCTTCTTCCTCCTTTTCTCTAGCCCATCTCTCTTTTAGTTTAGCCATCATCCTAATGTTTTCATTAATTTGCACTTGAATAGCATTCATAGGAGTGGTCTTCCTCTCCTCAAGAGGGCAAGTTCTAATTTTAAGCAATTCTACCTCATGGGCTAAATTGTCTACCTTCGAAGAGAGATTATCTAGTTTGTTTAGTTTTTCTTCTACACTCTTATTGAAGGCTTTTTGGGTAGTGACAAAGTCTTTAAGCATAATCTCTAGTTCAGAAGTGGAGTTCTTGGTGTTAGGATAAGCATTGTTGTTCCCATAGGAATTAGAGGGGAACGGTCTAGGATTACTACCAAAATTACTCCTATAAGCATTGTTATTGAAATTGTTTCTAGAGATAAAGTTCACATCTACTTGATCTTGAGCAATCAAAGAATTTAAGGGAACATCACGAGGATCAATAGGAGATTGCTTGGAAAGTAGAGACATGATCAAGTCAACTTTTTCATTTAGGGAGGAAATCTCCTCGACAGAGTTTACCTTCCTACCTGTTGGAGCGCGTTCGGTGTGCCATTGGGAATAATTGGTCATCATCTCATCGAGAAGCTTCGTGGCAGCACCAAGTGTAGTTGACATAAAGGTTCCTCCCGCGGCCGAATCTAACAAGTTCCGCGAGGTAAAGTTCAAGCCTGCATAAAAAGTTTGGATAACCATCCAAGTAGTCAAACCATGAGTAGGGCAGTTCTTGACAAGAGATTTCATGCGTTCCCAAGCTTGGGCAACGTGTTCATTATCCAATTGTTTAAAATTCATTATGTTATTCCTTAATTGGATAATTTAAGCAGGGGGATAGTACTTTCCAATAAAGGCATCCTTGCACTTGTCCCAAGAATCTATGCTATTTCTAGGCAAGGATTGAAACCAGATTTTAGCTCCTCCTCTCAAGGAGAAAGGAAAAAAGCTTAAGCTTAACAATATTACCATCTATTTCTTGGTACTTTTGCATATCACAGAGTTCAACAAAATTATTTAAATGCAAAGCAGCATCATCTCCAGCACCGGAGAATTGATCTTTCATAACTAGGTTCAGTAAATCAGGTTTAATTTCATAAGAGGGTGCTGAAGTGGCAGGTGTAGTAATAGGCGTGCAAATAAAGTCATCGTTGTTATGACTAGTGAAGTCACACAACTTGGTGTTCTCGGTGGAACCCATAGCAGCAGCAATCAAGATAACTATTTTTGTGTTTTTTGGTAAGGGACACTAAAGCAAAAACTGAAAGGTAAACTAACAAGACTAAAAAGCAAAGATAAAAGATAGCGTGCAACTCCCCTATCTTGAAGAGTGGAGTCCCCGGCAACGGCGCCAGAAACTTGCTTGATGGCTTCTCGCCCCTCGTTGGTTACCCCAAGTGGAAGGTTTGAGATGTAGCGTAGCGGCAAATTTCCCTTGGCAAAGATACCAAGGATCAAATCCCGTGAGACTCCGAGGGTCGACAAGAAGGTGTCAATAGCGCCAGAAACTTGTGCTTGACAGGACCTGCACACTTATACAAATAACTTTGCTCCCAACGAGTACAGAGAGGTTGTCAATCCCTTCGGCCTTGTCGTTTACAAAGGATCAAACGCAAGAGATAATAGTGATAGGTATGATTGCAACTAGGAAATAAGAACAGGAAGTAAATAGCGGGTGTGATCAGTGATGGTAATATGGACCGGGGTCCCATGATGTTCACTAGTGATGTCTCTCTCCCAAAAGACGATAAAACAGCTAAGCGAGGTAAACAAATTACAGCTGGGCAATTGACAGGATTATGTGCGCAAACCAATGCTAACTATGCTGCAAAGAAAGGTAGAGGCTCAAAAGCATGGGCCGTACGCCAAGGCAAGTAGACCGAAATCCATCTGTATCTACTACTAATCATCCACCTTGAGATATCTATCCAGAACATCTCGCTGGTATTAAGTTGCGAGTCCCACCCAAAGTTTAAACTCAAAGCAACAGACAACTGCATTAAAAAAACTTTGCGTAAAGTAAACAATCCTTGCACCCGCAAGTACAAGCACCGTTGTTTTCCCCCTTGTGGCAACAGCACATCCCCTAGACTCATGTTTCTGTCACTCAAGCTAGTCATCGAGGGGCATGAACCCACAATCAAGCATAACGTTCCCTCTTGGAGTTACTACCTACTACTCAGCCAAAGCAATAAATAGCAACGGAGAACATGCAATAATTACTCAAGAACATAAATAAAAAAGAGGTGAATCAAATATATTACTCACACACAATCTGAGCATAATCTCATAATCCATCGGATCCCAGCAAACTCAGCAGAGCAACAACATAAAGATTACATATGTGCCTCGATCATGTAGGGCAGCTGACGAGGTCTAATCGGTGAAGAACAAAGAGGGGAGGAGAACATCACATAGCTACTGGTCATGGACCCATGGTCCAAGGGGGACTACTCACAACTCATCCGGGAAGCGTCCATGGTGGTGGAGAAGCTCCCGGTGGTGGTTCTCCCCTCCAGCAGGGTGCCGGGAAGAGTTCTCCTGGTGCTCCCGATCTTGGAAGCGCGGCGGCGGCGGAACAGAGATGAGATCGCGAAAAAGGGTTCCGTCCTCGAGGGTTTCGGGACACGTGCAATATATATGCCAAAGGGGGTCACCAGAGGCGGAGGTGGGGCCCCAGGCGCCCCCCTGGCGCGGTCAGGGGTGTGGCCGCGCCGGGTGGCCGCCTGGGCCACCCCCGGCTCCCCTCTGGCCCTGCCTTGGTTTTTCCGGAAGCTCCCGATACGCTGATTTTTCCTGTATTTTTCCCGGAATTTTTAGGGCACTTTTAATATGGGGGAAACCTGAAATAGAAAAACAGCAGAAAACAGGAACTGACACTATGGTGCACTGAGTTAATAGGTTAGTCCAAATATGATCAAAAGTGTATGGAAGTGCATAAATATCATAGCAATATCACACAAAAGAAGCATGGAGCAAGCAGAAATTATAGATACGTTTTGGACGTATCATGGGGACACAAGAGACTCTTTGTTATTTGGTTGCAGCCTTGTAGGGTTGTTTGAGAGAGACCATCTTCATCCTACGCCTACCACGGATTGATAAACCTTAGGTCATCCAACTGAGGGAAATTTGCTACTGTCCTACAAACCTCTGCACTTGGAGGCCCAACAACGTCTACAAGAATGTTGTGTAGTAGACATCACCTCCCTTCCTTCTTCTCCTAGTAAGACTAGGAAAGGGGGGTTCCTACTCCTAGTAGGAGTAGGATTGCTTCCCCATGGGCGCGCCTATAGGGGCCGGCCAGCCTTCCCCTTGCTCCTTTATATACAGGGGCAGGGGGCACCCTAGACACACAACTTAACAACTGTTTTAGCCATGTGCGGTGCCCCCCTCCACTGTTACACACCTCAGTCATATTGTTGCAGTGCTTAGGCGAAGCCCTGCGTCGGTAACTTCATCAACACCATCACCACGCCGTTGTGCTGATGAAACTCTCCCTCGGCCTCAACTGGATAAGGAGTTTGAGGGATATCAGCGAGCTAAACGTGTGCAGATCGCGGAGGTGCCATGCGTTCGGTGCTTGATTGGCTGGATCGCGAAGACGTTCGACTACATCTACCGCGTTACTAAATGCTTCCGCTTTTGGTCTACGAGGGTACGTGGACACACTCTCCCGCTCGTTGCTATGCTTCTCCTATATAGATCATGCGTTATCGTAGGAATTTTTTTGAAATACTACATTCCCCAACATCCTTCACTGCAACCTAATGGTCCGACCTTCCACTAAATAATCACCCCAATGTTGCGATCTTGGATTGATTGGGCAGGCCCCGCGCCTTTCCCTGTCAGGACCCCGATCCTAAGTCACACAGGTCTAGCCTGTAACACATCATATCACTTGGCGACCTCATGCACGGTATCCCCACGGGTGCCACCTTACCTGGCCCGAGACCATTTGCGCATTTTGGCACACGTATATGATAGTGTCGCTAGCATCCGTATGACAGAGGACCCGGGCCGACATGACTAGTTATAAACCAAAAGTGGCACTAAATTACACAGACAGGCATACATGACCCAGCAACGAACGTGTCGGTCATCAACGTATGAACCCAAGTCGTAGCAGGCTACAAGGATTTAAAGGAACAACACGTGACATTTCCCCTAAGGGACAGACACAAGAACGAAGAAGGACACATGCCGTCCAGCCTAAGTGTTCTGGAGCAGTAGCAAGCTACCAAAGCTCAGTGGAAGCACTAGGAGACATTTCCCTGTAAGATAGGCTACCAACGGTAAACAACTAGGTGTCGGATCCCACATATAGCAATACGCATTACACGTACGCATAACATGCAAGTATGTGTTGTACAACATGGCATCACAACAACTCATATAGATAAAGGCCCAGAAGAGCCATCATAGCATTTATTACAAACAGAGGTCACATGACCCAACATACAGAGCATACAGGCAACGGAAGCATAACATGTCTGAGTACAGACAACTACAAATGAAAAAGGCTGAGAAGCCTGACTATCTACAAGACCCTCCCAAGGGTACAAGACCATAGCTGAGGTAACAAGCTAAACGTCGAAGTCCACGCGGAACCACTAGTGAGACTGAAGTCTCTCTGCAAAAACATAAATTAAGCAAATGTGAGTAAAAAGGTACTCAGCAAAACTTACATCAGAACTAGCTACATATGCATCAGTATCAACAAAGGGGTGGTGGAGTTTGACTGCAGCAAGCCAGCTTTGACTCGGTGGCTATCCTGAACTACGACTGCAAGTAAGTCTTCTGAGGTGGCGCACACGAGTCCACATATTCACCAACCAATACACCACTATGGATCCGCTCCCGTCTCCTTACGAGAAGGCCATCCATAGCACTCACGCTTATGTTGCGTGTTTTAGAGTATCCACTTTCACTTGTCTTTGAACTGTACAGGTAACCCAGAAGTCCATTACCGCGGACACGGCTATTCGAATAGATCATATATAACCCTGCAGGGGTGTACTTCTTCACACACTCTCTCGCCACTTACCGCCATGTACACGTCCTGTATCTCGGCAACCTTCAAGCAGAAGCCTGGCGAGGGTGTCGGCCATGACCTGACTAACCACACAAGTCCCTAGTCCAGGTTTATCACCTATTTGGGTTCCATCCGTGGGGAGATCCGGCCGGGGTGTCGCTCACGGCCCCAAACAAAGTGTACAGGGTTCTCGAGTCACCAAACGGGTAACCGGTACACCGTGCCAAGTACCTGCCGCGTCACAGCCCACCCCGAGGGTCAGCGCTGCGCACGACCTCCAGTATACTACAAACACCAGAAACTAGTTGCAACTCCTGGACAGAGGACAAGGGCGATTAATAAGTCGAGAGAGTCAATTAAGGATCCCAATGTGTAGTAGTAGTCGTTTCATGGATCACAAACACAGAACTCAGTTCCTGAGGACGGCTGCAATGAGACAACCCACCATGTACTCCTACATGGCCTCTCATCGCTACCTTTACCAAATCGTGTTCACACACTTAGCTCTCAACAGTAGGACATGTTCACCACATTCCAATTCATCCCCGATGAATCAGACCTGAAACAACTCTAAGCAAAAGCAGGCATAACCAGAAAGCATGAATGAGTAGGCACAAAATGGCTCAAACAACTCCTACTCATGCTAGTGGGTTTCAACTATTTACTGTGGCAATGACAGGTCATGCAGTGGAAAGGGATTCAACTACCGCAGCAGGTAACAGTTGAAGCGTTGTTGTCCTAATGTAGTAAAAGAGAGCAAGAGCGAAAGAGTTGGATTGTATCGGAATGCTCAATGGGGTTTTGCTTGCCTGGCACTTCTGAAGATATCATTGTGTCTTCATCAGTGTCATCGATCACATCGTCGGAACAACGTCTACTGAGAGGGGACAAACACTGGCAAACAAGAGAGAACACAATCAATGCAATGCAACAATATGATGCATGATCAAGACATGGCAATATGGTGTTGATTGAGCTAATGCAAATAGCAACCATATTAAATGAAGTTGGTTTGAACCAAAGGTTCAAATTCAAACTCCATATGTGATTATTTAAATGTCATTTAATTGATTTGACCTGATCAGTAGGTTTAACTTGTTCAAACATGCATGAAAATGCCATAAACAGATTCCTTGAATTTTTCTGATCATTTTTCATATATAAATTATTTTCATTGGAGTTATAGATTATTTTTTGTGATTTTTAGAAGTTTTGGCTATTTTCTGAAATAAATAAATCATTTCTGATTTATTTAAAATCCCAGAAAAGCATTTATGACATCAGCATCGTGTCACCCTTACGTCACCTAGTCAACAGGGTCGGCCAGGGTCAAACCTGACGTGTGGGACCCATTGGTCAGTGACCTAGGGCTGGTTAGCGTGGCTGACATGTGGGGCCGGTCAAGGGCCACGTCAGCATGGTCAATGCTGACGCGTGGGGCCACTATGCTTAGTTAAAACTAAACAGGAACTAAACTATGGTTAAATTAGTGTGTGGGTCCCACTGTCATTTAATCTGGTGGTTAATTAGCGGGGGTCTTAGCTGCTAATGATGGCCACGTCGGCGTCACCGGAGTTACGCCGGCGGCGACCAAAAACGCGGCGGAGGCACGCTGGAGCGGCTCGGGTTTCGCCTACAGGCCACGGTTTGAGCTGCGGTTGGTCTCTACGGCGAGCTGACACTCGCGCGCATCTAGTGGTGGCGTCGGCTGGAGCTAGGGTGGCCGGAGCTCACCGGAATCAAGCTCATGGCGGCAGTCGGCGTGTGGGTGTGCACGAGGTTGCGGCTACGGTACGGGGCAGGCCTAACGGGCGGGTGATTCGAGCTCCTAGAGACTCCATGAGTGCGTTGACGTGCTCGGAGGCGAGCTTGCGCGGCCGTAGCCGCGGTGGCGGCATGGCCGGCGGCGAGGAGCTATCGACTCCGGTGAAACTAGGGCTACGCGGTGCAAAAGAGGCGGGGAAGAGAGGGATTCAGAGCGGGAGCTCACAGCGATGCCGAAGAGGAGGTCATCGAGCCCGGGGAGATCCCGACGGTGCCGAATCGATGGCGAGGTCGCCGATGGCCGAAGGTTGAAGACGAGCGTGGTGAGGATGAAGCAGAGCCTCCCGGCGTCCCGTTGCTTGGTGGAGAGGACCAGGAGGACGCGGTGGTGCTTCTGAGCTCCATGGCAGGGTGAGGGGTGGCCGATGGCCACGGGTACGGCGATCGGCAGTCTCAGGTGTGCTCGGCGACGCAAGGAAGAGAGAGCAGAGGAGGGGGTGGGGTCCAAGGAGAGAGAGGTGAGGTGCATGGGGTCGAGGGCGTCGCGTGACACTCGTCCAGGGCGTCGGGGAGGCAGCAGGCAGGCAGGAGGTGGCTCGCGCGTGCCGGCGTGCGGCGAGCACACGCGCTCATCCTCCTAGCGAGAGGAGGAGGATGACTGGCACGCGCTAGTGGGCTGGGCCGTGCTGGGCCAGGCCAGGTAAGTGGCCCAGGTAGGTGCTCTCTCTCTCTCCTTTTATTTCTGTTTTCTATTTTCTGTTTTTGTTTTGCTTTAATAAAAATGCTAGAGCATTTTCATAAATCATGAAAATATTTGTGGGCACTTATTGAATTAATTTCAATAGCCCTCAACTAGTTTCACGATTATTAGAGCATTTAAACTATCTATAGAATTTAAATGCCCCAATTCAAATACAATATGGATTAATTCAAAAATCCAGAATGGCCTAAAAATATTTGCATGATTTTTGGCAGAGGTTTTCACCTTTATCAAAAATCATGAACATTTTCAAAAGACATTTTGGGTTCATTGAAAATATTTTTTTTATTTGAACCTAGTTGGATTCATCTGGTGCTAGGGTTTGGACAACCCCATTTCAAGTTTGTGAGAAAAATAAACATGATGCAACAGACAAGTGCTAGCCTAGTGCAAGGTGAAGCTAGGGATGTGACAACTCACCCCCACTAAACAAGAATCTCGTCCCAAGATTGAAGCGTAGGGTAAGATGAAGGAGGGACGCAAACTAACACTATCTTCATGATCCAACTGTCCTTCATATGAATGTTGATTGCTTTCATCATGTTGATCTGGACATCCTTGCTTCCAAGGTCTTTGTCCAATACGGTGACGACGAAAGAAACTCTGCGGTAATTAATCTTGTGAATGATCGAGCAACTCAAGATCAACTCATGGAGTGAGACATTGAAACATCTCTTGAGCTGAGACGCGGAACACACATCCAGAGGGATGGAGTGAAACAAAAGATGAAGGTTCACTTGGTAGGCAGTAATTCCGCACCTAAGAAGATGGTGATCGATGTCACCAGACGGGGCACCTTGAAGAAGGTGACTCGTAGAGTTATTCCCTTAAGTGGCAAAAAGAATTACTTTTGGTATAGAGATCATTGAAACTCTCTATACCAGCCAGAGGCAAATCACAATCAATTGTTTGACGGAGCCCGAAAGAATGACATTCTTGGGCCAGAATGGATGATGTGGACTACCTTGTTGAAGACAACACAAGGGATGATTTTGCTTATCATCGGAAATGGATGAAACCCATGGTAAAATGGCACATTGGCGGTGCAAGCTGGGAACAAAATGCAAATGCTGGGAGTGATTCTGGTAACTGGGAAGAAACCCAACAGTAGGGAGTGAATCTACTCTTTGAGAGGTTATAGCATAACCAAGAACACGGGGAGCAATCCCGGTTAGTGCCAGTGATAATACCTAGTGCTTGTGCGTGCTCTCAGGAACTTGAGCATTTCCATCATCATCAAGGTTTTACCATTATCCGAGCCAATGGTGCTGACAACACAACATACGACCATGATGAATAGCGATGGACGGTGCTGATGCAAAGGAAGATAACACTTTCTCATATTTCACCTTAGCAGTGTCAAGGGGCAAAATCTGGATGATCGACCAAGAGACATTTAGCACTCCGCTTCTAATGTTCTCCTTGATGCGCTAGCACAACCCATTTATTAAAATGGTTTGGTAGAACATCAAGTAAAAGATCGGACTTCAGGAGCACAAAAATTCATAAGGAACAACTAGGAAGTAAATCCTATGAAATCCTTATGGGGAGGTGGCCAACTTCTTCAATCAAGATACTACAACAATAGGTCTTCCGGCTGGGTGTGTTGGCCACGATATCCACTTTACCGATTATCGAGAGACCAATATTATAGTTCTTGGAAAATGCTCCAACCACCATATCTGCCCAAGATTCAGTTCTGGTTGGTGTCTGGATATTCCAGACTCATCAAGTCTAGAAAGAAAAAATGAAGGTTTGCAACCCAAATCGACGAGACGGCGTTGCGAGATTCTCGGGGAGTGAACTACGATAGCAAGCTCCAAAACATGAGCTAGTTCTGCTACGTACATGTGAACACGGTGTCCAAGACAAGCATGACCCCATAGTAGTCTTACAACGAAACACTACCGAGTTCTGATTGGGAACCATCATTGAGATAATGAAGTCTTGTGCATGTCCGTCTGGGCCCTTCGGGAATAGCATTTGAACTTCTTATAATTAAACAAATCAACCAGTGGCTTGATGTGCTAGGAAATACCGATGGGATGGAGGTAGCTAATCTCTCAAGCCATAGTATACTTTGCACGTGCATGACTGACTTGGGATGATTCCGGAGGAAGCAAAACTAACTTTCTCGAATTCATGGCGGCAAATTGCACCTAATGCACGTGAACTGGGAGATAGTCACTTCTTGCACCAAACATATACTTCATGAACAGGACATGAAGATAATTCTTATAAAAGTTTCCAACACTAGCTGGATGTTCAACGAAATCATGGAGAATATAAGGATGTTTGTTGATGGGCTCAACAATAATTCATCTAGGTTTCCATATAGATGGAATTCCATAACTATGTGAACAAAGTGATAGCATTGGTCAGACCAATAGATGTAACGGTGTATGCTCGAGGGATCAACCACGAGTAAGACAACATTATGAATAACATTGGTTTTGATTTGACTTGACGATAGCCCACACTCAAGTCAAAGTTTTGTCAAAACAATGGATCTAACAACTGATCACGAGGATCAATCGATGAAGATATCATCCCTCTCAAACAAACACACAAACACCAGGATATCCCTTTGGCAATGAACTAAGTTAGATCAAGCTTTTATCTTCCAACTCTCCAAGTTATTGTTTAGCTTAACCAATTAGCTCGGGATATCCAACATAGATTCTTGGAGACGGGGTGGTTTATAAGTAGACCATATTGATAACGAACTCAGCATAGCGGTCAGGGAACAACCTGGTAATATTTTCGAGAAGATATCCGGAAAATCACGAACCACCGATATGTTAAGAAGCTCGAGAACAATCTTCCTTTTCAGGGCAAGACGATATGATCAAAAGAGCGAGAGATTGACACAATCCTTACTCATTGATCGAAGAGTGCACCAGAAAAATGGACTAGGTAGCACGATCAATCTTAGGATGATGATTCGGTAACCATCATGCTAAGAATGAGATTATCGTCCATTAACTACCAAGCAACGAAGTTGCTAGGAGTATTGATTTCACACATCATGATTCACTTGTCAGTATTCGAGTTACAATAACAAGGAGACCGAGAATGAACGATGATGGCGAGAGGTATCACTGTATGAAGAGTTCATAGGAGGTTGTGAAATTCCCATGGAACTCTTGACATAAAGATGGCAATACTCCACGGTAGAACAGAACAAAAGCTGGATTAGCATTTTGACATGTGAAATACAACTACTCTGACCCAATCCTGGAAATGGATGAGGTTCTGGAGTTTGTTTCTCCTAGTCATTCTAAGATAGAATGGATTGACGGGCCACAAGAGTAAAAGGCATCGATGAACACGAATGCACAACTACTCCTGACTATCAATTGATGGACGGGGTCATAAAACAACTAAAAGGGGAAACTCAAAGGAACATATAACTTTTCGAGTTGTGGATGCATAGACTAGCATGTCGAACATTCAACATATTTCTTACGGATAACCCGTGCAGAAAGGTAGGACTGGCAGAGTCACAATATAGAATCAAGAACTCCTCAAGAGTACTCTTATTGTGATATTTTGGTTCGGGAGAACTTCTGCCAAGGATGGTTCATGGTATTGGAAGAACGATAACCACGGACCTCGAGGACTATCACAAGGTTACTAATATCCTAAAGGAACGAGCAAACACTATCAACATGAAGTAAGTAGGATGAATCTCGGATTCAAGAACCCAGGGGTAGAATGCCTACTACTAAATGGCATCACGGAATGCTTTCGAGAATGATGGCTAGAATGATCACACTGGGAACACAATACATGGGTAGATTACTATGTGATACTCTAGACACCTAGGGTCATGATAATAACTCCAACATATATGTCGAGGTAACAGAGTACCTCAACACATTGGTTAGTGTGGTTAATCTGGCCCAAAGGAGCATCGAGAACAGGAAGAAGGGATTTGCAAATGCATCAGACCATTTAGAAACCTGTGATGACTCAGACAGCATAACGGCTGTAAATGCTCAGAAATACTTTTGAGACTCAAGTAAAAAGGTAGCATAACCACTTAACATCATAATGTCAAGGTTCAGAGACCAAAAGTTGAACACATGGAAGTAGTAGAAACTGAACTGAGGGTTGAATCCACCATTAACGTGATCCTGATAATTAGAATGAGAAGCCTAGTTTCTTAACCCCGCAGAAGAAGAGGACGACTCAGATCAGAAGGGAATAGGGTAAAGGAGAAAAAAGAGCCTTACAGTCCCTTCCACAATCAATTCCCTTATATAACTAAGGAATTACTAGACACGACTTCGACCAGTTTGGCTTACTAATCCTACAGGCAGTTAGGCTCTGATACCAAATGCTGTCAGGACCCCGATCCTAAGTCACACAGGTCTAGCCTGTAACACATCATATCACTTTGCGGCCTCATGCACGGTATCCCCACGGGTGCCACCTTACCTAGCCCTGGACCGTTTGCGCATTTTGGCACACGTATATGATAGTGTCGCTAGCATCCATATGACAGAGAACCCTGTGACACCACGAGACCGGTGCGCCAGGTGTCAGTCAGTTATTCGTTGTCAGTGCCATGTCATCTGCTTGCGTGTTGCATCTTGCCATGTCCTCATGTGTGTTGCATCAGCATGTTTTCAAAAACTTGCATCCGTCCGAGTCTCCTCGTCCTTTCCGTTGTCCGTTCTGAGCACAGACACACTTGCACGTGCCCATGGTGCCTCCGAATATTTATTTTGTGAGTGGCCGAAAATCGTTCTCGGATTGGGATGAAACTTGGCGTGTGGTCTTATTATAGTGCAGACAGGCCACCTGCCAAATTTCATCGCATTCGGAGCTTGTTTGATAGCCCAACGGATATATATAGCGGCAGTAGTCGCCGGTTATTTTCGTCGGATGTTTTCGGTCTCCGAAAACCCCCGCGGGCCTCTCTCCCTCTCCTCTCACCTCAGCCCAACTACTCCTGCACAGCCCACCTAGGCCTTTCTAACTCCCCCTTCACTCCGTTGCCGTAGGATCATGATCTGATGGCTCTAAAACCCCTCCAAACTCCAAACCCTAGCCCTCCTACTATAAATGGACTCCCCCTAGTCCATTTTGGCCTTCCCCTACCTCCCTCCTCAATTTCCGCGCCGTGCTTCCATCGTTTCCGCGCCGTGCTTCCACCGTTTCCGCGTCATGCTTCCACCGTTGCCGCGCCGTGCTTCCGACCTTGCCGCGCCGTGCTTCCGAGTCCTCTGCGCCGCCCCGCGTCTTCTTCGTCTCCGGCAGCCCACCGCCGTGCCGCCCCGGCCAGATCCGGTGAGGAGCCGCCGGATCCAGCCGGCCCCGACCTTCCCCGGCCGCCCCTCGCAGTTGCCGTCCTCCAGCGCGCCGGCTCCTGCGTCGGGCAGGAAGCGAGGACGACGATGCCCCAGCGACCCCGATCTGCATGTGTGCATCGTCCCCGCCTGGCCTGCCTCGACCCGTTCGGCCTCTCGGGCCGAGCGCGTCGCCCGTCGCTCCTCCCACCTCGGCCGCCGCCCCTCGCTCGCCCAGGCCCCGGCCTGCTCCGCTCGGCCTCTCTCGGGCCGCCCTGCGGGCCCAGCTCCCTCCGAGCTGGCATTCACCGCGACCAAGGTGGCCCAGCACCAGCCTCCGCCAGCCGCGCCCCGCAATGGGCCGGCCTCTCCACCGGCCACCCCGCCGGGCCCAAGGCCTTCCTCCCTCCAGCCCAACCGCGCGCGCAGCTCCAGCCGGCCTCCTTCGGCTTGCTCCGCCAAGGCCCAGGCGCCCGCCAGCTCCACGGGCCGGCCCATCCAGCACCTCGCCCGCAGCCAGCCGTTCTGCCAGGCCGGCCTCCTCCCGCGGCCCGGTCCACCTCTCCGAGTCCGTGGTGAGAAGCCCCTTTATCCTTCGCCCCTGTGCACTGCTTAGCTATCTAGCGCCCGTTTGTTTTGCCAAATTTCTGCTAAGTCTTTTTCTGTCATGTTTCTGTTCAATCTTTGACTAGTGATAACTTTTTGTGTGCTTATCCATTTTGAGTGAATGACATGTCAAAATGATCGTGGTGATATGCACTACACTTCGTTCCATTGTGCCATGCTCATTTGAGTTCATCTAGATGCTTAAATATCGGTTGCAAGAGTGCTACTTGTTATAAACTGCTGATATTAGTTGTTTTCATGCCATGTTTGAGATGTGATAACTTGGTGCATGTTTATCCAAATGATGCAAATGATATGTCAAAATGTTCATCATGAGATGCTCTACATGTTGGTTGCTATAGCATGCTTGTTTGAGTTCTTATTGCCATGTTTATCTCCTTTGCAAAAGTGCATTTGGCTGTTATGTTCTGAAACTTGTTACGAGATGCCTAGTTGAGGAGCTTGTTGCTATTGTTGTGTTTGTCCCCTTGTCACATGCCTAGATGTTTTAGAATCTCCATGATGTGCTCTTTGATGTGGTGTATTTAACTTTCCATGATATGCTTTGTGTTGACTTAAACATGCTTGCAAACTTGCCATGTTGCTGTTGCTGTTTTAACACTTAGTGAAATTTCACCAAGTCTGGAATCTGTAATGTCCGGATGCTATGTTTGCTTGTTGTTCTAGGCCAATCCATGTTAGTTTTGGGGTGACTATTGATGATTCCTTGTTGTATATGTTGTTGGCTATCCATTCATGCTCTCACATGCTCATTTGGGTGGCTATAGCATATTTAACTCTTGGTCCCAAGTTGCTATAAATTACTGTGGTCAGGATTTTGTTGTCATGTTCAAAATGTTTTAGCTTGTTGCTATTGATCCATGCCTCCTATGGAGATACTCCAATGGAATTGTTTGCTGTAGGATATGTCTATGTCATGTTCATGCTTCTTATCACCTTGTTTGAGTGATGTAGCTTATTTTTATCATGCTCCAAAGTTGCTATGTGGCTGTTAATTTCAGTTTGTTGTTATATCTTGTTTCATGAGTATCTTTTAGCCCGTTGCTCCATTTGGGGTGTTCTTTATATGAAACTTGAGTGATTTTGCTTGTAGATTAATATTATCCTCTTGTTAACATGTTTTGAAGTATCTTGCTTGTTGCATATTGTCATGCTCCTTGTGATGTATCTCTGTGTTTCCTATGTTGACTTTCTGTGCTTCCTTAGTGCATCTGAAGTGCTTCCTTAGTGCATCAGCCATGCTTCCTGTATAGTTTTGTCTTGCATCATACCTTGCCATGTATTGCTTCATGTATACATTTGTCATGCATCATACCTTGCCCTGTTATGCTTCCTGTATAAACTTGATGTGCTTCCTGTATAGACTTGTCATGCATCATACTTTTCCATGTATGCATCATATAGACTTGTGTTGTTTTGCTGTGCTTCCTACATTGCCATGTTGTGCTTCCTGTGTAGACTTTCTGTGCATCATATGTAGACTTGTCGTGCATCCTACTTGGTAGTGCATATTGTCATGTTCTTGAGTGGTTTGTTTACCGTATTGCTTGCTTCTTTTCGTTAGTGCTTGTTCCGTGCGTTCGTGAGGATTCGATTGTCTGCCCATGGTTCTTCTTCAAGGCTTCTTCTCCGTCTTCTTCACGGAACCGTTCTTCTTCCTTGCGGGATCTTAGGCAAGATGATCATACCCTTGGATACCTTTACTATCATTGCCATGCTTAGTGTCTCGATGCTATCGTTACATGTCGCGCTACCCATCATTATTGTCAGCCTCTCCTTGTTGCCATGAAACCTCTAACCTTTGAAACCTTCCTAGCAAAATCACTGTTTAGCTATGTTACCCGCTTGCTCAGCCCCTCTTATAGCGTTGTTAGTTGCAGGTGAAGATGAAGTTCGTTCCAGGAGGGAACTTGTTGTTGGAATATCACAATATCTATTATTATATATTAACACACCTATATACTGGGCATGGGTGGAAGGCTTGGCCTTTTGCTCAGTGTTTTGTTCCACTCATGCCACCTTAGGCACCGATAAACCGGCATTATGTTCCTTGATTTTGCGTTCCTTACACGATGGGTGGATGGGGACCCCTTGACAGTTCGACTTTGAATAAAACTCCTCCGGCAAGGCCCAACTTTGGTTTTAATTTTCTCATAATAAAAACTTAATTAATTAATTAAATTGCATAGGGAGTTAGCGCTACCCGAGGATTCTTTCTACATAGCAGGGGGGGCAGTGCTGATGGTGTTGGTCCCAAACGGGGAGACTGCGGGGCCACCACGGGGAAACTCGAGGATTGGCTCCCATAGGATCACCTATCCGGATGTGGCCTGAGACGAGATACGCGCGGCTACTATCAGGGTGTCGACACACCGGGAGGTCTTGCTCGACTTGTTTTACCATTGTCGAAATGTCTTGTGCACCAGGATGCCGAGCCTGATCGGATTTCCCTAAGATAAGGGGTGATGATATTATATTTATCACTTCAGCTAATCGTGAGAGCTTGTGATGGGCTAAGTTGGGACACCCCTGCAGGGTTATGATCTTTCGAAAGCCGTGCCCGCGGTTATGTGGCAGATTGGAATTTGTTAATGTCCGGTTGTAGAAAACTTGACAGAGGATCCGAAATAATACACACAACTGTGTGAGTAACCGTGACTGACTCTTTTCATTTTGAGAAGAGAACACGGTGGGGTTATGTTTGACTCGTATGTAGTTCAGTTTCTTTAGCGGTCACTACTAGTTGTGACCGTTTGCGTAGATGCTCATCTTATTCTTGTACTCGTAAGTTAGCCACCATACTTTTGCTTAGCCGCTGCTGCAACCTCACCACTTTACCTCTTCCTACCTATTAAGCTTTGATAGTCTTGTTACCCATGGTTATGGGATTGCTGAGTCCTCGTGGCTCACAGTTACTACAACAATAGTTGCAGGTGCAGGTTTCCGATGTCTTGATGTGAGAGCATTGTTCTTTTGTTGGAGTTCTTCTTCTTCAGTCTTGGGTTAGGTTCCGGGTCGGCAGCCTGGGATAGCAGATGGATGTCTTTGTGCTTTTCTTGTTTGTATTCGTAGTCGGATACTTGTATTGATGATGTTGTATTCATGTGACTTGTATGTATTGTTGTATCCCCCATGTATGTATGTAATGGTATGATGTAATGATATCCATCTTGCTAAGCGCCCGAAATGCGGTTGTGCCCCAATCACGTAAGTGTCACGTGATCGGGATAGAATCGCATCTTGGGCCTGACAAGTTGGTATCAGAGCTTCGACCGACCATAGGAGTCCCCTTGATTGACCGTAGTTTGGCCGTTGTTGAGTCTAGCAGAAAACTTTTTCGGAGTCTAGTTATATCGGAGAGTAGGAATTATTTTTACTTCCCTGCCCCTTCGTCGCTCTGGTGAGGAATCTTGACGTAGGTGTTTTGAATTACTTCTCTTCCCCTTCAAATTTTTTTTAGGATCACGTGGTTAGTTTTCGTTCGTTGCGTTGTTAGTTCTTTCATCTGGTGCATCTCTCGTCAAGTGGATTCAACCCTCTTCTTCTTTGCAAGTTCAACCTCAGTTCTTTTCAACCGACGGTGTTTTCTCCGTCCGATGTGTTCCTTCTTTTTCCCACCCTCCCACCCTTTTTGCTTCTCGGAGCCGGAGTCCTTAATCGAGTAACCATCCTACTCGTGTAAATCCTTTGCATTCTTCCTCAGTTATTTCAACTGGTGAATTCTCATCTCGTTCGTCATCCTTCATCTCTTTTCTTCTCCGATGAGTTCTTCTCTCGGTTGATATTCTTCATCTCTTCTTCTTTTTCGGTGTATTTCAATTCAAGTTTTCCGGTGTTGTTCTTATTATTTCATCGACTTAAGTGTTTTCCCTTATCTCGTTCGCCCCTCACCATTAAATTATTCCGTAGTTCCGAAGTAATTTCAGGAGTTCTATCTGTGTTCCAATTAAATCGAGGTTGTCACCTCATTCGAGTTTTTCAATCATTCCGGTGCATCATCTCCTTTGCATTCCATTTCAACGGTGTTCTCTCTTCGGTGGGCTCATAACCCACAGGTCTTTCTCATGATCTTACCTGACTCTTCTAATATTTTTCCCGGAGGGTTCTGAAATTCATTTTCAAATGTGACATAAATATGGATTCCATTAGTCATATGCCATCTTCAGGATCACTTTTAATTCTTTCCATCGTTGGTCCAACCTTTCTTCATCCGGAGTAGCTCTTGAATTCTTTTCTTGTGTTCCTCCGAAGGCCATCATTTCAGAAGATTTCTTCGTTCTCAATTTTCAACTTCGTCCTCCAAATATTCTTCATCGATGCCTCTTCGTTCGTCTCACTTTTTTTCCGGTGCTTGTTCAAATATTCTTTAATCAGTTCACGATCTCTTCGTTCTTGTCATTCTAATTTTCCTCAAGTGCTTTATTCTTCCCGGAGATTCATTCATCGTATTCACTCGATTTCATTTTCTTACAGTGGCTTGTCCTCTTGCGTCATTCAATTTCATTCCTTACGGTGGTAATTCTCGTTCTTCACTCGATTGTAATTCTTTCCGGTGGTTTGTTCTCTTTCATCACTCGATCTTTTAACTCTTCATGATTGTTCGTTTCTTTTCTTCACTCGACTTCAATTCTTGACGGTGGTTCGCTCAACATTTCTTTCTGGTGCTATCATATCAATTCATTCGTTCATTCCAATCTTACCGGTGTTTTATGAAGATTTTCGCAAGTTCGCAAGATATCCCTCTTTAATCAAATTCAACGAGAATAAGTAGTATGCGAATCCATTGTTCTCATCAAGTTAATTGGTGGAGGATAGGCATAACATAATTCTTATTCTTTTCATCAAGTTGATTTAATTCCTTCCTTCGGAGTTTATTCTTCATGAATAAATTCTAGTTCCAAGTGCTTAATCTTTTCTTTCCGGAGTTCAATTTTCTCGGCTATCTCGACAGAACCCCGTTTAATCATCGCAAGGCGTTAATCTTATTCTTTTCATCCGTCATTTCTGTATCATCATCCTTTCGTTACCGGAGTTCTTCGTGGTGGTTCTTCATCATTTAATTCATTCTTCATACATTCATCCAATTCTTCCGGAGCAGCTCAAGCATTCTTATTCTTTTGCCTATCGAGTGCAAATAATTCTCCGTATTCTTTTGAAGTGGAGTTTTGCATTCTTTCTACATTCTCAGCTTATCCATCTTTTGGTTGCGGCATAATTCACCTCAAGCTTTGAGATGATTAAATAAGTCCACAACAAGCTTATTCTTTTGTTGTTGATTTTCTCGACAACTCCGTTCAAGCCTTTCTCAATTCATTTCATGATGGAAGTTGTCATCTTCTTCTCCGTTCTTCTAATTCCATCATTTCAATTCTTCCGGAGGTTTTGTGTTGTTACTCTCGTCGAGTATCGTTCCATCTTCTCATGTTCTTGTTCCATTCCATTCATTTTCAACCGGTGTGCTATTTCTTTCAGTTTCAGCCGGAGTGCTGCCCGAATTACTTCGTTCAGATTCCTTTTTCTATCTCTTTTTAACCGGAGTGGTTTCGAATTCATTCTTGTTCCTTCAACTAGTGCTTCGTATCCTTATCCTCTTGGTTCTAGACTTATGCCTTGTTGCTCATTTTACCGGAGCTTCCAATCTCGTTCATCTCCGTTGTATCCTTTCTTTCCATTGTTCAACTCTCAAGGTTCTTTGGTTTCACTCTTTTGTCCTCGAAGAACTTTGTTCTTCCTCTTTCCTCCCGTCTCGTTCCTAAGATCTCGGGACGAGATCTCTTGTTAGTAGGGGAGTGTTGTGACACCCCGAGACCGGTGCGCCAGGTGTCAGTCAGTTATTCGTTGTCAGTGCCATGTCATCTGCTTGCGTGTTGCATCTTGCCATGTCCTCATGTGTGTTGCATCAGCATGTTTTCGAAAACTTGCATCCGTCCGAGTCTCCTCGTCCTTTCCGTTGTCCGTTCTGAGCCCAGACACACTTGCACGCGCCCGCGGTGCCTCCGAATATTTATTTTATGAGTATCCGAAAAACGTTCTCGGATTGGGATGAAACTTGGCGTGTGGTCTTATTATAGTGCAGACAGGCCGCCTGCCAAATTTCATCGCATTCGGAGCTTGTTTGATAGCCCAACGGATATATATAGCGGAACTAGTCGCCGGTTATTTTCGTCGGATGTTTTCGGTCTCCGAAAACCCCCGCGGGCCTCTCTCCCTCTCCTCTCACCTCAGCCCAACTACTCCTGCACAGCCCACCTAGGCCTTTCTAACTCCCCCTTCCCTCCGTTGCCGTTGGATCACGATCTGATGGCTCTAAAACCCCTCCAAACTCCAAACCCTAGCCCTCCTACTATAAATGGACTCCCCCTAGTCCATTTTGGCCTTCCCCTACCTCCCTCCTCAATTTCCGCGCCGTGCTTCCACCGTTTCCGCGCCGTGCTTCCACCGTTTCCTCGTCGTGCTTCCACCGTTGCCGCGACGTGCTTCCGACCTTGCCGCGCCGTGCTTCCGAGTCCTCCGCGCCGTCCCGCGTCTTCTTCGTCTCCAGCAGCCCACCGCCGTGCCGCCCCGGCCAGATCCGACGAGGAGCCGCCGGATCCAGCCGGCCCCGACCTTCCCCGGCCGCCCCTCGCAGTTCCCGTCCTCCAGCGCGCCGGCTCCTGCATCGGGCAGGAAGCGAGGAGGACGACGCCCCAGCGACCCCGATCTGCACATGCGCATCGTCCCCGCCTAGCCTGCCTCGACCCGTTCGGCCTCCCGGGCCGAGCGCGTCGCCCGTCGCTCCTCCCACCTGGGCCGCTGCCCCTCGCTCGCCAAGGCCCCGGCCTGCTCCGCTCGGCCTCTCTCGGGCCGCCCCGCGGGCCCAGCTCCCTCCGAGCCGGCCTTCACCGCGGCCAAGGTGGCCCAGCACCAGCCTCCGCCAGCCGCGCCCCGCAACGGGCCGGCCTCTCCACCGGTCACCCCGCCGAGCCCGAGGCCTTCCTCCCTCCAGCCCAGCCGCGAGCGCAGCTCCAGCCGGCCTCCTTCGGCTTGCTCCGCCAGGGCCCAGGCGCCCGCCAGCTCCACGGGCCGGCCCATCCAGCTCCTCGCCCGCGGCCAGCCGTTCTACCAGGCCGGCCTCCTCCCGCGGCCCGGTCCACCTCTCCGAGCCCGTGGTGAGAAGCCCCTTTATCCTTCGCCCCTGTGCACTGCTTAGCTATCTAGCGCCCGTCTATTTTTTCAAATTTCTGCTAAGTCTTTTTGTGTCATGTTTCTGTTGCATCTTTGACTAGTGATAACTTTTTGTGTGCTTATCCGTTTTGAGTGAATGACATGTCAAAATGATCGTGGTGATATGCTCTACACTTTGTTCCATTGTGCCATGCTCATTTGAGTTCATCTAGATGCTTAAATATCTGTTGCAAGAGTGCTACTTGTTATAAACTGCTGCTATTAGTTGTTTTCATGCCATGTTTGAGATGTGATAACTTGGTGCATGTTTATCCAAATGATGCAAATGATATGTCAAAATGTTCATCATGAGATGCTCTACATGTTGGTTGCTATAGCATGCTTGTTTGAGTTCTTATTGCCATGTTTATCTCCTTCGCAAAAGTGCATTTGGCTGTTATGTTCTGAAACTTGTTACGAGATGCCTAGTTGAGGAGCTTGTTGCTATTGTTGTGTTTGTCCCCTTGTCACATGCCTAGATGTTTTAGAATCTCCATGATGTGCTCTTTGATGTGGTGTATTTAACTTTCCATGATATGCTTTGTGTTGACTTAAACATGCTTGCAAACTTGCCATGTTGCTGTTGTTGTTTTTAACACTTAGTGAAATTTCACTAAGTCTGGAATCTGTAGTGTCCGGATGCTATGTTTGCTTGTTGTTCTAGGCCAATCCATGTTAGTTTTGGGTGACTATTGATGATTCCTTGTTGTATATGTTGTTGGCTATCCATTCATGCTCTCACATGCTCATTTGGGTGGCTGTATCATATTTAACTCTTGCTCCCAAGTTGCTATAAATTACTGTTGTCAGGATTTTTTTGTAATGTTCAAAATGTTTTAGCTTGTTGCTATTGATCCATGCCTCCTATGGAGATACTCCAATGGAATTGTTTGCTGTAGGATATGTCTATTTCATGTTCATGCTTCTTATCACCTTGTTTGAGTGATGTAGCTTATTTTTATCATGCTCCAAAGTTGCTATGTGGCTGTTAATTTCAGTTTGTTGTTATATCTTGTTTCATGAGTATCTTTTAGCCCGTTGCTCCGTTTGGGGTGTTCTTTATATGTAACTTGAGTGATTTTGCATGTAGATTCATATTATCCTCTTGTTAACATGTTTTGAAGTATCTTGCTTGTTGCATATTGTCATGCTCCTTGTGCTGTATCTCTGTGTTTCCTATGTTGACTTTCTGTGCTTCCTTAGTGCATATACAGTGCTTCCTTAATGCATCAGCCATGCTTCCTGTATAGTTTTGTCTTGCATCATACCTTGCCATGTATTGCTTCCTGCATACATTTGTCATGCATCATACTGATACGTCCAAAACGTATCTATAATTTCTGCTTGCTCCATGCCTCTTTTGTGTGATATTGCTATGATATTTATGCACTTCCATACACTTTTGATCATATTTGGACTAACCTATTAACTCAGTGCACCACAGTGCCAGTTTCTGTTTTCTGCTGTTTTTGTATTTCAGGTTTTCCCATTACTTAAAGTGCCAGAAAAATTCCGGGAAAAATATATAAAAAATCAGCGCTCCGGAAGCTTCCACACGCCAGAAGTGGGGCCAGAGGGGAGCCAGGGGCAGCCCAGGCGGCCTGCCCCCGCGGCCCCCCTCCTGGCCGCGCCGGGGGGGCGCCTGGGCCCCCCTTACCTCCTCTGGTGACCCCCTTTGGCATATATTTACACCGCGTCCCGAAACCCTCGAGGACGGAACCCTTTTTCGCGATCTCATCTCTGTTCCGCCGCCGCCGCGCTTCCAAGATCGGGAGCACCAGGAGAACTCTTCCCGGCACCCTGCCGGAGGGGAGAACCACCACCGGGAGCTTCTCCACCACCATGAACGCCTCCCGGATGAGTTGTGAGTAGTCTCCCTTGGGCCATGGGTCCATGACCAGTAGCTATGTGATGTTCTCCTCCCCTCGTTGTTCTTCATCGATTAGACCTCGTGAGCTGCCCTACATGATCGAGGCACATATGTAATCTTTATGCTGTTGCTATGCTGAGTTTGCTGGGATCCGATGGATTATGAGATTATGTTCAGATTGTGTGTGAGTAATATATTTGATTCACCTCTTTTATATTTATGTTCTTGAGTAATTCTTGCATGTTCTCCGTTGCTGTTTATTGCTTTGGCCAAGTAGTAGGTAGTAACTCCAAGAGGGAACGTTATGCTTGGTTGTGGGTTCATGCCCCTCGATGACTAGCTTGAGTGACAGAAACATGAGTCTAGGGGATGTGCTGTTGCCACAAGGGGGAAAACAATGGTGCTTGTACTTGCGGGTGCAAGGATTGTTTACTTTACACAAAGTTCTTTTAATGCAGTTGTCTGTTGCTTTGAGTTTACACTATGGGTGGGACTCGCAACTTAATACCAGCGAGATGTTCTGGATAGATATCTCAAGGTGGATGATTAGTAGTAGATGCAGATGGATTTCGGTCTACTTGCCTAGGCGTACCGCCCATGCTTTTGAGCCTCTACCTTTCTTGGAGCATAGTTAGCATTGGTTTGCGCACATAATCTTGTCAATTGCCCAGCTGTAATTCGTTTACCTCGCTTAGCTGTTTTATCGTCTTTTGGGAGAGAGACATCACTAGTGAACATCATGGGACCCCGGTCCATATTACCATCACTGATCACACCCGTTATTTACTTTCTGTTCTTATTTCCTAGTTGCAGTCATACCTATCACTATTATCTCTTGCGTTTGATCCTTTGTAAACGACAAGGCCGGAGGGATTGACAACCTCTCTGTACTCGTTGGGAGCAAAGTTATTTGTATCTGTGTGCAGGTCCTGTCAAGCAAACGTCTCTGGCGCTATTGACAACTTCTTGTCGACCCTCGGAGTCTCACGGGATTCGATCCTTGGTATCTTTGCCAAGGGAAAACTACCGCTACGCTACATCTCAAACCTTCCACTTGGGGTAACCAACGAGGGGCGAGAAGCCATCACATACCTTGCCCTGTTATGCTTCCTATATAGACTTGCTATGCTTCCTGTATAGACTTGTCATGCATCATACTTTGCCATGTATGCATCATATAGACTTGTGTTGTTTTGTTGTGCTTCCTACATTGCCATGTTGTGCTTCCTGTGTAGACTTTATGTGCATCATATGTAGACTTGTCGTGCATCCTACTAGGTAGTGCATATTGTCATGTTCTTGAGTGGTTTGTTTACCGTATTGCTTTCTTCTTTTCGTTAGTGCTTGTTCCGTGCATTCGTGAGGATTCGATCGTCTGCCCGTGGTTCTTCTTCAAGCCTTCTTCTCTGTCTTCTTCACGGAACCGTTCTTCTTCCTTGCGGGATCTCAGGCAAGATGATCATACCCTTGGATACCTTTACTATCATTGTCATGCTTAGTGTCTCGATGCTATCGTTACATGTCGCGCTACCCATCATTATTGTCAGCCTCTCCTTGTTGCCATGAAACCTCAAACCTTTGAAACCTTCCTAGCAAAACCACTGTTTGGCTATGTTACCTGCTTGCTCAGCCCCTCTTATAGCGTTGTTAGTTGCAGGTGAAGATGAAGTTCGTTCCAGGAGGGAACTTGTTGTTGGAATATCACAATATCTATTATTATATATTAACACACCTATATACTGGGCATGGGTGGAAGGCTTGGCCTTTTGCTCGGTGTTTTGTTCCACTCATGCCACCTTAGGCGCCGATAAACCGGCATTATGTTCCTTGATTTTGCGTTCCTTACACGATGGGTGGATGGGGACCCCTTGACAGTTCGACTTTGAATAAAACTCCTCCAGCAAGGCCCAACTTTGGTTTTAATTTGCTCATAATAAAAACTTAATTAATTAATTAAATTGCATAGGGAGTTAGCGCTACCCGAGGATTCTTTCTACATAGCAGGGGGGCCAGTGCTGATGGTGTTGGTCCCAAACGGGGAGACTGCGGGGCCACCACGGGGAAACTCGAGGATTGGCTTCTGTAGGATCACCTATCCGGATGTGGCCTGAGACGAGATACGCGCGGCTACTATCAGGGTGTCGACACACCGGGAGGTCTTGCTCGACTTGTTTTACCATTGTCGAAATGTCTTGTGCACCGGGATGCCGAGCCTGGTCGGATTTCCCTAAGATAAGGGGTGATGATATTATATTTATCACTTCAGCTAATCGTGAGAGCTTGTGATGGGCTAAGATGGGATACCCCTGCAGGGTTATGATCTTTCGAAAGCCGTGCCCGCGGTTATGTGGCAGATTGGAATTTGTTAATGTCCGGTTGTAGAAAACTTGACAGAGGATCCGAAATAATACACACAACTGTGTGAGTAACCGTGACTGTCTATTTTCATTTTGAGAAGAGAACACGGTGGGGTTATGTTTGACTCGTATGTAGTTCAGGATCGTTAGCGATCACTACTAGTTGCGACCGTTTGCGTAGATGCTCATCTTATTCTTGTACTCGTAAGTTAGCCACCATACTTTTGCTTAGCCGCTGCTGCAACCTCACCACTTTACCTCTTCCTACCTATTAAGCTTTGATAGTCTTGTTACCCATGGTTATGGGATTGCTGAGTCCTCGTGGCTCACAGTTACTATAACAACAGTTGCAGGTGCAGGTTTCCGATGTCTTGACGTGAGAGCGTTGTTCTTTTGTTGGAGTTCTTCTTCTTCAGTCTTGGGTTAGGTTCCGGGTCGGCAGCCTGGGATAGCAGATGGATGTCTTTGTGCTTTTCTTGTTTGTATCCGTAGTCGGATACTTGTATTGATGATGTTGTATTCATGTGACTTCTATGTATTGTTATATCCCCCATGTATGTATGTAATGGTACGATGTAATGATATCCATCTTGCTAAGCGCCCGAAATGCGGTTGTGCCCCAATCACATAAGTGTCACGTGATCGGGATAGAATCGCATCTTGGGCCTGACAAACCCGGGCCGACATGACTAGTTATAAACCAAAAGTGGCACTAAATTACAGAGACAGGCATACATGACCCAGCAACGAACGTGTCGGTCATCAACGTATGAACCCAAGTCGTAGCAGGCTACAAGGACTCCAAGGAACAACGCGTGACATTTCCCCTAAGGGACAGACACAGGAACGAAGAAGGACACATGCCGGCCAGCCTAAGTGTTCTGGAGCAGTAGCAAGCTACCAAGGCCTAGTGGAAGCACTAGGAGACATTTCCCTGTAAGATAGGCTACCAAGGGTAAACAACTAGGTGTCGGATCCCACACATAGCAGTACACATTACACGTACGCATAACATGCAAGTATGTGTTGTACAACATGGCATCACAACATAACTCAACAACTCATATAGATAAAGGCCCACAAGAGCCATCATAGTATTTATTACAAACAGAGGTCACATAACCCAACATACAGAGCATACAGGCAACGGAAGCATAACATGTGTGAGTACAGACAACTACAAATGAAAAAGGCTGAGAAGCCTGATTATCTACAAGACCCTCCCAAGGGTACAAGACCGTAGCTGAGGTAACAAGCTAAATGTCGAAGTCCACGCGGAACCACTAGTGAGACTGAAGTCTCTCTGCAAAAACATAAAATAAGCAAACATGAGTACAAATGTACTCAGCAAGACTTACATCAGAACTAGCTACATATGCATCAGTATCAACAAAGGGGTGGTGGAGTTTGACTGCAGCAAGCCAGCTTTGACTCGGTGGCTATCCTGAACTACGACTGCAAGTAACTCTTCTGAGGTGGCGCACACGAGTCCACATATTCACCAACCAATACACCACTATGGATCCGCTCCCGTCTCCTTACGAGAAGGCCATCCATAGCACTCCCTCTTATCTTGCGTGTTTTAGAGTATCCACTTTCACTTGTCTATGAACTGTACAGGTAACCCAGAAGTCCATTACCGCTGACACGGCCATTCGAATAGATCATATATAACCCTGCAGGGGTATACTTCTTCACACACGCTCTCGCCACTTACCGCCATGTACACGTCCTGTATCTCGGCAACCTTCAAGCGGAGGCCTGGCGAGGGTGTTGGCCACGACCTGACTAACCACACAAGTCCCTAGTCTAGGTTTATCGCCTATTTGGGTTCCATCCGTGGGGAGATCCGGCCGGGGTGTCGCTCACGGCCCCAAACGATGTGTACAGGGTTCTCCAGTCACCAAACGGGCGACCGGTACATCGTGCCACGTACCTGCCGCGTCACAGACCACCCCGAGGGTCAGCACTGCGCATGACCTCCAGTATACTACAAACACCAGAAACTAGTTGCAACTCCTGGACAGAGGACAAGGGCGATTAATAAGTCGAGAGAGTCAATTAAGGATCCCAATGTGTGGTAGTAGCTGTTTCATGGATCACAAACACAGAACTCAGTTCCTGAGGACGGCTGTAATGAGACAACCCACCATGTACTCCTACATGGCCTCTCATCGCTACCTTTACCAAATCGTGTTCACACACTTAGCTCTCAATAGTAGGACATGTTCACAACATTCCAATTCATCCTCGATGAGTCAGCCCTGACACAACTCTAAGCAATAGCAAGCATAACCAGAAAGCATGAATGAGTAGGCACAACATGGCTCAAACAACTCCCACTCATGCTAGTGGGTTTCAACTATTTACTGTGGCAATGACAGGTCATGCAGTGGAAAGGGGTTCAACTACCGCAGCAGGTAACAGTTGAAGCGTTGTTGTCCTAATGCAGTAAAAGAGAGCAAGAGCGAGAGAGTGGGATTGTATCGGAATGCTCAATGGGGTTTTGCTTGCCTGGCACTTCTGAAGATATCACTGTGTCTTCATCAGTGCCATCGATCACATCGTCAGAACAGCGTCTACTAAGAGGGGACAAACACCGGCAAACAAGAGAGAACATAATCAATGCAATGCAACAATATGATGCATGATCATGACATGGCAATATGCTATTGATTGAGTTAATGCAACTAGCAACCATATTAAATGAATTTGGTTTGAACCAAAGGTTCAAATTCAAACTCCATATGTGATTATTTAAATGTCATTTAATTGATTTGACCAGATCAGCAGGTTTAACTTGTTCAAACATGCATGAAAATGCCATAAACAGATTCCTTGCATTTTTTGATCATTTTCATATATAAATTATTTTCATTGGAGTTATAGATTATTTTCTGTGATTTTTAGAAGTTTTAGCTATTTTCTGAAATAAATAAATCGTTTTTGATTTATTCGAGCTCCTGGAGACTCCCTGAGTGCGTTGACGTGCTCGGAGGCGAGCTTGTGCGGCTGTAGCCTAGGTGGCGGCATGGCCGACGGTGAGGAGATATCGGCTCCGGTGAAACTAGGGCTACGCGATGCAAAAGAGGCGGGGAAGAGAGGGGTCCGGAGCGGGAGTTCACAGCGATGCCGAAGAGGAGGTCATCGAGCCTAGGAAGGTCCTGGCGGTGCCGAATCGACGGCGAGGTCGCCGACGGCCGGAGGTTGAAGACGAGCGCGGTGACGACGAAGCAGAGCCTCCCGGCGTCCCTTAGCTCGGTGGAGAGGACGAGGAGGACGCGGCGGTGCTTCTGAGCTCCATGGCAGCCTATGGCCACGGGTACGGTGATCGGCGGTCTCGGGTGTGCTCGGCGATGCAAGGAAGAAAGAGCAGAGGAGGGGGATGGGGTCCAGGGAGAGAGAGGTGAGGTGCATGGGGTCGAGGGCGTCGCGTGGCACTCGTCCAGGGCGTCGGGGAGGCAGCAGGCAGGCAGGAGGTGGCTCGCGCGTGCCGGCGTGCGGCGAGCACACACGCCCATCCTCCTGGCGAGAGGAGGAGGACGATTGGCAGGCGCCAGTGGGCTGGGCCATGCTGGGCCAGGCCAAGTAAGTGGCCCAGGTAGGTGCTCTCTCTCTCCTTTTATTTCAGTTTTCTATTTTCTGTTTTTGTTTTTCTTTAATAAAAATGCTAGAGCATTTTCATAAATCATGAAAATATTTGTGGGCACATATTGAATTAATTTCAATAGCCCTCAACTAGTTTCACAATTATTAGAGCATTTAAACTATCTATAGAATTTAAATGCCCCAATTCAAATACAATATGGATTAATTCAAAAATCCAGAATGGCCTAAAAATATTTGCATGATTTTTGGCAGAGGTTTTCACCTTTATCAAAAATCATGAAAGTTTTCAAAAGACATTTTGGGTTCATTGAAAATATATTTTTATTTGAACCTAGTTGGATTCATCTGGTGCTAGGGTTTGGACAACCCCATTTCAAGTTTCTGAGAAAAATAAACATGATGCAACACACAAGTGCTAGCCTAGTGCAAGGTGAAGCTAGGGATGTGACATTCCCTCTCCCTCCCTGATCTCTCGTTCCTACGAACTAGCAAGTGTTAGTGGCGGAATTCTACATCGTGTCCGCCCGTCTGCAATTCTATACCAAGCAACGGCACCCACCGGGGCACACCTACTCTGGCGCTATAGCCACACTGCCATCTCGCGTGTCTGCACTTCCTGCACACCCATTCCCCAGTCGAAGGTAACTTCCAACAGACATGGAGACAGATCTCCTCTTCTCCCTTAATTCCCTATGGTGCACCACCGAGCGCAACTTTGAGCGATAACGCGCATTGCCACGCGTCAATTTGCTCGACGGCGGAATGAGATGCCAGATGCGCTTCCGCAGACCTAGTCGCCCCTCTATCCGGTCTACATTAGGTTCAAGGCCAGACCCGCCAGAGGAGGCCATGGATATGTCTTCAGTGTGCGTAGTATGGCGTCTACTTTCTCTGCCTTCTGTCGCCGCGTAAGCATCCTCTCCTCCCTCTTCCTTGTTGCCTTGTTGGATACTTTATTTCTTTCGCAGCTTGGAATCGAATCGTGGATCATGTGGCAGCAATAGGAACATAATGTCTCTGGTTCTGATAAACTTTACGCTCTGTAGCACAACAGACACAGCTATTATGGGAGGACGCTCTGCCACGTTCACTCTTTGTACCACTTTTTTTCTCCCTCTATATAAGCTCCTCGAAGGTTGAGGTTGTGAAACCTTGTTTTCTTAAAAAAAAATCTAAGATTGGTTCAGGGCTTCAGCCATGCTCGGCATTGGAAATGCACTAACACCACGGGAGTGGTCTGCTGTGCAACAAATCCTTCAGATAGTTAGCCTGGTTTCTGTGTCTGATTGTGGTGTCATTTATGTTTTACCTGCAAAAAAAAGGTGTCAGTTATGTTTGGTTTTGATATAAATCACATTTTTCTATATAATTAATATTTTCCTATGTGACATGGAAGGTTGATAAAGTGAGTTTGCCGAGAGCGGTTTAAGTGATACAGCTTGTTTTCAGGGATAAATTTGGATAAAGGTGATGCTTTGTCGTCCAGGAATGTGTTGGCAGTTCAAAGTGTGTTATGAAGTGCATATGTGGGTTGCCTTTGTGCATATATGTGAGGCGCGAAAACCAGAACGTGCACCTTTGAAGGTAGATGACAATCTGATCCATTAAGAAACAGTATAACGGGGTGACTTACGAGCCCCCACAGCACTCTACTGTCGAGAGTCGTTCGATTGCACTATTGTACATGCAAATTTGAAGTTGTCCCATCAATGGTTCTATGACTTTTTACCGTGTCCCTCCGTGTGTTTTGTCCAGCCCATCGTTCTTGGGCTGCTTCTCCGATGAACCACCTGCGAGCTGCCACGTGAACTGCGCTGATTTTATCACATAATTAAGCTGTTGATTGGCTGATGGGCCACTGCTTCGTAGGCCAGCCGGGTCCCTGCGATAAAGGCTCTACAACAACTGCTTAATGACATTTTGCTAAAAACAACTGCTTAATGACCTTTTGCAAAAAAAAATGTTTAATGACCTTCACTTGCTTGGCCATCTCTTCCGCTACTATAGATTATTATGTCCCCACTTCAATTTTGGATGCGGATGCTTAGATAGAAATTGGGCTCCGTGCTTGGATAAACACATACACATGGTACTTCATTTTTGTAACCAAAATAGTCTGAGAATACTACGCAATATTTTTTTGCGAGAAAATTTCCGATGTATTCATCTTCAATCATGGCAGTACAACGAATACAAAAAATAATAGAAATTACATCCAGATCCGTAGACCACCTAGCGACAACTACCAGCACTGAAGCGAGCCGAAGGCGCGCCGCCGTCATCGCCCCTCCATCACCAGAGTCGGGTACAACTTGTTGTAGTAGACAGTCGGGAAGTCGTCATGCTAAGGCCCCGTAGGACTAGCGCACTAGAACAGCAACCACCGCGGATGAAGAATAACGTAGATCAGAAAGATCCAATCCGAAGACACACGAACGTAGACGAAGACCGACGAGATCCGAACAAATCCACCAAAGATAGATCCGCCGGAGAATACTACGCATTATAAGTTCCAACAATTTTGAATAAAAATGCAACACATGCCCCTCACAAAAATAACAATGCATGCAACTTCTTTTAATATTCATATTTGATTCCTTCATGGTGATAGTAATCATGTACTACCTCTGATTCAAAATAAGTATCGTAGTTTTCAACTAAGATTATTTAACCTTAATTCAAAACTACCACACTTATTATGAATCGGAGGAAGACTACATTCTCATTGTATTCATATTCATACAAAATTAGATCATGCCATCAAACATGGATGGGCGCTGCAACGCGTGCTAATATGTTCTAGTTTAATCAATATTGGTTGGTCTATCTGCATTTGACACAAACGTTTGACATATTACTGTTTTTCTCTTCTATTTGTGTGCTTCACTGCTGTTGTTCCAGCTCATTCTGAAACCTTTTCCTTGGCATGATGAGAAACAATAGTAGTGACAACTTATAAGAGTCTGTGTTGTGAAGTTACCAGAAGGTAAGCTTAAAAAGCACTCAATATTTCTCGTTTGCAATTTATTTGTTTAGTCGTTAGGTACATGAAATCATTTTAACTTTGTAATGTTGGAGTTTCCTGTAAAAAATGAGGTATTTATTTCTTATGTCTGAATACACATCACATTGGATCCTTTTTATTGTGATGACTAGAAGTAACTCCCTAAGCTGTTGATTCTCCATGTCTCAATTTCCTTACCTTATGTAATTTTAATTGTAGCTACAGCACCTTATTTTCTGGTCATATGCTACCTCTTGAGCATGCGTTGTTTTTCCCTTGAGGAGGAAAGGGTGATGCAGCAAAGTAGCGTAAGTATTTCCTTCAGTTTTTGAGAACCAAGGTATCAATCCAGTAGGAGACTACACGCAAAACCCTCGTACCTGCACGAACAATTAAGAACCTTCCAACCAACGCGATAAAGGGGTTGTCAATCCCTTCTCGGCCTCTTGCAAAAGTGAGATCTGATAAAGATAATAAGATAAATATTTTAGGTATTTTTGTTATATAGATTGAAAAGTAAAGATTGCAAAATAAAAGATAGCTAGTTGACTGAAGATTAATATGATGGAAGATAGACCCGGGGGCCATAGGTTTCACTAGTGGCTTCTCTCAAGATAACAGATTCTACGATGGGTGAACAAATTATTGTCGAGCAATTGATAGAAAAGCGCATAGTTATGATAATATCTAGGCATGATCATGTATATAGGATTCACGTCCGTGACAAGTAGATCGAAACGATTCTGCATCTACTAATATTACTCCACACATCGACCGCTATCCAGCATGCATCTAGAGTATTAAGTTCATAAGAACATAGTAACGATTTAAGCAAGATGACATGATGTAGAGGTATAAACTCATGCAATATGACATAAACCCCATCTTTTTATCCTCGACGGAAACAATACAATACGTGCCTTGTTGCCCCTGCTGTCACTGGGAAAGGACATCGCAAGATTGAACCCAAAGCTAAGCACTTCTCCCATTACAAGAAAGAACAATCTAGTAGGCCAAACCAAACTGATAATTCAAAGAGACTTGCAAAGATAATTAAATCATGCATATAAGAATTTAGAGAATATTGTTCATAGATAATCTTGATCATAAACCCACAATTCATCGGATCTCGACAAACACACCACAAAAAGTATTACATCGAATAGATCTCCAAGAAGATCGAGGAGAACTTTGTATTGATATCCAAAGAGAGAGAAGAAGCCATCTAGCTAATTACTATGGACCCGAAGGTCTGTCGTAAACTACTCACAAGTCATCGGAGAGGCTATGGAGTTGATGTAGAAGCCCTCCGTAATCGATTCCCCCTCCGGCGGAGCTCCGGAAAAGGTCCCCGAATGGGATCTCACGGGTACAGAAGGTTGCGGCAGTGGAACTAGGGTTTCGTGGTGCTCCCTGATGTTTTTAGGGTATATGAGTATATATAGGAGGAAGAGGTACGTCGGTGGAGCTACGGGG
>LR738715.1:586046616-586151552 GCA_902687465.1 Secale cereale
GGGGGGCACGCCTACCCCCCTGGGCGCGCCCTTCTGCCTCGTGGCTTCCCTGGCGTGTACACCAAGTCTTCTGGATTGGGTTTGTTCCAAAAACGTTCCTCGTGAAGGTTTCATTCCGTTTGGACTCCGCTTGATATTCCTTTTCTGTGAAACAGGCAAAAAAACAGCAATTTGCACTAGGCCTTGGGTTAGTAGGTTAGTCCCAAAAATAATATAAAAGTGCATATTAAAGCCCATTAAACATCCAAACATATAATATAATAGCATGGAACAATAAAAAATTATAGATACGTTGGAGACGTATCAAGCATCCCCAAGCTTAACTCCTACTCGTCCTCGAGTAGGTTAATGATAAAAACAGATTTTTTTGATGTGGAATGCTACCCAACATAATTCTCAATGTAATTTTCTTTATTGTGGCATGAATATTCAGATCCTAAAGATTCAAGACAAAAGATTAATATTGACATAAGAATAATAATACTTCAAGCATACTAACAAAGTAACTATGTCTTCTCAAAATAACATGGCCGAAGAAAGTTTATCCCTACAAAATCAGATAGTCTGGCTATGCTCTATCTTCATCACACAAAATATTAGAATCATGCACAACCCCGGTTTCAACCAAGCAATTGTTTCACACTTTAACTCTTTCAACATTTTCCAACTTTCACGCAATACATGAGCGTGAGCCATGGATATAGCACTATAGGTGGAATAGAGTGGTGGTTGTGAAGAAGACAAAAAGGAGGAAGATAGTCTCACATCAACTAGGCGTATCAATGGGCTATGGAGATGCCCATCAATAGATATCAATGTTAGTGAGTAGGGATTGCCTTGTAACGGATGCACTAGAGCTATAAGTGTATGAAAGCTCAACTAACGAAACAAAGTGGGTGTGCATCCAACTCGATTGCTCATGAAGACCTAGGGCATTTTGAGTAAGCCCATCATTGGAATATACAAGCCAAGTTCTATAATGAAAATTCCCACTAGTATATGAAGATGACATAACCAGAGACTCTCTATCTTGAAGATCATGGTATTACTTTAATGCACAAGTGTGGAAAAAGGATAGTAACATTGCCCCTTCTCTTTTCTTATTTTTTTTATTTTGGGCTCTTTGGCCTCTCTTTTTTTGCGTGGGATTCTTTGGCCTCTTTTATTTTTTTATAACCTCACATGGGACAATGTTCTAATAATGATTATCATCACACTTTTATTTACTTACAACTCGATATTACAACACGATGCTAGAACAAAATATGACTCTATGTGAATGCCTTCGGCGGTGTACCGGGATGTGCAATGAGTCAAGAGTGACATGTATGAAAGATTATGCATGCTGGCTTTGCCACAAATACGATGTCAACTACATGATCATGCTAGGACATATGACAATGATGAAGTGTGTCGTAATAAACGGAACGATGGAAAGTTGCATGGCAATATATCTTGGAATGGCTATGGAAATACCATGATAGGTAGCTATGGTGGCTGTTTTGAGGAAGGTACATGGTGGGTGTATGGTACCAGCGAAAGTTGCGCGACACTAGAGAGGCTATCAATGGTGGAAGGGTGAGAGTGCGTATAATCCATGGACTCATCATTACTCATAAAGAACTCATATACTTATTGCAAAAATTTATAAGTTCTGAAAACAAAGCATGAAGGGCATGCTCCTAGGGGAAGGGCTGGTAGGAGTTAACCATCACGTGATCCCGACCTCCACACAAAGGAAGACAATCAATAGATAAACCATGCTCCAACTTCATCACATAACGGTTCACCATACGTGCATGCTACGGGAATCACAAACTTTAACACAGGTATTCTTCAAATTCACAATTACTCCACTAGCATGACTCTAATATCACCATCCTCATATCTCAAAACAATCATCAAGTATCAAACTTCTCATAGTATTCAATGCACTTTATATGAATGTTTTTATTATACCCATCTTGGATGCCTATCATATTAGGACTAAATTTATATCCAAAGCAAATTACCATGCTGTTCTAAAGGACCCTCAAAATAATATAAGTGAAGCATGAGAGATCAATCATTTCTATAAAATAAAACCACCACCGTGCTTTAAAAAGATATAAGTGAAGCACTAGAGCAAAATTATCTAGCTCAAAAGATATAAGTGAAGCACATAGAGTATTCTAATCAATTCCGGTTCATGTGTATCTCTCCCAAAAGGTGCGTACAATAAGGATGATTGTGGTAAACTAAAAAGCAAAGACTCAAATCATACAAGACGCTCCAAGCAAAACACATATCATGTGGTGAATAAAAATATAGTCTCAAGTAAAGTTACCGACAGACGAAGACGAAAGAGGGGATGCCTTCCCGGGGCATCCCAAGCTTAGGCTTTTGGTTGTCCTTGAATTTTACCTTGGGTTGCCTTGGGCATCCCCAATTTTAGACCCTTGCCACTCTTTATTCCATAGTCCATCAAATCCTTACCCAAAAACTTGAAAACTTCACAACACAAAACTCAACAGAAAATCTCGTGAGCTCCGTTAGTATAAAACAAACCACCACTTTAAGGTACTGTATTGAACTCATTCTTTATTTATATTGGTGTTAAACCTAATGTATTCCAACTTCTCTATGGTTCATACCCCCCGATACTACTCATAGATTCATCAAAATAAGCAAACAACACATGAAAAACAGAATGTGTCAAAAACAGAACAGTCTGTAGAAATCTGTAACTTTCGAATACCTCTGTAACTCTAAAAATTCGGAAATAAATTGGTGGATGTGAGGAATTTGTAAATTAAACATCTGCAAAAAGAATCAACTTAAAAGCACTCCGAGTAAAAAAAATTGCATCAAATATCGTGAGCGCAAAAGTTTCTGTTTTTTTACAGCAAGACCGCAAAGACTTCACCCAAGTCTTCCCAATGGTTCTACTGGCACAAACACTAATTAAAACACAAAACCACATCTAACCAGAAGCTAGATGAATTATTTATTACTAAACAGAAGTAAAAGCAAAGAAAAGAAAATTGGGTTGCCTCCCAACAAGCGCTATCGTTTAACACCCCTAGCTAGGCATTGATAACTCAATGATGCTCACATGAAAGATAAGAATTGAAGCACAAAGAGAGCATCATATAGAATTTGAAAACCACATCTAAGTCTAACATACTTCCTATGGACGGGCATTTTATAGGAAAACAAATTTGCAAGACAAGCAAGATCTAACATATGCAAGGAAGAAGAAGAAACAAGATCAATCTCAACATGAAGAGAGGTAATTTAGTAACATGAAGATTTCTACAACCATATTTTCCTCTCTCATAATAATTGCATGTAGGATCATTAGCAAATTCAACAATATAGCTATCACAAAACATATTCTCAACATGATCCACATGCATGCGAAGTTGACACTCATTCAAAATAGTGGGATTAATATAGAACAAAGTCATTGCTTCTCCAAGCCCACTTTTATTAAAAAATTCATAAGATTGATCAATATCCAAAGTAGTGGGATCAAAAGTTGACCTTCTTTCAGATCTACTTTCAATATTATGGCAAACATTATTATCAATCTTACATTCATCATGGGGTTTAAATAAATTTTCAAGATCATAAGAAGAATCACCCCAATCATGATCATTGCAACAAGTAGTGGACATAGCAATACTAGCATCCCCAAGCTTAGGGTTTTGCATATCATTAACACAATTGACATTAATAGAATTTACAATAGTTTCATTGCAATCATGTTTTTCATTAAAAGAGCTATCGTGAATCACTTCATGATTTTCTTCTTTCAACACTTCATCACAAATTTTGAATTCACAAATTTCAAGCAAAACCTCATAAAGACAATCTAGTGCACTCAACTCACTAGCAATTGGTTCAACATAACTGGATATTTTAAATAGATTAGCAAGTGGATGAGGATCCATAATAGAATTTTAGCAAGCGAAGATGCAAGCAAATAGAGAGTACATGGCAACACAAGCAAACAAAAATGCAAGCGGAAAAAGTCGAATAAAACGGCAAAGGTGAAGTGAGGGAGAGAAAAACGATAGGCAAATGGCAAATAATGTAATGCGAGGGATAAGAGTTTGTGATGGGTACTTGGTATACGACTTGTGCGTGCATCTCCCCGGTAACGGCGCCAGAAATTCTTCTTGCTACCTCTCGATCATGCATTGTTTTTCCCTTGAAGAGGAAAGGGTGATGCAGCAATGTAGCGTAAGTATTTTCCTCGGTTTTTTAGAACCAGGGTATCAATCCAGTAGGAGACTACACGCAAATCCATCATACCTGCACAAACAATTAAGAACCTTGCAACCAACACGATAAAGAGGTTGTCAATCCCTTCTCGTCCACTTGCAAAACTGAGATCTGATAAAGATAATACGATAAATATTTTTGGTATTTTTGTTGTATAGATTGAAAAGTAAAGATTGCAAAATAAAAGATAGGTAGTTGACTGAAGATTAATACTACCTCCGTCCCAAAATAAGTGACTCAAAAATGACTCAACTTTGTACTAACTTTAGTACAAAGTTGAGTCACTTTTGAGTCACTTATTTTGGGATGGAGGGAGTATGATAGTAGATAGACCCGGGGGGCATAGGTTTCACTAGTGGCTTCTCTCAAGATAGCAGATTCTACGGTGGGTGAACAAATTACTGTCGAGCAATTGATAGAAAAGCGCATAGTTATGAGAATATCTAGGCATGATCATGTATATAGGCTTCATGTCCGTGACAAGTAGACCGAAACAATTCTGCATCTACTACTATTACTCCACACATCGACCGCTATCCTGCATGCATCTAGAGTATTAAGTTCATAAGAACAGAGTAACGCTTTAAGCAAGATGACATGATGTAGAGGGATAAACTCATACAATATGAAATAAACCCTATCTTTTTATCCTCGATGGTAACAATACAATACAATACAATACATGTGTTGCTGCCCCTGCTGTCCCTAGGAAAGGACACCGCAAGATTGAACCCAAAGCTAAGCACTTCTCCCATTGCAAGAAAGATCAATCTAGTAGGCCAAACCAAACTGATAATTCGAAGAGACTTGTAAAGATAATTAAATCATGCATATAAGAATTCAGAGAAGAACCAAATATTGTTCATAGATAATCTTGATCATAAACCCAAAATTCATCGGATCTCGACAACCACACCGCAAAAAGTATTACATCGAATAGATCTCCAAGAAGATTGAGGAGAACTTTGTATTGAGATCCAAAGAGAGAGAAGAAGCCATCTAGCTAATAACTACGGACCCGAAGGTCTGTGGTAAACTACTCACAACTCATCGGAGAGGCTATGGTGTTGATGTAGAAGCCCTCCATGTTCGATTCCCCCTCCGGCAGAGCTCGGGAAAAGGTCCCCAGATGGGATCTCACAGGTACAGAAAGTTGCGGCGGTGGAACTAGGGTTTCGTGGTGCTCTCTGATGTTTTCAGGGTATATGAGTATATATAGGAGGAAGAGGTACGTCGGTGGAGCTACGAGGGGCCCACGAGGGTGGGGGCACGCCTACCCCCCTGGGCGCGCCCTCCTACCTCGTGGCCGCCTCGTGGCTTCCTTGGCATGTACTCCAAGTCTTCTGGATTGCGTTTGTTCCCGAAACGATCATCGCGAAGGTTTCATCCCGTTTGGACTCTGTTTGATATTCTTTTTCTGCGAAACACTGAATTAGGCAAAAACAAAAATTTGCACTGGGCCTTGGGTTAGTAGGTTAGTCCCAAAAATAATATAAAAGTGCATATTAAAGCCCATTAAACATCCAAAACAGATAACATAATAGCATGGAACAATCAAAAATTATAGATACGTTGGAGACGTATCATTCTACAGTGTATAGTTATAGATTGTCCCTTTTTCCGTAAATTATATGCATGTATATTTTACTTTGCACTATTACCATGTACCTTAATGATAGCTACTGCAACATGTTTGTGTTAATTATGTTTTCCCATTGGATTTGTCAATATTCAGATTCGTTCACCTCCATAGAGATTCTCGCTGCATCTTTGGTCATTTCAGTTGAATGTATTTGCTACTTTTACTGTTTATCAATGCCAAACTTTTTAAGGCCATCGTATTGCAATTGCAGTTTGCACCGACTTGCCGATGTGATATTGTGTACTGTAGTGATAGCTTGATAAAAAGATGAGCTGCAAGTACCAGTAATTAGAAACTTAGTTGCCGTGGTGAGCAATCATATGAACATGTATCTGTCTAAGTTAGCATCAATTGTAACTGCTTTTTTATTCATTGAGTAAGTCGACTTTCTGCTCATTCATACTCTTCTGATTAATTGAAGTATAACATAAGAATGTAAGAGTAGGCAATCTCAGAAAGGATCACAGAAAGGTACCAACTGAATCACTTTTGTAACATTTAGAAACAGTCCACTTCGTTGTAGTCCCATGCCATTTGGAATTAACAATTTAATGCATGGTACAAAATTTTTCCCTGCAGCAAATATGTTGTTCTTAGCAAAACTTTCTCCCCCTTTTTATACTGTATACCCTATCACTTGATATTTCGTGTTTATTTCAAAGCATCAGATCTTTTCACTATGGAATACATCTATATTGATGAACTATAATTTAAGTATATGCAAATTTAACTATTATTTTTCCATGTCTATCTATTTATGAAAATTTCTATAATTCTATCATCAAAATTAACGGGTGCGGCAATGCGTGCCATCATGATCTACTATCTACTTGATGAAGCACAAGTTTGAAACATTTGAAAAGTTCAAAGAATTTCAGAGTGAAGTAGAGAATCATCGTAACAAGAAAATAGAGTTTCTACGATCTGATCGCGGAGGCGAATATTTGAGTTATGAGTTTGGTCTTCATTTGAAACAATGTGGAATAGTTTCACAACTCACGCCACCTGGAACACCACAGCGTAATGGTGTGTCCGAATGTCGTAACCGTACTTTATTAGATATGGTGCGATCTATGATGTCTCTTACCGATTTACCACTATCGTTTTGGGGTTATGCTTTAGAGACAGCTGCATTCACATTAAATAGGGCACCATCTAAATCCGTTGAGACGACACCTTATGAATTGTGGTTTGGCAAGAAACCCAAGTTCTCGTTTCTTCAAGTTTGGGGCTAAGATGCTTATGTGAAAAAGCTTCAACCTGATAAACTCGAACCCAAGTCAGAGAAATGTGTCTTCATAGGATACCCAAAAGAAATTGTTAGGTACACCTTCTATCACAGATCCGAAGGCAAGATATTTGTTGCTAAGAATGGATCCTTTCTACAGAAGGAGTTTCTCTCGAAAGAAGTGAGTGGGAGGAAAGTAGAACCTGATGAGGTAACTGTACCTTCTCTCGAATTGGAAAGTAGTTCATCACACAAATTAGTTCTAGTGATTCCTACACCAATTAGTGATGAAGCTAATGATGATGATCACGAAACTTTAGATCAAGTTACTACTGAACCTCGTAGGTCAACCAGAGTATGTTCCGCGCCATAGTGGTACGGTAACCCTATTCTGGAAGTCATGTTACTAGACCATGATGAACCTACGAACTATGAGGAACCGATGATGAGCCCATATTCCGCAAAATGTCTTGAGGCCATGAAATCTGAGATGGGATCCATGTATGAGAACAAAGTGTGGACTTTGGTTGACTTGCCCGATGATCGACAAGCAATTGAAAATAAATGGATCTTTAAGAGGAAGACTGACGTCGATGGTAATGTTACTGTCTACAAAGCTCGAATTGTTGTGAAAGGTTTTTGACAAGTTCAAGGAGTTTACTACCATGAGACTTTATCAGCCGTAGCGATGCTTAAGTCAGTCCGATTCATGTTAGCAATTGCCGCATTTTATGATTATGAAATCTGGAAAATAGATGTCAAAACTACATTCCTTAATGGATATCTCAAAGAAGAGTTGTATATGACGCAACCAGAAGGTTTTGTCGATCCTAAAGGTGCTAACAAAGTGTGCAAGCTCCAACGATCCATCTATGGACTGGTACAAGCATCTCGAAGTTGGAATATACGCTTCGATGAGGTGATCAAGCATATGGTTTTATACAGACTTTTGGAGAAGCATGTATTTACAAGAAAGTGAGTGGGAGCTCTGTAGAATTTCTGATATTATATGTGGATGACATATTGTTGATTGGAAATGATGTCGAATTTCTGGATGGCATAAAAGAATACCTGAATAAGAATTTTTCAATGTAAGACCTCGGTGAAGTTGCTTATAAATTGGGCATCAAGATCTATAGAGATAGATCAAGACGCTTAATTGGACTTTCACAAAGCACATACCTTGATAAAGTTTTGAAGAAGTTCAAAATGGATCAGTCAAAGAAAGGGTTCTTGCCTGTGTTACAAGGTGTGAAGTTGAGTAAGACTCAATGCCCGACCACTGCAGAAGATAGAGAGAAAATGAAAGTCATTTCCTATTCTTCAGCCATAGGTTCTATCATGTATGTAATGCTGTGTACGAGACCTGATATGTGCCTTACTATAAGTCTGGCAGGGAGGTACCAAAGTAATCCAGGAGTGGATCACTGGACAGTGGTCGGGAACATCCTAAAGTAATTGAAAAGAACAAAGGATATGTTTCTCGTTTATGGAGATGACAAAGAGCTCGTCGTAAATGATTACGTCGATGCAAGCTTTGACATTGATCCGGATGACTGTAAGTCACAAACCGGATACGCATTTTTTAAAACGGTGGTGCTGTCAGTTGGTGCAGTTCCAAGCAGAGCATCGTGGTGGGATCTACGTGTGAAGCGGCGTACATAGCTGCTTCAGAAGCAGCAAATGAAGGAATCTGGATGAAGGAGTTCATATCTCATCTATGTGTAATACCTAGTGCACCGGGTCCAATGAAAATCTTTTGTGACAACACTAGAGCAATAGCCTGGCCGAAGGAATCCTGGTTTCACAAGAGAACCATGCACATCAAGAGACGCGTCAACTCCATCCGCGATCAAGTCAAGGAGGGAGACATAGAGATTTGAAAAATACATACGGATCTGAATGTCGTAGACCCATTGACTAAGCCTCTTCCATGAGCAAAATATGATCAACACCAAGACTCCATGGGTTTTAGAATCATTACTATGTAATCTAGATTATTGACTCTAGTGCAAGTGGGAGACTGAAGGAAATATGCCCTATAGGCAATAATAAAGTTGTTATTTATACTTCCTTATATATCATGATAAATGTCTTTTATTCATGCTAGAATTTTATTAACTGGAAACTTGATACATGTGTGAATACATACACAAAACAGAGTGTCCCTAGTATGCATCTACTGGACTAGCTCGTTAATCAAAGATGGTTTAGTTTCCTAACCATATACACGTGTTGTCATTTGATCAACAGGATCACATCATTAGGAGAATGATGTGATGGACAAGACCCATCCGTTAGCTTAGCACAATGATCATTTAGTTTATTGCTATTGATTTCTTCATGACTTATACATGTTCCTCTGACTATGAGATTATGCAGCTCCCGAATGTTGGAGGAACACCTTGTGTGCTATAAAACGTCACAACGTAACTGGGTGATTATAAAGATGCTCTACATGTGTTTCCAAAAGTGTTTGTGGTGTTGGCATGGATCCAGATTAGGATTTGTCACTCCGAGTGTCGGAGAGGTATCTCTGGGCCCTCTCGGTAATACACGTCATTATAAGCCTTGAAAGCAAATGACTAATGAGTTAGTCACGAGATGATGTATTACAAAACGAGTAAAGAGACTTGCCGGTAATGAGATTGAACTAGGTATGATGATACCAATGATCGAATCTCAGGCAAGTAACATACCAATGACAAAGGGAACAACGTATGTTGTTATGCGGTTTGCCGACGAAGATCGTCATAGAATATGTAGGAGCCAATATGAGCATCTAGGTTCCGCTATTGGTCATTGATCGGAGATATGTCTCGGTCATGTCTACATAGTTCTTGAACTCGTAGGGTCCGCACATTTAACGTTCGATGATGATTTGTATTACGAGTTATGTGTTTTTGATGACCAAAGTTTGTTCTGAGTCCCGGATGAGATCACGGACATGAAGGGGAGTCTCGAAATGATCGAGACATAAAGAATTATATATTGGACGATGTTATTCGGACACCAGATGAGTTTCGGGGGTCAGCGGATAAATATCGGAGTGCGGGAAGGGTTATCGGAACCACCAGAGAAGTAATGGGCCTTATTGGGCCTTAGGGGAGAGAGAGAGAGCAGCCAAGGGCTGGCCGCCCCTCCCCCCCATGGGCCTAGTACGAATTGGACTAGGGGGGTGGGCGGCACCCCCTCCTTCCTTCTCCTTCCCCTCCCCTTCCTTCTTCTCCTAGTTGGACTAGGAAGGGGGGTCCAACTCCTACTAGGAGTAGGATTGCCCCCCTTGGGCGCGCCCTATAGGGCCGGCCGGCCTCCCCCTTACTCCTTTATATATGGGGGCAGAGGGCACCCTAGAACACACAAGTTAATAGTTTTTTTAGCCATGTGCGGTGCCCCCCTCCACAGATTCCACCTCAGGTCATATTGTCGTAGTGCTTAGGCGAAGCCCGGCGCGGATCACATCATCAACACCGTCACCACGTCATCATGCTGACGGAACTCTCCCTCGTCCTCAACTGGATCAAGAGCTCAAGGGACATCATCGTGTTGAACGTGTGCTGAACACGGAGGTGCCGTACGTTCGGTACTTGGATCGGTTGGATCGTGAAGACGTTCAACTACATCAACCGTGTTACTAAACGCTTCCGCTTTCGGTCTACGAGGGTACGTGGACTCACTCTCCCCGCTCATTGCTATGTTTCTCCTAGATAAATCTTGCGTGATCGTAGGAATCTTTTTGAAATACTACGTTCCCCAACAATAGAAACATCGATCTCAGAACATAGTGGATACTATACATCAAACCTTAACAAAACTAACTCGATTACATGATAAATCTCATCCAACCCATCACCGTCCAGCAAGCCTACGATGGAATTACTCACGCTTGGCGGTGAACATCCTGAAATTGCCGATGAAGGTTGATGATGATGATGGCGATGCATTCCACTCTCTAGAGCCCCGAACGGACTCCAGATCAGCCCTCTCAATGAAGAACATGAGGTGGCAGTGGCTCCGTATCGTAAAATGTGATGAATCCTTCTCCTCTGTTTTTTCTCCCCGAAAGTGAATATATACAGTTGGAATTAGGGTCAGAGGAGCTCCAGGGGGGCCACAGGCCTGGGAGTCGCGCCCTAGGGTGGGGGCGCCCCCAGGGCTTGTGGCCTTTGGGTGGCCCCCCTTTGGATAATTCTCGCGCCAGTATTTTTTATATATTCCATAAAAAATCTCCGTAAATTTTTAGGTCATTCTGAGAACTTTGATTTCTGCACAAAAATAACACCATGGCAATTCTACTAAAAACAGCGTCAGTCCGGGTTAGTTCCATTCAAATCATGCAAATTAGAGTCCAAAACAAGTGCAAAAGAGTTTGGAAAAGTGGATACGACGGAGACGTATCAACTCCCCCAAGCATAACCTATTGCATGTCGTCAAGCAATTCAGTAGATAAACTTAAAGTGACAAAGAAAACCTTTACAAACTCTGTTTGATCTTGTTGTTGCAAATATGTCTAGCCAAGGTTCAAGTTTTCAGCAAAAATTACAAACTAACCATGTTCACAATAACATTTAGGTCTCACATTTACCCATATCAATGGCATAGCCAACTAGCGAGCAATAATAAGATATCTCGGATGACAACACTTTTCAAAGCAATCAAGATACAATATGATATAATGGTATCTCGCTAGCCCTTTTTGAGACCGCAAAACTTAAATGCAGAGCACCTGAGAAGATAAAGGACTGACTAGAGATTGTAATTGATGGTAAAAGAGATCCAGTCACACTCATGCTAAACATCAATTAAACACAAAGCATATAAATGACAGCAGTGCTCTCCAAGTGGTGCTTTCTTATAAGAGGATGATAACTCAACAATCAAAGTAAATAGATAGGCCCTTCACAGAGGGAAGCAGGGATTTGCATAGGTGCCAGAGGTCGAAGCTTTTAAAACAGAGATGCCTATAATTTTGAGCGTTATGCTTTCATTGTCAATGTAACGACCAAGAGTTCTCAATATATTCCATGCTACGCACATTATAGGCGGTTCCCAAATAGAATGGTAAAGTATTACTCCCCCTCCACCAACAATCACACTCCACGGCTGATCCGCGTCCACGGGTACCGTCCATACCAACAACAGTCCTGGGGGAGCTTTGTTTAATTATATTTTGATTTGATTTTGAGCATGGAACTAGGCATCTCGATTACCACCCACTTTCTCGTGAATGACAAGTGAATAAACACTCATCGTGAGAATAACCCACCTACATTGGAAGATACTGACAGCCCCTAATCGCCACATGAGCGATTCGGGCATACAAAACATATTATTATTTGAAGGTTTAGAGTTTGGCACATGCAAATTTACTTGGAACAGCAGGTAATAGCGCATATAGGTAGGTATGGTGGACTCATATGGAAAAACTTTGGGTTTATGGAAGTGGATGCACAGGCCGTATTCCCGCTCAGTACAATGTGAAGGCTATCAACACTACAAAAACTTGTTAATACAGGATAGTCCTAGTCCGTCACGGATCAACCAAAATTTGTCATGTGTGCCCATCCATGACGGATTTTAAATCTGTCATGTATATCGCGTCATAATTTGACATCGTACCTTCCATGACGGTTCTTGGCCGTCATGGATCTACCCCAGGCCCGCCCAGCCCAAACTAGGATGTGACGGAACAAACCATCACCGATTTCATGACCTGGAAGCGATGTGGATATCCACGTGGATCTAACGTGGACAAGGAGGCCAACATGGCCCATGTAGTGAGCAGCCCAATTAGCATTTTGGCCCAATAATTTTGTTCCAGTCCAACCGATTAGATGTTTGTCTTGGGCCTGCCCATCATGGCCTACCCAATGATTTATTCCAACGCATTAGCCCCTTTTTGGTCCAGCCGATTTTCTTGATGCAACCCAATTTTCAAAGGCAACCAAACTATATTCATTCAAATAATAGCATTTGTTCACAAGACAATAAAAATTTCCAACAATCTAGTTTGATGTCCAAAACCTAAGCTTTATATAGAAACATCACATGCATATCTAGATCACGCTATAGGCATCTAAAAAATCAAGTAACATGACTACAATGCAATACTACCTGGTTTAAATTCCAACACTATAGCAGCACTTCTAGGTAGCTGGCCCAAGCAATTCCCGCTTAAAAACTTCAATCTCCAATAACACAGACTAACTGCCAAACCTGCATACAATTCAAAACGCATACAAAATTATAATAAGTTATAACAACAAGCTCCCAAATGAATAGAGTAATAATATTAGTTGATTTTCCAAGCAATCATCCGATGGACACACCACTACTATACTAAGGTACCACGAATATGTGGGCAACACACGCTATAAAAGCAAACTAGTTACAAGTTAAAATATTTGTTCTATAAACATGATATTTTATCATCCAAACATAGAAATTATTTTAAAACAAAGGATGAACAGATAATTTCATATTCATCAAGTACAACAAAAAAAATCAAGTTTATATGCACATGACATGACTTGTATATATAAATAGAATGCGTCTATACAATACAATGTAGTTTGTTGTTAATAAAACATGGAAATAGTACTAATGGACGCACACCTTTTTATCAATTAAAACTAATTTTTGTCAATAAACTTGATTTTTGCATGTAATGTAAAGCAAAACCACTCAAAGTCAATAACATTTTAGCCAATCAAACAATCCATTTATTGATCTTATTATGCTAGCAGTAGACTTCTTTACAAATACCAAATATCTATGAGCATCAAAAAACTTCAAATAAGCACTTTTAGAACAAAGATGAACCTACTCGTTAAGATCTAGTCCGATGCTTTCAGACCATAACCTTCACATCTAGATTAACCACACATGGGAATTATGAAGAACAGTACAAATGCACGGTGGAACAGATTGAACACTCATAAATCTGAAGCGGAAATAATATACCATCCATTAGTAATCTTCAAGCAAAGCACTCAATCTTCACTTGCACCTTCGGATTGCAATTCTTTGTACACGCATTTTCGGAAATACAATAGTACAAAACCCATCATCTCTGTTGTAATAAGAGAAAAAACTCAACATTAATAAAATGGTTGCTAGTAAACCCAAAGAAGAAGGGAAAACAAAAGGATTATTTATACAACTATCGAAAGAAATCAAGAAATAATTGAATGAGACATGATGGCAGTAATGAAGCCTTGATGTTCCCCCGACAAGTTTTCGATATATACCATATTATTTTGATACAATTTCGGTAAATACCATATAAACGATAGTTTTCATGAATATAAAATGACACAGTGAATTCACATAAAAAGGCGCATATACATGATAAATTGAGTAGGTGAAAATATCTTGACTAAAACCTATCACCACCAAAACTCATTCACAAATTCTATAGTACAGTACTAGCACACTAGCACTAGCTCTGTAGTACAAACAGTAATGTATTTATCCAAATTGTACCATTCTAAGCTAGCACAAACACTTGCCTGCAAAAATGTTCATTTTGTAGTAGCACACTAGCTTGTGGCACATGGCCACCAAGCTTTCACAGAGTAGCACTGTATAAGTAAGCACAAAACTTGCATGGACAAAAGATTCCTATGTAGTAGACTAGTAGCAGTGTAGCACACTTTCTCTTGTCAACATACTTTAATATGTTCACTGTTGTTCTGATGTGTACAGACCTAGAGAAGATGCATGCATGCTGATGAGCCAGTCGGTGTATACTGCAGACAAACACATCATCCCAAGATGATTGGGTTTGTATGATTTTTGTATGATAAGCACCAACAACAAATGGAAGTTAGTTTTACTGACTTCTTGTTTATTCCTAGTTGTGCCCACGTGATGACTTCAAGCAACTCCGCCAAGGTTCCATTGTCGCCTATCAAATTAACTGAATGTAACAACACTTGTGGAAGAATTGTATTCCGAATTGTTTTCACTTGTGGAAGAATTGTATTGGTACCTATTAAAGCAATAAAAGCGTCAGCAAACTGAGCCACTTCGCCCTTCCCCTCGTGCATGCCACAAACCACTCTAACATAACCTACATGATCGCCTAATACCTATATGAGCATGGATCAGGAACAGTAAGAAACTAAGCATCCAGCCACAACGTACGGACAATATGGCAGCGGCCGACGTTCTTGGGCGGCAATCCCTTGAGTACCTTGTCAATGATTGCCTCAGGTAGGTCCTCGAGCAGGGTCACAGAGCCTATTATACAGTACCTTGTCAATATGGAAGCAGAAACTGAATCATTACATAGTAGGTTACACGAGAAGAGAATACATAAGCGGATTATACAGAAGCAAGAACTTAATCAATACATGAAGATTATACAAACCACTAACAAACCACAAATTCTGAATGTAAGCAAGAACTGGATCATTACAATAGAAAATTATATGGAAGCAAGAACTGGATGTAGAAACAATAAGAGCAGATTATGCCAAAACAAAACACAAAACAAACATTTAACACGTCATTAGGAGGGTTCATTTGACAACACACACAAATCACACTGTGGTTCAATTCCCTGGCAACATCTATCTGTTAGGCCATTTCACAACAGCACTCTCGGCCATGAAATGTTAAAAAACAGTATAAACCTGATGGGTGGCAATAATGTACTACTAAACAATAGTGCTCCCCCAGCCAGCTTCTTGCAGCTGGGTAGAGTGAGGCCCCAACACTCCCCAACACCCAAGACACAGAGCAAGCAAACTAACAGCAGGGTGACATTGATATCTTTTTTTTGAAGACATTAATATCTATCAAGCCTCTACTAATTTGGTAAATAAAACAGACAAATTTAAGTTGTTGATGCAGCACAAGTTGAGTAAAACATGTTGCAGATTGGTTCATAGGAATTGAACACCCAACCAATTTCATTTTCAATTTTAGGAGTGGACATGCAAATTCGAGTAAACCAAATCCCCCAATCCATGTGTGTCAAATGATGTCTAAACTGAAACTCAACTGTATGTGTCCCTCTACTATGTTACAACCAAACTATGTGGCAGGATTGGAACGGATTGGACCAACCAAAATCAAAACACCTAGCTAGGAAGGAAGGGAAGGGGACGTCCTTCTCTTACCACCGTCATGGTCGTACCGCTGCAGCTTCTGACCTTCACTGCCTCGTGAATTTGTACGTGCTGAAGAAGTCACATACATCTTGCCAAGGACGTCGTGGAACGCGAGCTGCTCGGAAGACCATAAGAAGGAAAACCTCTTAACAGCCTCGCTCATCACAGATCAGCTGTAGTAGGGCGATCCACGCCATGGATCCCACGGGAGGATCATGGTCTGGTCGATCTAGGAGGGAGAGGAGTAGGTGAGGCAAGGTTGCAACGGATCCCAGAAAAGATGAGCTTGCGGGAGGGACCAATCTAAGGGAGGCCAAAACCCTAGGCATGGGTTGGAGAGGGATGGATGGGTGAGGGATTCAGCAGATCTGGCAACTCATGGTGCTGCGAGGTGAGAGCAGGGGAGGTCGTGGGCCGTCGGCGAGCTATTGGAGGGAGGCAAGGAGGGGGAGGGTGGCCGCGATGTGAGACGATGGGGAATGGGAGGGGGCTGCGGAGGGAGAGAGGAGGGTGTTAGGGTTAGATTTTGTACCTGGAACGGTTAGTCAGGCTTTAGTGGGCTTCGGCGGGCTCACGGTGCTGTACCAACCCATCGATGACAGTTTCTAAAAATGCCGTGGGAAATCCGTCATGGATTAACAGGTTAAGATTGAGAAGCGACCAACTAGAGAGCAACAACGGTCATGAACATGCCTTGAGGTTAATCAACATTGAATTCAAGCATGAGTAGGATATAAATCACCATGAACATAAATATCGTTGAGGCTATGTTGTTTTTGATTCAACTACATGCGTGAACATGTGCCAAGTCAAGCCACTTGAAACATTCAAAGGAGTATACCATCCTATCACACCACATCATAACCATTTTAAATCCATGTTGGCACACAAGACAAATCATTATCAACTCCTAGTTAATTAAGCATGGCATGAATAACTATAATCTCTAATTGTCATTGCAAACATGTTTCATTCATAATAGGCTGAATCAAGACCAAAGAGCTAGTCATATTTACAAAAACAAAATAGGTCAAGCTCATACCAGCTTGCTCATCTCAATCATTTCATCAAATTTCGTCATTATTGCCTTTCACTTGCACTACCAAATGATGTCAATAATAATAAGAGTGCACGTGCATTGGAGTAAGCTGGAATCTACAAACATTTATTCAAAGGAGAAGACGAGGTAATATGGCCTATCTGTTAGATCATCAGTAATGCATATGAGAGCCACTCAACATTTGCATTGTGGTGTTCTCCTTTCAACCCGAAAGAAAAGCAAAAGAATTTCACAGAAACGCACTAAAATATTTTTGGAGTTTTTGTTTTTCTGAAGAAAGCAGAAAGAATAAGAACAAGAAAATTATTTACACGGGAAAGCTCCCAACAACCAAAAAGAAGAAAGAGAAATCTTTTTTGATTTTCCTTTTAATACTACAAACTACTTATAAAATGAACAAGAAAGAAAAGACAAAAAGAAACGAGAAAGTTGCTCAATCCACTCAGCCAAGAAATCTACAATTGCTTGAGACTTAATCGCCTTTTTGAATTCGAACTTGATATCCAGAGGGAGAAATTCAATCGCCCACTTAGCCACTCGACCATTTTCATCTTGATTGTTCAGAATTTCTGATAATGGAGCATGGCTGATGACTGAAACCGAGTGGTCTGCGAAGTAATGTGCGACTTTCTTCATGGTTAGATAAATTCCATAGACAACCTCCTGGTAATGCGGATAACTTTGTAGGCTTTGCCTTCTTCCTCTCGCTCAACTGTGATCACTCTACTGACGACCTGTCCAGTGGCTGCAATGTATAACAATAGAGGCTCTTTGCTGACTAGAGTAGCAAGCACCGGCTGGGTGGAAAGGAGGGCTTTGAGCTCTACAAACGCTGCTTCAACTTCATGAGTCCACTCAAACGTATCAGACTTTTTCATCAATCGGTAAAGAGGTAGGGCATTTTCACCGAGACGAGAAATGAATCGACTTAACGCAGCCAAACAACATGTGACCTTTTGAACATCATGCACACGCACGGGGCATTTCATTCGGATAATTGCTCAAATCTTTTCCGGTTTGCGTCGATCCCTCGTTTGGAAACGAGAAAACCGAGTAACTTCCCTCCTGGGACTCCGAATGTGCATTTCGACGGATTGAGCTTGATGTCATATCTTCTTAGGTTGGCAAAGGTCTCAGCGAGGTCAGTCAGCAGGTCCGAACCTTTGTGTGACTTCATCACGATATCATCCATGTATGCTTCCACGTTCCGACTGATCTGAGTGAGCAGGCACTTCTGAATCATGCGCATGAACGTGGCACCAGCATTCTTAAGTCCAAAAGGCATCGTAACATAGCAAAAGCACCCGAATAGGGTGATGAAGGCCGTTGTTATTTCATCGGGTCCATACTGACGGATATGATGATACCCGGAATATGCATCCAGAAAAGACAAACATTCACAGCCCGCAGTTGAGTCGACAATATGATCAATGCGGGGGAGAGGAATATGATCTTTCGAGCATGCCCGATTGATATGTTTGAAATCTATGCACATATGAAGTGAATCATCTTTCTTAGGGACCATGACGACGTTGGCGAGCCACTCGGAGTGGTATATCTCACGGATGAACTCAGCTGCCAGGAGCCGAGCCACTTCCTCGCCAATCGCCTTTCTTTTTTCTACGGCGGACCGTCGGAGATGCTCTTTCATTGGTTTTTCTTTTGGGTCAACACGCAAACGGTGCTCGGCCAGCCCCCTGGGTACACCTGGCATGTCTGATGGCTTCCATGCAAAGATGTCCCAGTTCTCACGGAGGAACTGGATGAGCGCGGCTTCCTATTTGCTGTCGAGTGTTGTTGAGATGTGGGTCGGAGCCGCAGTGGGGTCTTCCGGGTGGATATGAACAGGCTTTGTCTCACCGGCCGACTAAAATGTGGACTCTAAGGCAGGCTTCTTGGCTCATAGCAAATCACTTGGATCTGCATTTTTCTTGTATTTTTTATCTCTACGGCTGCCATCTGCTCATCAGCAATTTTTGAGCCTTTCTGAAGGCACTCCTCTACTCTCTGCATGTTTCCTGTGACCGTGATCACACCTCTGGGCCCAGGCATCTTCAACTTGAGATATATGTAACATGGTCGGGCCATGAAACGAGCATATGCGGGCCTGCCCAGAATAGCATGATAAGCACTGTGGAAATCCACCACCTCAAACGTCAAATTTTCCTTGCGGTAATTCTTGGAATTACCAAAAACTACATCAAGAGCAATCTCTCTGAGTGACTTTGCCTTCTTTCTGGTGATGACGCTATGAAACTGCACGTTACTCTCACTAAGTTTGGACATTGGAATGCCCATCCCTTGGAGGGTCTCAGCGTACAAAATGTTCAACCTACTGCTGCCATCCATAAGGACCGTAGTTAGTCGGGACCACTTCAAATATGTTGTAGTTGCCGCAGCAACCATGTTCACTTCTCTGGTAATGACTTTCAGTCGACTTTTGTTCTCTACATCAGCAAAAATCACCAAGGTAGCATTGACCTTATGGTAACCATCATCATCCTCTTTTTCCTCCTCCTTATCAGATTCTTTCTCACTGGGTTGACCCTCTCGGAAACTCTAAATCAGGAGTCGGCACTGTCGAGTTGTATGTGATGTCGCTTAAAGCTACGTCGTTTTCACCCAAAGAGGAAGGGATAATGCAGCACAATGGCGATAGGTATTTCCCTCAGATGTGAAACCAAAGTTATCGAACCAGTAGGAGAACCAAGCAATACAACATAAAAAGCACCTGCACACAAATAACAACACCTCGCAACCCGACGTGTTAAAGGGGTTGTCAATCCCTTTCGGGTAACGAACGTGAGAGAGAGATAAATATTGGTAGATTGGTTAATAAATAAGATAAATTGCAGCAAGGTATTTTTGGGTTTTTGGTTTAGTAGATCTGAAAATAAAAGCAAAGGCAAATAGATCGCAAAGGCAAATATATGAGAAAGAAGACCCGGGGCCGTAGGTTTCCCTAGTGGCTTCTCTCGAGAAAATAACAAATGGTGGGTAAACAAATTACTGTTGGGCAATTGATAGAACTTCAAATAATCATGACGATATCCAGTCAATGATCATTACATAGGCATCACGTCCAAGATTAGTAGACCGACTCCTGCCTGCATCTACTACTATTACTCCACACATCGACCGCTATCCAGCATGCATCTAGTGTATTAAGTTCATGGAAAAACGAAGTAATGAATTAAGAACGATGACATGATGTAGACAAGATCCGTTTATCCATGGCGTTAGATATGAATCTCGTCGTTTTGTCCTTAGTGGCAACGATACATATATACGTGTCGGTTCCCCTTCTGTCACTGGGATCAAGCCCCGTAAGATCGAACCCACTACCGGGCACATCTTCCCATTGCAAGATAAAGAGATCAAGTTGGCCAAACAAAACCCAATATCGGAGAAGAAATACGAGGCTATAAGCAATCATGCATATAAGAGATCAAAAAACTCAAATAACTTTCATGGATATAACAAGATAGATCTGATCATAAACTCAAAGTTCATCGGATCCCAACAAACACACCGCAAAAAGAGTTACATCATATGGATCTCCAAGAGACCATTGTATTGAGAATCAAGAACAAGAGAGAAAGCCATCTAGCTACTAACTACGAACCTGAAGGTCTACAAGGAACTACTCACGGATCATCAGAGAGGCACCAATGGAAGTGGTGAACCCCTCTGTGATGGTGTCTAGATTGGATCTGGTGTTTCTAGACTCTGCGGCGACTGGATGAATATTTCGTCCATGCCTCTAGGGTTTCTAGAATATTGGGGTATTTATATAGCAAAGAGGTGGTCCGGGGGGCACCCGAGGTGGGCACAACCCACCAGGGCGCGCTTGGGCCTCCTGGCGTGCCCTGGTGGGTTGTCCCCTCCTCGGGACTCCCCCTAGGTGCAACCAGGGCCCGTAGTGTTCCTTCTAGCCCAAAAAAATATCCAAAAAGTTCTGCGGTGTTTGGGCTCCGTTTGATATTGATTTCCTGCGATGTAAAAAACATGCAGAAAACAACAACTGACACTTGGCACTTGTCAATAGGTTAGTACCAAAAAATGATATAAAATGATTATAAAATGATTGTAAAACATCCAAGAATGACAATAAAACATCATGGAACAATCAAAAATTATAGATACGTTGGAGACGTATTAGTATGCTTGGGTCGAATCAAGTTTCCCTCTTCATCTTTCTTCGTGTGAAGGTAACACGGCAAATCCAGAACGTCTTGGCCTGACTGATCTTTCACCTTCTTGGGTGTCCACTACCCTTTGGGTTTCCCTTTAAATTTCCCTTGTGCATTCAGGACTACGGCTTCAGCAGGACCTATAGGTTTACGCTTTTGCTTCCGACCGGAATTTCCACCGCTGGCGTCTTGGTTGAATGGTTTTCCCTTGCCACTACAGAGTCGATCTTCTTCTTCGCCATTAGCATACCGAGTGGCTATTTCAATCATTCAGGCTAGAGACATGTCTTCGGAATGATTGAACTTCTAGTTGAGTTCTCTGTATCGAACGCCCTCTTTGAAGGCGCAAACTGCTTGGTGCTCTGACACATTTTCCACTGTATGATAAAGGGTAGTCCATCTATGAATGAAGTCTTTCAAAGTCTCATTTGCTTTCAGGATGCAATGCTGCAATTCAATCAGCCAAGTAGGTCGCTTGCAAGTGCCCTCAAATGTTCTCATGAACACTCGGGCTAACTCATCCCAACATAAAATACTTCGAGAGGCCAACTAATTCAACCAGACTCTAGCCCAACCCTCAAGTATCAGGGAGAGGTGCTTCACGGCTACATCATCATTGCCTCCACCAGTCTGCACTTCCACTCGGAAATCTTCCAGCCATGTGTCGGGCTTCGACTCACCGGTGAATTTACTCACGCCCGTCGGCAATCTGAAGTTGGGAGGGACCTCAGCAGCTCGGATGGCTCTACTGAAACACTCGGGCCCAGAAACAAATTCTTTGCTTCCACTCGGACGGTCTTTGTCTTGTCCTTCCCTGTGTGCTCGGCCCCTGTCGACCAAACCCTGCACGAGGAGTGACCTCGCATCGAACCCAGGCTCTCTTGGGTCGACTGGGGCTCTTTGCTCGTCACCATACGGGCGCCTGTCGTCATACCGTCGGGGCGCGTACGACCCACCCCTCGAAGGGGGCGTAGGCACTCGACGGTGGTCATCACGGGGATATTGATGATCATACTGCCCGTGGCCTTGGCCCAGGTACTGATCCTGGCGATGACCACGATCTTCACGCCACATAGGCGATCTTGGACTATGTGACGACTGAAATGTATCCGCAACTACACACATGTTGTGGATTCTGTTGCGCGACTGGGAAACAACAGAGTTCTATTCCCCTGTGTCTCGAAGCAATGCACGGATCTCTAGCAAACCTCTACCAGCTTGTGAACGCGACGGTTGAATTGACTCTGGTATGCGTGATGCTGCTGCGACATTTTGAATCGGTGTACGATATACCTGAGGCTCCCTCCGAGTTTCAGTCGGAAAGAGTTGTCGAGCTCGTCGACTGGATCCAAGGATCTGCTGATGGGCGCGTTCATCGAGTGTGTGCTGAAGATTCTTCAGACGCGTACGTGATGACCCACAAGTGTAGGGGATCTGTCGTAGTCCTTTCGATAAGTAAGAGTGTCAAACCCAATGAGGAGCAGAAGGAAATGATAGGCAGTTTTCATTAACATATTTTCTGCAAGCACTGAAATTATAGGTAACAGATAGTTTTGTGATAAGGTAATTGGTAGCAAGTGACAAAAGGTAAAAGTAAATAAGGTGCAGCAAGGTGGCCCAATCCTTTTTGTAGCAAAGGACAATCCTGGACAAATTCTTATATAAAGGAAAGTGCTCCCGAGGACACATGGGAATTATCGTCAAGCTAGTTTTCATCAAAATCATCTGATTCGCGTTCGGTACTTTGATAATTCGGTATGTGGGTGGACCGGTGCTTGGGTGCTGTCCTTACTTGGACAAGCCTCCCACTTATGATTAACTTCTAATGCAAGCATCCACAACTACAAAATAGGTATTAAGGTAAACCTAACCATAGCATGAAACATATAGATCCAAATCAGCCCCTTACGAAGCAACGGATAAACTAGGGTTTAAGCTTCTGTCACTCTAGCAACCCATCATCTACTTATTACTTCCCAATGCCTTCCTCTAGGCCCAAATAATGGTGAAGTGTCATGTAGTCGACGTTCACATGACACCACTAGAGGAGAGACAACATACATCTCATCAAAATATCGAACGAAGACCAAATTCACATGACTACTAATAGCAAGACTCCTCCCATGTCCTCAGGAACAAAAGTAACTACTCACAAGACATAATATTGTTCATGATCATAGGGGTATTAATATGCATAATGGGTCTGAACATATGATCTTCCACCAAATAAACCAACTAGCATCAACTACAAGGAGTAATCAACACTACTAGCAACCCACATGTACCAATCTAAGGTTTGGGTACAAAGATTGGATACAAGAGATGAACTAGGGTTTGAGACGAGATGGTGCTGGTGAAGATGTTGATGAAGACAGCCCTCCCCAAGATGGGAGGGTTGTTGGTGATGACAGCGGTGACGGTTTCCCCCTCCTGGAGGGAAGTATCCTCGGCAGAATAGTTCAACCGGAGCCCTAGATTGGTTTCCGTCTCGGTTCCGCCTCGAGACGGAGGTGTCTGGTCCCGAAAGCCTCCTTATGATTTTTTCCTAGTCAAAACACCTCATATAGGAGAAGTTAGGCATCGGGGGTCGTCGGTGGCCCCACGAGACAGTGGGCGCGCCCTGAGGGGCACGCCCTTAGAGGGGGGTCGCGCCCCACCCTCAGGGACAGCAGGTGGCCCCCCTCGTGAACTTCTTTCGCCAGATATTTTTTATATTTTCCGAAATGGAGTTCTGTGGAGTTTCGGGGCTTTTGGAGTTGTGCAGAATAGGTTTCCAGAGTTTGCTCCTTTTCCAGCCCAGAATTCCAGCCGCCGGCATTCTCCTTCTTCATGTAAACCTCGTAAAATAAGAGAGAAAAGGCATATGTATTGTCACAAAACATGTAATAACAGCCCATAATGCAATAAATATCAACATATAAGCATGATGCAAATTGGACGTATCTGTACGCTTAGCCAAGGTGGCTAAGCGCGCAGCCTCCAAGGCCCGAGCCTCGGAGGTCTCCCCAATGATGGGGGTCTGGAGCGCCTGGACGTTGCGGCGATGTAACTCCTCCCTCTGCTCTGTAGTGAGAGCTTCGGGAATGTACTCGTCATGATCATGCGACGAGTCTCCGCTGTTGTCGTTGTCGGATTTAGGGCTCCGCAAAACCCGTTAAGTTCAAACATAGGGGCGTGAACGAAGATCTCTCCCACTCACGTCTACCTAGCGCCTCGCTCTCGTCTCGGTGGAAGGATTCAAGCAAACAACTAACAAGCACACAAGAGTTTATCCAGGTTCGGGCCACCGTGTGGTGTAAGACCCTACTTCCTGCTTTGGTGGATTGGCTCCAAGCGAGCTAGAATATGAACTGGTACAAGGGTTCCTGGGCTTAGGAGGCGAGCTCAGGAGGGTCAGGAGGCTAGTGTTCTTTCTCCTTGTGCGGTGGTCAAGTGTGTTCGTCGATGATTTCGTTCATCCCCCCTTTGAAGTGGGGGTTCTAGCTACTTATATAGGCGGCGAAGGTGCGTCACTGCTGACATCACTGCCTCCTCCTGAGGCAGGCTTGGCATTGGATTCTCCGCCCCTCCGGAACGCCTTGCCGAGGCCGCTCCCGAGGGGGTCTTGGCATCGTTCTCGTCTCAAGGCCTGGCCCCTCGCGAGGGTCTTGAGCAGCTAGTCGATTAGCTGGGCCGTACCAAGCCGCTTGTAGGAGCACGTCGCGGCCCACAGACAGGCAAGTCTGGGTACCCTGGTTCCCAGGACGCCGACAGTCACCGCCGCTGCGACAAAATCCGGGCGGACTACGATGGGAGTCGACCATGAGGACTTCCGCTGCTGGATCGTTGCTTTGGCACTCGGAAAGAGAATCCGAGTGACCAGCTGGCAGATCGAACAAACCATAAAGGGACTCGTCGGGCTCAATCACCGCGACTTATGGGGTGGTCGACTGGCGAGCCACCGCATGTTTCACCCACCGCTGGAGCTGCGAACGACCGCATCGCCTGCGACGACGGACAGTGGGGAGCGAAGACGCAATGGGACCCGATCGATACTGGGTCGACGACTGCCGTAACAGGACGCCACAGGCACTCGCACGGAAGTGCGCCGCCCCACGGATGGGGAGGGCCTCGACGTTGAGGCGAGCTACTTGAAGCAAAGCGGAGTCATCGGCAATGAAGACAAGCGTGCCGAGACGGATCTCGCGGCCCAAAGCCAAACCACCGTCGGAAACCATGTTGATGGAGAACGGAATTTGCAACCTCATCGGAAGTCGCTCGGACGCCTGCCCCATGGTGGGCGCCAACTGTCGTGGGAGTGAGTCTGACAGTAAGAGTAGGGGGTACGTAAGAGGAGGCAAGGTCCTAGCTACGAAAAGGTTGTACGCACCAGTTTATGATTTCAGGCCTCTCTCGGAGGAGTTAACAACCCTATATCTCGGTGCCTCAGAGGCTTCTCGACAGGATTATGGGTGGAAGTTACAGGGGGTGCAAACCCTTGTGCCAGCGGAAGGGGGTGACTCATATAGAGTGCACCAGGCCCCTCCAGCCCTCGGTTACACAGGGTTCAATGTGAGTTAAGACAGGGGTGTTACTGGTAACGCCAGCTATTAATGGTCTTTAATATGGGTAACGAAGTATTTCAAAAGTTTTCCTACGATCACGCAAGATCTGTCTAGGAGAAGCATAGCAACGAGCAGGGAGAGTGTGTCTATGTATCCTCGTAGACCAAAAGCGGAAGCGTATAGTGACGCGGTTGATGTAGTCAAACGTCTTTGCGATCCAACTGATCCAAGCACCGAACGTATGGCACCTCCGCATTCAGCACACATTCAGCTACATCACGTCCCACGAGCTCTTGATCCAGTTGAGCTTCACGGGAGAGTTTCGTCAGCACGACGGCGTGGTGACGGAGATGATGAAGTTACCGACGCAGGGCTTCGCCTAAGCACTACAACGATATGACCGAGGTGTGTTTCTGTGGAGGTGGGCACCGCACACGGCTAAAAAAATGTTGCTTGTGTGTCTATGGGGTGCCCCCTGGCCACGTATATAAAGGATGGAGGGAGGAGGAGGCTGGTCCTCATAGGGCGCGCCAAAGTGTGGAGTCCTACTAGGACTCCCTAGTCCTAGTAGGATTCCACCTCCCACATGTAATAGGAAAAGGGGAAGGGAGAAGGAGAAGGAAGGAAGGGGCACCCCCTTTCCCTAGTCCAATTCAGACCAGTCCATGGGGAAGGGGTGCGGCCACCCTTGAGGCCTTTCTCTCCTTTCCCGTATGGCCCATTAAGGCCCAATACGAATTCCTGTAACTCTCCGGTACTCCGAAAAATACCCGAATCACTCAAAACGTTTCCGATGTCCAAATATAGCCTTCCAATATATCGATATTTACGTCTCGACCATTTCAAGACTGTTCAGCATGTCCATGATCTCATCCGGGACTCCGAACAAACGTCGGTCATCAAATCACATAACTCATAATACAAATCCTCATCGAACGTTAAGCGTGTAGACCCTACGGGTTCGAGAACTATGTAGACATGACGAGACACATCTCCGATCAATAACCAATAGCGGAACCTGGATGCTCATATTGGCTCCTACATATTCTACAAAGATCTTTATCGGTCAAACCGCATAACAACATACGTTGTTCCCTTTGTCATCGGTATGTTACTTGCCCGAGATTCGATCGTCGGTATCATCATACCTAGTTCAATCTCGTTACCGGCTAGTCTCTTTACTCATTCTGTAATACATCATCTTGTGACTAACTCATTAGTCGTTTGCTTGCAAGGCTTATTATGATGTGTATTACCGAGAGGGCCCAGAGATACCTCTCCGACATTCGGAGTGACAAATCCTAATCTTCATCTATGCCAACACCACAAACACCTTCAGAAACACCTGTAGAGCATCTTTATAATCACCCAGTTATGTTGTGATGTTTGATAGCACACAAGGTGTTCCTCCGGTATTCGGGAGTTGCATAATCTCATAGTCAGAGGAACATGTATAAGTCATGAAGAAAGCAATAGCAATAAAACTAAACGATCATAGTGCTAAGCTAACGGATGGGTCTTGTCCATCACATCATTCTCTAATGATGTGATCATGTTCATCAAATGACAACACATGTCTATGGTTAGGAAACATAACCATCTTTGATCAACGAGCTAGTCAAGTAGAGGCATACTAGGGACACTCTGTTTTGTCTATGTATTCACACATGTACTAAGTTTCCGGTTAATACAATTCTAGCATGAATAATAAACATTTATCATGATATAAGGAAATATAAACAACAACTTTATTATTGCCTCTAGGGCATATTTCCTTCAGTCTCCCACTTGCACTAGAGTCAATAATATAGTTCACATCGCCATGTGATTTAATACCGATAGTTCACATCGTTATGTGAATAACATCCATAGTTCACATCGCCATGTGACAAACTCCCAAAGGGTTTTACTAGAGTCAATAATCTAGTTCACATCGCCATGTGTTTTAACACCCAAAGAGTACTAAGTTGTGATGATGTTTTGCGTAATGAGAGAAGTTTAGTCAGCGGGTCTGTTACATTCAAATCCGTATGTATTTCGCAAATTTCTATGTCTACAATACTCTACATGGAGCTACTCTAGCTAATTGCTCCCACTTTCAATACTCATCCAGATTGATAATTAGAGTCATCTGGATTAGTGTCGAAGTTTGCATCGGCGTAACTCTTTACGACGAACTCTTTATCACCTCCATAATCGAGAAACATTTCCTTAGTCATCCAGTAACTAAGAATAATTTTGACCGTTGTCCAGTGATCTAATCATGGATCACTATTGTACCTCCTTGCCAAACTCATGGCACGGTACACAACAGGTTTGGTACACATCATGGCATACTTTATAGAACCTATGGCTGAGGCATAGGGAATGACTTTCATTCTTTCTCTATCTTCTGTCGTGGTCGGGTTTGAGTCTCACTCAACTTCATACCTTATAACTCAGGCAAGTACTGCTTCTCTGACTGATCCATTTTGAACTACTTCAAAATCTTTATCAAGGTATGTACTAATCGAAAATCTTATCAAGCATCATGATCTATCTCTATTGATCTAGGTACCTAATATGTAAGCAGCTTCACCGAGGTCTTTTATTGAAAAACTCCTTTTAAACAATCCTTTATGCTTTCCAGAAAATTCTACATCATTTCCGATCAACAATATGTCACTCACATATACTTATCAAAAATGTTGTAGTGCTCCCACTCACTTTCTTGTAAATGCAGGCTTCACCGTAAGTCTGTATAAAACCATATGCTTTGATCACCTTATCAAAGCGTATATTCCAACTCCAAGATGCTTGCACCAGTCCATACATGGATCGCTGGAGCTTGCAAAATTTGTTAGCACTTTTAGGATTGAAAAAACCTTCTGATTGCATCATATACAACTCTTCTTTAATAAATCTATTAAGGAATGCAGTTTTGTTATCCATTTGCCATATTTCATAAAATGCGGCAATTGCTAACATGATTCGGACAGACTTAAGCATCACTACGAGTGAGAAAAACTCATCGTAGTCAACACCTTGAACTTGTTGAAAAATCCTTTTTGTGACAAGTCGAGCTTTGTAGATAGTAACACTACCATCAGCGTCCGTCTTCCTCTTGAAAATTCATTTATTCTCAATGGATTGCCGATCATCGGGCAAGTCAACCAAAGTCCACACTTTGTTCTCATACATGGATCCTATCTCAGATTTCATGGCCTCAAGCCATTTTGCAGAATCTGGGCACATCATCGCTTCCTCGTAGTTCATAGGTTCATCATGGTCTAGTAACATGACTTCCAGAACCGGGTTACCATACCACTCTGGCGTGGAACGCACTCTGGTTGACCTATGAGGTTCAGTAGTAACTTGATCTGAAGTTTCATGATCATCATCATTAGCTTCCTCGCTGATTGGTGTAGGAATCACTGGAAGTGGTTTCTGTGATGTACTACTTTCCAATTCGGGAGAAGGTACAATCACCTCATCAAGTTCCACTTTCCTCCCAATCACTTCTTTCAAGAGAAACTCCTTCTCTAGAAAGGATCCATTCTTAGCAACGAATATCTTGCCTTCGGATCTGTGATAGACGGTGTACCCAATAGTCTTGTCACACCCTGATTTTCATGTCACATTGCTTAAGCTATTTATTATGCTAAAAATAAGGATTTACAAAAACTTTTGAGTGGTTTTGACTTTGCTTGATTGATTTTCTGTCTGTTGTTTGCTAGTGCTCTAAAAATCAAATAAATCCTCCAACTCTTATACTTCACCTCCTTGATCCAAAACTTTTTCCCAATGATCATTCCATGTGTATAGCACAATATAGAATTTTCTTATAAAAATATTTTGGCCAAATAGTATTTTCTAAAATTAGTTTTCCAAAAACCCCTGAATTGAGGTTTGCACTGCAAGTACCTTATTTAGGGTGTGAAAAATCTTTCACAAAGTATATTTGAATCCTATTAGGTATAGGACTCCCAGAAACCACAAAATTATAATTTTAAAAGTTATTTTTATATTTTATTTAAAAGCTTTTTCTTAAGGCCAGAAATGGTCTTTAATAGGGAAAAATTATTTAACTATTTCAAAAATATTTGCCAAAATTCAGGGAAACTCATAGGACATATATTGTCCATATATAAGAGTTTCAACACATGGTCATGTTCAAAATATTGGACAAATCCTTCCAAAACCCTTTCTGGATATTTCAAGCTTTTGAAATATTTACAAAGGAAATATTCTCCAAAAATTCCAGGGAAATTCTACCATGTCAAATGTGACATATTTGATGATCTTGCAAAGCCTCATTCCTTGAAGATCAAGGAAACATCATCTAATCCCCTCAAAACCATTTATGTCCATTTTGAAGTTTGAGCAACTTCACATTGCCAAACTTGTCCAAATGCTCTCAAACTTGGTGCACATGCTAAAATGATGTAATTATGCATCTATGCCAAATGACACAAGTTTTGGAGAAGCATAACTTGGTCTAAGTGCCCCAAAACCATTTCTGTTCAAATAAAATTTGAACAACTCTACATTGTCAACTTTTTACCTGGGGCCTCAAACTTTGTGGGCATGATCATAACCCCAAATGATGATGCTACACCAAGTGGTGCATCAAGGGGAGATGATTAACTTAACTCAAACATGGTGAATCCATTTCTATTGAATTCTAGGGTTCACCAAAGTTACATTGGCAACCTTGCCCAAATGAGCTCAAATTTGGTGAAAGAAACTAAGTATATGTGACATTTGATCCTGTTTAGTATCATGTCAAGTGGAGCTATTTTGCTTGCCCAAAACATGATCAAACACCTTCTGTCAAATTACCAAAACCATTGTTTGGACCCCTTTTACTATTTCCCTTTACCTCAAAGTCTTACCACAGCTTCTCCTGATCATCTTCTACCCCAGTAACTTCCCCATGACCTCAGCTCAATGATTGGGGGGTGAAAACCCCATTTTTACTCTTGTGGACAACAACATTCTTCTCCTTCCTCACCTCTCTCCTCACTCCAGTGGCCTCCAGAGCATCCCAGGCCGTTTGGGCATTGTTTACTAACCCCTAGCATTGTTGGACATAAGGGGACACGCAATGACACCTTGCTTACGCCATGGCATGCAGAGTTCACGCTCTGGAGTGCGCTACAGTGCCCTGGCGCACTGTAGCCTCGCCCAACCAGGAGCCCCCGACCACCTCGGGCCTCCTCCTCATCTCCCCCGAGGTCGCCTCGACGTCCGTGTCACGCAGCGATGTCGGCTCCTTCTCTTTCTTCCTCCTCCTGCCTTCTCTCGCACGCGCCCTGACCGCCCAAGAGCCTCAATGGGCGCGCTCACACGCGCAAGGCCTCTGGCCCCTCCTCGCTCCCCCTTTCGCTTCCCTCGCTCCTGAACGATCACCACGGACACCGCTGACCCATCCAGGGCCCCTCCCTCGACCGCCACGGCTATCTCCACGGGCACCCGTGAGCTTGGCTCATGGTGCGCCATGGCCTTGCCTTATAAGGCCTTCCCTGGGCCCTCCCTCATCTCTAGCCCCTCTCTTCCCCTCCCCTGGTCCTCCTGGACCCGCTCTCTCTCTCTCTCTCCCGCACCCCCTATCCACCACCGCGGCCAAAATCTCGCCGCCGGCCGCCGCCAAAATCCTCTGTGACCCGAGCTCCTCCACGGGTGCTGAGTGCACGGACGGGATCACCGCTCCTCGTTGCGTCCTCCGGTGTGTTGGGGTCGTCGCTGGTGGCCGGAGCCGTCGGAGCGGGCGCCAACGCCGCTCGGCCGGACCTCCCCGTCGCTCCTCTGCCTCAGGCGCGAGGTAGGGGACGACCGCCCCGCCAGATGGCGAGGGGCCCCCACCTGTCAGCGACCCGGCCAGCGGGCCCAGCAGTTTAAGTGGAGACGGGCCAGGCGGGAGCCGTGTTCCCCAGGCGGAAGCGCACTTCCGAGATGACGCCTTCGGCGTCACCACCTCCGCCCGCATAGCCGAGCCACTGGGCCAGCCCACGGGCTATCCACCGCCCTGAGCGCAGTGAGGGGTATAACCCCTATTCCTTTTTCTTTTTCTTTTCCAGACAACTTCATAAACCCATAAATAGTTCAAATTAACTCCAAATTGCATGATTCAAATTTCTGGTAGTTTCTAAAATCATGCTATATTACATGGTGCAACGTGCACACTTTTCCAGAAACATTTCTTTCACAAATAATTATCAAATATCATTATTCCATTTTCTCTAATGAACTTTAGAAAATCACAGAGGGCTCAAATTTTATCCAAATGCAGTGGTTCAAGTTCCTAGGTGCTTGTCATATCCAAACTTAGTTTTGGAACATTTTTTATTAATACTTTCTATACCCCACCAAATAATGAGCCATTTCTTCATATTTATCAACTTTGCAAAATCCTAGGAAATTCATTTGAATTCCAAATCCAGCGAAACCAACTCCTAGATGCTTCTAAAATCATGACTTGTTGATGGGTGCCTTTGCTCATCATTCAAGAATATATTTCTGTACACTTCTTTCAAATCCATAAACCCCTTGATTCCATCATATTGAAATGTTCCAAATCATCAATTGATACAATACCTATGAAACCACCTTGGTCATTTCTAATATGACCAGAGGTATCCTAGAAAAGTCCAACTCCTATTTTTAGAGCACTTTCATATTTTGCTTTGTTGTGTTGCTTATTATGATTGTTTCCATCGTTAGTTGACGAAATAAACGGAGTACTCGGAGATGGACCAGAAGGTTTGAAGACTCGGAAGGACAAGGCAAGCAGCCCTTTGACCATGTTCGAGAAACCCTTTTTATGCATGTCTCATAGCACCTTATCATCAATGCATCGGAATCATATAGAGGAGGTGACCACTTTGGTTGGTACCCTTGTTACTTTACTATTGAAACTTGCATCAAACATGACCCTACCTTCCTATGAGGGTTATGTGGGTGGGAGTAGATAGATATATGCTATAGTAGTTGGCTACGCGAAATGGGTCAGGGTTATGCATTGAGTGAAACAAGTGTGGTTTGACATACTTGCAATTAACCCAGTGGGTGCCACTAATGCCCCTGGGAGTTGATGAGAAACTAGGGCACTACTTGGTGAAGAAGTAGTGTGCCGAGGCTTGTTGAGAGTGTTGTTTACAGAGATGGATTAGATTTATGTGTGACTACCGTCCCAACCGAACATGCGTAACCACTCTACCCTTATATGGGAAAGGGCATTCTTGATTACCTAGGTCGATACTAGCATGGTGCCCGCATTACTAGTGACGGGGGTGACATGAGGTCACTCTCGGGACGGGGTCGTGCTTGGATAGGCGGCCATGACTGTTTTTACAGGGCACCGAACACACCGTTGGTACCCCGAGTCAGTGGTATGTGATGAACGTGGGAGCAAGTCTCCACAATTTTAAGATGTGAAATGTTTGGCATGGGGCTGTTACCAATCGAGTGGACTCTATGTTAGTGTCGTCTAGGGAAAGATAGTGATCGGGTGCTTACCTCGGGTACTTGAGGTACCGCGGGTCGTGGATGTCACGGAAGTTCCCCGGATCTTGTGGGTAAAGTGTGCAACCTCTGCAGAGTGTCAAACTATTCGAATAGCCGTGTCCGCGGTCAAGGACAGTTGGGTGGTGCTAGTTAGACTATGTCCATAAGTTTCTGGAAAACAACACGGTTTGGTGAATCTGTTGATAGGATTGTGAGAAGATCACTATGAGCTTGAGCATGAGTTGATTATTGCTCTTTCTCGATAATGATGTCTGTAACCTCCTGATACTTGTTGCAGACACATGCGTGTCCATGTTATATGTTGATCATACTTGCATATGAAAAACTAGCTTTCCGCAAAACTGCCAATCTAGCAGTAGAGCCTTGCATAATTATTCTGTCATCACACTTGGGTTGCTTGCGAGTACATTCAAAGTACTCATTGGCTTGCCACTGGTTATTTTATTGGCCAGGCATGAGAGAACAGGTTATGATGAAGATTTCTTGGTGACGAGCATGCGAGCTAGGACGCTTCCCAGTCAGAATGCCTGTAGGGTTAAGGCAGATGGCATGGGTCCAAGTTGATTATTGAAGATTTCCGCTGCGGTGATATACTCAAGACTTGACCATAATGGTCCTATTTGTGTAATACGGTATGTATGGATGTAAGACTCTTGTTATTCAGCTTTTGTGTGTTCAGTGAGCATTGATCTCTGGGATCACTGTACACGTGCATTCGGTGATCACGACTTATGAGTCGGGGTTCCCACAGAGCTGGTATCAGAGCCGTCCTGACTGTAGGAAGCCTTAGTTAGCATGGTCGTTAGTTAGGGTAAAACTATTTTCAAAACTATTACTAGTTTTCAAAACTATCTATACTTCTCTTCCCTTCTCAGTTTTTCGAAAACAAGGCTATGCTTGATCTCTTCCCCTTCAAAACTTTGGTCGTTAGAACCCCTATGCCGTGACCACTGGATTTTCTGTAATCCTCGTGGGGTGCACCTTGCCAAACACTCACCCACCTCTTCTGAACGCAAGAGTGGCGACACCACGACAAGACGATATCAACAGAAAATCCATCCTCGAGGAATGAGGACATGAAGACCTAGAAGATGGTGACATCCATGACACTGCCCCAAGATGGTGCAAACCTAGCCTACGATGGCCATGGCATGAGTTGTGCAGAGTCATGATATACATCGCTAATAGAGTAATCCTGTCACTACCGTTGTGGTATCGGCAACCACCAGTGGATGAGAACCTCGCCATTTGGTCCGCCTCACTATAGTGAGCAGGGAAACGGTTCTCTTCGTCCCCCGCTCATGGTGTCGATGTTTTCATCAACGAAACCGACATGTTGGACCTCTATTATGCCTTGTTATTGTCATTGCATACGGATTGCCTACCTGGTACCCTCGACGCCCCAGAAGGCACAAGGGATCGTCATGATTAAAGAGACAAGAGAAGACCAAGTCAATGCCAGCTACAAGGTGGCACCTTCACCACATCACCTCATCAGGCGAGAAGTTGTTGAAGATTCTTCAGGCTCAACCCGGATCATTTATCAAACAACTACAAGGGACATAGCAACACCGGAGGAAAACTCAGAAGACTGCACGAGGCACAAGTCACTACACTGAGTCCGAGAACCCCTAGGGTAGGACGAGTCGTGTACCCCCTATGCGCAGTCGAGTCCGTATGATGGTTCGAATAGAACCATGATTGTGTGTTGTTTGCTTTTATTTGTTTGTGTTTTGATATAAGTCGCACTTTTACCCTAGGCAACAAATGCATGGCTATATCACCTTACTTGCCTTGTTTTCTTTTGTTTCGGCCTTTTTGCACCTGTTTGTTTGCACCTGCACTATAGAACCCCCTTTAGGCATCCCCCCCCTCTATGCTACTTTCTCCCTCTCTTCCATCTCCGCTGAAGACCCGCAAGACAAGATGCACCAAGGATTCTACCTCGGCGACCAACTGGCACTGAAGACTTCTACTACAACCTCTGTGACCAAGTACAAGCCCGTAGAATTATGTTTAACCCTCCATACTAGTAACCCATTCCTAGACCCTTTGAGACTTCACGAGACACTCCAGCACGAACCCTTAACCATGTGCTTAACCCATAGAATTGCGAGAGAACCTGTTAAACCCTTGTAACCTTGCACAACACTGGGTTCGTAAAGGAACTAGTGGACACAGTGAGTGAGCACATTTTCATTCTAATATATCACAAGGACTGACGATGCCATAGATAGACCAGTTCGAGGATATTGGACAGATGACTTGGTGGCTTTATATCAATGACTTCGAGGAATTATCTGAGATCTTGATGGATTGTGAGGTTTTCATATTGGTGGGATTATGACTTTGGGAAGCATGTAGGAGTACCCGTTGGGCATGAGATTTGGATTTATGTAGGTGATTCTGGTTGGGTATAAATGCTAGATATGTCTGCATTGTTCGGAATAAATTGGATTTAGACCGATGATCCTGATCATGATACCATGCTTCTCGGTGGACAATAACCTAGGAGATTGGATTATTTGTCAGAGTTGACTTAGGGATCTATATGATCATGACCTTGGAGTTTACTTGACCCGGATGGTGGGAATTTGGTGGACTTACTATCGTAACGCATAGTCCATTCAAGTATTTGGGTATTATAGGGACTTGAGATCTTGTGGAACACCGTAGACATTGGATTTGTAGGATTGTTGGATTATGTGGTGATTGATGGAATTACCGGGCTATTGGAGTTGATCTATAGGAAGGAAACAAAATCTTGGAGTGGCATATAACGTGTTTCCCTAGAAAAGAGATTCCCTTACCGTGAGCCTTGCAAGAATAGGTTGAGCGCTTGGATTGCGGCGTTTAATTCAAGATTAGCAGCTTGTATGACCCACCTATGGATTTTAGGGGTGGACATACATATGGATTTGGGGATCGTAGGCGAGTACATTTTCGTTAGGCCATCTCTTGAGAATCATGCGGATATGTATGGCATGAGTGGTGATTGAAGTTGGTCTATGCGAGAAGATGCTTTTTCGTTCGGAGTACTAGATAGAGCTAATGGCATCTCAGAAACCGTGCTTAAGGATAAGATGATAAACGTTCACTCACTCACTAGAATCCTTGAAACCATTAAGCCCCACCAAGCCACAACCTGGTCTGATCCCGACTACGGGCCTTGGCTCTAAGTCAGGAAGGCCTCTACAAATACTCAACGGAGACCTTGCGTACCCCCATAGACCTTATGGAGTAATTAGACAAGTTGGGTAACATCATTATTTGATGGCCTACTTGTCTGCCCGAAGACAAAAGAAGAGATGGACAGCTGGATAGAAGACATTTGAAGACCACCCTGTCAAGAAGGAAGAACTACACCGACTACCGTCATCAAGAAGTAAACTCCTGCATCCAAGACCGGGCGTATCTGCAAACCACTCCTCTCGAAGGGACCGAGCATTTCCGTGTTGAAGGGACGCTCATACCAAGATTTATCGACCTTCTTCAAGACCACTGCAAGACAAAGAGTAGATGGCTCCCAGCTAGATTTACCACCTGAGATACCCACCGTACACCAAATATTCCGCGGGTCACCACCCTGGAAGTACTTCTTACTTCCTAACTAGCCTGGTGCCCGCAAGAGCATCACTGAGCCTTTGACAACTAACCCAACCTAACCAACGCAAGAGACCCCTCAGCAACCTGCATCAAAGTCAATAAGCGAGGAGACACACCACCAAGTACTTCAAGATTCCATGGGGCGCCACTCGGAAGTAGAACCAACCAGAAGAAGTGAAGACTACCCCGTACCCAAGACTTCGTAATCTTTTCCACGCCTAGTCTCGGAATCTCGGGGACGAGATTCTTGTAAGGGGGGTAGGTCTGTCACACCCTGATTTTCATGTCACATTGCTTAAGCTATTTATTATGCTAAAAATAAGGATTTACAAAAACTTTTGAGTGTTTTTGACTTTGCTTGATTGATTTTCTGTCTGCTGTTTGCTAGTGCTCTAAAAATCAAATAAATCCTCCAACTCTTATACTTCACCTCCTTGATCCAAAACTTTTTCCAAATGATCATTCCATGTGTATAGCACAATATATAATTTTCTTATAAAAATTGGCCAAATAGTATTTTCTAAAATTAGTTTTCCAAAAACCCCTAAATTGAGGTTTGCACTGCAAGTACCTTATTTAGGGTGTGAAAAATCTTTCAAAAAGTATATTTGAATCCTATTAGGTATAGGACTCCCAGAAACCACAAAATTATAATTTTAAAATTTATTTTTATATTTTATTTAAAAGCTTTTTCTTAAGGCCAGAAATGGTCTTTAATAGGGAAAAATTATTTAACTATTTCAGAAATATTTGCCAAAATTCAGGGAAACTCATAGGACATATATTGTCCATATATAAGAGTTTCAACACATGGTCATGTTCAAAATATTGGACAAATCCTTCCAAAACCCTTTCTGGATATTTCAAGCTTTTGAAATATTTACAAAGCAAATATTCTCCAAAAATCCAGGGAAATTCTACCATGTCAAATGTGACATATTTGATGATCTTGCAAAGCCTCATGCCTTGAAGATCAAGGAAACATCATCTAATCCCCTCAAAACCATTTCTGTCCATTTTGAAGTTTGAGCAACTTCACATTGCCAAACTTGTCCAAATGCTCTCAAACTTGGTGCACATGCTAACATGATGTAATTATGCATCTATGCCAAATGACACAAGTTTTGGAGAAGCATAATTTGGTCTAAGTGCCCCAAAACCATTTATGTTCAAATTCAAATTTGAACAACTCTACATTGTCAACCTTTTACCTGGGGCCTCAAACTTTGTGGGCATGATCATAACCCCAAATGATGATGCTACACCAAGTGGTGCATCAAGGGGAGATGATTAGCTTAACTCAAACATGGTGAATCCATTTCTATTGAATTCTAGGGTTCACCAAAGTTACATTGGCAACCTTGCCCAAATGAGCTCAAATTTGGTGAAAGGCCCTAATTATATGTGACATTTGATCCTGTTTAGTCTCATGTCAAGTGGAGCTATTTTGCTTGCCCAAAACATGATCAAACACCTTCTGTCAAATTACCAAAACCATTGTTTGGACCCCTTTTACTATTTCCCTTTACCTCAAATTCTTACCACAGCTTCTCCTGATCATCTTCTACCCCCAGTAACTTCCCCATGACCTCAGCTCAATGATTGGGGGGTGAAAACCCCATTTTTACTCTTCTGGACAGCAACATTCTTCTCCTTCCTCACCTCTCACCTCACTCCAGTGGCCTCCAGAGCATCCCAGGCCGTTTGGGCATTGTTTACTAACCCCTAGCACTGCTGGACATAAGGGGACACGCAATGACACCTTGCTTACGCCATGGCATGCAGAGTTCACGCTCTGGAGCGCGCTACAGTGCCCTGGCGCACTGTAGCCTCGCCCAACCAGGAGCCCCCGACCACCTCGGGCCTCCTCCTCATGTCCCCCGAGGTCGCCTCGACGTCTGTGTCATGCAGCGCTGTCGGCTCCTTCTCTTTCTTCCTCCTCCTGCCTCCTCTCGCACGTGCCCTGACCGCCCGAGAGCCCCAATGGGCGCGCTCACACGCGCAAGGCCTCTGGCCCCTCCTCGCTCCCCCTTTCGCTTCCCTCGCTCCTGGACGATCACCACGGACACCGCTGACCCATCCAGGGCCCCTCCCTCGACCGCCACGGCTATCTCCACGGGCACCCGTGAGCTTGGCTCACGGTGCGCCATGGCCTCGCCTTATAAGACCTTCCCTGGGCCCTCCCTCGTCTCTAGCCCCTCTCTTCCCCTCCCCTGGTCCTCCTGGACCCGCTCTCTCTCTCTCCCGCACCCCCTATCCACCACCGCGGCCAAAATCTCGCCGCCGGCCGCCGCCAAAATCCTCTGTGACCCGAGCTCCTCCGCGGGTGCTGAGCGCACGGACGGGATCACCGCTCCTCGCTGCGTCCTCCGGTGTGTTGGGGCCATCGCTGGTGGCCGGAGCCGTCGGGACGGGCGCCAGCGCCGCTCGGCCGGACCTCCCCGTCGCTCCTCTGCCTCAGGCGCGAGGTGGGGGACGACCGCCCCGCCAGATGGCGACGGGCCCCCACCTGTCAGCGACCCGGCCAGCGGGCCCAGCAGTTTAAGTCGAGACGGGCCAGGCGGGAGCCGTGTTCCCCAGGCGGAACTGAACTTCGGAGATGACGCCTTCGGTGTCACCACCTCCGCCCGCGCAGCCGAGCCGCTGGGCCGACCCACGGGCTATCCACCGCCCTGAGCGCAGTGAAGGGTATAACCCCTATTCCTTTTTCTTTTTCTTTTCCAGACAACTTCATAAACCCATAAATAATTCAAATTAACTCCAAATTGCATGATTCAAATTTCTGTTAGTTTCTAAAATCATGCTCTATCACATGGTGCAACATGCCCACTTTTCCAGAAACATTTCTTTCACAAATAATTATCAAATATCATTATTCCATTTTCTGTGATGAACTTTAGAAAATCACAGAGGGCTCAAATTTGATCCAAATGCAGTGGTTCAAATTCCTAGGTGCTTGTCATATCCAAACTTAGTTTTGGAACATTTTTTATTAATACTTTCTGTACCCCACCAAATAATGAGCCATTTCTTCATATTTCTCAACTTTGCAAAATCCTAGGAAATTCATTTGAATTCCAAATCCAGTGAAACCAACTCCTAGATGCTTCTAAAATCATGACTTGTTGATGGGTGCCTTTGCTCATCATTCAAGAATATATTTCTGTACACTTCTTTCAAATCCATAAACCCCTTGATTCCATCATATTGAAATGTTCCAAATCATCAATTGATCCAATACCTATGAAACCACCTTGGTCATTTCTAATATGACCAGAGGTATCCTAGAAAAGTCCAACTCCTATTTTTAGAGCACTTTCATATTTTGCTTTGTTGTGTTGCTTATTATGATTGTTTCCATCGTTAGTTGACAAAAAAACAGAGTACTCGGAGATGGACCAGAAGGTTTGAAGACTCGGAAGGACAAGGCAAGCAGCCCTTTGACCATGTTCGAGAAACCCTTTTTATGCATGTCTCATAGCACCTTATCATCAATGCATCGGAATCATATAGAGGAGGTGACCACTTTGGTTGGTACCCTTGTTACTTTACTATTGAAACTTGCATCAAACATGACCCTACCTTCCTATGAGGGTTATGTGGGTGGGAGTAGATAGATATATGCTATAGTAGTTGGCTACGCGAAATGGGTCAGGGTTATGCATTGAGTGAAACAAGTGTGGTTTGACATACTTGCAGTTAACCCAGTGGGTGCCACTAATGCCCCTGGGAGTTGATGAGAAACTAGGGCACTACTTGGTGAAGAAGTAGTGTGTCGAGGCTTGTTGAGAGTGTTGTTTACAGAGATGGATTAGATTTATGTGTGACTACCGTCCCAACCGAACATGCGCAACCACTCTACCCTTATATGGGAAAGGGCATTATTGATTACCTAGGTCGATACTAGCATGGTGCCCGCATTACTAGTGACGGGGGTGACATGAGGTCACTCTCGGGACGGGGTCGTGCTTGGATAGGCGGCCATGACTGTTTTTACAGGGCACCGAACACACCGTTGGTACCCCGTGTCAGTGGTATGTGATGAACGTGGGAGCAAGTCTCCACAATTTTAAGATGTGAAATGTTTGGCACGGGGCTGTTACCAATCGAGTGGACTCTATGTTAGTGTCGTCTAGGGAAAGATAGTGATCGCGTGCTTACCCCGGGTACTTGAGGTACCGCGGGTCGTGGATGTCACGGAAGTCCCCGGATCTTGTGGGTAAATTGTGCAACCTCTGCAGAGTGTCAAACTATTCGAATAGCCGTGTCCGCGGTCAAGGACAGTTGGGTGGTGCTACTTAGACTATGTCCATAAGTTTCTGGAAAACAACACGGTTTGGTGAATATGTTGATAGGATTGTGAGAAGATCACTATGAGCTTGAGCATGAGTTGATTATAGCTCTTTCTCGATAATGATGTCTGTAACCTCCTGATACTTGTTGCAGACACATGCGTGTCCATGTTATATGTTGATCATATTTGCATATGAAAAACTAGCTTTCCGCAAAACTGCCAATCTAGCAGTAGAGCCTTGCATAATTATTCTGTCATCACACTTGGGTTGCTTGCGAGTACATTCAATGTACTCATTGGCTTGCCACTGGTTATTTTATTGGCCAAGCATGAGAGAACAGGTTATGATGAAGATTTCTTGGTGACGAGCATGCGAGCTAGGACGCTTCCCAGTCAGAATGCCTGTAGGGTTAAGGCAGATGGCATGGGTCTAAGTTGATTATTGAAGATTTCCGCTGCGGTGATATACTCAAGACTTGACCATAATGGTCCTATTTGTGTAATACGGTATGTATGGATGTAAGACTCTTGTTATTCAGCTTCTGTGTGTTCAGTGAGCATTGATCTCTGGGATCACTGTACACGTGCATTCGGTGATCACGACTTATGAGTCGAGGTCCCCACAAGTCTCCTTTGGGTACCCTATGAAGACACATTTATCCGACTTGGGTTTGAGCTTATTAGGTTGAAGCTTTTCACATAAGCATCGCAGCCCCAAACTTTAAGAAACGACAACTTGGGTTTCTTGCCAAACCACAGTTCATACGGTGTCGTCTCAACGGATTTAGATGGTGCCCTATTTAATGTGAATGCAGCTGTCTCTAATGCATAACCCCAAAACGATAGTGGTAAATCGTTAAGAGACATCATAGATCGCACCATATCTAATAAAGTGCGGTTACGACGTTCGGACACACCATTACGCTATGGTGTTCCAGGTGGCGTGAGTTGTGAAACTATTTCACATTGTTTTAAATGAAGGTCAAACTCGTAACTTGAAATATTCACCTCCGCGATCAGATCGTAGAAAATTTTATTTTCTTGTTACGATGATTCTCTACTTCACTCTAAAATTCTTTGAACTTTTCAAATGTTTCAGACTTGTGCTTCATCAAGTAGATATACCCATATCTACTCAAATCATCAGTGAAGGTGAGAAAATAACGATACTCACCGCGAGCATCAACACTCATTGATCTGCATACATCAGTATGTATTATTTCCAATAAGTCACTTGCTCGCTCCATTGTTCTGGAGAATGGAGTTTTAGTCATCTTGCCCATGAGGCATGGTTCGCAAGCATCAAATGATTCATAATCAAGTGATTCCAAAAGTCCATCAGCATGGAGTTTCTTCATGCGCTTTACACCAATATAACCTAAACGACAGTGCCACAAGTATGTTGCACTATCATTATCAACTCTGCATCTTTCGGCTTCAATATTATGAATATGTGTATTTACTACGATCGAGATTCAATAAACCATTCACCTTGGGTGTATGACCATAGAAGGTTTTATTCATGTAAACAGAATAACAATTATTCTCTCACTTAAATGAATAACCGTATTGCAATAAACATGATCCAATCTTGTTCATGCTCAATGCAAACACCAAATAACATTTATTTAGGTTTAACACTAATCCAGAAAGTACAGGGAGTGTGCGATGATGATCATATCAATATTGGAACTACTTCCAATGCACATCGTCACCTCACCCTCAACTAGTCTTTGTTTATTCTGCAACTCCTGTTTTGAGTTACTAATCTTAGCAACCGAACAAGTATCAAATACCCAGGGGCTACTATGAACACTAGTGAGGTACAAATTATCAATAACATGTATATCAAATATACCTTTGTTCACTTTGCCATCCTTCTTATCCGCCAAATATTCGGGGAACTTCCGCTTCCAGTGAACATTTTCTTTGCAGTTAGAAGCACTCAGTTTCATGCTTAGGCCCAGCTTTGGGCTTCTTTACGGGAGTGACAACTTGCTTGCCATTCTTCTTGAAGTTCCCTTTCTTCCCCTTTCCCTTTTCTTGAAACTAGTGGTCTTGTTAACCATCAACAATTGATGCTCTTTCTTGATTTCTACCTTCATTGATTTCAGCATCACGAAGAGCTCGAGAATCATTTTCGTCATCCCTTGCATATTATAGTTCATCACGAAGTTCTAGTAACTTGGTGATAGTGACTAGAGAACTTTGTCAATCACTATTTTGTCTGGAAGATTAACTCCCACTTGATTCAAGCGATTGTACTACTCAGACATTCTGAACACATGCTCATTAGTTGAGCTATTCTCCTCCATCTTGTAGGCAAAGTACTTGTCAGAGGTATCATACCTCTTGACACGGGCATGAGTCTGAAATACTATTTTCAACTCTTGGAACATCTCATATGCTTCGTGGCGTTCAAAACATTTTTGAAGTCCCGGTTATAAGCCGTAAAGCATGGCGAACTAAACTATTAAGTAGTCATCATGCCGAGTTTGTCAAACGTTCATAACATCTACATCTGCTCCTGCAATAGGTTTGTCACCTAGTGGTGCATCAAGGACATAATACTTCTATGCAGCAATGAGGATAATCCTCAGATCATGGACCTAGTCGGCATCATTGCTACTAACATCTTTCAACTTAGTTTTCTCCAGGAACATATCAAAAAAACATAGGGGAGCTATAACGCGAGCTATTGCTCTACAACATAATTTGCAAATACTATCAGGACTAAGTTCATGATAAACTAAAGTTCAATTAATCATATTACTAAAGAACTCCCACTTAGATAGACATCCCTCTTGTCATCTAAATGATCACGTGATCCAAATCAACTAAACCATGTCCGATCATCACGTGAGATGGAGTAGTTTTCAATGGTGAACACCTTATGTTGATCATATCTACTATATGATTCACGCTCGACCTTTCGGTCTCCAGTGTTCCGAGGCCATGTCTGTACATGATAGGCTCGTCAAGTTTAACCCGAGTATTCTGCATGTGCAAAACTGTCTTAGACCCGTTGTATTTGAACGTAGAGCTTATCACACCGGATCATCACGTGGTGTCTCGGCGCGACGAACTTTCGCAAAGGTGCATACTTATGGAGAACAATTGTACCTTGAAATTTTGAAAGGGATCATCTTATAATGCTACCGCCGTACTAAGCAAAATAAGAAGCATAATAAGATAAACATCACATGCAATCAAAATATGTGACATGATATGGCCATCATCATCTTATGCTTTTGATCTCCATATCCAAAACATCGTCATGATCTCCATCGTCACCGGCTTGACACCATGATCTTCATCGTAACGTCGTGGTCGTCTCGTCAACTATTGCTACTACTATTATCGCTAACTCATAGTGATAAAGTAAAGCAATTACATGGCATTCGCAATTCATACAATAAAGAGACAACCATAAGGCTCCTGTCGGTTGTCGATAACTTTACGAAACATGATCATCTCATACAATAACGTATAACTTATCATGTCTTGACCATATCACATCACAACATGCCCTACAAAAACAAGTTAGACGTCCTCTACTTTATTGTTGTAAAGTTTTACGTGGCTGCTACGGGCTTAGCAAGAACCGTTCTTACCTACGCATACAAAAACCACAACGATTTTTTGGAAGTATGTGTTGTTTTAACCTTCACAATGATCGGGCGTAGCCACACTCGATTCAACTAAAGTGAGAGAGACAGACACCTGCCAGTCACCTTTAAGAAACGAGTGCTCATAACGGTGAAACCAGTCTCGCGTAAGCGTACGCGTAATGTCGGTCCGGGCCGCTTCATCTCACAATACCGCCGAATCAAAGTATGACATGCTGGTAAGCAGTATGACTATTATCGCCCACAACTCATTGTGTTCTACTCGTGCATATCATCTACGCATAGACCTAGCTCGTGATGCCACTGATGGGTAACGTAGTATTTCAAAAGTTTTCCTATGATCAGGCAAGATATATCTAGGAGAAGCATAGCAATGAGCGGAGAGAGTGTGTCTATGTACCCTCGTAGACCGAAAGCGGAAGCGTCTAGTGACGCGGTTGATGTAGTCGAACCTCTTCGCGATCCAACCGATCCAAGCACCGAACGTACGGCACCTCCGCGTTCAGCACACGTTCAGCTAGATGACATCCCACGAGCTCTTGATCCAGTTGAGCTTCACGTGAGAGTTTCGTCAGCACGACGGCGTGGTGACGGAGATGATGAAGTTACCGACGCAGGACTTCGCCTAAGCACTTCAACGATATGACCGAGGTGTGTTTTTGTGGAGGTGAGCACCGCACACGGCTAAAACAATGTTACTTGTGTGTCTATGGGGTGCCCTGTAACATCCCAAATTTTCAATTTGGAATGTTATGCATAGATCATACTGCATTCATATTTCTTTGCATTTTTGTCAGTGGCGATCCTCGAAAATTCTAAGCAACTCAAGGACCTGCGGAGAGAGTTGGGAATTTTACCATTTTCATATTTGAGTTTTCTCGAATACCGGTACGAGGATAGCGTTGGTTTTAATTATTTTTCTCTCCTAAAAATATTTCTAAATAAAATATATGAGCGGAGATAATATGACTTCTCCAAAATAATAGAAATATTGGAGGGAAAATGTTAAAATCACTTTTGGTATTTTTTTTCGGATTTATTTACGATTTTATTTGCATAGGAAAATAAGTATTTTTCAAAATTGCATTTAGGTCCGGGAAAAATGTTCACTTTGTCCTAAATATTATTAAAGGACGGTGAAAATTTATTTCGGAATTTTTGGAGTCCGTTTAGTACTTCTTTCGTTAGCTTTCGTACGTTAGGACTCGTTTTAGAAAAAAAAGTGGCGAACCGACTTTGGGCTGTGTTCGGCCAGGACTCCCCCTGGCCCGGGGCCTTTAAAAGCCGGCCCAGCCGCCGCCAGCCGCCAGCCCGCCCCGCCTCGCCTCCCGTGCCAACCCTAGCCGCCGCCGCCACCGCGCCGCCCGCCGCCCCGCTGCCCCGCGCCACCGGACCCGACGCCGCCGCCGCCGCCGGAGTCGCCGGAGCCGCCGCCGCCGCCGAGGTAGTCACCGTCGGTTTTTTTAAAGCCGATCGGTTTTTTAGAAACCCTAGATCTGTTTTTCAGATCGGTTCGGTTTTTTTGGTTTAGTTACTATGCGGACGTTCGTCCGTACGTTCGTTTTAACGAACGTTGTCCGCATGTTAGTTACTGTCAGCGAACGTTCGTTCGTTAGACTGTTCGTCCATTTTCTTTTTCGGGGTATTTATCAGCGATTATTTCGATCGTGATTCCTGCTCTGATCTTGTTTTTTGTTTTCCTTTCTCTCGAGAGTCGGAATCAGGTGAATCAAAATCCCAGATCTTCGTCTCGACGCCCTCTTTCCGTTTAACCAACTTGAACAAAGTTTTGTTACTGTGAAATTTGACCCTAGATCAATCTAATAAACGGATCTCGTTTATTTCGCAGTTTGAGTCTCGTTGCTTCGTTCGATTTGATTCTTTTTGCACACCGGAGTTCTTAAGTTGAACCTTCTGGTTAGATCTTCTTGTTCGAAGTTTTTGTTTGTGCATCATTGCTTGATTGCTTGTGTATGCTATTGTTTGCTTGTGATAGAATACCCGGGCTGTTAAGCGTGCTACTACGAGTCTCTAGGTTTTGCGAATCATCGGCAAGGCAAGTAACACTTTGATCATACCCTTTATTACCCAGTTTTTATGCATTAGATCAAACCCTCACACATTGCATGAGTAGGATCTCTTAAACTTGTGGGACTGGGAAGTAGATTGAGGTAGAACCTATTACCTGCATTATTTTCAAACCCCTGGGGAGTTACTTCTACGCTATGCTTAGGTTGCCATGCTATGCTCATAGACGTGGTTTGGGTTTGAGTGAAATCCATGACAGATGTGAGTTGTTAATTAATGGTTCAACTTAAGGTGGCTACTTGAATACACATCTGGGTGGATTGGTTGCAGGGCACCTGGAGAATCCAGTGTTGTCCTAGGAAATCGCGGGGTTCCGTGTGTTTGTTCTATGGAATGCCACCCAGGCTCAAAGGGATCATAAAACTATTCATGCTAGAAACTTCCATGTGCAGCCACAATGCCATTATGGGCTCTGGCATAGTACGAGTAAGTTGTGTGAGCTCTTTCAGTGGTGGACTAGCATATGTAGGGGAAAGTAGGTGTACCGGTCCACCCGGGGTAAAGAGTAAATGCTTCTGAAAGACTGTGTCTCGGTCATCCGTTTCTCAAACACCATGCAGTGCGAGAAATCCAACGGAGGAGATCGAGTCTTGTGGGAAAAGTGCACAAACCTATGCAGAGTGTACAAACTTATCATGATTAGCCGTGTCCCCGGTTATGGACAACCTTGAGTATCTGGTACTTGAATTATTGGTTGATCTCATCACTCTAAAAGTTAATTTGCTGGGTTAATGATTACTTTAATTAGGATTGAGTTGGAGGTACCTCCTCAATGATGTTTCAACTACCATGATAGTTAAAATAAAATTTATTCCTTTGTTGTAGGGAAAAATTGGCTTTATGCAAAAACTTTAACCTTAGAGCCTCCACTAACCAAATATGCATATAGTGTTAGCCTTTATTCTGTTACTTGCATCTTCTGTGTGATCTTACCAGCATATTCCATGTGCTGACCCGTTTCGGGCTGCAACATGTTACGTTGCAGACTTTCTAGACAAGGAGTAAGACGTTCTAGGTCGTTTGTCATGCACTCAGCTATGCCGTTGGAGTTGATGGACTCACTTATCTTCCATGCCTTTCGCTGTTATTTTGTTAGATGGCCTTAAGCGATAGACTTTTGTAATAAGTTCTCTTTGGAGACATTCGATGTAATAAGTGTGTCATTGCCACTCTGTTATAAATCCTTCAAGTACTGTGTGTGTCAGCATTACCGATCCAGGGATGACACAGAACACAGAGACTTCGGTCCATTCGGATCGTGGTCGCTACAAGATGGTATCAGAGCACACGCTGAATGTAGGACACGATCACTAAGATGAACCCTAGGCCACTCTTCTCTACTCATTTCTGACTCCTCTCCATTTTCTACTCTTTTAGGATGGTGGACCCAAGGAACAAGTTCACTCAACCAGATGAAGACACACCTTTTGGACGACACTTGAAGGAAGTCACTAGGTACCTGAACATAGGAATACCAAGTTTCGCCGGGACCTACACCGCCACTTTACCTGAAGATGAGCGATGGAGTATTCAAGTTCAAATTCCCGTGAGATCCTTCGCACCTTCCACTGAGCCAATAGAGTTTTCTTTTGATGCACCAACCTGGAGCCTAGGCAAGAGTATGGCAACCCACATTACCATGGAAAGGATCGGAGGAGTCTACAACCAAGAGCTGAAGGACACCATCTACCAGATTTGTGGACGTCGAGATGAGCGATGGGACATGATCAGCACCCGGAAGGACAGGTCCATTGCAGTGTTCATCCAGGAGTTAAACCAGCACATTCGTCGACAGGAGCACCAAATGTGCGCAGGGATGATAGATTTGAAGAAGGCACTAACCAGGAACTTGCAGCTAGAAGAAGAACTCAAGTCTACTCGTGACGGATACGAGGAGGAGATGTTGATACTTGTGGATAAGAATGATGATTTGACAAGGAAGCTAGGAGTATTCATGGGAGATCCAGCACCAGGGAGAGAAGAAGAGGAAGAAGAACCCAATGAGATTCGTTCTGAAGATTACATCATCATCAACGACACGGATTCAGACCCCGATGATAGTGATGACTAAGACTATGAAGATGAAGCTGGAGTAGACATCATGGAATCTTCCGCCGATCAAAATTTCTAGATGACCACCCTATGACTAGTAGTTTTTCCGCCACAAAGTAGTATTTAGAGCACTTTTGTAATGTTAGTTAGATCTTTGTAAGACCTTGCTTGAAATTTATTGGTGTGATATGATTGTGTTTGTCTCATGTGCATATGGGTAGTGATTTTCCCTTAGACCTCATTTTCTATTCTAATCTCTTCCCTCTACACCCATCAGATGCCTCCAAGACGTGAGCCCGGATTTGAGTTTTCCCCTGAGCTCACTCAGTTGATCCAGCAGCAGAACACTTTGATGCAACTTCTTGTCCAGAACACTCAGAACAACCAGAACAACAACAACAACCCACCACCACCACCCATGGACAACCTGACACGTTTCCTAAGGTTGCAACCACCTGTGTTTGCTAGCAGCATTGAACCAATAGTTGCTGATGACTGGCTGCGCAAGATTGGAAGGGATTTGACCACCGCCAATTGCACAGATGCTGAGAAGGTGTGATTTTCCGCACATCAGTTGTCTGGATCCGCCGCAGCATGGTGGGAGAATTACACAACCACTTTCCCTATAGCTAATGTCACTTGGGAGCAGTTCCAGCAAGCTTTTCGCACTGCCCATGTCTCAATTGGAGCCATGAGCATGAAGAAGCGGGAGTTTCGCAATTTGCGCCAAGGAAATAGTACTGTGGCTCAGTACGTAGATGAGTTTAGTACCTTATCTCGTTATGCCCCAGATGATGTGGCCACTGATGCCGCTAAGCAGGAGAGGTTTATGGAAGGGCTAAATGATGAGATGAGCGAACAGTTGATGGTGGCAACCTTCAACAACTACCAGGAGTTGGTAGATAAGGCTCTTATGATTGAAGGGAAGCAGCAGCAGATTGAGAGCCGCAAGAGGAAGTACAGACAAGGAAGGAATAATTCTGGAGCCCAGCACAAGCCCCGATTCACTCCGAATTCGGGAGGATACACCCATAACCATGGAAGCCACACCCACACTGGAGGAAGTTCTCACAACCACAATGGCTCCAAGAATGGGAATGGGAATGGAGCAAACAATAATCAGAACCGCTCTACTCCATCCACGCCCGCCAAGAGGGATTTGAGCCACATCACCTATTCAAGTGCGGGAAGAATGGACACTATGCCACGGAGTGCCCTGAAGCTAAGAATGGGAACAGCAATGGAAGCGCCGGGGAGAAGCCCAACCCGTTCAACAAAGGACAAGTGAACCACGTGACCGTGGAGGAGGTTGAAGAGCAACCAGATGCTGTTGTTGGTAAATTTTTGGTTAAGTCATTTACCGCAATAGTTCTTTTCGATACCAGTGCATCGCATTCATACATTTCAAGGGGATTCGTAAATAGACATAAGTTGGCCACCCAAGTCCTTAAGACCCCCATGTTAGTCAGCTCTACAGGAGCGGAGTATATGGCACATCAAGGATGTTTTCAGACGCCATTGGTCATAGGACGCCATGTTTTCCCCTCATACCTGATAGTTTTGGAGTCACAAGGATTGGATGTGATACTAGGTATGGATTGGCTATCAATGTATGGTGGCAACATCGATTGTGCTAGTAAGTCTATTTTGCTTACCACCCCGAAGGGAAAAAGGATCAAGTATGTATCTAGGCATTCGCCTATAAGGACACAAGTACATTCTCTCACGGGAGTTGTTCAGGAGGAAGTGCCTGTAGTAAAGGATTACCCGGATGTGTTTCCAGAGGAGCTACCCGGCATGCCGCCGGATAGGGATATTGAGTTTTTGATAGAGTTGTTGCCTGGCACCGGACCAATATCAAAGAGACCATATCGGAAGCCAGCAAATGATCTAGAGGAGATCAAAAAGCAGATTAAGGAGTTACTGGAGAAAGCATTTATTCGCCGGGGTTCATCACCGTGGGGAGCCCCAGTGCTTTTGGTCGAGAAGAAGGATGTATCTTTAAGAATGGTCGTTGATTATCGAGCCCTGAATGAAGTGACGATTAAGAACAAGTACCCGCTGTCGATGATCAATGATCTGTTCGACCAACTCTAGGGAGCGAAGGTATTCTCCAAGATCGATCTACGATCTGGATACCACCAGTTGAAGATCCGAAAGAAGGATATACCTAAGACAACATTCACCACAAGGTATGGGCTATATGAGTATACGGTTATGTCATTTGGATTGACTAACGCCCCTGTCTATTTCATGAGTATGATGAATAAGGTGTTCATGGAGTTCTTGGATAAGTTTGTCGTGGTATTCATTGATGATATTTTGGTGTACTCGAAGAATGAAGAGGAACACGCGGAGCATTTGCGATTGGTACTGGAGAAGCTCAGAGAACATCAGTTGTATGCCAAGTTTAGCAAATGCGAGTTTTGGTTGAAGGAAGTTGGATTCCTAGGGCATGTTATATCAGGAGAAGGTATAGCAGTGGACCCCGTCAAAGTGCAGGCAGTCACTGAATGGTTGGCACCCACTTCAGTTGGAGAGATCCGCAGTTTTCTTGGACTCGCGGGATATTACCGGAGATTCATAGAAAATTTCTCCAAGATTGCAAAGCCAATGACGACATTGTTGAAGAAGGAGACAAAGTTCAATTGGACCGAAGAGTGGGAAGAATGTTTCCAGGAGTTGAAGAAACGGTTGACGACAGCCCCAGTGCTGATTTTGCCAGATATACGCAAGGAGTTCCAAGTGTATTGTGATGCCTCGTGCTTAGGACTTGGAGAAGTACTCATGCAGGATGGAAGAGTTGTTTCTTATGCATCTCGTCAACTGCGACCGCACGAGTTGAAGTATGCGACGCACGATCTGGAGTTAACAGCTGTAGTGCACGCACTCAAAACTTGGAGACATTTCCTTATTGGAAATCGTTGCGATGTGTACACGGATCACAAGAGTTTGAAGTATATTTTCACTCAGAAGGAGCTGAACCTCAGACAAAGGAGATGGTTGGAGCTTATAAAGGATTATGATATGAAGCTGCACTATCACCCAGGAAAGGCCAATGTCGTTGCAGACGCTTTGAGCCGGAAGAGCTATGCGAATACACTAGTAAAAGGGGGATTGCCACAGGAGTTAGCAGAAGATCTCAGGGAGCTTTGTTTGGAGATAGTTCCTAAAGGTTTTGTCGCAACATTAGAGGTTCAGTCAACATTGCTGGGAAAGATACGCGAAGCCCAGAAGGATGACAAAGAGATCGCCGAGATAAAGAAGAGGATGAGTGAAGGAAAAGCCAAGGGATTTCGTGAGGATGAACACAACACCTTGTGGTTTGAGGATCGAATCTATGTGCCCAACGACCCGGAGATCAAGAAGTTAATACTGTAGGAAGCACATGATTCGCCATACTCGATACACCCCGGAAACACCAAGATGTATTTGGATTTGAAGGAGCGTTTCTGGTGGACGGGAATGAAGAAGGATATTGCTGAGTATGTAGCCGTATGTGACGTATGCCAGAGAGTAAAGGCAGAGCATCAGAAGCCAGCAAGATTGCTACAGCCTATGTCGATACCCGAATGGAAGTGGGAGAAGCTTGGCATGGACTTTATCACCGGATTACCCAGGACCAAATCAGGATATGACTCAATCTGGGTAGTAGTGGATTGCTTGACCAAAGTAGCCCACTTTATCCCCGTGAAAACCACGTATACCGGCGTGAAGTTGGCCAAGATATACATGACCAGGATCATATGTCTGCACGGAGTTCCGAGGACCATTGTATCAGATAGAGGAACACAGTTCACCTCAAAGTTTTGGCATCAGCTACACCAAACTTTGGGAACGAGGCTGGAATTTAGTATAGCTTTTCATCCGCAGACCGACGGACAGACCGAGAGAGTCAATCAGATTTCGGAGGACATGTTGAGAGCCTATGCGCTAGATTATGGATCTAGTTGGGATGACAATTTACCCTACGCTGAGTTCTTGTACAACAACAGTTATCAGGCCAGTTTGAAGATGGCACCGTTCGAAGCATTGTACGGAAGGAGATGAAGTTGGAGACCGTCAGTTGTTTGGACCAGATCTGATCAAAGAATCAGAAGAGAAGGTTAAGTTGATTCGGGATAGACTGAAGGTAGCTCAGTCCAGGCAGAAGAGTTATGCAGACTCGAAGAGCAAGGAGATAACCTATGAAATCGGAGACAGAGCATACCTGAGAGTATCACCTCTGCGAGGATGTAATGCCCCAGATGTAACACCTTCCATTTTTGGCATTATATGAAACGTTGACTTCATCAATTCCATTCTGGGCTTTTCTTCCATTTCGGGTTTCTTAGTTTTGTCGCGTGCGTGTGTGCATTTCATCCATGTCATGTTATCATGTGCAGTGCATTGCATTCGTGTTGTCACTTGCACCCGGTCCCACTCGCCTCTTCTCGTTGTCCGTTTCGAGTTCCGACACTCACACATGTGCTTGTGGCACCCCCGAGTCCTTCTTTCGTGTGTGGCCGTGTAACGTTCCCGGAATGAGGTGAGACTTGTCGTGCGTTGTTGTTTTGGTGCGTGTAGGCCGCCTGTCAAATTTCATCGCGTTTCGAATTTGTTTGGTACTCCAACGGTTAACCTAGTGGGCAAAAAGCACCTCTTCCTTTTGGCCCAAGACCCCCTCCACAACAGCCCACTAACCCAGCACAACCACTCCAATCATCTCGGTCGTCGGATCACGAACGTGTGGTCGAAAACCGCACCCCATTTGGAGTCTCTGATGGCTTCTTGCCCCTCGTTGGTTACCCCAAGTGGAAGGTTTGAGATGTAGCGTAACAGCAAGTTTCCCTTGGCAAGATACCAAGGATCAAATCCCGTGAGACTCCGAGGGCCAACAAGTAGGTGTCAACGCTAACGGCGCCAACTTAGCGGTTGACAGGACTTGCACACAGATACAAATAACTTTGCTCCCAACGAGTACAGAGAGGTTGTCAATCCCTCCGGCCTTGCTGTTTACAAAGGATCAAACGCAAGAGGTAATAGTGATAGGTATGACTGCAACTAGGAAATAAGAACAGGAAGTAAATAGCAGGTGTGATCAGTGATGGTAATATGGACCGGGGTGCCATGATGTTCACTAGTGATGTCTCTCTCCCAAAAGATGATAAAACAGCTAAGCGAGGTAAACAAATTACAGCTGGGCAATTGACAGGATTATGTGCGCAAACCAATGCTAACTATGCTGTAAAGAAAGGTAGAGGCTCAAAAGCATGGGCGGTACGCCAAGGCAAGTAGACCGAAATCCATCTGCATCTACTACTAATCATCCACCTTGAGATATCTATCCAGAACATCTCGCTGGTATTAAGTTGTGAGTCCCACCCATAGTGTAAACTCAAAGCAACAGAACACTGCATTAAAAGAACTTTGCGTAAAGTAAACAATCCTTGCACCCGCAAGTACAAGCATCGTTGTTTTCCCCCTTGTGGCAACAGCACATCCCCTAGACTCATGTTTCTGTCACTCAAACTAGTCATCGAGGGGCATGAACCCACAATCAAGCATAACGTTCTCTCTTGGAGTTACTACCTACTACTCGGCCAAAGCAATAAATAGCAACGGAGAACATGCAAGAATTACTCAAGAACATAAATATAAAAGAGGTGAATCAAATATATAACTCACACACAATCTGAACATAATCTCATAATCCATCGAATCCCAGCAAACTGAGCAGAGCAACAGCATAAAGATTACATATGTGCCTCGATCATGTAGGGCAGCTCACGAGGTCTAATCCATGAAGAACAAAGAGGGGAGGAGAACATCACATAGCTACTGGTCATGGACCCATGGTCCAAGGGGGGCTACTCACAACTCATCCGGGAAGCGTCCATGGTGGTGAAGTGTAATGCCCAGGATGGAGTTATACCTCCTACGTGTCGAGGCACGACTTAAAGGCATAAGTCCATCCTAGAATGATCTCAAGTTTGGTAATCTTTGCACATCTCATGTAAAAGAGGGGATTGTAAACATAAATAGTTGGCTTACACTCGCCACGTCACACAAATACAATACATGTCTCAAACATCATACATTAAGAATATCACAACCCTCTAAGGGCAAAACCAAATGTCAAGATACCAAACTTAGATAAATAAAACCACAGGCGGATCGAATCCTAGTAGAAGTCTCCACTACTGATCATCCGGATAACGAACATAGTACCGACTACGCTCCTCGTCGTACTCCCAATCCAGCTCGGTGCCTTCACCTGGATAGCTCACGACTGGACCTGCATCTGGTGTGGTGAAGTAACTGTGAGCCACAGAGGACTCAGTAATCCCGTTCCCGGGTAACAAGACTATTCAAGCCTTGGGAGAGGAAAGGCTGAAGAAAAGAATAAGTGTGTGCAGCAGCAACTAGCAACTAGCTTACGTGAGTGAGAGCGAGAAGAGAAAGCCTCGGACGAGAAGTGATCACGAAGTGATCCTAGCTACAAGCTCAACAAACATAACCCCTCCGTGTTCAACTCCCGAATCCCTATTCGTAAATTGACAGTCACGGAACACACGCTGGTAGTGTATTAGAAACATTGTGTCAAGTTATCTACAACCGGATATTAACAAGCTCCCATCTGCCACATAACCGCGGGCACGGCTTTCGAAAGTTCATAACCCTGCAGAGGTGTTCCAACTTGACCCATTACAAGCCCACGATCCGCGGAGTCGCAACTCCAAAGTGGGAAGACCCGAGTATTCTCGGAATCCCGTGCTCAAGATATACCGAACTAAGGTAAGGCTAATCCAGCAAATCCTCCCGGCGTGTCGACACCCTGATAGTAGCCGCGCGTATCTAAGTCTCAGGACACGACCGGATGGGCGATGCTACGGGTTTTTACCAGACCTCGAGTTTCCTTGAGGTGGCCCCGCAGGCTCCCCGTTTCGGACCAACACTCATGTGGAGCACTGGCCCGGGGTTGTTGATTAAGAAAAAGGGTTTGTAACTCCCTATGCAAGTTTAGTTTGTTATTAGGCAAATAGTACCAATGTTGGGACTTGCTGGAAAAGACTTAGCACTTAGCGGTTTATCGAGGGGGTCCCATACACCCCAACCGTGTTAGGAACGCATAATCAAGGAACATAACACCGGTTTATACGGTTCCTAACGGCATGAGTGGAACAAATCACCAAGCAAAAGGCTTAGCCTTCCACCCTTGCCAATATATAGATGATTTCATTTTAAGCATTTATATAGTGTGATAAAACCCAACCAAACTTCATGTGAAGCAAGCATCTTCGATCTTCACCTGCAACTAGCAATGCTATAAGAAGGGCTGAGCGAAGCGTACTTAGCCAAGCAACGGTTTGCATAGGTAGGGTGGTTAAACATGGTAGTGGTTACAAGTAGGAGGCTGACAAGAAGAACATGGGCATCGAGGCAAAACTATAGATCGAGACTACTAGCAATAGGCAAAGATAGTAATGTTATCGGGGTTCGGTCATCTTGCCTGAAGAGAAGTCGTTCGGATCGTACGAAGGGTCCTCGTGCTCAACCTCGTTGGAAACCTCATGCTTGTACTCGTACTCGGTCTCAGCTTCCGGCTCTAAACAATACAATCACACCAAGCACAAATCAACAAGATGCAATGCGCACTCGAAAATGATGAATGCATGATGGATGCACTAAGGATGCACATGGAGCACGGAAAAATAGCACTCAAGCAAAACACCTCAAAACATGATAACAATATGATATTATGAATCTACACAGAAAATCAATCAAGTTTCATATAAGATTCGCTGAAATCGGAGTTACGGGCTAAAAGTTATGCCCGAAACAAGAAATGAGCGAAAGCTGAAAATTACAGCAACATAGCAACTTCGGAGCACAAAATAATTAAGCTATAGCACTCAAACAACATGGAAAAGAGCATTAACACAAACTAGACATATCCTACAGCAATTAAGTCCAAAGGTGCACCCCCAAAGGAGTCACAGTTCAATAGCAATGAGCTTAGACATATTGAACTTGACAATAAAATTCTGGCAGTAGAATTTTATTGAAACTTTGGAGCAAAAGATAAACATGCTACAGCCACTCAAATAAGCATGTTAGAACATGAATGGAAAGCCAACAATATCTACTACAAGGAACAATCAAGATCCACCCCAAAACTATCATGGTTTGTCCTAGAGCAGCAAGCAAACATGGCATCGGAACGTTACAGATTTCAGACTTAGTGAAAATCCACTAAGTCCTAAAACAGCAATTTCATCATGGCATCTAAACGAGCAAGTTTAAGTCACCTCAAAACTAAACATGGCAAGTGGTAAGCACCTCATCAAAGTACACATGATGGTGATTCCGAAACACACAAGCATGCATCATGGAGATAAACACAACGATAGCAACGAGCTCAACAAGATGGCATTTCATAACAAGTGAAACAACATCACATCCACATGACACTTTGCAACGATGATAAGCATGGCAATAATAAATCTAACATGCTACCTAGCACATACAACATGTAGAGCATGGCAAGACGAACACGTGGACATGTCATTTGCATCATTCGGACAAACGAGCTAAAAGATATCACATGGCAAAGATGACATAAAAACATCACATAGCAGCAGTTTTATCACGATGCACTCTTGCAACAGAAAAATAAGCACCTAGATGATCTCTAACATGCATGACACAAAAAGATAAAACGTAGTGCTATTCACCACGAACGTCTGGACATGCTATTTGCGCGAAACGGAGCACCACACTAAAAGTTAGAGCAGTTGAAAAAATGCATCAGACAATAAATAAACACAGGACTTAGAGGAAAAGAGAACAACCTAGATCTTGAAAAAAAAGGGCTAGGGCCCGGAACTGCGGATCTGCGGCTCGGGCCGCGGTGGCTGATGCGGCTGGAAGTGGCAGCCCAGCCTGGCTGGATCCGGAGTGGGCCTCCGGCGGCGCTCGGGCCTTGAGGGCGAGGCAGGCGGCCGGCTCGGTGAAGGGCCCTGGCGCGACGGGCCAGGCCAGCGGACGCGGTGGCGGCGAGGTGGTCCTTCGCGGCTTGGGAGGAGACGACGACCGAAGGCGGCCTGGAGCGGGAGCCCAGCGGGATCGATCGGCGGAGGCCGAGCCAGCTGGAGCGATGTGTTGACTTGCGGCTGGCGGAGAGGATCTGGTCGGTCGCTTCGAAGGAAGGAGCAGCGGCAGCTTCGAGGGGAATGGAGCCAAGTGGAGAGGAGGGGATGGCCAGATCCAGAAAAATAGGGGGAAGGAGGAGATGAAAACTAGGGATGTCCAAAAATAGACCTAGGGTCTATAAATAGCAGATTTTAGGGTTTGAGGGATTGTGGGGGTGTTAGGAGCCCTCCGATCGCGATCCGACGGATCCGATCGCGGGGGTAGTTTAGATGGGCCTAGGAGAGGGTAGTGGGCTGCTGAGGGGTGTTTCTGGGACACAAAGTGAAGGCACTTTGGACCCACACGAATAACTGTTGGGATAGCAAACGGAGTCCAAACGCGACGAGATTTGAGAGGCGGGTTGCACACAACAAAACAACAACACACACAACAACCTCGCGACACACCGGCAACGTTACACACCCAAACAACAAGGTAGGCCTACAGGACGTCACGGACACATGAGGGAGCTCCGGAACGCGAAACGGACAACGGGAAGGAACGCGTGGAACCGGATGCAACCGACAACACAAATGCAATGCGATGCACATGTCTACATGATATGAATGAATGCCACACACTCACGCAACAAAACGACGAAAACCCGAAAGACAAAGAACCTGGAATGGAAATAGATGAAGCCGGAGATATATTATATGCCCAAAAGGGAAAGTATTACATCCGGGGCATTACAAATTCTCCTCTACTACAAAAAGATCTCGTCCCGAGATCTAGGACTGGAAAAAGGAAGGGTACTCGGAACGAAGATGATCTTCTCGTTCCCAGGTAGCTTCTCGGTCGGTGTGATGAGACCACTTGACTTTCAGAAATTTGATGGACTTGTTTCGGGTCTTGCGTTCGGTTTCTTCGAGAATAGCAACTGGATGCTCTCGGTAGGACAGGTCTTGTTGAAGATCAATCTCTTCAAACGGAATCATGCGCTCAGGTGCCTTGAAGCATTTGCGGAGTTGAGACACATGGAAGACATCATGAACATTGGCGAAGTTGGGAGGGAGCTCCAGTTGATAGGCTAGATCGCCTCTTTTGCCAAGAATCTTGAAAGGCCTGACGTATCTAGGAGCAAGCTTTCCTTTGATACCGAATCTTTGGGTGCCTTTCATCGGAGACACACGGAGATAGACATGATCATCAATGTTGAAAACCAAATCACGATGCTTGCCCTCATAGCAGCTCTTCTGACGCGACTGAGCGGCCTTGAGATTCTCACGTATGACTTTGCACATTTCTTCGGCTTCTGAGATCAAGTCATTGCCAAGAAGTTGACGTTCGCCTGTTTCAGACCAGTTGAGAGGGGTACGGCACTTTCTGCCATAGAGGATTTTAAACGGAGCTTTGCCAGCACTTGCTTGAAAGCTGTTGTTGTAAGAGAACTCGGCAAATGGAAGGCAGTCTTCCCATTTCATGCCAAAGGAGATGACACAGGCTCTGAGCATATCTTCTAGAATCTGATTCACTCGCTCGACTTGACCACTACACTGAGGGTGAAAAGCAGTGCTGAACCTGATCTTAGTGCCCATGGCGGACTGAAAGGAGTCCCAGAACCTTGATGTGAACAAGCTTCCACGGTCTGAGGATATGACTTGAGGAATGCCATGTAAGGACACAATTCTGGAAGTGTACAGCTCTGCCAATTGAGCTGCATTGATGGATTCTTTGACTGGAAGAAAGTGAGCGACTTTGGTAAGCTTGTCAATCACCACAAAGATAGAATCATTTCCTCGCTTGGATTTAGGAAAACCAGTGACGAAGTCCATTTCAATGTGGTCGAACTTCCACTCGGGAATAGGAAGAGGTTGGAGAAGACCGGCTGGACATTGATGTTCTGCTTTCACTCTTCTGCATACATCACATTCATTCACGAATTGGGCAATCTCCCTTTTCATGCGTGTCCACCAGTACGACTGCTTGAGATCTTGATACATCTTGGAACTGCCAGGATAAATGGAAAGGAGAGAATCATGAGCTTCTTCCATTATGAGCTTCCTGAGATCACCTTTGGGAACAACGAGTATGTCCTCGAAGAACAAGGTATCTCTCTCATCAACACGGAAGCACTTGTATTTCGGAATGCCCTTAGCAATAGCATGTTTCACCTTCTTCACCATGGTATCACTGAGCTGGGCCTCACGGACTTGATCTTCCAAGGTAGGAGCAACTTGAAGATTTGCAAGAAGACCCTGCGGAACAACTTGGAGGTTGAGTTTCCTGAATGCTTCACAAAGCTCAGGCTGGCACGGCTTGATAAGAAGGCTGTTGCAATATGCCTTTCTGCTCAAAGCATCTGCAATCACATTCGCCTTGCCAGGAGTGTATTCAATGCTGGGATTATACTCTTGGATCATTTCAACCCAACGAGTCTGGCGGAGGTTCAGATGCGGCTGTGTGAAAATGTACTTCAAGCTCTTGTGATCAGTGAAGATGTCGACCTTTCTGCCCAACAACAGATGTCTCCACGTAATCAAAGCATGTACCACAGCTGCTAGCTCGAGATCATGTGTGGGATAGTTCTTCTCACTTGGCTTGAGCTGCCGAGAAGTGTATGCCACAATTCTCTTATCTTGCATAAGCACACCACCAAGGCCTTGAAGAGAAGCATCACAGAATACTTCATAGGGCTTGGACTCATCTGGAGGAGTCAGAACTGGAGCAAAGATGAGCTTTTCTTTGAGAGTTTTGAATGCCACTTCACACTCTGGAGACCAAAAGTATTTGACATTCTTCTGAAGCAAGTTGGAAAGAGGCTTGGCAATCTTGGAGAAGTTCTCAACGAACCTGCTGCAATAGCTGGCAAGACCCAGAAAACTGCGGAGCTGCTTGACGTTCTGAGGAGCTTCCCAGTTGACAATTGCTTCAACTTTCTCAGGATTAACTGCAATACCGTTAGCTGAGATGATATGGCCCAGGTACAAAACCTTATCGAGCCAAAACTCGCACTTGGAGAACTTGGCATAGAACTTATGCTCTCGGAGTCGATCAAGAACCAGACGTAAGTGCTTTTCGTGATCTTCTTCATTCTTGGAAAACACCAGAATATCATCCAGATACACAAGCACAAACTCGCCAGTATAGGGGTTGAAGATGTAATGCATCATCCTCGAAAAGGTAGGAGGAGCATTGGCGAGACCGAAGGACATGACGGTATACTCGTATGAACCGTAGCTCGTTCTGAAGGCCGTCTTGGGAATGTCTACCTCGCGAATGCGAATTTGATGATAGCCCATTCGGAGGTCAAGCTTAGAGAACACTTTAGCTCCTTTGAGCTGCTCGAAGAGTTCGTTGATGTTGGGGAGCGGATATTTGTTCTTTATTGTCTTCTTGTTCAATGGCCGGTAATCAACACAGAGACGCTCCGTGCCATCTTTCTTCTTGACAAATAAGACACCACAGCCCCAAGGAGACGTACTAGGCCTGATGAGACCCATACTCTCCTGCTTATCAAGCTGCGTCTTCAATTCCTTCAATTCATCCGGAGAGAGCTTGTACGGACGTCGGCATGCTGGCTCAGTACCCGGCTCGAGTTCAATAACGAATTCCACCTGACGGTGTGGAGGCATGCCTGGAAGTTCTTCAGGAAAGACGTCTTGATATTCGTTCACCACCGGAATTTGAGATATGGCATTAATTTCGCCCTTATCATTGAGAGAGAAAAGCCTGATAGTGTTATCCCTTGAGGCAAAGATAATCACATCTTCATCAGGATGAGTCATCTTGACTTCCTTCTGTGCACAATCAATGTGAGCATCATGCGGAGAAAGCTAATCCATTCCGAGGATGAGGTCGATGTCAGAATTACCAAGAACCACCGGTTTAGCCAGAAAGCGATAATCTCCCATGCGAATAGATACATCCGGAGCATAGACACTAGAAGTCATACGTCTCCCCGGAGAAATGACTTGCAACCTCTGAGGCAAATTTGAAGTGGCAATATTGTGCTTGGATGCAAATGGTTGAGACATGAAAGAACATGAAGCACCCGAATCAAATAACACTTTAGCTGGAAAAGAGTTAACTGAGAGGTTACCCAAAATGACATCAGAAGAATTCTCCGCTTGCGCTACACTCATCAGATTGACCCTTGCTGCCTTTGGATCATGCCTGACAATAGCTGAACTCACAGGTGGAGGAGGTGGAAGACGCTTCGGGTTCGGACATCTGTTGGCATAGTGACCTTTCTGAGTGCATTTGTTACAAGTCACTTCTGAGAGAGGACGGAAATGAGAGCCACTTGACTTGGAGCCTTGAGACTGAAACTGCTTCTTCGACTGGTTGCTCGGGTTGGGTGGGTGGGAGAAACCACGTCCACTAGAGTTCTTGTTGTTGGAGTTGTTGGAGTTGTTGTAAGGAGCTCGAATCACTGGAGGAGGAGGAAGCCAGAATTTCTGATGCTTCGAGACCATCTGAGACGATGAGGAAGAGTGAACGGCATCTCGAATTCTCTTCTTAGAAGCCTCCATCTTAAGCTGAGCTGCCTCTTGTTTCAAAGCCATGTTATAGAACTTGTCGAATTCATCGGGCTCGAACAAAGTGAGAGCAAGCTGAAGTTCATCTTTGAGACCTCCACGGAACTGGTAGATTTTGCTCTTGGCATCAGGAATGTCTTGCTTAGCATAACGAGCGAGGTTATGGAACTTGACATTATACTGATAGACTGTCATGGAGCCCTGCTTCAGGTTGCGGAATTGCTCACGCATACCGTCGATGACACTTGTAGGAATGTGGTGAGAGCGAAAGTCCTTGCAGAAATTCTCCCAAGAGATCACTTGACCTGGCCTGGAGTCTTTGTACTGCTGCCACCAGTCAGCTGCTTGATCTTTGAGTTGGAAGGCTGCAAACTTCACATAATCGTTACTGCACTCAAAATGCTTCTTTATGTCGGTTAACCAATCTTCAGCATCAAGAGGGTCGACACAGTAACTGAAAGCTTTAGGATTGTTGGCCAAGAACTGGTTGAGAGTAGCATGGTGCTGCTGGTTGAAGAAGTTGCCTTGGTTCCCTGGAACACCCTGATTAGCTTGATTAGCTTGCATCTGTTGCATCATCTGCATCAACATCTGAGTGTTCTGAGCTGTAGTCTGCATAATCGCTCTCCAAGCCTCAGACGGAGGAGGAAGGGAAGGAGGACAGTCTGGGACCTCTTCCACCTCTGGGTTAGCGTTGGGAGTTTTTTTCGGAGCCATCCTGAAAGAGATGACCACGAATCAGCAATTGATTGACAGAAGGTATAAGCTGAATCAATGGAATGAATTGCAACAAGTCTTCACAATAATCATTCGAACAATAAGAACGAATGAAATCATTCGAACAAGAGGAATGAATGAAATTCTCAGTTAAATGATAACATCAATCTTCACGAGAAGCCACATAGGGATCAAAAGGATAAAATAAGAAAAACAACAAGGTACGGACGGAACAAACACAAGATAGGAGCTTCGTTCTAACATCTTTGTGCTGAAAGCATATGAACGCGTTACGAAAAGGTTTTGCAATCCCCGGATCAGCATAGCCAAGGACCCTTTAAGATGCAACTCCTGATAGTAACATCGGTCATATAACCACTTCACTCAATGTAGAACCCCGAACTCACTAACCTACATTCGTTGGAAGAATGCCTTCGATCTACTGGATAAACCCACCTATAAATTTCCGAAAGATTCCAGTTATGCAATCAGGTGTTGGGGATACACGGGAAGCACCGCGCAATCAACTCTAAACCTACATCCAGGTGTATCCATCCTTCAACACATAACCAGTCTTTCTCGGAAACTGTGTACCTCGGACCTACGAAAAGCATCCACTATAACAAGCTATGGCAATACTCCCGAACTACCTCCCCAGTACTGGGTGATGTCAGGGTTATCTTGCCACCGGCCGTATAGGAGAGATTTTCGATGTCGGCCATCTTAAGTATTTAGTACTGCCGCGATATGCTTGTGACGACAATACCCCGAAGCTCAACTCCGCGGGACACTGCCACAACCCCTAATGTCAGGAGGCATCGAGAACAATATCCTCGTCACAAGAACATCGAAACAATCCCAGAATACTCGCGGGATTCCTAAAAAAAAATTGGTGCAATTTTTGAAGATAGGAGAGACAAGAGTATTCGTCAGGAGTCCTCAACAGAGAGAAAGGGGATGAGAAGGAAAGAAATCCGACTCTCCGATATAATATAGGACTCAAAATGTTTTCAGTGTGTGCCTAGACTCGACCGTCAACGATTCGATCAATCAGTGGGGGCTCCTAGGTCGGAGAAGGCTCTGAATACCAACTTGTAATGCCCAGGATGGAGTTATACCTCCTACGTGTCGAGGCACGACTTAAAGGCATAAGTCCATCCTAGAATGATCTCAAGTTTGGTAATCTTTGCACATCTCATGTAAAAGAGGGGATTGTAAACATAAATAGTTGGCTTACACTCGCCACGTCACACAAATACAATACATGTCTCAAACATCATACGTTAAGAATATCACAACCCTCTAAGGGCAAAACCAAATGTCAAGATACCAAACTTAGATAAATAAAACCACAGGCGGATCGAATCCTAGTAGAAGTCTCCACTACTGATCATCCGGATAACGAACATAGTACCGACTACGCTCCTCGTCGTACTCCCAATCCAGCTCGGTGCCTTCACCTGGATAGCTCACGACTGGACCTGCATCTGGTGTGGTGAAATAACTGTGAGCCATAGAGGACTCAGCAATCCCGTTCCCGGGTAACAAGACTATTCAAGCCTTGGGAGAGGAAAGGCTGAAGAAAAGAATAAGTGTCTGCAGCAGCAACCAGCAACTAGCTTACGTGAGTGAGAGCGAGAAGAGAAAGCCTCGGACGAGAAGTGATCACGAAGTGATCCTAGCTACAAGCTCAACAAACATAACCCCTCCGTGTTCAACTCCCGAATCCCTATTCGGAAATTGACAGTCACGGAACACACGCTGGTAGTGTATTAGAAACATTGTGTCAAGTTATCTACAACCGGATATTAACAAGCTCCCATCTGCCACATAACCGCGGGCACGGCTTTCGAAAGTTCATAACCCTGCAGGGGTGTTCCAACTTGACCCATTACAATCCCACGATCCGCGGAGTCGCAACTCCAAAGTGGGAAGACCCGAGTATTCTCGGAATCCCGTGCTCAAGATATACCGAACTAAGGTAAGGCTAATCCAGCAAATCCTCCCGGCGTGTCGACACCCTGATAGTAGCCGCGCGTATCTAAGTCTCAGGACACGACCGGATGGGCGATGCTACGGGTTTTTACCAGACCTCGAGTTTCCTTGAGGTGGCCCCGCATGCTCCCCGTTTCGGACCAACACTCATGTGGAGCACTGGCCCGGGGTTGTTGATTAAGAAAAAGGGTTTATAACTCCCTATGCAAGTTTAGTTTGTTATTAGGCAAATAGTACCAGTGTTGGGACTTGCTGGAAAAGACTTAGCACTTAGCGGTTTATCGAGGGGGTCCCATACACTCCAACCGTGTTAGGAACGCATAATCAAGGAACATAACACCGGTTTATACGGTTCCTAACGGCATGAGGGGAACAAATCACCAAGCAAAAGGCTTAGCCTTCCACCCTTGCCAATATATAGATGATTTCATTTTAAGCATTTATATAGTGTGATAAAACCCAACCAAATTTCATGTGAAGCAAGCATCTTCGATCTTCACCTGCAACTAGCAATGCTATAAGAAGGGCTGAGCGAAGCGTACTTAGCCAAGCAACGGTTTGCATAGGTAGGGTGGTTAAACATGGTAGTGGTTACAAGTAGGAGGCTGACAAGAAGAACATGGGCATCGAGGCAAAACTATAGATCGAGACTACTAGCAATAGGCAAAGATAGTAATGTTATCGGGGTTCGGTCATCTTGCCTGAAGAGAAGTCGTTCGGATCGTAAGAAGGGTCCTCGTGCTCAACCTCGTTGGAAACCTCATGCTTGTACTCGTACTCGGTCTCAGCTTCCGGCTCTAAACAATACAATCACACCAAGCACAAATCAACAAGATGCAATGCGCACTCGAAAATGATGAATGCATGATGGATGCACTAAGGATGCACATGGAGCACGGAAAAATAGCACTCAAGAAAAACACCTCAAAACATGATAACAATATGATATTATGAATCTACACAGAAAATCAATCAAGTTTCATATAAGATTCGCTGAAATCGGAGTTACGGGCTAAAAGTTATGCCCGAAACAAGAAATGAGCGAAAGCTGAAAATTACAGCAACATAGCAACTTCGGAGCACAAAATAATTAAGCTATAGCACTCAAACAACATGGAAAAGAGCATTAACACAAACTAGACATATCCTACAGCAATTAAGTCCAAAGGTGCACCCCCAAAGGAGTCACAGTTCAATAGCAATGAGCTTAGACATATTGAACTTGACAATAAAATTCTGGCAGTAGAATTTTATTGAAACTTTGGAGCAAAAGATAAACATGCTACAGCCACTCAAATAAGCATGTTAGAACATGAATGGAAAGCCAACAATATCTACTACAAGGAACAATCAAGATCCACCCCAAAACTATCATGGTTTGTCCTAGAGCAGCAAGCAAACATGGCATCGGAACGTTACAGATTTCAGACTTAGTGAAAATCCACTAAGTCCTAAAACAGCAATTTCATCATGGCATCTAAACGAGCAAGTTTAAGTCACCTTGAAACTAAACATGGCAAGTGGTAAGCACCTCATCAAAGTACACATGATGGTGATTCCGAAACACACAAGCATGCATCATGGAGATAAACACAACGATAGCAACGAGCTCAACAAGATGGCATTTCATAACAAGTGAAACAACATCACAGCCACATGACACTTTGCAACGATGATAAGCATGGCAAGAATAAATCTAACATGCTACCTAGCACATACAACATGTAGAGCATGGCAAGACGAACACGTGGACATGTCATTTGCATCATTCGGACAAACGAGCTAAAAGATATCACATGGCAAAGATGACATAAAAACATCACATAGCAGCAGTTTTATCACGATGCACTCTTGCAACAGAAAAATAAGCACCTAGATGATCTCTAACATGCATGACACAAAAACATAAAACGTAGTGCTATTCACCACGAACGTCTGGACATGCTATTTGCGCAAAACGGAGCACCACACTAAAAGTTAGAACAGTTGAAAAAATGCATCAGACAATAAATAACCACAGGACTTAGAGGAAAAGAGAACAACCTAGATCTTGAAAAAAATAACGGGCTAGGGCCCGGAACTGCGGATCTGCGGCTCGGGCCGCGGTGGCTGATGCGGCTGGAAGTGGCAGCCCAGCCTGGCTGGATCCGGACTGGGCCTTCGGCGGCGCTCGGGCCTTGAGGGCGAGGCAGGAGGCCGGCTCGGTGAAGGGCCCTGCCGTGACGGGCCAGGCCAGCGGACGCGGTGGCGGCGATGTGGTCCTTCGCGGCTTGGGAGGAGGCGACGACCGAAGGCGGCCTGGAGCGGGAGCCCAGCGGGATCGATCGGCGGAGGCCGAGCCAGCTGGAGCGATGCGTTGACTTGCGGCTGGCAGAGAGGATCTGGTCGGTCGCTTCGAAGGAAGGAGCAGCGGCAGCTTCGAGGGGAATGGAGCCAAGTGGAGAGGAGGGGATGGCCAGATCCAGAAAAATAGGGGGAAGGAGGAGATAAAAACTAGGGATGTCCAAAAATAGACCTAGGGTCTATAAATAGCAGAATTTAGGGTTTGAGGGATTGTGGGGGTGTTAGGAGCCCTCCGATCGCGATCCGACGGATCCGATCGCGGGGGTAGTTTAGATGGGCCTAGGAGAGGGTAGTGGGCTGCTGAGGGGTGTTTCTGGGACACAAAGTGAAGGCATTTTGGACCCACACGAATAACTGTTGGGATAGCAAACGGAGTCCAAACGCGACGAGATTTGAGAGGCGGGTTGCACACAACAAAACAACAACACACACAACAACCTCGCGACACACCGGCAACGTTACACACCCAAACAACAAGGTAGGCCTACAGGACGTCACGGACACATGAGGGAGCTCCGGAACGCGAAACGGACAACAGGAAGGAACGCGTGGAACCGGATGCAACCGACAACACAAATGCAATGTGATGCACATGTCTACATGATATGAATGAATGCCACACACTCACGCAACAAAACGACAAAAACCCGAAAGACAAAGAACCCGGAATGGAAATAGATGAAGCCGGAGATATATTATATGCCCAAAAGGGAAAGTATTACATCCGGGGCATTACAAGAAGCTCCCGGTGGTGGTTCTCCCCTCCGGCAGGGTGCCGGGAAGAGTTCTCCTGATGCTCCCGATCTTTGAAGCGCCGCGGCGGTGGAACAGAGGCGAGATCGTAAAAAAGGGTTCCGTCCTCGAGGGTTTCGGGACGCGAGCAATATATATGCAAAAGGGGGTCACCAGAGGCGGAGGTGGGGCCCAGGCACCCCCTGGCGCGGCCAGGGGTGGGGCCGCGTCGGGTGGCAGCCTGGGCCACCCCAGGCTCCCCTCTGGCCCTGTTTTGGTTTTTATTGAAGCTCCCGATACGCTGGTTTTTCCTGTATTTTTCCGGGAATTTTTAGGGCACTTTTAATATGGGGGAAACCTGAAATAGAAAAACAGCAGAAAACAGGAACTGGCACTGTGGTGCACTGAGTTAATAGGTTAGTCCAAATATGATCAAAAGTGTATGGAAGTGCATAAATATCATAGCAATATCACACAAAAGAGGCATGGAGCAAGCAGAAATTATTGATACGTTTTGGACGTATCAACATCCCCAAGCTTAATTCCTGCTCGTCCTCGAGTAGGTAAATGATAACAAGCATAATTTCTGTGGTGACATGCTATCAACCATATAAGAACTTTTAAGTAAAGTAATCAAGGCATGTAATCAATTCAAGTCATAACAAGCAATAGTCTATATTAGCATTGTAATCAAGCAACATAAGAACATAAAGGTGCAAGAGCTCTCGCTGTCCGTGACTCGAATGTCTCCAAATGGTGTTTGCGTGCAAGAAAGGGGATAGGGATATATGAGAGAGTAAAACATAGTTTTTGTATTGTTGAGAACTTAATCTACTAAAGTTTCACACTTGGTCTTCTTTGGAATCTTATCTTGACTCATCCCCAGACCGTCATCCAGGTACAAGTCAAAATGATCCACTCCCTTTCGATATTTTGAGCACTCATGCAATGGATGAGCGTAAGCAAGAAAGTCGACACTTAGGATGGCAAAAGGAGAAAAATGATAGAGGGGGAAGACAAAAAAGGTGTGAAAGGCTCACATCAATGAGGACAATCATCGGCGAGAGAAATCCAAATGATAGATATGATGCGAGGAGTAGGGATTGCCATGCAACGGATGCACATATGAGCTAAGGTAAGCTCTCCAATGGAACTAGTGGGGGTGCATCCAACTTGCTTGCTCAAGAAGACCTAGAGCTCTTTTGAGGAGGCTCATCATTGGAATATACAAGCCAAGTTCTATAGTGTAAAGGTCCCCACATAGCTATATGCATGAATTATAATCTCTATGGAGTACAAGGTATAAGATGGAGTACGAGTGTGGATCTCTCAAAAGAAATAGTAGTGTGCCCCTTCTCTCTTTTTATTTCTTTTTCTCTTTTTTTCTATTTTTTTTTATTTTTTTGTGGCCTCAATGGCTCTTTCTATTTATCTCTCATTTGTCCTCTTTGGGATCTTTTGATTTTGTCCTCTTTGGGATCTTTTGATTTGTCCTCTTTGGGATCTTTCCCTCACTTTAGGGGCAACACTCTATGTATTACAAGAAGTATAGAAGATCTTTCACACTTTACAAAAGTACTCAACATAAAGAAAATGAAACTATCATGATGTATGCAAATGTATGCCTCTGCCGGTGTAGCAGGATATGCAATGATACTAGCGCGTCATGTAGCAATGATTAGGGCAAGACCCAACTAGCATGCGGCTCATCGATCAAGCAAAAAGCATGTATGACATGAAGATCAAGTCATGAGAAGATGGATGTTGCATGGCAATGTATCTCGGAAAGGCTATGGAAATGCCTTAATAGGTAGGTATGGTGGCTGTTTTGAGGAAGGATATAATGAGGCTTATGATGATAGAGCGTATCGTGCCAAGGATTTGGATGCACCGGCGAAGTATGCGCCAACTCTCGAGGTGAGAAAGGGCAATGCACGGTACCGAAGAGGCTAGAAAAATATGGCTAGGTGGAAGTGTCAACTTTTGAATACTCACATTAGTCCGAAGAACTCATGCACTTATTATCGGTAACTCTCAATCTAATTAGGTGGTTCTCAAAGAGACAAGTACCCCGAGGAGGAGTGTATGGGGATTTCGTTATCCTTGCGCATCCTCGGCTCATGGTACGTGAGTGTACTCTAATATTCGATCCCTCCAAAGATTAGTGATCCATTTTGTAGCTAAAGTTCTCAACTATTTTGTAGGTTTTCGAAAATAAACACGGATTGCCCAAAATACGACATCTATCACTAATAGGCTAAATCTCTTGACACCAAAAGTCCAGACATTACTCATGGCAATACCTCAAAACTATTGCAAGTTACTACTAAAATTAAATAGCAACCTCAATTACCTATTTTAAGTTAAGACACACAACTCAGTGCAACAGACAAACTCTCTTAACAAGATAAACATGAAAACTCAAGAGAGTTCAACAACCAACTAAACAAAAGCTCTTTAAAAAGAAAGGCATGAAAACTAAGAGCTAAACATAACAGTAGCTATGGAAAGACAAAGAACACACACAGCAAAGATAAGCATGAAAATCCTATGTTGTGTTCTAGGTTGAAGTGGAGTGTGTTTCTCTCCCACACAAAGAAAGTTGGGTTCTAACTCGTTATGAACAGCAAGCAAAGCTAAAGAAAACTAAAAAGGAAACTAAAACCAAGACGCTCCAAGCATAGCACATAACGCATGAAGTGATTAAAATATAGTGGAACGAAAGACGAACTGATAATTGTTGATGGAGAAGGGGATGCATGGGGGCATCCCCAAGCTTAGACGCTTGAGTCTTCTTGAATATTTCTTGGGGGTGCACGGGGGCATCCCCAAGCTTGAGCGTTTGACCCTCCTGAATCTTCTTTTATCATCTTCCCTCGCACACTTGAAAACTCCCTTCATGCATAACTCATCATAATCTGATTAGCGAGGTTAGTACCCATAATAAAATAACTTTTCCCTGCTGGAAATAAAGATAATCTTGAAGAGCTACTGTTTCTCAAGATTGCCAAAAGGTTTTTGCAAAGAAAGAGCAAGCTCAAGGTTTGCAAAACGAGGAAAAGGCAAAACAGGACAGAATCTGTGAAAAACAGACCAGCAGGTAGTAAATAGTTTTTTCGGGGCATTTCTGCAACTCAAATCAAAAAACTCAGAACAGATGCCCGAAAGCCAATTGTATAGAGCACGTTTTCAAAAAAATTCAGATCAAAAAGATGACCTGGTGATTTTATACGAATTTTTCTGTCCAAGGACAGAATCTGTTTTCTGGACTGCACGTCACAACTTTTGAACTTTCTTGCAATCGGAGGCTAAACTTGACACAAAGCTGAAAAGAAAAGATACAATGATGATGCTACTGTAGTAACAAACATCAAGACACAACAAAAGCAAAATAAAACCTAATTCGTTGTGGGCTGCCTCCCAAAAGCGCTTTCTTTATAGCCATAAAGATAGGCTTAAGACTTTAATGATGCTCTCGTAGGAATAAGAGTTGAAGAACAAAAGAGAGCATCAAGGAGCAAATACCAAACACATTTAAGCCTAACATGCTTCCTGTGCATAGGAATGTTGCAATAGAATAATTCAATGAAGCACAAATCAACTAGCATAGGAAGGCAAAACAAGCATAACTTCAAAATATTCACCATAAAGAGAGGAAACTTCTTATTATTAAGATATTTAGAACCAAGTCTCCCTCTCTCATTATAAATTTCAGTGGCATCATGGATGAACTCAACAATATAACTATCACATAAGGCATTATTTCCATGATCCAAAAGCATAAAAGTGTCATTACTCTTCATATAAGCAAAATCTTTCTTATTAGGAATAGTGAGAGTAAGACTATCATAACCATCATGGTAATCCTCATATTTAGGAGGCATATCATCATCAAAGTAAATTTTCTCCTCAAAAGTTGGGGGACTAAAATTATCATGTTCATCAAACGTGTCATCCCCAAGCTTAGAGCTTTCCATGTCATTAGCAATATTGATATTCAAAGAAAGCATACTAATAGCATCACCACCATCATGATTGTTATGCAAATAATAAAGTTCCAAAGGTTTTTTAATTTTCTCTTCAAACACATCATGTCCAAGTTCAAGGTAGAGCTTTTAAAGCTCTCTCATATTTGTGTTGTTTTCCATTAAGCAAAACTAGTGAAATAAAAACAAGAAACAAAAAGATTTAATTGCAAGATCTAGAGGGTCGTTGGTGTTCTCGGTGGAACCCATAGCTGCAGCAAGCAAGATAACTATTTTTGTGATTTTTGGTAAGGGGACACTAAAGCAAAAACTGAAAGGTAAACTAACAAGACTAAAAAGCAAAGGTAAAAGATAGCGTGCAACTCCCCTATATTGAAGAGTGGAGTCCCCGGCAACGGCGCCATAAACTTTGCTTGATGGCTTCTCGCCCCTCGTTGGTTACCCCAAGTGGAAGGTTTGAGATGTAGCGTAACGGCAAGTTTCCCTTGGCAAGATACCAAGGATCGAATCCCGTGAGACTCCGAGGGCCAACAAGTAGGTGTCAACGCTAACGGCGCCAACTTAGCGGTTGACAGGACCTGCACACAGATACAAATAACTTTGCTCCCAACAAGTACAGAGAGGTTGGCAATCCCTCCGGCCTTGCTGTTTACAAAGGATCAAACGCAAGAGGTAATAGTGATAGGTATGACTGCAACTAGGAAATAAGAACAGGAAGTAAATAGCGGGTGTGATCAGTGATGGTAATATGGACCGGGGTCCCATGATGTTCACTAGTGATGTCTCTCTCCCAAAAGACGATAAAACGGCTAAGCGAGGTAAACAAATTACAGGTGGGCAGTTGACAGGATTATGTGCGCAAACTAATGCTAACTATGGTGTAAAGAAAGGTAGAGGCTCAAAAGCATGGGCGGTACGCCAAGGCAAGTAGACCGAAATCCATCTGCATCTACTACTAATCATCCACCTTGAGATATCTATCCAGAACATCTCGCTGGTATTAAGTTGCGAGTCCCACCCATAGTGTAAACTCAAAGCAACAGACAACTGCATTAAAAGAACTTTGCGTAAAATAAACAATCCTTGCACCCCGCAAGTACAAGCATCGTTGTTTTCCCCCTTGTGGCAACAGCACATCCCCTAGACTCATGTTTCTATCACTCAAACTAGTCATCGAGGGGCATGAACCCACAATCAAGCATAACGTTCCCTCTTGGAGTTACTACCTACTACTCGGCCAAAGCAATAAATAGCAACGGAGAACATGCAAGAATTACTCAAGAACATAAATATAAAAGAGGTGAATCAAATATATTACTCACACACAATCTGAACATAATCTCATAATCCATCAGATCCCAACAAACTCAGCAGAGCAACAGCATAAAGATTACATATGTGCCTCGATCATGTAGGGCAGATCACGAGGTCTAATCCATGAAGAACAAAGAGGGGAGGAGAACATCACATAGCTACTGGTCATGGACCCATGGTCCAAGGGGGACTACTCACAACTCATCCGGGAAGCGTCCATGGTGGTGGAGAAGCTCCCGGTGGTGGTTCTCCCCTCCGGCAGGGTGCCTGGAAGAGTTCCCCTGATGCTCCCGATCTTGGAAGCGCCGCGGCGGCGGAACAGAGGCGAGATCGTAAAAAAGGGTTCCGTCCTCGAGGGTTTCGGGACGCGAGCAATATATATGCAAAAGGGGAAACCAGAGGCGGAGGTGGGGCCCCAGGCGCCCCCCTGGTGCGGCCAGGGGTGGGGCCGCGCTGGGTGGCCGCCTGGGCCACCCCAGGCTCCCCTCTGGCCCTGCTTTGGTTTTTCTTGAAGCTCCCGATACGCTGATTTTTCCTATATTTTTCCAGGAATTTTTAGGGCACTTTTATTATGGGGGAAACCTGAAATAGAAAAACAGCAGAAAACAGGAACTGGCACTGTGGTGCACTGAGTTAATAGGTTAGTCCAAATATGATCAAAAGTGTATGGAAGTGCATAAATATCATAGCAATATCACACAAAAGAGGCATGGAGCAAGCAGAAATTATAGATACGTTTTGGATATATCAGTCTCCTAGCTCCCTATGCCTATAAAAATGTCCCCCGTGTCCAATTTGGGACGAAACCCTAGTCCTCCTGTTTTTTTTCCTTTTTTTACCCGTGCCCGCAGCTCCTCCGAGCGCCGGACGTGTCCACCCGGCGCCGGACACGTCCGCCGCCACCCCCTCGGCCACTAGGAGCGTGCCACGTCACCGCCGGATTCCTCCGACCGCCGCGGCCCGCGCGGCCCACCTGCGGCCCTCCCGGCCCGATCCGACGCCCGGGCGCATCGCCTCGCACCTCTGGCCAGTGCCGCCCGTCCGCCGCTGCGGCCCACGCCGCCGGCGCCGCGGGGCCTCGCCGCCCGGCCGGCCGACATCCAGCCGCCGGCACCCTCCGTCCCGCGGCGCGCCACCGCGACCCGCCGCCCCGCGCCTCCTCACCGGCCACTGGCTCCGGCGAGCCGCCGCCGCCACCGCCTTCAACTCCGGCGACCGGAGCTCCGTCCCGGCCGGATCTATGGAGAGTGGATCAGATCCACCCATTCGTGGATCCAAACGCTCCTCCCGCATCCCGGATCTCTCCGTCCCGGAACTCCTCCATCCTGTTTGACTTTTCGTGAGGTATAAAAACGACTAAGTCTCCAGATCTGCTATATTTTGTTGCCTCCTTTGCATGGCTGTAACTTCGTGGTCGTAGATCCGTTTTGGACATGTAATATATCGAAATGATCGTGGTGATGTGCTCTTCATTTTGTTCCACTGTCGCATGCTTGTTTGAGTTCATCTTGATGACCTAATCATCGTGGCAAGAGTGCTATATGTTTAAAACTGATGTTACTTGTAATTTTGTTGCCATGTTTGAGATATGATATGTCAAAATGTTCTTTGTGAAGTGCTCTACATGATGGTTGTTGTAGCATTCATGTAAGGTGTCATATTGCCATGTTAATCTCTATTGCAAAAGTGCATGCGGCTGTTAAGTGCTGAAACTTGTTATGAGATGTTGATTTGAAGAGCTCATTGCTATTGATGTGTTTGTCCTCATGTCACATGTCAATATGTTTTAGAAGCACCATCATATGGTCTTTGCTGTGGTGCAAACCACTTTCCATGATATGCCTTGGGGTGACTTAAACAAGCTTGTAAACATGCCATGCCAATGTTATTGTTTTATACTTGGTGAAAAAACTGCTAAGTTTGGAATCTGTTTTAGCCTGATGCTATGTTTGCTTGATGCCCCACTCTAATCCATGCTTGTTTTGGAGTGGCCAATGGTCATATCTTGTTGTCCATGTTATGCTCTATCCATCCATGTCCTTACTTGCACATATGGCCTGCTGTAGCTTATTTATTTCTTGCTCTCAAGTTGCTATAAATTATACCTGTCAGGTTTTTATCAGCATGATCAATTTGGTGTAGCTTGTTGCTATTGATCCATGCCTCTTATGGAGTTGCTCCAATGGAGTTGTTTGTTGTATGCTATGTATACTACATGTCCATGATCTTTATATGCTTAGTGGAGTTGATATGCATGTTGTTTTGTGCCTCCGAAGGCAGCATCGTGATGATGTTTTTGCCTTCCCGGATTTTGACTAAGTCTGGATACTTTTATTGCAACTTTCCATGCTTGGTTAATTATGTTCCATTAGGTTTTTGGGTGTGTTATAAGTTCATGCTTGTTAAGTAACATGTCTTCTTCATGTCCATGCCCTTTGTCTCCATGTTTGAGCGCTGTAGCATAATTATTTCTTGCTCCAAACATGCCATGTGGCTGAAAACTACAGCTTTGTGTAAATATTGTCTTGCTTGCCTTTTGCAAACCGTGTGTCCGTTTTCAGTGATATTTATATCGATTTCAACCGAAAACTTCCCCTATATCTAGTGGCATGCTTGGTTTTCCAAGATGATGCCTCCTCCATCATATTCTCCTTAGGTTCAAGTGTTTCCACATGCATACACACATCATACTTGCATCATGTTGTTTGTGCATTGCACCGTGTTTGATATTGTGCCATGTTGTGTTCTTGTGTTGAGTAGAGCCGGGAGCCGAGTCCGAGAACGAGGGTCCTACCGAGGTTGAGTACGAGGAGCCGTCTTACGATCCCATCGACAACTCAACAGGCAAGACGACCTGACCCAGATATCATTACTATCTTTGCCTATTGCTAGATGTCTCGCTCTTTAGCTTATTGCCTCGATGCCCATGTTTGTTTGTCAGCCTCCTATTGTAGCCATGAATCTCTCTAACCACCCAACCTAGCAAACCTTTGATTGGCTACATAAGCTTCGCTCAGCCCCTCTTATAGCATTGCTAGTTGCAGGAGAAGATTTGAAGATTCTTGCTTCATGTGGAAGTTATTGTTGGGATATCACAATACATAATCTGTTGAACTAAATCATCTATATATTGGTAATGGGTGGAAGGCTATGCCTCTTGCTTGGTGTTTTGTTCCACTCATGCCACCCTAGGAACCGTTTAAACCGGTGTTAGTTTCCTTGATTATGCGTTCCTAACACGGTTGGGGTTATGGGACCCCCTCGATAACCCGCTTAGCGCTAAAGCTTTTCCAGCGAGGCCCAACATTGGTTTTACATTTGCCTAACAACTAAAACTTGCCGAGGGAGTAATTAACCCGAGGATTTATTAATCAACCCCCCTGGGCCAGTGCTCATTTTGAGTGTTGGTACAAACTAGAGTCGTGTGTGGTACCCCCCTTGGCAACTTGGGTTTTGGTCACTGTACGTTGTGCTCATACGCTTGTGGCCTAAGACTAGATACGGGCGGCTACTATTAGGGTGTCGGCATGCCGAGAGGTCTTGCTGCATTAGTTTTACCTTAGTCGGAATATCTTGAGCACGGGATTCGGAGAATACTCGGGTCTTCCCACCATGGAGTTGCGACTCCGCAGATCGTGAGCTTGTGATGGGCTAAGTTGGGACAACCCTGCAGGGTTTTGATCTTTCGAAAGTCGTGCCCGCGGTTATGTGGCAGATGGGAATTTGTTAATATCCGGTTGTAGAAAACTTGACACCATGTTCATAATACACTACCAGCGTGAGTAACCGTGACGGTCATTTTCCGAAAGGGGTTCGGGAAGTGAACACGGTGGGGTTATGAATGACGTGCTTAGATAGGATCACTTCGTGATCACTTTGACGTCTGTGGCACTTCTCTTCTCACTCTAAACACGTAAGCTAGTGCTAGTGCAGCTGCAACCTTGTTCTTCAGCCTTGTTCCACACCCAAGGCTTAGATAGTTTTGCTACCCGGGAACGGGATTGCTGAGTCCTCCGTGGCTCACAGTTTCTACACAGCACCAGATGCAGGTACCATGGTGAACTACACAGGCGATGGCACAGAGTTGTACTGGGAGTTTGACGAAGAACGTGGGCGATACTACGTGTCTTATCCCGAGGATCAGTAGTGGCTTCTACTACGGGCGATCGGACCTTGTGTTATTTATTTATGGTATCTTTCATTTGGATCTTCATCCGTAGTCGGACTGTGATTTTATTTGGATGATGATTGCTTATGTAATGTATTGTGTGACGTGCCGAGTGTAAGCCAACTACTCTTTTGCAATTTCATCCCTCTTTTACATGAGTCGTGCAAAGATACCATACTTGAGATCATTCTAGTATGAGCTTATACCTTTAAGTCGTGCCTTGACACGTAGGAGGTATAACCTCATACTGGGCATTACAAGTTGGTAATCAGAGCCTTCTCCGACCTAGGAGCCCCCACTGATTGATCGAATCGTTGACGGTTGAGTCTAGACACACACTTGAAAATGTTTTGAGTCATATATATATATATATATATATATATATATATATATATATATATATCGGAGAGTAGGATTTCTTTTTACTCCTCATCCCTTTTCACTCTGGTGAGGACTCCTGACGATTACTCTATCTCTTCTACTCTCAAATTCACTAAAAAAATTAGGATCACGCGAGTATTGTTTGGATTGTTCCGATGTCTTTGTGATGACAACATTGTTCTCGATGCCTCCTGTCATTTAGGGGTTGTGGCAGTGTCCTGGGGAGTTGAGCTCCGAGGTGTTGTCGTCACAAATCTATCGCAGCAGTTCTGGAATACTTAAGACGGCCGACATCAAAAACTCTTCTATGCGGTTAGTGGAAAGATAACCCCGACATCACCCAGTACTGGGGAGGTAGTTCGGGAGTATTGCCATAGCTTGTATAGCAGATGCGTTTCGAAGGTCCGAGGTAAACGGTTTCCGGAAATAACTGGTTATGTGTTGAAGGATGGATACAGCTGGATGTAGGATTGGAGTTGAGTGCGCGGTGCTTCCCCTGTATCCCCAACACCTGATTGCATAACTTGAAACTTTCAGAAATTAATAGGTGGGTTCATCTAGTAGCTTGTAGGCATTCTTCCAACGAATGCATGATATGGAGTTCGGGGTTCTACAATGAGTGAAGTGGTTTTATGGGCGTTGTTCCGATCGGGAGTTGCATCTTAAAGGGTCCTTGGCTATGCTGATCCGGGGATTGCAAAACCCTTTTGTAACACGTTCCATAAGCTTTTAGCACGAATATGTCGAACGAAGCTTCTATCTTGTATTTTTCTATCGGCTCCTTGTTGTTCTTATTTACCTTTTGTTCTCCCAAGTGGCTTATCGTGAAGATTGTTGTACCATTAAACTGTGGATTACATTCGTTCATTTTTTGTTCTAATGTTCTTGTGAAGACTTATGTTGCAATTTCTAGCCGTTGATTCAGCTTATATATTTTCAATCAATGGCTAATAGTTATCATCTCATTCAGGATGGCTCCTAAAAGGGTTCACAACGCTAACCCAGAGGGTGAAGAAGTTGCTGATCGTCCTCCTTCCCCTCCTCCTCCGTCTGAGGCCTGGAGAGCAATTATGCAAGCGACAAACCAGAACACCCAGATGCTTATTGAAATGATGCAGAACATTCAAGCAAATCAAGCAAATCAAGGTGGTCATGGGAACCAAGGCCAAGGCAATTTGTTCAATCAACCTCACTTTGCAACTCTCAACCAATTCCTGGCAAACCAACCGAAGGCATTCAGTTATTGTGTGGATCTGCTAGATGCTGAAGACTGGATAACAGACATCAAAAAGCATTTCAAGTGTAGTAACGTGGGACCTAAGGATTATGTCAAGTTTGCCGCCTTCCAACTCAAGGACCAAGCCGCTGATTGGTGGCAACAGTACAAAGATTCCAGAGAAGGACGTGAAATCTCGTGGACTGACTTCTGCAAGGATTTCCGCTCTCACCACATTCCAACTAGTGTCATTGAAGGCATGCGTGAGCGATTCCGCAACCTGAAGCAAGGCACCATGTCCGTTTATCAATACAATGTCAAGTTCCAGAACCTCGCTCGCTATGCTAAGCAAGACATCCCGGATTCCAAGAGCAAGATTTATCAGTTTCGTGGTGGTCTGAAGGATGAACTCCAGCTATCTCTCACCTTATTTGAGCCGGATGAATTTGATCAATTCTATAACATGGCCCTTAAGCAAGAGGCAGCCCAGCTCAAGGTTGAAGCTTCCAAAAAGAGGATCAGAGATGTTGTCAACTCCTCCTCTTCTTCCCAAGTGGTTGCAAAGCAGCAGAAGTTTTGGCTTCCACCTCCTCCAGTGCTCCTCCCTCCCAAAAACAACAACAACAAGCACTCTGGTGGCCGTGGCTTCTCCCACCCACCCAACCCAAGCAATCAGTCCAAGAATCACTTTCAAGCTTCAAAGTCAAGTGCTCCTTATCACCGTCCTCTCTCAGAAGTGGTTTGCAACAAGTGCACTCAGAAGGGTCATTATGCTAACAAGTGTCCCAACCCAAGGCGCCTTCCGCTTCCTCCACCTGTCAGCACTGCTATTGTCAAGCACAACCTCAAGTCAGCAAGAGTGAATCTGATGAATGCAGCTCAAGCAAAGAATTCTTTAGATGTGATGCTTGGTAACCTTCCAGTTAACTCTATTCCTGCAAAAGTCTTGTTTGATTCAGGTGCATCACATTCTTTCTTGTCAAGACCTTTTGCATTGTCACATGATATGCCATTGCAAGCTTTGCCTAGTCCAATGTTTGTGCTTTCTCCGGGTTTGTTAATGAACTCCAACAACTTTGTTCCGGATGTATCTATTCATATGGGTGATTACCGTTTCATGGTTTCTCCGGTTATTCTCGGCAACTCCGACATTGATCTTATTCTTGGGATGGATTGGCTTTCCAAGCATGATGCAAACATTGATTGTGCAAATAAGGAAGTCAAGCTTACTCATCCTGATGAAGACGTGATTATCTTCGCCTCTCGAGATAACACAATCAAGCTATTCTCTCTCAATGACAAGGGCGAAATTAATGCCATCTCTCAAATTCTGGTGGTCAATGAATATGAAGATGTTTTCCCTGAAGAGCTTCTAGGCATGCCTCCGCATCGTAAAGTTGAATTCGTCATTGAACTCGAGCCCGGTACCGAGCCAGCATGCCGGCGTCCGTACAAGCTTTCCCCTGATGAGTTGAAGGAGCTGAAGAAGCAACTCGATGAGCAAGAGCATATGGGTCTAATCAGGCCTAGCACTTCTCCTTGGGGTTGTGGTGTTCTATTTGTCAAGAAGAAGGATGGCACGGAGCGCCTTTGCGTTGATTACCGGCCATTGAACAAGAAGACAATAAAGAACAAGTATCAGCTCCCCAATATCAATGAATTGTTCGAGCAGCTCAAAGGAGCAAAGGTGTTCTCAAAGCTCAATCTTTAGATGGGTTACCACCAGATTCGTATCCGTGAAGAGGATATTCACAAGACCGCATTCAGAACAAGCTACGGCTCCTATGAATACACGGTCATGTCTTTTGGCCTTGCAAATGCTCCACCCACCTTCTCAAGGATGATGCACTTCATATTCAACCCCTACACCAATGAATTTGTTCTCATCTATCTGGATGACATCTTGGTATTCTCCAAGAATGAAGAAGATCATGCCAAGCACCTCCATTTGGTTCTAGACAGACTCTGTGAACACAAGTTCTATGCGAAGTTCCCAAATGTGAATTCTGGCTGGATAAAGTCTTATATCTTGGCCATATCATCTCTGTTGAGGGTATTTCTGTCAACCCCGAGAAAGTTGAAGCTATTGTCAACTGGGAACCCCCGCAGAACGTCAAGCAACTCCGAAGCTTCCTTGGTCTCGCTAGCTATTGCAGAAGGTTCGTCGAGAACTTCTCCAAGATTGCCAAGCCTCTTTCCAACCTATTGCAGAAGAATGTCAAGTACAACTGGATTCCTGATTGTGATGTGGCATTCAAAACACTCAAAGAGAAGCTCATTTCTGCTCCGGTTCTAACTCCTCCGGATGAGTCCAAGCCCTATGAAGTCTTCTGTGATGCTTCTTTACAGGGACTTGGTGGTGTTCTCATGCAAGACAAGAAGATTATGGCATACACTTCTCGTCAGTTGAAACCAAATGAGAAGAATTACCCCACACATGATCTCGAGCTAGCAGCAGTGGTACATGCCTTGATCACGTGGAGACACCTTCTGTTGGGCAGAAAAGTGGACATCTTCACCGATCACGAGAGCTTGAAGTACATCTTCACACAGACGAACCTGAACCTTCGCCAGACTCGTTGGGTTAAGATCATCTAAGAGTATGATCCAAGCATTGAATACACACCTGGCAAGGCCAATGTCATTGCAGATGCCTTGAGCAGAAAGGCATATTGCAACAGTCTCCTTCTCAAGCCGTTTCAGCCTGAGCTTTGTGAATCATTCAGGAAGCTCAACCTCCAAGTTGTTCCGCAAGGCTTTCTTGCAAACCTTCAAGTTGCTCCTACCTTGGAAGATCAGATCCGTGAGGCCCAACTCAGTGATGCTGTGGTGCAGAAAGTGAAACATGGTATTGCCAAGGGTACTCCCAAATACAAGTGCTATCGCGTTGATGAGAAAGACACCTTGTTCTTTGAGGACAAAATTGTGGTTCCCAAGGGTGATCTCAGGAAGCTCATAATGAACGAAGCACATGACTCCCTCCTCTCGATTCATCCTGGAAGTTCCAAGATGTACCAAGACCTCAAGCAATCATACTGGTGGACTCGCATGAAAAGGGAGATTGCCCAATTCGTGAATGAATGTGATGTCTGCAGAAGAGTGAAGGCAGACCATCAACGTCCAGCCGGTCTCCTCCAACCTCTTTATATTCCCGAGTGGAAATTCGACCACATTAAATGGATTTTGTCACTGGGTTTCCCAAGTCCAAGAAGGGGAATGATGCTATCTTTGTTGTGATTGACAAGCTAACTAAAGTAGCTCACTTCCTTCCCGTCAAAGAATCCATCAATGCAGCTCAGTTGGCAGAGTTGTACACTTCCAGAATTGTTTTGTTGCATGGCATTCCTCAAGTTATCTCCTCAGACCATGGAAGTTTGTTCACATCCAAGTTCTGGGACTCCTTTCAGTCAGCCATGGGCACTAAGATCCATTTCAGCACTGTGTTTCACCCTCAGACTAGTGGTCAAGTCGAAAGAGTGAACCAGATCCTCGAAGACATGCTGAGAGCTTGTGTCATCTATTTTGGCATGAAGTGGGAAGATTGTCTCTCGTTTGCCGAGTTCTCTTACAACAACAGTTTCCAAGCAAGTGCCGGCAAAGCTCCTTTTGAAATCTTCTATGGCAGAAAGTGTCGTACCCCTCTCAACTGGTCCGAGACTGGTGAACGTCAACTTCTTGGCAATGACTTGATCTCAGAAGCCGAAGAAATGTGCAAAGTCATACGTGAGAATCTCAAGGCCGCTCAGTCGCGTCAAAAGAGCTACTATGACGGCAAGCATCGTGATTTGGCTTTCCACATTGGGGATCATGTCTATCTCCGTGTTTCTCCTATGAAAGGAACCCAAAGATTCGGTATCAAAGGAAAGCTTGCTCCTAGATACGTGGGCCCTTTCAAGATTCTTGGCAAAAGAGGCGATCTAGCCTATGAACTTGAGCTCCCCTCCAACTTTGCAAATGTTCATGATGTGTTTCACGTGTCTCAACTGCGCAAGTGCTTCAAGACACCTGAACGCACCATTCCGTTCGAGGAGATTGATCTTCAACAAGACGTGTCTTACCGTGAGCACCCTGTTGCTATTCTTGAAGAAACTGAGCGTAAAACCCGCAACAAGTCCATCAAGTTCTTGAAAGTTAAGTGGTCACACCATACCGATCGAGAAGCTACGTGGGAACGAGAAGATCACCTTCGTTCCGAGTATCCTTCCTTCTTCCAGTCCTAGATCTCGGGACAAGATCTTTTCGTAGTAGAGCAGAGTTTGTAATGCCCCAGATCTAACACCTTCCATTTTTGGCATTATATGAAACGTTGACTTCATCAATTCCATTCTGGGCTCTTCTTCCATTTCGGGTTTCTTCGTTTTGTCGCGTGCGTGTGTGCATTTCATCCATGTCATGTTATCATGTGCATTGCATTGCATTCGTGTTGTCACTTGCACCCGGTCCCACTCGCCTCTTCCCGTTGTCCGTTTCGAGTTCCGACACTCACACACTTGCACGTGGCACCCCCGAGTCCTTCTTTCGTGTGTGGTCGTGTAACGTTCCTGGAATGAGGTGAGACTTGTCGTGCGTTGTTGTTTTGGTGCGTGTAGGCCGCCTGTCAAGTTTCATCGCGTTTGGAGTTCGTTTGGTACTCCAACGGTTAACCTAGTGGGCTAAAAGCACCTCTTCCTTTTGGCCCAAGACCCCCTCCACAACAGCCCACTAACCCAGCACAACCACTCCCATCGTCTCGGTCGTCGGATCACGAACGTGTGGCCGAAAACCGCACCCCATTTGGAGTCTCCTAGCTCCCTATGGCTATAAAAATGTCCCCCACGTCCAATTTCAGACGAAATCCTAGTCCTCCTGTTTTTTTTTCTTTTTTACCCATGCCCGCAGCTCCTCCGCGCACCGGACGTGTCCGCCCGGCGCCGGACACGTCCGCCGCCGCCCCCTCAGCCACTAGTAGCGCTCCACGTCACCGTCGGATTCCGCCGACCGCCGCGGCCCGCGCGGCCCGCCCGCGGCCCTCCCGGCCCGATCCGCCGCCCGGGCGCATCGCCTCGCACCTCCGGCCAGCGCCGCCCGTTCGCCGCTGCGGCCCTCGCCGCCGGCGCCGCGGGGCCTCGCCGCCCTGCCGGCTGACCTCCATCCGCCGGTGCCCTCCGTCCCGCAGCGCGCCACCGCGACCCGCCGCCCTGTGCCTCCTCGCCGGTCGCCGGCTCCGGCGAGCCGCCGCCGCCACCGCCTTCAACTCCGGCGACCGGAGCTCCGTCCTGGCCAGATCTGTGGAGAGTGGTTCAGATCCACCCATTCGTGGATCCAAACGCTCCTCCCGCATCCCGGATCTCTCCGTCCCGAAACTCCTCCATCCCGTTTGACTTTTCGTGAGGTATAAAAATGACTAAGTCCCCAGATCTGCTATATTTTGTTGCCTCCTTTGCATGGTTGTAACTCCGTGCTCATAGATCCGTTTTGGGCGTGTAATATATCAAAATGATCGTGGTGATGTACTCTTCATTTTGTTCCATTGTGGCATGCTTGTTTGAGTTCATCTTGATGACCTAATCATCATGGCAAGAGTGCTATATGTTTAAAACTGCTGTTACTTGTAATTTTGTTGCCATGTTTGAGATATGATAACTGTGTGCATGTGTATCCAAATGGAGCATATGATATGTCAAAATGTTCATTGTGAAGTGCTCTACATGATGGTTGTTGTAGCAATCATGTTAGGTGTCATATTGCCATGTTAATCTCTATTGCAAAAGTGCATGTGGCTGTTAAGTGCTGAAACTTGTTATGAGATGCTGATTTGAAGAGCTCATTGCTATTGATGTGTTTGTCCTCATGTCACATGTCAATATGTTTTAGAAGCACCATCATATGGTCTTTGCTGTGGTGCAAACCACTTTCCATGATATGCCTTGAGGTGACTTAAACAAGCTTGTAAACATGCCATGCCAATGTTACTGTTTTATACTTAGTGAAAAACTGCTAAGTCTGGAATCTGTTTTAGCCTGATGATATGTTTGCTTGATGCCCCACTCTAATCCATGCTTGTTTTGGAGTGGCCAATGGTCATATCTTGTTGTCCATGTTATGCTCTATCCATCCATGCCCTTACTTGCACATATGGCCTGATGTAGCTTATTTATTTCTTGCTCTCAAGTTGATATAAATTATACCTGTCAGGTTTTTATCAGCGTGATCAATTTGGTGTAGCTTGTTACTATTGATCTATGCCTCCTATGGAGTTGCTCCAATGGAGTTGTTTGTTGTATGCTATGTCTACTACATGTCCATGATCTTTATATGCTTAGTGGAGTTGATATGCATGTTGTTTTGTGCCTCCGAAGGTAGCATCGTGATGATGTTTTTGCCTTCCCAGATTTTGACCAAGTCGGGATAACTTTATTGCAACTTGCCATGCTTGGTTAATTATGTTCCAGTAGGTTTTTGGGTGTGTTATAAGTTCATGCTTGTTAAGTAACATGTCTTCTTCATGTACATGCCCTTTGTCTCCATGTTTGAGTGTTGTAGCATAATTATTTCTTGCTCCAAACATGCCATGTGGCTATAAACTGCAGCTTTGTGTGAATATTGTTTTGCTTGCCTTTTGCAAATAGTGTGTCCGTTTCCGGCGATCTTTATATCGATTTCAACCGAAATCTTCCCCTCTATCCAGTGGCATGCCTGGTTTTCCGACATGATGCCTCCTCCATCATCTTCTCCTTAGGTTCAAGTGCTTCCACATGCATACGCACATCATACTTGCATCATGTTGTTTGTGCATTGCACCGTGTTTGATATTGTGCCATGTTGTGTTCTTGTGTTGAGTAGAGCCGGGAGCCGAGTCCGAGAACGTGGGTCCTACCGAGGTTGAGTATGAGGAGCCGTTTTACGATCCCATCGACAACTCAACAGGCAAGATACCTGACCCAGATATCATTACTATCTTTGCCTATTGCTAGATGTCTCGCTCTTTAGCTTATTGCCTCGATGCCCATGTTTGTTTGTCAGCCACCTATTGTAGCCATGAATCTCCCTAACCACCCAACCTAGCAAACCTTTGATTGGCTATGCAAGCTTCACTCAGCCCCTCTTATAGCATTGCTAGTTGCAGGAGAAGATTTGAAGATTCTTGCTTCATGTGGAAGTTATTGTTGGGATATCACAATATATAATCTGTTAAACTAAATCATCTATATATTGGTAATGGGTGGAAGGATAAGCCTCTCGCTTGGTGTTTTGTTCCACTCATGCCACCCTAGGAACCGTTTAAACCGGTGTTATGTTCCTTGATTATGCGTTTCTAACACAGTTGGGGTTATGGGACCCCCTCGATAACCCGCTTACCGCTAAAGCTTTTCCAGCGAGGCCCGACATTGGTTTTACATTTGCCTAACAACTAAAACTTGCCGATGGAGTAATTAACCTGAGGATTTATTAATCAACCCCCCTGGGCCAGTGCTCGTTTTGAGTGTTGGTCCAAACTAGAGTCGTGTGCGGTACCCCCCCTTTGCAACTTGGGTTTTGGTCATTGTACGCTGTGCTCATCCGGTCGTGGCCTAAGACTAGATACGCACGGCTACTGTTAGGGTGTCGGCACGCCAGGAGGTCTTGCTGCATTAGTTTTACCTTAGTCGGAATATCTTGAGCACGGGATTCCGAGAATACTCGGGTCTTCCCACCTTGGAGTTGCGACTCCGCAGATCGTGAGGTTGTGATGGGCTAAGTTGGGACACCCCTGCAGGGTTTTGATCTTTTAAAATCTGTGCCCGCGGTTATGTGGAAGATGGGAATTTGTTAATATCCGGTTGTAGAAAACTTGACACCATGTTCATAATACACTACCAGCGTGAGTAATCGTGACGGTCATTTTCTGAAAGGGGTTCGGGAAGTGAACACGGTGGCGTTATGAATGACGTGCTTAGATAGGATCACTTCATGATCACTTTGACGTCCGTGGCACTTCTCTTCTCTGTAATGCCCAGGATGGAGTTATACCTCCTACGTGTCGAGGCACGACTTAAAGGCATAAATCCATCCTAGAATGATCTCAAGTTTGGTATCTTTGCACGACTCATGTAAAAGAGGGGTTAAATTGCAAAAGGGGATAGTTGGCTTACACTTGCCACTTCACACAATACATTACATAAACAATCATCATACAAAACATCACAACCCGACTACGGGTGAAGAACCAAAAGAAAGATACCAAAACAACATAAAGCCACAGGTCAGGATCGAATCCTAGTAGAAACCACTACTGATCATTGAAACGTCTCAAGCAAACGGTCACACTCTTCAACGAGCTCCAAGTGAAGAACTGATCCAACTCCTGCTTCATACTGGGCTGAACCTGCATCTGGTGTGGTGAAGTAACTGTGAGCCACAGAGGACTCAGCAATCCCGTTCCCGGGTAACAAGACTATTTAAGCCTTGGGTGAGGACAAGGCTGAAGAAAGAAATGAGGTGAAGGAACAACAAGAGTCTGCAGCAGCAACTAGCACTATCTTACGCAAAAGAGAGCGAGAAGAGAAGAGCATCGGTCGAAAGATGATCACGAAGTGATCCTAACTAAAGCCGGTCAAACATAACCCCACCGTGTTCAACTCCCGAATCCCTATTCGGAAATTGACAGTCACGGTACACACGCTGGTAGTGTATTGAAACATTGTGTCAAGTTATCTACAACCGGAATTAACAAGCTCCCATCTGCCACATAACCGCGGGCACGGCTTTCGAAAGTTCAAACCCTGCAGGGGTGTTCCAACTTGGCCCATCACAAGCCCACGATCCGCGAAGTCGCAACTCCATAGGTGGGAAGACCCGAGTATTCTCGGAATCCCGTGCTCAAGTTAAACCGAACTAAGGTAAGGCTAATCCAGCAAATCCTCCCGGCGTGCCGACACCCTGATAGTAGCCGCGCGTATCTCGTCTCAGGCCACGACCGGATGAGCGCTACGTACAGTACCAAAGACCCCAGATAACTGGGTGGTACCGCAAGTGACTCTAGTTTGGGACCAACACCATCAGCACTGGCCCCCCCTGCTATGTAGAAATAAAGGATCCTCGAGGGAGCGACCCCCTATGCAAATTTAATTAATTAATTAAGTTGTTATTATGAGGCAAATAGTACCAATGTTGGGATTTGCTGGAAAAGACTTAGCACTTAGCGGTTTATCAAGGTGGTCCCATACACCCCAACCGTGTTAGGAACGCATAATCAAGGAACATAACACCGGTTTATACGGTTCCTAACGGCATGAGTGGAACAAATCACCAAGCGAAAGGCTTAGCCTTCCACCCTGCCAGTATATAGATGATTTCATTTTTAAGCATTTATATAGTGTGATATAACCCAACCAAACTTCAACATGAAGCAAGCATCTTCAATCTTCACCTGCAACTAACAATGCTATAAGAAGGGCTGAGCGAAGCGTACTTAGCCAAGCAACGGTTTGCATAGGTAGGTTGGTTAAACATGGCAATTGGTTACAAGTAGGAGGCTGACAGGAAAAACATGGGCATCGAGGCAAAACTAAAGATCGAGACTACTAGCAATAGGCAAAGATAGTAATGGTATCCGGGTTCGGTCATCTTGCCTGGGATTCCACAAGGGAGAAGAACGGATCCAAGAAGAAGACGGAGCAACAGTCGAGCGGATCCTCACAACTCCGGAACGAAACCGAAGCTAACAAGAGAAGCAACCGGAAAGAAACAAAACAACTCGGTAAACACACAAAACATAAACATGGCATAAGATGCACACTCAAGTATGATGCATGTCCGGTTTAAATATGCATGGCATGGCAAAGTGCACAAACAAATACTACAAGTTAAGTGGAGATCAATATGCAACGAGTTGCATATTGGCGAAACACCACATTTAATTATTTAGTTGACTCTCATTATTTACAAGACAAGGTTAAAAGTTGGTTAACATGGCAAGAGGTGAAGCAAATAAAACTACACTAACTAGGCAATTTAAATGAGGCCGGAGAATAACAACGACATATCCGGAAAAATCCTCATGAGCATGTTTAGTAATCATAAACAAACAACAATTAAACATTCTCATGTTGTTAAATGATGCGGATGTCATGATCAAGTTTATGCAAGTTTTATTAAAAGGTTGACTTAAAGGAGATATGAAGTATTGTCACCGTGGTGGAAAGGAAGGGGGCCACGACAACGATCCGAAAATGATGCAACGGCATCATATCGGTTCCGGTATCTCGCTGAGAGACCGGTGCAAAAGGTGACGAAGCGAGTCAAACGAGATGATGGGGTGATCCCGTTACCGGGTTCCCACGAGTCGGTGACGAGGCAACCGAGGGACATGACAAAAGGTGAAACGGCACGAAGCACACACGGGAAGCATTTCAAACAACACAAGCAAGCACAAGCGTTCATCCACGGGGTCGTCTCGGGGTTATACCTTCGAAGCGTGCGTTTCGGGACGGTTCGAGACGTAGAGGAAGAATTCGTTCTCGTTCCGAAGAGGAAGTAGCCGTTCACGTAGAAGTACATGGCGCATCCGTCGTTTCCGCGGCGACGGTAGTGGTACTCGGGGCGACGGTAGTCGAACTTGACATCGGGCGTCGAGGTACTCATTCATGTAGTAGTCGGACTTGACGGGTCCCATGAAGTAGTCGAACTTGGAGCTTGTTCACGTAGAGGTTCGGGTCGTCGTGGTACTTGGGCCTTCCGGCGAGGGTAGTTGTTCACGTTTCCGTAGCCGTTCATGTCACGTGTCGTGGTGTACTCGGCCGTAGATGTACTGCTAGTCTCGGTCCCGGTCGTAGTCGTACTGGGTCGTCGTGTAGGCGTACTCGTTCTTGCGACGGTAGTTGTACACGGAGCTCGGGGTCCTCGTTCGAAGCTCTTGGCGAAAACAAAAACAAAACAGCAGCAGACATGGCAATACAACAAAACAACAGCAGCGGTTTTGACGGGCGACGAGGCGAGGACGCGGCCTTGCTGGATCGGAGGGACGCCGGACGACCTGCTGGACGGAGAAGCAAAGGGGCCCTCGGGCGCTGCGGCCTTGGAGGCGAAGGGCGCTGGTGCTTCCTGGCGGCGCTGGAGAAGACCGCGGCGAGGGAGACGGGAGCGGTCGCCGGCTCTGGCTCGGGCCAGGCGAGGAGAAGGCGAGGAGAAGGCGACCTTGGAGGTGCGCTCGGGCGCCAGGCGCAGAGGTGCAGGGCCGGGGACGCAGAGCCGGGGCGGCCTGGAGAGGAGGGGCGCGGGACCTGGCCGCGCGCTGGACGGCGGCAGCAGGGGTCGTTTGGGGGCGAGGCGCACGGCCTCTGGCTGACGCGCGGTGAAGGGAGGAACGGAAGGCGACCACGGCGAAGTGACGGGCGCGGCTCGCGGCGCGTGAGGTGCTCGCGCCTGGCCGGTCGAGCGGGATGGCTGGCGAAGCAGAGGCCAGAGGAAAGGCGCTCGAGGGAGAGAGGCTTGGGGTCGGCGCTGGAAGAAGAGGAGGGTGAGGGGCGCGCGAGAGGAGGAGGGAATCGGGGGGAAGCGGGACCGAGCGAGATGGAGAAGGGGAGATCAGGTCGAGGGGTTCGGGTTCGAGACCAGAGAGATCGAGAGGGAGGCTGCGGCGGCGCAGGGGGGAACAGAGGGAGGATCGATGGGGACTGGCTGGAGGAGCGCTAGGTTAGGCCGAGGCCTGAGGCCAGATGGGCCGGCGGCCTGGGCTGGGCCAAGAGGGAGGAGGAGGAGACGGGCCTGGAGGAGAGGTGAGGATAGAAGGAGGCCTAGAGGCTGGCTACCTCTTTGCTGTTTTTTCCCAAAAATAAAACCGAATACCACAACAAGAAAGAAAGAAGGGGGTGCTAGAAAAGGAGTTAGGGCAAGAGGTAAAATTCCCTGGACCCGCAAAAATGTCAGGAATTAAAATAAAATAGTTGGGGGGGGTTTTGGAGGAACCTCGAAACAACGGAAAGAATTAAGACAAGGTTTAGAAGTAGCAACTCGAAGTGGAAAAAACATGGGGAATTTGCAAGTGTGTTGGGGTAATTCCAAAGAATGGAATAATTAAAATATAGCTCCCTAGTATTGAGAGGCTTTTATATGTTATAAAGAGAAGTCACCTTCCCTCGATTTAAATGGACCGAAGGTCCACAGGATTTATTTAAGTTGAGATGCAAAAATAAAATGACATGATGGCATGATGAGATGATGCAATGCAAAAAAATAAATAAAACAAGCACAAAGAACACACGGGCAACCCGGAACATCTGGAATCTTCTGGAACCTTCTGGAATCTTCTGGGACATCGGTCTCGGGCGTCACAACTCTCCCACACTAATAGAGGATCTCGACCCGAGATCCTAGAGATATCACCGGGTAAAAACGGAAGAGGAAGAGGTAAAACAAAGTTGCTTCTTCGACAAACGATTGAAACCAAAGAACCTTGAGATGTTGAACAAACTTGAAAGAAAGAATACAACGGAGATGAACGAAGATGAAAACACTCCGTTAGAAAAGAGGAACAAGGAGCATTATGAGAACCTTGAAGGTTGAAAGACAAGAAACAAGAGCTTACGAACCAAAAGAATATGAAACCACAATGGTATAGCCAAGGAATAAGAATGACAGAATTTGGACAGCACTCCGTCTGAAAATGGAAGGAATTGGACAAGAACTAGCCAAGTTGAGATGATACTTGATGAAAACAACAACACACAGCCTCCGGAACAATTAAAAGAATGGCACAAGAGGCAAGAAGGATTCAGACAGCACTCCGGTTAAAAAGATAGGCAAAACTTGATAAATGACGGAACTGAATGAAGAATACAACACTCCGGTTAAATAGACAAGCAAGGGAGAATATGATCTTGATAAAAAACGAGATGATGGTCAAAGAGAGATCATCACAAAGCCTCCGGAATGAAAGAATAGCATATAGATCAACGAAAGAAAAGAATGGAGAAGAAAAATGACAACTTCTCCGGCAAATGAATTGAAAGAGCATCCTTACTAAGAAGGGTGAACAGAGTAGTTGGAAAAAATTCAACAACGAAAAGAATAAGCTCGATGTGGGCTTACGGAAAACATCTCCAAATTATGAGGTGACAACCAGCCACTAACGAAAACAAATTGCTTGGGTTGAGATCAACAAGGAGATGAAAAGCTTATTTCACCGGAAGGATAAATGAAGAACTTGGGTCATTTATAAGCACCATAATAGCAACAATCCTTAGGGAAAGCTTTTAGGTGAAATACAACCCAAGATAACTCCAAGAGATAAAAGGAGGGGTTGGAAGGATCTCCTGAACAAAGGAAAATGATGGGTTTAAATATCTCATTCTTGATAACTCGTGAATCATGAAACATGAAGGAATTAACAAGAATGACATAACACCATCTGAAAAGACAAGGTAGAAGAATTGCAATTGGAATGCATGATAAAGAATGCTTGAGCTACAACAAGAATCTTGATGAAGACTTCAAGGATGAATTAAAACATGATGAACCATCATGAGAACTCCGATAATGAAAGCATGAGAAGTGACAGATGATAGAATAAGATTCAAGGCCTGCGATGAATTAGATGGAGCTTGAAATGATATAATTGAAATAACTTGGAGCTCCGGAAAACAAGATGGACAACTTAGAACCGAGAATATGATATGATGAACAAGCTCCAGACAAAAGAATTAAATCACCTTGAAGGAATAAGAATAAGAATTATGTAATGCATCTCCTTCACCAATTTAATTGATGACAACCAAAGGATTTGGCATACTACTTATTCTCGTTGCAAGGAGTTAAAGAGAGATCTGGCACAAGCTTGGGTAAATCTTCAACGAACCACCGATAGGATTATGAAAAGAACAAGTGAATTAAAATGATAACAACGGAAGAGAAAAACTTGAAAGAACCACCTTAAGAAAATATGGAGACGAACGAAGAGGCATCAAAGAAGAATATTTTGGAGGGCAATGTTGAAAACTGAGAACGAAGAAATCTTCTGAAATGATAGCCTTCGGAGGATCACAAAGAAAAGAATTCATGAAAAAGCTCCGGATGGCATAAAAGGGTTCCTCACAATCAAAACGATAATGAGGATGGCATGAAGCTAGAACCACAATTCTCAACAAGAGAACGGTCCAAGGTTTAAGAGAAACTCTTCTCCGGTCTCCAAATGTTGAGAATGAAGACGAGAAATGCCATGAAGAATTATTGAGCACTCCGGAATGAAAATTAAAAGGTTGAACCAAAGATGAAAAGAATTTGAAAGTAAACTTGGAGAAGGCATATGACTGATGGAAATCATTCTTACATCACACTTTGAAAAGAATTCTCCGGAGAAAGAGAGTCAGGTAAGATCCTGGGAAAAGACCTGTGGGTTAGGGCCCACTCAAAGAAATCACCGTTGGAAAAGATTGCTTGAGATATTGCACCGGTTGAATTAAATGGCTTGAATAAGGAGACACAGCTCAAAATAGCTTGAACGGATTAAGAATGGAATTATGAATCTTCAGCACTCCGGATATGAATAGCAAGAGGAGAATGATTAATTGGAGCACCGGAATAAGAAAGCATTGTGAAATGAGGAAAAGGATAAGATCAACACCGAAATCTTGAATTACATCCACCAGAGAAGAAACGAGAACGGAGAATGATGAACTTGAAGCTCTCGAGCATCTTCACGATAAATCACCGGATAAGAACATTGAAGGAAGAATGAAGAAATATCGCATGAATAAAATGGATACTTCATCTGAGAATTTCTGGCTCCAAGAAGAAAAAGGGTGGGAGGGTGGGGAAAAACAAGACAACTTGGAATGAATGAAACAGACAATTCGTCAGATTTCTCAACGACGTCCGTATTGAATAACTTGAAGAGAAGTCACACCGGTTGAAAAAGGATTAACATGAAAAACTTGATGGTCAAGAGGAATTAGCACTCCCATAGAAATATGAGAACACCGATTAAGAAAGGTATGGAATCAACATTTATCATCGAAGCAACTCGAATACCAGAATCAAAACGAAGCAAAGGATAGATATGCAACATGATCTTCACAATATCATTCGAACAGAGAATTGAACGAATGAATTCCGTAGATACATCAACTAGACGAGAAGCCACTTGGAGAAAAAAAAGGTAAATAAAAGAAACAAGGATCAGATAGAACAAACACAAGATAGAAGCTTCGTTCGACATCTTCGTGCTGAAAGCTCATGGAACGTGTTACAAAAGGGTTTTGTCATCCCCGGATCAGCATAGCCAAGGACCCTTTAAGATGCAACTCCCGATCAGAACAAGTCCATAAAACCACTTCACTTAATGTAAAACCCCAAACTTTATATCGAGCATCCGTTGGAAGAATGCCTAGAAACTACTAGATGAACCCACCTATAGATTTCCGAAAGTTTCCAGTTATGCAATCAGGTGTTGGGGATACACGGGAAGCACCGCGCAATCAACTCTAAACCTACATCCAGGTGTATCCATCCTTCAACACATAACCAGTCTTTCTCGGAAACTGTTTACCTCAGACCTTCGAAAAGCATCCACTATAACAAGCTATGGCAATACTCTCGAACTACCTCCCCAGTACTGGGTGATGTCGGGGTTATCTTGCCACTGGCCGTATAGGGGAGATTTTCGATGTCGGCCGTCTTAAGTATTTAGTACTGCCGTGATATGCTTGTGTCAATGATACCCCGAAGCTCAACTCCTCGGTAACAGGAGGCATCGAGAACAATATCCTTGTCACAAGAACATCGAAACAATCCCAGAATACTCGCGGGATCCTAAAAAAAATTTGGTGCAATTTTTGAAAGTAGAAGAGGTAAGAGTAATCGTCAGGAGTCCTCACCAGAGAGAAAAGAGATGAGAAGCAAAGAAATCCTACTCTCCGATATATATATAGGACTCAAAAAGTTTTTCAGTGTGTGCCTAGACTCAACCGTCAACGATTCGATCAATCAGTGGGGGCTTCTAGGTCGGAGAAGGCTCTGATACCAACTTGTAATGCCCAGGATGGAGTTATACCTCCTACGTGTCGAGGCACGACTTAAAGGCATAAATCCATCCTAGAATGATCTCAAGTTTGGTATCTTTGCACGGCTCATGTAAAAGAGGGGTTAAATTGCAAAAGGGGATAGTTGGCTTACACTCGCCACTTCACACAATACATTACATAAACAATCATCATACAAAACATCACAACCCGACTACGGGTGAAGAACCAAAAGAAAGATACCAAAACAACATAAAGCCACAGGTCAGGATCGAATCCTAGTAGAAACCACTACTGATCATTGAAACGTCTCAAGCAAACGATCACACTCTTCAACGAGCTCCAAGTGAAGAACTGATCCAACTCCTGCTTCATACTGGGCTGAACCTGCATCTGGTGTGGTGAAGTAACTGTGAGCCACAGAGGACTCAGCAATCCCGTTCCTGGGTAACAAGACTATTTAAGCCTTGGGTGAGGACAAGGCTGAAGAAAGAAATGAGGTGAAGGAACAACAAGAGTCTGCAGCAGCAACTAGCACTATCTTACGCAAAAGAGAGCGAGAAGAGAAGAGCATCGGTCGAAAGATGATCACGAAGTGATCCTAACTAAAGCCGGTCAAACATAACCCCACCGTGTTCAACTCCCGAATCCCTATTCGGAAATTGACAGTCACGGTACACACGCTGGTAGTGTATTGAAACATTGTGTCAAGTTATCTACAACCGGAATTAACAAGCTCCCATCTGCCACATAACCGCGGGCACGGCTTTCGAAAGTTCAAACCCTACAGGGGTGTTCCAACTTGGCCCATCACAAGCCCACGATCCGCGAAGTCGCAACTCCATAGGTGGGAAGACCCGAGTATTCTCGGAATCCCGTGCTCAAGTTAAACCGAACTAAGGTAAGGCTAATCCAGCAAATCCTCCCGGCGTGCCGACACCCTGATAGTAGCCGCGCGTATCTCGTCTCAGGCCACGACCGGATGAGCGCTACGTACAGTACCAAAGACCCCAGATAACTGGGTGGTACCACAAGTGACTCTAGTTTGGGACCAACACCATCAGCACTGGCCCCCCCTGCTATGTAGAAATAAAGGATCCTCGAGGGAGCGACCCCCTATGCAAATTTAATTAATTAATTAAGTTGTTATTATGAGGCAAATAGTACCAATGTTGGGATTTGCTGGAAAAGACTTAGCACTTAGCGGTTTATCAAGGGGGTCCCATACACCCCAACCGTGTTAGGAACGCATAATCAAGGAACATAACACCGGTTTATACGGTTCCTAACGGCATGAGTGGAACAAATCACCAAGCGAAAGGCTTAGCCTTCCACCCTGCCAGTATATAGATGATTTCATTTTTAAGCATTTATATAGTGTGATATAACCCAACCAAACTTCAACATGAAGCAAGCATCTTCAATCTTCACCTGCAACTAACAATGCTATAAGAAGGGCTGAGCAAAGCGTACTTAGCCAAGCAACGGTTTGCATAGGTAGGTTGGTTAAACATGGCAATTGGTTACAAGTAGGAGGCTGACAGGAAAAACATGGGCATCGAGGCAAAACTAAAGATCGAGACTACTAGCAATAGGCAAAGATAGTAATGGTATCCGGGTTCGGTCATCTTGCCTGGGATTCCACAAGGGAGAAGAACGGATCCAAGAAGAAGACGGAGCAACAGTCGAGCGGATCCTCACAACTCCGGAACGAAACCGAAGCTAACAAGAGAAGCAACCGGAAAGAAACAAAACAACTCGGTAAACACACAAATCATAAACATGGCATAAGATGCACACTCAAGTATGATGCATGTCCGGTTTAAATATGCATGGCATGGCAAAGTGCACAAACAAATACTACAAGTTAAGTGGAGATCAATATGCAACGAGTTGCATATTGGCGAAACACCACATTTAATTATTTAGTTGACTCTCATTATTTACAAGACAAGGTTAAAAGTTGGTTAACATGGCAAGAGGTGAAGCAAATAAAACTACACTAACTAGGCAATTTAAATGAGGCCGGAGAATAACAACGACATATCCGGAAAAATCCTCATGAGCATGTTTAGTAATCATAAACAAACAACAATTAAACATTCTCATGTTGTTAAATGATGCGGATGTCATGATCAAGTTTATGCAAGTTTTATTAAAAGGTTGACTTAAAGGAGATATGAAGTATTGTCACCGTGGTGGAAAGGAAGGGGGCCACGACAACGATCCGAAAATGATGCAACGGCATCATATCGGTTCCGGTATCTCGTTGAGAGACCGGTGCAAAAGGTGACGAAGCGAGTCAAACGAGATGATGGGGTGATCCCGTTACCGGGTTCCCACGAGTCGGTGACGAGGCAACCGAGGGACATGACAAAAGGTGAAACGGCACGAAGCACACACGGGAAGCATTTCTAACAACACAAGCAAGCACAAGCGTTCATCCACGGGGTCGTCTCGGGGTTATACCTTCGAAGCGTGCGTTTCGGGACGGTTCGAGACGTAGAGGAAGAAGTCGTTCTCGTTCCGAAGAGGAAGTAGCCGTTCACGTAGAAGTACATGGCGCATCCGTCGTTTCCGCGGCGACGGTAGTGGTACTCGGGGCGACGGTAGTCGAACTTGACATCGGGCGTCGAGGTACTCATTCATGTAGTAGTCGGACTTGACGGGTCCCGTGAAGTAGTCGAACTTGGAGCTTGTTCACGTAGAGGTTCGGGTCGTCGTGGTACTTGGGCCTTCCGGCGAGGGTAGTTGTTCACGTTTCCGTAGCCGTTCATGTCACGTGTCGTGGTGTACTCGGCCGTAGATGTACTGCTAGTCTCGGTCCCGGTCGTAGTCGTACTGGGTCGTCGTGTAGGCGTACTCGTTCTTGCGACGGTAGTTGTACACGGAGCTCGGGGTCCTCGTTCGAAGCTCTTGGCGAAAACAAAAACAAAACAGCAGCAGACATGGCAATACAACAAAACAACAGCAGCGGTTTTGACGGGCGACGAGGCGAGGACGCGGCCTTGCTGGATCGGAGGGACGCCGGACGACCTGCTGGACGGAGAAGCAAAGGGGCCCTCGGGCGCTGCGGCCTTGGAGGCGAAGGGCGCTGGTGCTTCCTGGCGGCGCTGGAGAAGACCGCGGCGAGGGAGACGGGAGCGGTCGCCGGCTCTGGCTCGGGCCAGGCGAGGCTCTGGCGAGGAGAAGGCGACCTTGGAGGTGCGCTCGGGCGCCAGGCGCAGAGGTGCAGGGCCGGGGACGCAGAGCCGGGGCGGCCTGGAGAGGAGGGGCGCGGGACCTGGCCGCGCGCTGGACGGCGGCAGCAGGGGCCGTTTGGGGGCGAGGCGCACGGCCTCTGGCTGACGCGCGGCGAAGGGAGGAACGGAAGGCGACCACGGCGAAGTGACGGGCGCGGCTCGCGGCGCGTGAGGTGCTCGCGCCTGGCCGGTCGAGCGGGATGGCTGGCGAAGCAGAGGCCAGAGGAAAGGCGCTCGAGGGAGAGAGGCTTGGGGTCGGCGCTGGAAGAAGAGGAGGGTGAGGGGCGCGCGAGAGGAGGAGGGAATCGGGGGGAAGCGGGACCGAGCGAGATGGAGAAGGGGAGATCGGGTCGAGGGGTTCGGGTTCGAGACCAGAGAGATCGAGAGGGAGGCTGCGGCGGCGCAGGGGGGAACAGAGGGAGGATCGATGGGGACTGGCTGGAGGAGCGCTAGGTTAGGCCGAGGCCTGAGGCCAGATGGGCCGGCGGCCTGGGCTGGGCCAAGAGGGAGGAGGAGGAGACGGGCCTGGAGGAGAGGTGAGGATAGAAGGAGGCCTAGAGGCTGGCTGCCTCTTTGCTGTTTTTTCCCAAAAATAAAACCGAATACCACAACAAGAAAGAAAGAAGGGGGTGCTAGAAAAGGAGTTAGGGCAAGAGGTAAAATTCCCTGGACCCGCAAAAATGTCAGGAATTAAAATAAAATAGTTGGGGGGGTTTTGGAGGAACCTCGAAACAACGGAAAGAAATAAGACAAGGTTTAGAAGTAGCAACTCGAAGTGGAAAAAACATGGGGAATTTGCAAGTGTGTTGGGGTAATTCCAAAGAATGGAATAATTAAAATATAGCTCCCTAGTATTGAGAGGCTTTTATATGTTATAAAGAGAAGTCACCTTCCCTCGATTTAAATGGACCGAAGGTCCACACGATTTATTTAAGTTGAGATGCAAAAATAAAATGACATGATGGCATGATGAGATGATGCAATGCAAAAAAATAAATAAAACAAGCACAAAGAACACACGGGCAACCCGGAACATCTGGAATCTTCTGGAACCTTCTGGAATCTTCTGGGACGTCGGTCTCGGGCGTCACATTCTCGCTCTAAACACATAAGCTAGTGGTAGTGCAGCTGCAACCTTGTTCTTCAGCCTTGTTCCACACCCAAGGCTTAGATAGTTTTGCTACCCGGGAACGGGATTGCTGAGTCCTCCGTGGCTCACAGTTTCTACACAACACCAGATGCAGGTACCATGGTGAACTACACAGGCGATGGCACAGAGTTGTACTGGGAGTTCGACGAAGAACGTGGGCGATACTACGTGTCTTATCCCGAGGATCAGTAGTGGCTTCTACTAGGGGCGATCGGACCTTGTGTTATTTATTTATGGTATCTTTCATTTGGATCTTCGTCCGTAGTCGGACTGTGATATTATTTGGATGATGATTGCTTATGTAATGTATTGTGTGACATGGCGAGTGTAATCCAACTACTCTTTTGCAATTTCATCCCTCTTTTACATAAGTCGTGCAAAGATATCATACTTGAGATCATTCTAGTATGAGCTTATACCTTTAAGTCGTGCCTCGACACGTAGGAGGTATAATCTCATACTGGGCATTACAGAGGAGTTAAACGTTTCGGAGTTAAGGGAAAGCTAGCCCCGAGATTTGTGGGACCTTACCGTGTTTTGGAACGCATGGGAGAGGTTGCCTATAAGTTGGAGTTACCCGAAGGATTGTCAGGAGTGCACGATGTGTTTCACGTTTCTCAGCTTAAGAAGTGCCATGCGGAGATGGTCGATATCCCGCTAAGAGACACAGTACCCCTGGAAGCAATTCAGTTGGATAGTGATCTCACTTACGAGGAGAAGCCTGTTAAGATTTTCGAATTTTCGAGTAGAGTCACCCGCAGTAAGGTTATCAAGTTTTGCAAAGTTCAGTGGAGTTACCACACCGAGGAAGAAGACACCTAGGAACGAGAAGATGATCTACGCAAGGACCACCCACACCTGTTCTCTAGCCAAGCCGAATCTCGAGGGCGAGATTCATTCTAAGGAGGGTAGGTTTGTAACATCCCAAATTTTAAATTTGGAATGTTATGCATAGATCATACTACATTCATATTTCTTTGAATTTTTGTGCGTGGCGATCCTCGAAAATTCCAAGCAACTCAAGGACCTATGAAGAGAGTTGGGAATTCTACCGTTTTCGTATTTGAGTTTTCTCGAATACCGGTACGAGGATAGCGTTGGTTTTAATTATTTTTCTCTCCTAAAAATATTTCTAAATAAAATATATGAGGGAGATAATATGACTTCTCCAAAATAACAGAAATATTGGAGGAAAAATGTTAAAATCACTTTTGGTATTTTTTCGGATTTATTTGCGATTTTATTTGCATAGGAAAAATACGCGTTTTTAAAAATTGCATTTAGGTCCGGGAAAAAATGTTCACTTTGTCCTAAATATTATTAGAGGACGATGAAAATTTATTTCGGAATTTTTTAAGTCCGTTTAGTATTTCTTTTGTTAGTTTTCGTACGTCGGGACTCGTTTTAAAAAAAAGTGGCGAACCGACTTTGGTCCGTGTTCGGCCAGGACTCCCCCTGGCCCGGGGCCTTTAAAAGCCGGCCCAGCCGCCGCTAGCCCACCCCGCCTCGCCTCCCGCGCCAACCCTAGCCGCCGCCGCCGCCGCCCAGCTGCCCCGCGTCATCGGACCCGCCGCCGCCGCCGCCGGAGTCGCCGCCGCCGCCGAGGTAGTCGCCGTCGGTTTTCTTTTAAAAGCTGATCGGTTTTTTTAGAAATCCTAGATCTGTTTTTCAGATCGGTTCGGTTTTTTTTATAGTTACTTTGCGGACGTTCGTCCGTACGTTCGTTTTAACGAACGTTGTCCGCCCACTAGTTACAGTCAGCGAACGTTCGTTCGTTAGACTGTTCGTTTGTTTTCTTTTTCAGGGTATTTATCCGCGATTATTTCGATCGCGATTCCTGCCCTGATCTTGTTTTCCGTTTTTCTTTTCGTTCGAGAGTCGGAATCAAGTGATTCAAAATCCCAGATCTTCGTCTCGACGCCCTCTTTCCGTTTAACCAACTTGAACAAAGTTTTGTTACTATAAAATTTGACCCTAGATCAATCTAGTAAACGGATCTCGTTTATTTCGTAGTTTGAGTCTCGTTGCTTCTTTCGATTTGATTCTTTTTGAAAACCGGAGTTCTTAAGTTGAACTTTCTGGTTAGATCTTCTTGTTTGGAGTTTTTTTGTGCATCATTGCTTGATTGCTTATGTATGCTATTGTTTGCTTGCGATAGAATACCCGGACTGTGAAGCGTGCTACTACGAGTCTCTAGGTTTTGCGAATCATCAGCAAGGCAAGTAACACTTTGATCATACCCTTTATTACCCAGTTTTTAGGCATTAGATCAAACCCTCACACATTACATGAGTAGGATCTCTTAAACTTGTGGGACTGGGAAGTAGATTGAGGTAGAACCTATTACCTGCATTATTTTCAAACCCCTGGGGAGTTACTTCTACGCTATGCTTAGGTTGCCATGCTATGCTCGTAGACGTGGTTTGGGTTTGAGTGAAATCCATGACAGATGTGAGTTGTTAATTAATGGTTCAACTTAAGGTGGCTACTTGAATACACATCTGGGTGGATTGGTTGCAGGGCACCTGGAGAATCCAGTGTTGTCCTAGGAAATCGCGAGGTTCCGTGTGTTTGTTCTATGGAATGCCACCCAGGCTCAAAGGGATCATATTACTATTCATGCTAGAAACTTCCGTGTGCAGCCACAATGCCATTATGGGCTCTGGCATAGTACGAGTAAGTTGTGTGAGCTCTTTCAGTGGTGGACTAGCATATGTAGGGGAAAGTAGGTGTACCGGTCCACCCGGGGTAAAGAGTAAATGCTTCTGAAAGACTGTGTCTCGGTCATCCGTTTCTCAAACACCATGCAGTGCGAGAAATCCAACGGAGGAGATCGAGTCTTGTGGGAAAAGTGCACAAACCTATGCAGAGTGTACAAACTTATCATGATTAGCCGTGTCCCCGGTTATGGACAACCTTGAGTATCTGGTACTTGAATTATTGGTTGATCTCATCACTCTAAAAGTTAATTTGCTGGGTTAATGATTACTTTAATTAGGATTGAGTTGGAGGTACCTCCTCAATGATGTTTCAACTACCATGATAGTTAAAATAAAATTTATTCCTTTATTGTAGGGAAAAATTGGCTTTATGCAAAAACTTTAACCTTAGAGCGTCCACCAGCCAAATATGTATATAGTGTTAGCCTTTATTCTGTTACTTGCATCTTCTCTGTTATCTTGCCAGCATATTCCATGTGCCGGCCCGTTTCGGGCTGCAACATGTTACGTTGCAGACTTTTCAGACGAGGAGTAAGACATTCTAGGTCATTTGTCATTCACTCAGCTATGCCGCTGGAGTTGATGGACTCACTTATCTTCCAAGCCTTCCGCTGTTATTTTGTTAGATGGCCTTAAGCCATAGACTTTTGTAATAAGTTCTCTTTGGAGACATTCGATGTAATAAATGTGTGATTGCCACTCTGTTATAAATCCTTCAAGTACTGTGTGTGTCAGCATTACCGATCCAGGGATGACACAGATTACAGAGACTTCGGTCCATTCGGATCGTGGTCGCTACATGCCCCCTGACCACGTATATAAAGGATGGAGGGAGGAGGAGGCTGGCCCTCATAGGGCGCTGTTGGAAATATGCCCTAGAGGCAATAATAAAAGTATTATTATTATATTTCCTTGTTCATGATAATTGTCTGTTATTCATGCTTGAATTGTATTGTACGGAAACAGTGATACATGTGTGAATATATAGACCACAATGAGTCCCTGGTAAGCCTATAGTTACTAGCTCGTTGATCAACAGATGGTCACGGTTTCCTGACCATGGACATAGGATGTCAGTGATAACGGGATCACATCATTAGGAGAATGATGTGATGGACAAGACCCAATCCTGAGCATAGCACAAGATCATATAGTTCGTAATGCATAAGCTTTTCGGTGTCAAGTATTTATTCCTTAGACCATGAGGTTGTAAAACTCCCGGATGCCGTAGGAATACTTTGGGTGTGCCAAACGTCACAACGTAACTAGGTGGCTATAAAGGTACGCATCGGGTATCTCCGAAAGTGTCTGTTGAGTTGGTACGAACCAAGACTGGGATATTGTCACTCCGTGTGACGGAGAGGTACCTCTGGGCCCACTCGGTAAGACATCATCATAATGAGCTCAAAGTGACTAAGGAGTTGGTCACGGGATGATGGATTACGGAACGAGTAAAGAGACTTGCCATGACGAGATTGAACAAGGTATCGGGCATACCGACGATCGAATCTCGGGCAAGTACCGTACCGATGGACAAAGGGAATAACGTCCGAGATTGAGTGAATCCTTGACACAGTGGTTCATCCGATGAAGATCATCGAGGAAAACGTGGGAACCAACATGGGTATCCAGATCCCGCTGTTGGTTATTGACCGGAGAGTCGTCTCGGTCATGTCTACGTATCTCCCGAACCCGTAGGGTCTACACACTTAAGGTTCGGTGACGCTAGGGTTGTAGAGATACATGCACATGGAAACCCGAATGTTGTTCGGAGTCCCGGATGAGATCCAGGACGTCACGAGGAGTTCCGGAATGGTCCGGAGGTAAAGAATGATATATAGGAAGTCCAGTTCCAGCCATCGGGTGAACTCTGGGGGTCACCGGGAGTGTCCCCGGACCACCGGAGGGGTCCCGGGGGTCCACCGGGTGGGGCCACCCATCCTGGTGGGGCCCCTAGGCCGCAAGGGGGAGGAGGCCAGCCCCTGGTGGGCTGGCGCACCCATATGGGCCCCCCTCCATGCTCCTAGGGTTGGAACCCTAGGGGGAGGGGGCGCCCCCTATGCCTTGGGGGGCAAGCCTGCCCCCCTGGCCGCCGCCCCACCCTGGAGATTGG